>LR990941.1:11387032-12637032 GCA_905163415.1 Noctua fimbriata | reverse complement strand
ATGCAACTGTCGTACTTTAAAGATTTCGAAATGCAAGATATCAAAAAAGACAGTATTCCTCGGATTGGTTAGATTTTATACGTTGTTCAGAAGTCGTACTGTCGTACTCATATTGTCGATTTATTTGAAAAACTTATAACAAAAAATTAAACTGACGAAAACAGAAAAGGCGACAAATGAACGGCTGCATGGCTGCATGAACGGTCACCTGTCTCGCAGCTTAGATCTTAGTTCACTTTTTGTCTCACGTGTATTCCCCTTTAATTACACTTTTACACCTAAAAAGTACTTTTGATCGTGCACTAATTGAAACTTGGACTCTTTATTAAAAAAAAAGAGTTAACGGGAGCGAATAAAATGAAACGAAATTAAATGAACCGGCCATCATAATGGGCCGTTTGGATTTCCTTTGCGTAAAAATGGAGATTAAAAAAAAGAAGCGTCCTCAGTTCAAGATTAAAAATGCGATTTTAATATTAAAATACCGACCAGCTTTATTTTTGAAGTTATTTTAGGCTCATTCTATGAATAAAGTAGCATTTTGTCAACTTTAATAAAATTTTATTTTGCTACTACTTATGTAATCACACAACCATATTAATCCAGGTCCAGTTAAAAACCAGCGTCGGGCACTAGTTGTCCTGCATTTTACTGATATGGGCCTATTTGGCGCAGCCGTGAGGCACAGTGTCACATTTTTTAAATTTTTGTTTAGACTTAAGTTTTTTAGGGTTCCGCACCTCAAAAGGAACAAACGGAACCCTATTGGATCACTCGCGTGTCTATCTGTCTGTCTGTCCGTCTGTCATAGCCAATTTACTCCAAAACTACTGGACCGATTGAGTTGAAATTTGGTACACATATTTAAACCCAAAGACGGACGTGTAACGTAAATTAATGAATTAAGAAAAAAAAATGATTTGCAAAATATTGTTATGTTACATATCAAATGTAAGGGCTCATTGTGAGCATCTCAATTTTTTTTTTTTATAATTTTAACGCATAGTTTTGATGTTATGTAAGAAAATAGGCGAAAATTGACCATTCCCTCCCCCCCCTTAACTCCGAAACTACAGGGCCGAAAATTTTTAACAAAAAAATGATCTTTGCCTATAGATTACAGGAAAACCTACACGAAATCTATGACCGTACGGAACCCTCTTCACGCGAGTCGAACTCGCACTTGTCCGGTTTTTTATTTCTTTTTATACTGTGTGCACTTGTGGCATGTGTAAAATGTATTTTCTTTCTTTCTATATAATATCTGTCTCTCTCTCTCTGTCTGTCTCTCTGTATCTGTCTGTCTTGTCTGTGTGTGTTTGTTGTCTGTCTGTGTCTATGTCTGTCTGTGTCTGTCTGTCTGTTGTGTCTATGTATCTTGTCTGTCTCTGTGTCTGTGTATCTTAAACACGTAATTATATGTAATTTGAATTACATTATTATTTTTAAAGGCTTTCATTCATTTAGAACAGAGTCAGATTCGATCAGTTATAAAACCCGAAATCCTAATCTAATAAGCGACATTCAAGTGCACTGAATAGCTAAGGAGACGCATTCCTGTTATGTTCAATTCACTTAGAAGGCAGTATCAATGTGCAGTCGACGCTTACTAAGCGCCATTAGTCGCTCGTAAACGCTTGAGGTAATAGGGACACTGAGTATGGAGCAAGTGGAGTGACAGTATGAAAGCTTGCGTCCCGACTCGCATGTATGGAAACAATAGATTCTGCCCTTGGCTTTGTCGGCGTAGAGTATCCTTTGTCCTAATTTAGGTCAAGGTCTCCATGTATGTCTATTTTCATCGAAATCTGTACAGTCATTAAGGTAACACGCAGAGAGTTTACTTTCGCATCTATATTACTATGTATTTTACAATTGGCACAAAGAAATAGGTAAAACCTGTGACACGAAAACAGCCTGCGTTGCGTTTAAATTGAGTGTATACTGTGTAAGTGTGTGTGTATGTCGTGTGTACTTTATAGAAAGTGCATTACGCAGAACATGATCATGTAACGTGTGCTTTCAACTTAACCTAGGTTTACCTAATCATCATTAGCATCTGTCTATTCGTTTCCTTACTACAATGGCGACGGCTTCAAGTCTAATCGGATGCAGCTGAATAGCAGTATTGTACATAGAACTACTGCTACAATCTAGTAGCTGGGTAACACAATACCGGCTGTAAGGGGGCCTGTCGGTCTTTCGGGCTCCTAATTGACACTTATTAATATGTTAAGACATGGAGAGGGTAGCCTTATGATTTACAAACTTGTGCACTCCATTCGTAATTATTCTGTGTCAAATCATCTAATTAGATTGCCGAGGCGCCCGCAAGCCGCTCTAGACATTCACTGTACTGTTCAAATTAAGTACTAATAGCTTTAATTAAACTATAGTTGTTTTTTTTTTAATTTTTGTAACCAGATTTCAGTGTGTTTTGGTGAAAAATTATAAGGTATTAAATATGAAGAAGTATGAAAATTAAGTAGAATAAATGAAATGGTAATTTGGTGACGATCGAAGTCTGTAGGAGATACGGCGTCTCTTCTGCAATCCTGTAGTATTTTTCTGAGTCCCAGGGGCCTATTACAACAACTAACAGTGCCATAAATGTGTAGCTAATGGCTAAAACTACGAAAAAATTACAGATCTTTTAATAGTTTTAGTCATTAGCTAACTTCTGACGCCTGTCCCCAGGAATATTCGAAGAGTGTAGTTAATTCTGGGAGACCAAACGATATGACGATCGGTGTAGGTACTGTCTAGGGCTAATCCTTTTGAAAATACACCTAATACTCTTTCAGATAAGGGTAATATTTGCTACCACTCGACATTTATAAGGAAAACTACGTTATTTTCACTATTCAAACAAATATCTTGCGGACTACCGTTCGTATTTATAATACCGCTGCCGATATTCAAATATCGTCTGAAAAGGCCTTAAGTCGCCTTTTGGGAAAGACCAATTTTCACCGGGAATTACCAATAAGTACTTATATGCGAGCTTCGTCACAATCTGTGACGTCACATGAGTTCCATTGTGTCAAATATCTTGGATTAAGTTTGTCTGACGAGTAGCGATAAGTGTCTGGTGTTACTCAATCTGACAGAGGATTTAGGTGTCCCAGAGATGTAGGTGTCTATCTGTACCGAATCTGAATTAAATACTTATGTAACTTCGCTACTGGAATCTTGCGGTTTGTAGTGTCGTGATGGAAGGATTGATTGAAAATATACCTAAAGGGAAAAAATAACGACATTAGTGCCTGGTAGACGAAACTTACCATCATCTATTATTAAGACTAGAAACGGGATATTTACCATGTGTGTAAATATCGGGAACTCATCAAAAACAGTAAACATGGTAAATATCCCGTTTCTAGTCTTAATAATAATGTTATTGACCATGATAGTTTAAAATCTCACCATCATATTCCTGCCTCTGTCCCATTCTACTTGGGGTCGGCGCGACACGTTTTCTTCTTCCATTCTCCCCTGTCAGACGTCACGGCATCATTTCCTCTTTTCTCTTTCATATCATTCCATACCTCACACAACCAACCCATCTTTTCTTTGGCCTTCTTCTCCCTCCCTTTTTCCTCTCCTTCCCGCTTGGTAGACGACACTGAAAACATTTAAAGGATTTCTAAAGGATTCTAAATATTAAGAGCTGTGTGTCCTGTTTCCATTTCATTCGCGATTGAACCTCTTAAGAGGATGCATTGCTCAATTTCGTTTTATAAGGACCTTGCGCAAGAGTATCTGACTTTAAGAATTTAAGATAGGTAGGTATCGGAAGATACATTTGGGCATAACCTGCCGAGATTTGTTCATAGGCAACAAATCATAATTGAAAGAGGTGTGCAACTGTAAACGTTGTCATGTTTAATTAATTTAGGTATTATTATTTTTACTGGGTGTTATTTTCGTCATCATCAGCAATTCAGCCGAAATACGTCCACTGTTGGACATAGGCCAAGTGTCACCACATTGACCGGTCCCGTCCGACTCGCATCCAGCGGATCCCTGCAACCTTTACCAGGTCATCGGTCCACCTAGTGGAAGGCCTTCCAACGCAACGTCTTCCGGTTTGCGGTGTTTTTGGGTGTTATTTTACTTGTTTTATATTGTTCTATCTTGTGTTTCAATACTATATTGAACGAGTCTGTAATGATGTTATAATTCGGAGTAAATAAAATGATATATGATTAAAAATTACAGTGTATCAATAGTTAAGATTCATAAAGTGATTTTATGGATCTTTTTGTTTCAGAAATAATATTAATTCAAAATCATTCGGAAAACGTGTACTTAGAAACAACACCTGAAAGATTAGGTATTACCTACATAATAATCAGTTCAAGTGCGCCAAATTCTGAGTGTTAGCAGAAATCGTACGACCGATGAAGCGAGGGCAGATAATACATTTCGAGATTCATCTGAATCTACTATCATCTTTACATGTATTTTCCATAATACATATTTACTTGGCAACTGTTTCACGTGCATTTTCATTTATGATAAGTAAGTGTGGCTAGTTACAATGATAAGATAACCGATTTATAAAAATAATCGATTGTAAACGGTTAAAACATGCAAACACTCCTATGTTCTTCGATATAAAGGATGGTAATTTGATAAATCAATAACTCCATGTGTTAGTTTTAAGTGTAGAAGGGTATTTACTGACTGTCATTTGTTTTTAATATTCTGTACCTCAAAAGGAGGAACCTGTCTGTCTGTCAAGACCCTTTTTCTCAGGTATGTACGCGTAGAGGTATCAAGTTGAAATGTATATCAAATACTTGGTTATTTGTGTCATAGATGGCGCTGTAGTAGTTTTTGTACAATGGTGCTGTAGTACTTTTCGTATTGCTGCTACACAGTGATCCTATCGTTATTATAAGGTTGTTTTAAAATAAATACGTAAAAACTGTAGTGTAGATTGTATTAGCAGCGGTTAGCAACGATCGATTAGCTATCAATCAATATTTTTTTTCTTTAAGCCACGTGTGTTGCAAAGCCTCTGATATATGTGTTAAGAGAATAAAAAAGTTAAGTCCACGTGGTGTCGACGAGCGTCGGTTTAATTGAGCCATTTGTTTCTATCGACGTCACGTGCTCTAGAGGAACACCGACCTGGAATATTGTGGAGGAGGGCTACCTACAGCAACAAGAAGTATTTGTAAGTTTAAATATAGTTGTTTAAATAAATTAGAGAGTTGCAGAGACAAGTCGATTGCTAATTCGGAACAGTGCCTTATCTATTGAATATTACATAACACAACATAATAAACTATGAAAGAATTGAGGATTTTACAACTAGAAATTTATTTTAAAGCACTCACTCGTCATTTGAACAAACCCTTCGTTTCACAACTGTAACTAGTTTCAGTTTGATTGATCTGATTCTTGAACCTGATCAATCAAGTCTATTCTAGGACCACGCGTGTAAATTTTTCAATAAACAAGCATTGAAAAGGATCAATTTACACGCGTCAGGGTTGCTAAATTTAACTTTGTACTTTTACCTGTAAAATTAAATACAATGTTAGGAGGTATTAATTATAATGTCAAAAATTATTAAATACAATGTCAGGGGTTATTAATTATAATGTCAAGAATGATTAAATACAATGTCAAGGGTTAGGCTGGCAATGGTTAATTCAAGAATATAAATAAAAATGTAAAATAAAATAAAGTAAATCACAATGTCAAAAATATAAATCATAATGTCAAAATAAAAATAAAATAAAAATTATTACATTTACATTACCTTGTTCATGAATACCTTATTGGTGACTAGCACTATGCTCGCGACTTTGTCCGCAAAAATTGTGATATATGGGAATTATGGGAATTTTATTTACAAAACGAAAACCTTACATAATCCTATTCCTGTGTCTCTAAGGTGTGTTTTCAACGCTAAGCCTCTAGCCAAAGTAAAAGCCAGCCCTTGGGTCACGGGAACTGTCGACTAAGCGTTTTGAAATTTCCTTGAAAAGGCTATGAGCACTGGGGCCCCACGGTCCTAGAGTTTCAACCCCAAACGGCTCGAAAATATAGTTACCAATAAGGTTACTATACTTACGCCACTTGAGATTGAATAAAATACCTTTTTCAATCCTACAGTGACGTAGGGAGTGAATGTAAGACAGCTTGTGCAGCTAATAAAGTACACCCTATTGGAGGATCTGAAATAACAACGGATGCACTGAAATTGCCCAGTATCGTTTTTTAGTTGCTTATTCGATGGTGTATTTTGTATTTCGTAAATTAAATTAAAAATACCCATGCCAGTTTAAAGACTTTTATAGACCGACCGCTTTAATGAGTGCTCCGCATTGCCCCATCAAAAGCACATTAAGCGTCCACAAAGTCCTAATAATATCCCACAGGTTATTTGCTTTAAAATAACCATAATCCACGTAGGTATTACGATACTAATTGAACAAATACGTGACTAACCTTCAGAATCATCATCATCATTCATCATCATTTCAGCCGAAAGACGTCCACTGCTGGACATAGGCCTCCCCCAAGTGTCGCCACATTGACCGGTCCCGTGCGACTCGCATCCAGCGGATCCCTGCAGCCTTCACCACATCATCGGTCCACCTAGTGGGAGGCCTTCCAACGCAGCGTCTTCCGGTTCGCGGTCGCCACTCCAGAACTTTTCGGCCCCATCGGCCATCCGTTCTGCGAGCAATGTGCCCTGCCCACTGCCACTTCAGTTTGGCTATTCTTCGGGCTACGTCGGTTACCTTGGTTCTCTTGCGGATGTCCTCATTTCTGATTTTATCACGCAAAGAAACTCCGAGCATAGCCCTCTCCATTGCCCTTTGGGTGACTTTAAGCCTTCTGATAAGGCCCATTGTGAGCGACCATATTTCGGTCCCGTAAGTAATCACTGGCAACACACACTGGTCATAGACTTTCGTCTTGAGACACTGCGGTAAGTTGGACGAGAAGATACCACGCAACTTCCCGAACGCTGCCCAGCCGAGTCGGATTCGACGATTGACCTCTTTCTCGAAGTTAGACCTACCTAACTGGATCGTTTGTCCAAGGTAGACATAATCGTCTACAACTTCGAGTGTAGAGTCTCCGATCTTGATAGGAGTGGGTGTTACATGGTTATTCAACATGATTTTGGTTTTGTCCATGTTCATTTTAAGACCCACTCTTTCGGAAGCTCTACTAAGGTCATCGAGCATTGTACTGAGGTCCTCCATGGTCTCAGCCATGACCACTATATCGTCGGCAAATCGAAGGTGAGAGATGTACTCGCCATTGACGTTGATGCCTAGCCCTCTCCAGTCCAGAACCTTGAAGATATCCTCCAGTGCAGCGCTGAACAGTTTCGGAGATATGACGTCTCCCTGTCTCACACCTCGCTGCAGAAGAATAGGTTCCGAGGTCTGGTCCTGAAGTCGGACTGACATGGTGGCGTTTTTGTACAAACACTTCAGCACCTCGATGTACCGATAGTCGATTTGGCACCGTTGGAGACACTGCAGTACAGCCCAAGTCTCGATCGAATCGAAGGCTTTCTCGTAGTCCACAAACGCTAAGCAGAGAGGCAGGTTATACTCTTCGGTCTTCTGTATAACCTGCCGCAGCGTATGTATGTGGTCTACGGTGCTAAAGCCTTTTCGGAATCCGGCTTGTTCAGGAGGCTGAAAATCGTCAAACCTGCGCGCGAGACGATTCGTGATGACTCTTGAGAACAACTTGTAAACATGGCTTAGAAGTGAGATGGGCCTATAGTTCTTCAGCCGGGCATTGTCGCCCTTTTTGAAGAAGAGTACCACCACACCCCTGCACCATGCCTGCGGCGTTTTCCCCTCGAGTATGACGGAATCAAACAGCTTCTGAAGGGCCTTAAGTACCGGTTTTCCACCCGCCTTCAGGAGTTCGGCCGTAATTGCGTCATCACCCGGTGCCTTGTTGTTTTTAAGCTGTTTAAGAGCCATCCTAATCTCTTACAGGCTGACATCCGGAATGTCTTCGGTATAATGTCGGGTCAGTCTAGCTCTTGGGTCGTTAGCTAGAGTTGCAACGGGATTACTGATTGAAGTGTACAACTGCCCATAAAAACTCTCGATCTCCCTCAGCAGCTCTGGTTTGGCGGATACGATCCTGCCATCGTCGGTCTTCAGTTTCGTGAGCTGGCTCTGCCCAATAGCCAGATCTCTTGAAAATACCTTGGAGCCTTTATTCCGCTCAATAGCGTCTTTAATACGCTCGGTATTAAAGCGGCGGAGGTCGCTCTTCAAGGATTTAGAGATCCGTCTATTGAGCTGCCGGTACTTCCCCGTCTCGTCTGAAGACTGCAGGATCATCTCACGCCGCTCCTTCATGAGCTCGAGAGTATGATCAGAGAGTTTTTTGTTGTGTGCACGACGTGTCTTGAAAAATACACCTTCAGAATATTCCATTTAAATTGATACCTTCGCGAAGACTCATTAAAGCGGTCGCTCTATAGTACTAAGTCTCTGAGCTAAGCTGCGGACAGACAGACAAACAGAAATGGCGGAACTATAAACTACAGAACCCAAACAACGGGTTATTGAATAATCAAACGAATATGTAGGTTTACCCTATTTACTTTCAGGTTTGTTATTACAACTTTATGATAGCTGCTCACAATAAACTCTTAGGTAAGGACTGTTAGGCCCGTCGCCCACACAATCAAGAGTCGAGGTGCAGGCGCGGAAGTGCCCCAGAGTGTGACGTCATTTTATTATATCATTTCGTGCGTAGCAATGTATAGAAAAGGGATAGAAGCCTGCGTCGACTCCGCATAGATACCACGACTCGATCGTGTTGCGACTCCGCCTCGACTTACGACCAGTGAGCGACGCGCCTTACCAATCAATAGAAGAGAATTGCAATAATCTATATTTAAAGGGTGTAAATAAATCCTTAACATATCCGAAAGGCACTTGTTCTCCCCGTCTTTGCGATATTTTTTTTGTTCTAGACCATACGTATTGGTGGTCAAAGTTCCAACTTTTTTTTTAAATACATATTTTTAATGTAAGATTTTTACTTTAAACACCTCCACGACCCCCGTACTATTCAATCCATCCATCAGCACAAAGCTTTGAGTGGTTTCCATCGAGTCCTACCGTAAAATGTGATATTTCACCCCAAAAAAAAAAGTCGATTCCCAGCAATAATTTTAAAGTTACTTAGTTTGATGTACAGAATGCTTGGTTGACGGCTATGTAAAGGGTCTGCTTACACCCTGTATACAAATAAATAAAATTGAAGTGTCTGTTTGTAATTTCAAAATAACAGCTTTTTACTGAATGCATAATATGAAAGTATACGGTACCTACTTATAACAAAGATTTTATTTTTCATTTTTATGTGCGTCTCTGTTTGCTCCGGCTAATCTTCGAAACGGCTGGACTTGATAAGGAGCAACTTAGGCTACTTTAAATTAAGAAAAAGAATTTAGGATTGTGCAAAAAAATTAAAACCCTTGAAAGTCTAAACGATTAAAATAGGGAAGTAAAATTCTTATAATAATTTCGATGAAGGTCGTGGACAACAGCTACTTTCAAAATATATATTTTACTTTTCTTTCCCTCATAACATACCATACACTGAGAAAAAGACCTACATTGAAATATTTTTACTTTAAATCCATATCAAAACTCTGACAGGATTAGGATTTCCAATTAACACGTTCTAGAAAATAGTGAATTTACTGTTAAATTCAATAGTAAAGTTAGTTGATTATTGGCAGATTGTTAGTTCATAACAAGTACACACGTGTAGTCGTAACCTAAATACTTGATCAATGGGCTAACTTCGCGTTCACGAGCCTAAAGAAGCTCGCAAGATTGGTCCACAAAAGATTAATTTATAACTTTTTGCAAAAGCCAAACGAATTTTTTGTTAGTTTACTATGTAATTAACTGACTGCCTCGGTGGTATAGTGGTTGCAATCGCGACTGCTGAGCAAGAGGTCTTGGATTCGACTCCCGGTTCGGGCAAATTTCTGAGAAGCAGCCACGGAGTCTGGATTTGTGCCCAGTTGATGAAAATATGCTCGCCCCCTATTACATGGAACTTAAACATAACTGGCGAAATGTGGGTGTACTATCAGGTACACCTCTGCCTTACCCTTCGGGGATTACAGGCGTGATAGTATGTAGTTAAAATCTTTTCTCCACTGTAGTACGCCAAGTAAACTCTTGTAAAACTTTTTTTATATACTAAGAATTTTGGTAAGTGTATTTTATTTATTTATTTATTTATTTAGGTTAACCAACAATTGCTTACACTATATACATTTCTGATTAATGACTAGATAACATTTACAAGTGCAACAATTAATGACAGGTTAACACCACATGCACAGAGAACGGCTTTACATAAAATATTTATAAAATTTATAAAAAACATTGGCATGTGATTACTGTTCAAATTATAATTGATTACATTATGATTAATTATTAATTGAATTATGAATAAAGATAACAAAATAAAATTAAAAGAATAAAATAAAAAGAATAAATTGAATACATTGAAAAAAAAAATTAAAACAGGTATAAAATTCAAATTAAAAAATTATAAAATTAAAAATTAAATCAGAATTAAAATTAAATCGTTATTGGATTGTTTACAAAAGCTCGTATGAATTTATTTATATTATCGTGGTGCAGATCTACTAAGTCACTGCGGCCATTAAGGATTCTACACAATTTAGGTATTGGAGAATTTGCACCAAGTACAGACTTTCGAAGTGGCGGACACAGGGGTGTTATCTTATTCCTAGGATATCTAGCAGGCGCGTGGAATCTAATTAACTTCAATAAACCGGGGCAGTCGATCTTATTGCGCAACAGTTTGTAAAGAAACAAAGCATCGGTTATATCTCTACGCATAGACAACGATTGCATCCTGAAATGGCACAGACGGACTCTGTAAGAGGGCAGGCGCTTAGATTTCCCCTCACTAAAGGCTAAATGCCACGCAAAACGTTTCTGTACCCTTTCTAGACGCAACATGTGTGTGGCATAGTGAGGTCTCCACACAACACTACAATATTCCATAACACTGCGTACGAAACAGTTATATAACATTATCTTGGTGCTACTTTTACAAAAGCCTTTGGTGTTACGAAGCAGGAACCCTAACATTTTTGATGACTTTTTGATAATGTTTTCAATATGAGGCACAAAAGTGACCTTTTTGTCAAAGTGTACTCCGAGATCCCTTATTGTTTCGACTTCTTGGACTCGCTCCTGGTTTATGAAGTATTCTGTGTCAATACAGTTAATTTTTCGCGTATACTTAACATGGTAACATTTCTTCGGATTTAGTTGCATTTTATTATTGTGGCACCATTTTATAACTTGGTTAAGATCATGCTGCAGAAGTTCGCAGTCTGTTTTTGACTCTATTACTCGCGCAAATTTTAAGTCATCAGCATACAAAAAAGGTTCGGAAAAACGAAAACACTCAGGAAGATCATTAATGAACATAATAAATAGTATTGGAGCTAAGTGAGATCCTTGGGGGGCGCCCGATATTATTTTGTGTGCAGCCGATCGAAAACCGTTTATAACGACAAAGAATTCGCGTTCAGTAAGATAAGACCAACCTAATAAAGGCCCTGTTATACCATAGGATGCTAGTTTATAAATCAGTATAGAATGGGGCATTTTGTCAAATGCCTTACTGAAGTCGGTATATACTACGTCAAATTGTTTGCCTCCATTCACAGCCTGTATTAGGGACTCCGTGAATGACACTAAATTTGTGGCTGTAGACCTAGATGCCACAAAACCGTGTTGATTGTCATTAAGATACAATCTCAAATGTTGCTGAATGTGCGGACATATAATAGATTCAAAAATCTTTGCGAATGTGGATAAAATTGAAATTGGCCTGTAGTTGCTTACGGTATCTTTTTTATCTGACTTGTGTACTGGGACTACCTTGGCTTTTTTCCATTCTGATGGAAAAGCTCCAGTAGCCAGCGATGCATTATATATTATTAGCAAAGGAGACACTAGAGCTGTGGCACAGTTACAAATAAAAACAGGTGGTATGCCATCCGGGCCAGGTCCTTTGCTAATATTTACTGTTTTTAGTTTTTTTTGTAAACAGTCGCGGTCAATCACTGGAATACTCAATCCCTGACTATTATAATGCAGTGCTTGGAGGAACTTTGTATGGCAGTTAATTTCTGTATCGTTATCAGTCGTGTACACTGTTGCGAAATGGTTAGCGAAAAGGTCGCAGATTTCAGAACCGTTAGATGTAACAACCTGACCATCAGTCATTGTCAAAGGGTAGCCACTAGTGCCACCGCGTTTCGTTTTTATGTAATTCCAGAGAAGTTTGGGATTATCTTTTATGTCATTTTCAATTCTGTCAATATAGCCATTATATAAATTCATGGCTAGTTTTCCACACCGCTTGGAAACCAGTTTCAGTTCAATTTTATCTAAGGGATTTTTGTATTTTCTGTACCGCAACCTGAGCCTATTTTTTTCCTTTAACGATTTTATTAATACTGTATCAAACCACGGTGGATAGCGACTATTGTTTGGTTTCCGATCAGGCACAAATTTTCCAATAGCATCACGCAGACATTTGTAAAAAATTGCTACCATGTCATTCACATCACAAGTATTTTGAAAAAGTTCATTCCAGTTCAGCTCATTTAGGTAATTATTAATTTCAGGGTAACTAGCCTTATAAAAGTTAGGTCTTGAGTCCATACTATATGGTAAATTACAATTCTTTAGCAAAGACATAGTTAGTTCAAAGGGGGGATGCAATTTATCGATAGCTACCAGAGAATTGCCAGACTCACTCACCAGACAAGTTGGCTCTGTTGATAAAACCAGATCCAGTATTCGGCCAGAACAGTTTTTTACATGATTATGCTGTGATAGTTGATTTACATGCATAAAATCCAAAAGGTTTTGACAAGCCTTAGGTAAAGAATCATTTACAGCGGTTTTATCCCAATTCAATTTACTTAGATTAAAATCACCAATTATGTAACAGGGGATGTCTGTTGAGTCGGGCACTCCGTTGCAGCCATCCACAAAATGATCCAACGTTGCGAGACATACTGGTGGTGGAAGATAGACGGCACAGAGAGCAACTTGGCGTGACTTGTGAGATGTCGATATGTCAAGTGTGACCCAGAGGTCTTCACAATTACTTTGCCAGTGTTCGATATGTGCGGAGTTAATTTTTTTATTAATTGCTATCAAGACTCCTCCCCCGTTTTTGTTTTCGTGAAACCCAGTTGTTTCTCTGTCCCGTCTGTAAACTTCATAACGATCATCAAACAATTCACTACTCAATACATTACTGTTTAGCCAGGTTTCTGTTAATACTATAACATCATAATTCATATTGCACAGATTACAGTTAAAAATATTCGTTTTAGTTCGTCAATTTTGGTAATAAATTAATATGTCCTTGAATTTTAAGCAGTTCAAAACTAATGCATGCATTAATTTACAATAGTAAAAACAATAACAACAAGTACATACACATCAGTCATCACACAACCTTACTAAGACTACTCTTGTTCCTTATTTGTATGTACTCTGCGCCATCAGTTTTCCTCACAAATATACTGCCATTTCTGACCCACACGTATTTATAATTCTTCTCTTTGGCTTTTAACCTTGCAGCTGCATGAAGAGCTCTATTTGCCGGAGACAGATGTTCAGCAACAAATACTGGAGATTTTGGTCCAGCGTAACCAAGGTGCGAACAGTTCAGTTTTTCTTGAGGGTTAGCTTGATTATACTTAATGGTTGCTGCCAGAAGATGATCACGCATCCTTGGTGAGGCCAGCTGGACTATTATAGAGCGAGGGCGGTTACTTGATGGGTTGGCCTTAGCAATACGAGTGCAATGTAATACATCTCTTTCACCGATTTCGCAATTAACCACGCGCGCAAGTTGAGTTACTATGTTGTGAACATTTTCATTTTTATTTTCCGGTACACATTGCAATTCTATGTTGTTCGATCTTGACTGTTGCTCCAGATTAGCAAGTCTGTCGCTGAGGTCTTCTACGGTGACCTTAAGATCTGTGTTTTCCAATTCTAATTTTGCGATAATTTCCTTAGACAACTCATGTGCCTTCATTATGTCTTCGAATCTCCCATTCATGAAAGAGATAGACTCAACAATATCTGCTATTTCCTTCTTAATTGGTGCCAGTTCTTTGCTAATCGTGGTAACAATAGTGTTATTAAACTTCGCTGACATCTTACTTAGTTCATGTTTTATTACTTCACTTATAACGGAACGCAGTTCGTCGTTATAATCAGACGTGGAAGGAGGCGAAGGCGCCTCAGTGGCTTGTCTTTTCGGGCCTCTGGTCGTAGACACGTTACGAACTGGAGTTGAGTCGTCTCTACCCAACTTTGGCGTTTTGCTCAAACATTACGGACATTTCCAGGTAGCCTTCTTATTAGGAGATTTAGTAAGGGATATACAAGCATAATGATAACACTTTGCACAAGCTGGGCACTTTATGGATTTCGCCTCTAAACCTGTTTCACATTCATTAGTGCAACAACCCCATTGCGCATTTCTGTCAGCCATAATAATTATTATTCACCACTATAGCTAGTGAGACAGCAATAAAAAATAATATTAACAAACAAAAAAAAAAAATATGTGTGTGTTGTCTTCTCAGAGGCAATCAATAATAGGCATCAAGTGCTGTCCCGTCTGTGTTGACTTATCTTTGACGCGAGCCGTCGCCTGAGTCATCGGACGCCGCTGCAAGCAATATTGACGGTTCTGCGCACGGCCAACCGTGCGAAATTCCGTGCACTGCGCGTAAAGTGTCTTGTCATTCACTCACCGGCTGATTCGTTAACATTTAAAACTTTTGACTGTTTGCACTTAATATTGTTCAAATTATACACTTTACTTTAGTTTCTTTAAGTTAATCACACATTAGCAGTGTCATCGAGTCACTGTGTCACTATTATTTGCTAATTTTCCGCGAATTGTATTCTTTATCTGATATTAAAACACAGAGTGAATAAGTACGTATGTTGACCGTTTGAATGCCGGGGCAACGTTCCGAGGCACGGAGGAAACTCGGTATGTAATGGGCAATTTTGGTAAGTGTGTATACATTTACATATTGCTCGTGATTGTACCTTTAGTTATTTTTCAACTCCTAAAGGTTAAAAGGTGAACTCGATCAGTCATGCAAGTATTCGGCCGCACTTCAGTAGCATCTGTTGTATGATGTATATGTTCGTCGCTTGAATAGCGCCTAAATAGGTGTGATTTCGACGCCATTACTGTTAGGGAGCTTGTACACATGTCTGAAGGTGTTATAGTGTTATTGTAGTCTTTTTTAATAATGATATTAGAGGTTTTGAGCACTAGTGATAAATGTGGGGTAAAATTAACATTGTTATTATTTTACATCACGCCTGTAATTGCCAAGGGTTAGGCAGGGGTGTACTTAGTACACCCACATTTCGCCAGTTATGTTTAGTAGGGGCGTGCCTATTGCCATCAACTTTGCACTAATCCAGACTCCGTGGCTGCTACTAAGAAATTTGTGATGGAAAAAGCAGATAACACTTTGTCGACCTGGGAATCGAACCCAGGACCTCATTCTCAGCAGTCGGAGGAGTGAGTGTCTAACTAAATAGATTTAGTCGCTCGGTATCCAACTTTTAACTTTTTTAAATATTTTTGGGAAAAAATATAACATGGTTTAAAAATGATTGGAATCGATTCAGTTACTTATTCTGAACAAACTATATTCAGGTTTCGCATATACTAAAAATAATATTGTAAATGGATTTATTCTTTCTTTGATAAGTGCACAACGTACAACTGGCGATGCAACTTATGTTTACACAATTCGCAGTGCTGCCGCTCCGGTGGAAGGAAATAGAGCGTGAAGATACCTTACGTGTTTCTATTTGTAAGTCCCTCCATCATTGAGGACGTACACAATGTCTTTCCGTTACATTCTGTTGATACCAAGCGACATTATTTTGTAGTCTTATAAAATGTGATAAAAGTGTGTGTTCTAACTTTGAAGGCGTTTTTAACCGACTTTCAAAAGGAGGAGGTTATCAATTTTTTTACTTTTGGTTTCCTAAACTTTTTGTCAATAATACACGGACATAGCAAGGATTCAGTACATGGTTCTAAAACCTATATGGTTATTTATTTAACTTACTAGCTGTTGCCCGCGACTTCGTTCGCGTGGAAATTTTGATGTGATTGTGTGAGAAAAAAAAGATAGCCTATGTCCTTTCCCAGGATAAAATCTATCTCCTTGCCAAGTTTCATTACGATTCGATCAGTCGTTTTGTCGTGAATGACAATCAATTCGGGTTGTACTCTGCCTGTAAGAACATAATTCAATCATGATTCGAAAGACACGTGGCGCCATCTATTATAATAAGAACGTTATTGTTGTTTTCCTCGGGTACAGTCTTTTTTTTCGGGATGAAAGGTACCCTATGTCCGTTTCTGTAAACCTGACAATGTATGTGCAAAATTTCAGGATGATCGGTTCAGTAGTTTAGGCGTGAAAAGGTAATAAACAAACTTACTTTCACATTTATAATATTAGTTAGGATAAGTATGGATTGATGATTAAAAAAAACTGTTCTGCACAGATTATAAGTGTTACGATTATATAAGGTCTAACTATTCATACACGAAATATTTTAAGAGTAACTTCTATAAGTCGTAAAGTCGCCATAGCAAAGAAAAAAATAATTATCTGAGTGTTTTTTTTTTACGAAATTATTATAATTCTAAAATTTTTTGAGATTTTTGCATAAAATCTTTACTCTCATATTCTAACAATGACAGTATTTAAATACGACGTAGTAAACTAGCGTAATGGATGTTCCAAAATTAATAGGTATTTATTTTGTGGGTCAAGTAATTTTTAATTATTTAATTTTTATAAAAATATACTCAGATAAAAAAAATAATCCCTTGAAATGGCTTCGTTATAGCCGTTACATGATTCCCTGAAAATATTTCATGTATTTAGTTAGACCTTATATACACCCATACACCGTGTCTAGTAGTAATAATAAATTTCCTGTCGTGATAATATGGTATGATAATCCATCTCTCTATTTGTCTGTACTAACGTCACATTATGCATTGAGGTCATTGCTACGAAAAATTCGCAATGACGGTCAATGCTAAATAAATAAAATTAAAATAAGTTTATTGGCACAAAAACCTTTGTATACAAATTGTATATTTGTATTTGTATATTTGTATTTCGTGGGTGCGTTTACAAACATTTAAACTCACATACACAAACAGCCAGACCCGGAACAACTACCTGTAGGTCAACAAATATTTGTTCCGTACGCGGATCGAAGCTGCAACACGCAGTGCAGCAGCCAATCGCTCAGCAACTGCGCCAACCGTGCCGAGCACCAAAAAGCTTACAATTTTCTCAAAGGCAAGCAATCTCTAAAAATAGGCTCGGCTCAAGTTGATAATTCAACATTGCTTAAAAAGCGATTCAGGTGTAGCTTAATATTCACTGAAACAGGCAAGTTCGTTTGCTGATTATTTATAATACAAACGTTAATAAGCAAACAACGTGTGCAGCTATTTCCCACGAAACCGTAATTGTATGAATAACACTGCACACCTAAATTCCCTAAGGATTGTGGAATTGTTATATTTTGCATACAAATAGCCTGTGAGTGTGCAGGCCTGGGGGATTTCGGTCATAATTATCATGCATAACTGTTAATAGGCAATTTAGTACTTGCAATATACATCTGTAGCCAAAGCTATGAAGGATGAGAGTAATGGTCAAATTAAGATTATAACTTAGGTTTAAATTGGTCTTTTCACTATTTATTTAATGCTGCCAGTCTTCTGGGCATGTTTCCGGATGACAGCGATGCGGAGGAGTGTTTTGACGCCTACGTGTCCTATTATCGTCGTTGTATATATAGTACTTACTTTTAGTCTTATTTTTTATTATTATTTTACTTATATTTGTGGTATAAGTTTAAGGGTGTTAGGGACAACCCTCCGGAAATTGACAAGGTGCATTCTGCTCCTTATTTTGATTCATCATCATCATTTCAGCCGAAAGACATCCACTGCTGGACATAGGCCTCTCCCAAGTGTCGCCACATTGACCGGTCCCGTACGACTCGCATCCAGCGGATCCCTGCAACCTTCACCTAGTGGGAGGCCTTCCAACGCAGCGTCTTCCTGTTCGCAGTCGCCACTCCAGAACTTTTCCGCCCCATCGGCCATCCGTTCTGCGAGCAATGTGCCCACTGCCACTTCAGTTTGGCTATTCTTCGGGCTACGTCGGTAAACTTGGTTCTCTTGCGGATGTCCTCATTTCTGATTTGATCACGCAAGCAAACTCCGAGCATAGCCCATTGCCGTTTGGGTGACTTTAAAAGACTTCTGATGAGGCCCATTGTGAGCGACCACGTTTCGGTCCCGTATGTAATCACTGGCAACACACACTGGTCATAGACTTTCGTCTTGAGACAGTACGGTAAGTTGGACGAGAAGATACCACGCAACTTCCCGAACGCTGCCCAGCCAAGTCGGATTCATATTCCACCGGAATCTCCGGTTCTTTTTTTTTTTTAGTTACTGTTCCAGTAAAATTACATTCCCTGTACTCAGCACTATAGTATGTAAATAATACGGCTAAAATCAAAAATCCAACAATGGATGTTGAAATACTGTAACGAACGACGCGTGAAATCAGCTGTTCACTGCCTAGGTACAGAGTTTATCGAACTCGTCGTTGCGCTTGCCGTTCGCTATGTGCATTTTTCCACGATACATTGCATAATTATGAAGGATTTATTGGATTCCCATAACATTCCTGAAGTAATTTCTTGTACCGGTCATCTTAGTATGAAATACTGAATTCACCCCATCAGTTTGTGGAGGGCTGTCCCTGACACCCTGTATAATGTACCGACAACAAGCAATGCACATCAAGCTACTACAGTCTGTCAAATTTCTTTAATTGATTTTCTACTTTATTGCTAATGTATAAAGCGGTCTACACACCAAAGCCGCTGACCCGGCGGCACAGCCCGGCGGCTTAGTGCCGGCGGGTTAACCCGGCGGCTTCAGAATGTCCAAGCCGAACGACTTTGCCGGCGGCAATTGGGCCGGCGATCCGTGCCGCCGGGTCAGCGGCTTTGGTGTGTAGACCGCTTTAGGTTCAAGGTTGATTGGGAAAATTTGACAGTTTCGGGTAGCTTGATGTGCTGTACTCTGTACATAGTAACCCTAAAATAAATTTACTCAAAAATTTATTTGATGCTTTTATAGTAGTTAACATATTTCAAGCAGACCATACGTTAAAATTAGTATCTTTAAAACCCGTCCAACTTTAATTCAAACAATGAAATGGCATTCTAGTATATCTTTTTGCAGTAAGTATGTATGAGGACGAATAAAAACGTTATTACCGTTTAAAAGCAAGCACTTGTACTAACGAGTATTTATTCCATTTTAATGTTTAGTAGCTCTTTAATTATTTAAATTACAGCTTGTCTGAACGTTTCAACGATGTGCCATTTAAACATACAAATTATACCAATTTGGCATCAGACGCTCAATTTACATATTTTTCACTTTTGTAGGCATCGCTTTTTATTCCTAACGAATGGAAAATTAAGTAAATGTCAGGTTTTTGGCAGATATATAATCGAATAACGTTGAAAATCGTAAGTACAATATGCCAATAGAATAAGAACATATTGCTTTGATTTTCATGGGAAAATCCAGCATAGTAGGTCTGTACATATTCTGCAGGCAGATACATGACAGGTAATTACCCGACTGCCTCGCTGGGTTAGTGGTTGCGACCGTGACAGCCGAGCTTGAGGTCCTCGATTTTTGTACCGAACAAAGTGTCTGGCTTTATGCCCATGGTAAGTGTTTGGCAGTCGGCCCATACTTTTTATGACAGACGACAAAACTGAAAATTTGAATCGATTAATATTTTGCCTCATGCTGAATTTCTATTAAAAACTCTAGAGCAAGAAATAACATACATAACATCACGCTTGTAATACCCCAAGGGTTTGGTAGAAGTGTACCCATTAGTGCACCCACATTTCGCCAGTTATGTTTAAGTCCCATGCAATATGGGGCGAGCCTATCAACCGGGCACAAATCCCGACTCCGTCGCGGCTACTGAAAAACTCCTGATGAAAAACCCAATAACACTTTGCCCTAACTGGGAATCGAACCCAGGACCTCATGTTCAGCACAGACCTCATTTGCACTTGCGACCACTAGACCAACGAGAAAGTTGAACAAGAAATACTGCCAGTGTATTAGCTCCCCTTACCTTATCGGTCGTATCTTGCAAACCTGTTGCCTAAAGATTAATTAGTATACCTAACACATTTGCACTAATTAAAAGAGCTTGACTGTTTTGTTTATGTCGGTACAGGTGTCACTGTCAACATGAGTTATCAGCAAATCTCTTTAGAAACTGAGTGAGAGCAGCGGTGGCCCAGTGGTGGTGGCTCCGACTTACGAACAGTAAGTCGTGGGTTCGAACCCAGGCAGGCGCATTACTTTGTGTAATATAATAATTTATTTCATCACCACTGGTCTCAAAATCGGTGAAGGAAAACATCGTGCGGAAACCGGCATGCGGTAGAAACAAAAATTTGAAGACATGTGATATCTACCAACCTGCACTGGGCCCGCGTGGTGCATTGTACCCCATTCCCTCTTATAGAGAGGAGGCCGAGTGTCCCAGCAGTGGGAACATTATAGGCTGATTATGCTATTATGCTCTTTGGAAAATCATAAAGATCACACATATTATATATCTTTTTGGAGTTACCATCTGTGGAGTGGCAAGATATTAGAAAAGATTAACAAAGGTACAATCTCTACCTAAGTCAGATTTCTGAATTTCTCTTAGTTTAGATGACAGAAAAAAAGGTTTCTATTTAACATAAAATCACGCCTGTAATCCCTGAAGAGGATGCCTTATGCCTTAGCTGAACGCTAGAAGCTAGAGGTACAGTCAATATTTAAAAGTAAAGCGAAGGTTTATCAATGCAGTAGAAGGAAATCACTTTTAAAGCATACACCGTTCGCCCAAGAAGCAATAGTCGTGTAAACAGCCTTCCACCTGGGCATGCTTTGCCGTGGCCGACTTGGAAATCTCTGAATAGACTCCGAACCCAAGTCGGCCGTAGCAAAGATAATCTCTTCAGATGAGGGTTCATGGATGGCTCAGATCCCGGCGTGTCTCCACAGACAATGGCTCATCTTCCATCTTGCGCTGCATGCCCTAACACCTGCGCACTTGATCTTATGACTGCTACTGCGAGTGGAGTTCGCATAGCTGAATTTTGGGCCAAACATATTTAATTAAAAATTGCCATCGACACGCTAAGAGAGAAGAGTCGTGTAAAATTACTTTCCTTGTTCTAAACGATGACTACACATAACATCATGGCTGTAGTCCCCGAAGGGTAAGGCAGAGGTGTACCTAATATAATAGTACACCCACATTTCACCAGTTATGTTTAAGTCCCATTTAGAGCCTTTTGCCATTAACCGGGCACAAATTCAAACTCCGAGGCTGCTACTAAGAAATTTCTACTGAAAAAAAACAATAACAAATAGTCAATACTTTGTTTTATTATTTACACTTCACCTCCCAAGAAAGCAGCTATATCTTTTGGCTTCATTTTAAAGCGCCACCAAAGCTAATACATAAGTGCAACGGATTAAGAATATAACACCAAATAAAAATAAATAACAATCACGAGTATACATAAACAGTACAAAAATATATCGGGGCGCCGAACCTTTGGTCGAAACTCGGCCACTTTTATTTACTTTAAAGTTTTCTTTCAAACAATTTACATTTAAATCGGGTAGAATGATCTTAGACACGCCACCAAGTATTTTATACATAATTTGAACCATCCTATGGCCTGAAGCCATTTGTAAATTTACATGATGACATCTCGTTGCATAAATAACGAATGATTCTTACTTTCCGAGTTATATCTCTATCTTGGTCTATACAGGGTGTAAGGGACAGCCCTCCCCAAACTGATGTGCTGAATTTCAGTATATTAACAAGAAAGAGGACTCGTACAAGGAATTATTTCAGTAATGTTATGGGAACCAAATAAATTGAATTATTTGTTTTATTTCCTCATATGCAATGTATCGTTACCGTGTTAAAACGCACGTAACGAACGGCAAGCGCGACAACGAGTTCGATGAACTCTGTAGCTCTAGCTAGACAGGAAGTGAATTGCTGATTTCACTCGTCGACGTTCGTTAGTTTTTCAACATCTATTGTTGGATTTTTTATTTTAGTCGTATTATTACATAAATGGAGTGCTACGTACAGGAAATGTAATTTAAAATTGAAATAAAGGAATAGTAACTGAAGAAAAATTCCGGAGAAAAATTCCGGTGGAATATGATTCAAAATAAGGAGCTGTATGCACCCTGTCAGTTTGTGGAGGGCTGTCCCTTACACCCTGTATATTTACATCTAGTTAAAGAAGATTAATTAATTGGCCTCTTTGTAAGTATACAAATCTGTGAGCAAAGTAAATACTTCTGGAAAAAGTTTCCGTATTTTTCTTTGGTAAGTTAAAATTGTGTTGGCCATTTTCGTGAAAATTGAGCGTTTATTTTCCTTTTTTTTTGGATTATCATGTTATGCTACTTTCCAAACAGGCGGCGGAACAGAATTATATATTTATTTATTTGAAACAAAATCGCCTTGATAATTGTATGAATCATCACTATCATAATACATAATCTGCCTAGCCTTTTCCTAAGTTGGGGTCGGCTTCCAGTCTTACCGAATTTATCATAGTATTTTACATAGAGCGACTGCCTATCTAACCTCCACAACCCAGTTAGTACTGGGTAATACGATACCCTTTGGAGGGACTGGTTTTCAGATTTTCAGGCCACTAACTACCTGTAAGTGTAACGTGTGTCAAAGATCTACAAATTACAGCCAGGCCCACGGCGAAACGTGCTTTGGGGGCGTCCATAAATTACGTGAGGTGTTTTTTTTTAATTTTCTGTCCCTCCCTCCCCCCCTGGTGAGATGTCGTGAGATTTTATCCCTCCCCCATCCCCCAATCTCACGTGAGATTTTTCAAAATGTGGGTTTCTTATGTAAACGCGTTGGATTGTTATTGGAAAAAGAAAAAAAAAATTACTTCGTACTTTTATTTACGACTAGTAATCAATATTGCTGAGAGTTATAAGTGTAATAAAAATTTAACAATAGAATACTTAAATCGTGACTACTGTGATTAAAAAAAAGAATATCTACTCTAATTCAGTCCATGGAGAATCATGCGCGGTCTCAAGAGAGACTATTGGAACCAACATGTCCATCTGATTTTCAGTAAAATCATCTGCTCCTTCAACTTCGTTCTGATCTAGCCACTCGAAGCCGTTGGCGCTTGCGCACAGTAACTCATTAGCTCGTCTTGTGACAATCTGTGAGAGTCGGACTTTGCGGAACATACGCGCTTCCTTAGCTGGTGCAATGTGGGCTGCTCGCCTGTGCTCTGCAGCTCTTGTGATAGATGCAAAAATACCGCAAGTACTGCAGCAGTAGATGTATAACGTCAAAGTATGTATGAAATTATTTTCTTTCCAACGAATTAGTGAATGATCTTAATCGTATTGCGATATACGCTTAAGATTAATTCTTAAGCATGTATAATCTGGATTAAATGGACCAAAATAGTATAATTTTTTTTTGTTTCAATCAGAAAAAAAATTGCGTGATATTTGCCGAGACCCCCCCTCTCTCCAACGTAAGATTAGATGAGATTTGACTCGACCCCCTCCCCCCCTTAAACATCTCACGTAATTTATGGACGCCCCCTTTCCGAGGCACGGAGGAAGTACGTCACCCATCCACGGATCAACCTAGGCAAGCGCGGCTTAACCTGAAGATCAACCCGAGCGGTTGTTATTATTTAGCCACGAACTCCTCACCATAATACATTTATTAATATAGTAATTTTTCAGACAGACATTTACTGTAGACGTGTTGCTTTTCAACAGATATTGATGCGCTATGTACTGTATATTTATTATATGAACTCAAAAAGGGCAACCCCCTTTAAAAAATCCGTTGTATACAGGGTATTTAAACCGACCCTTCACGAAGCCGTCAACCAAGCATTCTGTACATCAAACTAAGTAATTTTACTCAAAAATTATTGCTGGGAAACGACTTGGGTGAAAAATCACGTTTTACGGTAGGACTCGACGAAACGCCCTCAAAGCATAGTGCTGATGGATTGAATAGTACGAGGGTCGTGGAGGTGTTTAAAGTAAAAATCTTACATTAAAAACCATGTATTTAAAAAAAAAACTTGTGAAAAACTTGGAACTTTGATCCCCAATATCTCCGTAACTAGAAGGTTCCCAGGTATGGTCTTAAACAAAAAAAATATCGTGAAGACGAAGAGAACAAGTGCGTTTCGGCTTCGTTAAGGGTCTATTTACACCCTTTAGATATGGTCTGAATCACAGATTTAAACTAATCTAGATGTGTCAAGTCACTACTTTACTTTAAGAATTTAATTTTTTTGCAACTTTCATACCCTAGTTTTGTATCCAGTTAGTTGTAAAGGCGCAAACCCACCGCGGCGCACGGATAGGCTACGCACGTGTGTTAAGCTTCGCTTTGCAAGAAAATGTAGGTGATTGTGTCCACTTTAAACCACGGACACGCTATGCATCAAATGACGTCGTTAGTACATGCGTGGCTTGCTCGAAGAAGGTACTCACATAGCTCAACGCTGACAACGCCATGCACGCTGTGCACGCTGTGCACGTGGTACACGCTATACACGAATATTAATCCACGACTATGCCGCGGTGGGCCACGCACGCTGTGGTTGTACTTAGTTGTGGGTGTGTAGCCTGTCATCATCATCATCATTTCAGCCGAAAGACGTCCACTGCTGGACATAGGCCTCCCCCAAGTGTCGCCACATTGACCGGTCCCGTGCGACTCGCATCCAGCGGATCCCTGCAACCTTCACCAGGTCATCGGTCCACCTAGTGGGAGGCCTTCCAACGTAGCGTGTAGCGTGTACTGCTGTGGAAATGTAGACCCACGTTGTCAAACAAATGAATCCACGCAGCTAAAATGTGCCGCGTGCCCGTGCACAGCGTGCACCTCGGTGGGTTTGGGCCTTAAACCTATTATAGGACTAAAATTAATATCTACTACTGAACAACCTGTACACTTTTTTGTAAACTTAATATTTTAATTCTTTTATTTTGTTTTTTTTTTATACTAAGCTTCCTGTAATACAGAAATCTCTTTTTTTCAAGTAATAAACACCGTGCGAAGCAGGGTCAGATCACTAGTTTGTACTAAATAACACATGGGAAATTTCAATGTTGATTAAATTATTAAACTACACCAGTGATACGTGTTATGACAACACCGAGCTTCCCTGCAATGGGGGGATTCCCAAACCTTTTAGAGTAACACGAATTCTCTATTTAGGAAACTGAGTCTTAATAATTTAATTTGTGAATGTTACCTTAGTTTTGAGGTAGGTAGTTATTTTAGACAAAATGCAGAAAGCATTTCTTCCCGGAGGATAGATGCGTTAAAAGTTAAAAACAATAAGGAAAATTATAACATTTAAGGAAATGTTTCATTTTTAGAGGTTCTAAGCCAAATGGCAAAAACGGAATCCTTAATATCACAACATATCCGCCTATTGCCGTCAACCGGGCACAAATCCAAACTCCGTGGCTGCTACTGAGAAATTCCTAATGGAAAAACCTAATAACAATTTGCCCGAGCCGGGAATCGATCCCAGAACTGCTCATCAGTTGCAATTGTGACCACTTAACCAACGGAAAATTATTAACGAAAACTATAAGTTTTCATTCGATACGTGTTGATTTGAGATACATCGAATCATTGGTTGTAGCTACTTTTAGATCTGGCCAATGGATGCTAGTCCATAGCGGTAAATTAATGTTAGAACCAGGTGGCCACGTCACATCAGGTGGTGACGTCATTTCAGTGTGGGAAAGAGATGGCGCTAGACGACCCGTATAACTCTGTCTCTTTCCCACAGTAGAATTACGTCATGGGGTTACTATAGTAGGCAGTACCTACACATTTCTTAATTAACCATTTTTTTGGAAACCATAAATCATTCTCTTTCGTTTAATTTAATTGTGAAACAATGTGTTTCTTGAGTCGATGTAGGTACTATCGTTTCATTTCCTTAAGTGACTTTTAATGAGCTCGTTTTTACCCGAATTGATTACTTGTGCCTTATTTTTCTATTATTTTAACTTCGCGTTTAAGTTTTTTATTGATAATAGGTGGAAAGCCATGAATAGACTTCAAAGGATTCTTTCTGTTGCAACTTTTCTCGACTTTTCTAGAGCAATATTTGAAATGAAATTCTGAAAATCATTTCGAAATAGACTCGTTCTAATGAAATATTTCTGTCAGAGAACTCCATTGCAAATTCAATTGTTTTATTTTATATTTATTTTTAGTTGACGTGCGCTTTTCAGTTTCATACCCATAACGTCATATTAGCCCGGAAATGGCTGAATATGGAAATAGCACATTTTGATACAAGTGTGCAAACTTTGTCATTGTAGCCGAGGCGGAATTCATTGTTATAGAGATGAGAACTTTGTGAGAGCACGCAGGTCGTGTGTGCTGCCACACAGTTCTCGAATCTCAAATGCCAAATATTCATGTTTCAAACTACGTTTTTCTACAGGGTGTAAACAGACCCTTCACATAGCCGTCAACCAAGCATTCTGTACATCAAACTAAGTAACTTTACGCAAAAATTATTGCTGGGAAACGACTTTTTTTTTTGAGTGAAAAATCACGTTTTACGGTAGGACTCGATGGAAAGCACACAAAACATTGTGCTGATGGATAGATTGAATAGGACGGGGGTCGTAGAGGTGCGTAAAGTAAAAAACTTACATTACAAAAAAAGGATATAAAAATAAACTTGTGAAAAAGTTGGAACTTTGACCCCCCACATCTCCGTGACTAGAAAGTTCCCAGGTATGGTCTAGAACAAAAAAATGATCGCAAAGACGGGGAGAACAAGTGCCTTTCGGATATGTTAAGGGTCTATTTACACCCTTTATAAATACATTTACGAAGAAATTAAATAATAGAAGGAAAAGTGTTTTTGTCATTAATTATTAGGAAACTATTTGATAATTTATTTTGCTTTTTTTCTCACTTTATCGTCACAGGTTGAAGGAGAAGCAAAGCTATGAAGCCGCAAAACAGTCTTACATTAAAAATAGAAAATTCAAATATTTATGAACAATATTGTTGATAAAAGCAAATAATTTTATAAATATTAATGTTCATCTATGATATTCTATTTACAAACACAATTTAAATATGTACATACAATATTTAGGCCTACAAAAAACATGATTGTTTTTTTTGTAGGCCGCCGTCTGTAGGAATTGAAGCACGTTGTAAAAACCACGAGTGTGAAATACACTGCATTCTGAACTTAATAGTTTTGCGATAAGAACGTTTTCGAGGAAGTGTATTGAAAAATGATTTTTCCCCGATTTTTTTTCAACTGATCACACACGTATAAAACATCACAATTCGCAAAAATACGCCTCAATTTAAGTTAATGCACTTAACGGGCCCAAAAAAGAAATGGTTTCATTGATCAAGTTTCCTTGATCAACGAAATCATGTTCTTTTTGTGTATAAAGGTCAAAACTCCAACAAGATGACTTCAAATGGACACATGTTTTATACACTGATCTTTTGGAGATAAAATAACACTGACTGGGGGACGCTGTTGGTAAAAACTTATGTTTATTATTTTGTGAAATGCATAGAAAACTCAAGATAGCGTGGTTCCTCGTATCACTATACCGTACCTGGGCAACCGAGCTCTGTTCAGGTGAAAATCAGTAAACGAATTTTTCCAAATGAGACCTAGCTAGGTCGACCTTTCGCCCCCGTGAATCCCTATAATGAAATCGCTAGAGGCGATTTCGACAAAGTGATTACAAATATAATAAATACAATTATTGGTCATCTAATAGTATCGAACATAGGATAAAACTAATCTAGTCTCTGCCAGATAAAGACTATCTAGAAATAAAAAGACAATGTCTTACACAACACAATAAACTTACTCCCGTAAATTTCCACTCACCTATTTAATTTTTCAACGCGCAAGAAATCTCAATATAGCCGAGAGAACAACGGGGAATACGTAGTAAGTGCATAGGGGGACAGGCAGAGAACACAGACACGGGGAACAAAGAACAAGACTTATTGTCTCGGAACAAAGGCACAAGTCCATTACCTGCCAGTTATTTGTGCCGTATTTGTCGCGAATCAGTGTAGGCGAACCACTGTGCTCGTTGTTCGAATTTATTTTTTACTTTCTGACACTAGTGTTCAAGAGGCTGGTTTCTCGTGTGTTTTCTGAACGTCAAATTGGTCAAGGATAGATTAGCGTTATTGTGAAGAGTTTTCGCTGGCACCATTGCATCGTTTTCATAAGTCGGTGTATTTGTTCTTAAGTCTCCACATGATGGTTGCCGGAAGACGGACGGCGCCGTCGAGGCCGGCCCAGAAAGAGGTGGCGAGACGATCTGGTCGAAGGCTATCGAGGCACGAGAAAAAAGCACATGGAAGGAATTGGGGGAGGCCTTTCTCCAGCAGTGGGACAGTAAAAAAAAGCGCTCTTGGTATGCTTTGAAACATAAAACTTCGGAAGCTACGTGCACGGTTATAATTGGACATTTCCTATGGAGAAATGGCTAGTGGGCGTATGGGGAGAAAAGATTTGTAATTTCTCCAAACAAACTAATTTTAATAGTTGTAGCTGCCTATTCCAGGATAAATAATTTGATTAATAAATCTGATAATAAAAATAAATAAGAAACAAGGTCTAGAAATATCTTAATTCTACGTACTTTTCCCGTGAAAAACGAATAAAAGGTGAGGTATAAAGATTTGTGAGTTTAGAAATAAACAAAAGCTGTTAAAAGCTTTTCAGATTAATCCGCTAAGTTGTCGTTCTAGCAATTTACCTACATTTAAACGGTAAGGATTTTTGTTACCTTTTCAATGAAATTAAACTTTTTATGAAAATTATATTTCGTATAATTTTCATAAAAAGTTTTTTTTTCGAGTTCAAGTTTTATGACTACGTAAACACAAGTAATATTTATTTTTTACTTTAAATTTGATTACGGACTTTTTACATTGATTTTAATTTGACGAAAAATGGTTGTGTTAATTTAAGTTAAATTTTATTTTGTGTACAACTTAAATAAGACATTATTGTGTGGTGTGTATTATTGTCTCTGATTATTTTGATACTAACATTATTTTAAGTGTACTTACTAACTCAAGTATGGATCGTTGTGTCTGATGCAAATAAATAAATAAAAATAAAACAATTTTTACTGATTCTTATGACCTACTTTTTTATTTCTGAATGTCAAGCTTTTTAACTGAAGTAGAAGAAAATATAGGTCACACAACACATCTATACTAATATTATAAAGGGGTATTTGTTTGTAAGTTTGTACGTAGGGGTTAATCTTTGGAACTATTGATCAGATTCCTAAAATTCTTTCACGAAAGTCCTCCGCCGCGTCTGTCCGTCTGTTCGCGATAAACTCGAAAACTACTGAGCGGATTTTCATGTGGTGTATTGTATATTCTTATTATATTATATTATTATTGTGTATTCACCTATAGATAGAGTGATTCATGAGGAAGGCTATAAGCTGTGGCTTTATGTTGTAATTATCTATTTCTCTTATTTTTGTGTGCAGTAAAGAATAAGATTGAATGATGACGGTTTAAATATATAATTTGTCAAAGTTTTTGTGTAATTTGGTTGAATTGGAAGTGTCGGAAAAAGTACGACAGACATAACATGTAGGCATAATATCTCTGTACTAATCATGCGAAGCCCGGGCGAGTCACTAGTACAAGATATTTTTTTTTTTAATTTAAGGGATAAAATAAAGCTAAATAAATAAACGCCAAAGAATGATGCTAATAAGAACAAGTGTGTAGGGGAAACGATGAAAAAAGCTAGGTACACATTGGACAAAAATATAAATACCACAAGTACGAAAAAACATACACTTGTAACACGAGACATGGCCTACATAGCCGCTGGGTTCGTTATTGTCCTCCCGTTATTGTCTTATGACAATACTGACCCTGTGGGCGTCAAAACTTCTTGAGAGCATTCTGAGACGCGTCTTCAGTGCAGCTGCACTGGCCAGTGTCCATCGCGTTAACACAGTGACTTGTTTACCTTGTATATTCTTTAGTTGCGTGGGTTTAGACTTTACTTGGTCTATTTTTATTGAAATGATAGCTAAAGGTGTTATAATTTGTAGAGATAATGGTACTGATTCTATATTGATAAAATCATTTCGCTTTGGCTATAACGAATTCAAGGGTGCCACGGCAAAGTGGACGTACTAATTTTGAAAGTTTCCATTTTGACACACTGCCCCCGTAGCATGACCACCGTAGACAAGGATTTCTTTGACGGAAGAATCGACAAAATGACAGATATTGCAAAGAAATCTGTCATTGTGTCGACACAATCTGTCCACGGTGGTCATGCTAGGGGGGGGGGCTGTTGTGTAGTGTAGTGCAAAAACAACAACAGACAACCTGTTGGGGTAGAGTGGAATATTCTCCGATTGAGTTGTGATGTGCATCAATTAAGCTTAATTATTTTTTTCAAATTTTCTCAAAAAATAATTAGAAAGAGAGGGAAGTACCATTCTTTTCAATTTTTTATTTATTGTTTAAGTAAATCTATCTTGGGCATCACTGTAATCGGTGAAGGAAAACATCGAACAGACTGAATTCAATCAAGTGCAGTTTGTATTGCCTTAACATAGTGACTTGTTTACCTCGGGTATTCTAGACTTGCGTGGGTGGAGTTAGTCTTCTTTCATTGAGATTAGCAGACGGGAGCAACGGGTGGGTAGTGAGCAACGGGATCCGCACGTGTGGATCCCGTTGCTCACTAGCTAAAATGACTTTAGAGCGTTCATCTAAAAAGTTGCAAACTTCGCAAATAGCTGTAATATATTTACCTGTTTTAATTAATTTAGCAATATCACTGTATCAAAATAAGAAATATGGCTAACTAGTGAACTAGAATATTAATAATGAATTGCAATTAAAACATTGAATTTCATGTTGTAACCGTTTTAGGTGTAAAAAACGCATTTGGAAAGTTTCCAAATACTTTTTTTTACATTTAAAAATAAATATTCGGTGTTATGATTTTAATTATTATAGGCGGACTTAATGCACAAGGCATTCTCTACCAGTCAACCTTTGGGTCAAATAGAACAGCATTGTGATAGAGTACAAAAAAATAAATAAGAAAGATACCATTTGTTAGCATAGATTGATATACATAAATAGGTACATACTAATGCACTTATATACAGTAAAATGAAATAAACTAATATATATTATAATACATATATAGAAATAGTCCAAAATACGAGAAACCTTATAATAATTACTATGACTACTAATATCTAGCTTGTGAGCAATTTAGTCTGATTTTAAATAGTACTTCCGAACTGTTCTTTTGAAAGCCATTTTGCTTTCAGCTTTTTTAATGCCAAGGGGTAGCGCGTTCCAGAGCTTTATAGTTGAGACAGCGTAAGAATTGGATTGGACATAAAACCAGTACGATGTGCTGGAATTTCAAGTAGAAGGTTTTTGGAAGCTCGAAGCTGACGACTGTGTGAACTGCCCAACGCCTTTTTGAAATATTCTTTTTTTTTAAATCATCATCATCATCATTTCAGCCGAAAGACGTCCACTGCTGGACATAGGCCTCCCCAAGGGGGGTTTTGCCATAATCGCCACGCTTGGCAGGCGGGTTGGCGATCGCAGTATGTTTGTTATAAAAAAAAAATCACAGAGAACGCTGCTGCCCATTCACTGGTAAGTCCCTTATTCGCCTCTTACGACACCCACGGGAAGATATGGGATGGTGCTATTCTTTACGTCCGGACACCATACAGAACAATTTTTTTAAATATTGCCAAATTAATCAAAACAGCGAAATATTTGACAGCTATTTGCGACGTTGCCCACTTTCTGTATAAACGCTCTTAAGATACTTTGTGTCTTAGCAGATGAAGCTGCCAAACAAGGTTAAACTGTGTATGAAATGGGCAAAACCCACGATTGTGGGAGGCTGATTTTCCATAGTAATTCGGCTTAACGAAGATGTTAAAACTATATCTGCTTTTGTTGTTTACAAAACAAACAAGCGACTTCTAACTGGTGTTGGCGCATATTGGTGTTGGCGTTACGTGAAATAAGTCGGGGATTTGTTTTGTAAATAAACCTAACTAACATACGAAATTTCCCCGCGTAGCCATAAAAACCTACCTACTTGTTTTTTCACCAGAAAAATAAAATGTTTATTTGAGAGTAAAGTTTTTGTACAAAGTATCTACTGTTAGAATATAAGGTTAAGTAAGTACTTAAGTTGTTCAATCAAGTTCCGAATTTCGAGAGACTTTGACTTCCTGTTCCTGTTTGGGGTGGAGTTGGGCGAAACAACTAAGATATCGATTACTAGGCCACAGAACAGCACCCACTCAGGAACTAATAGCATTTACTTCGTGGCTTCTGTAGACTAAAATAAAGATAGCACCTAAAAAAAATTTTGAAAAAAAAGACGAAACCGATGTGGAAGAATTTCTAAATATAATATCACGTCTTTAATCCCCGAAGGGTTAGGCAGAGATGTAGCTAATAGTACACCCACTTTTCGCCAGTTACGAATTTCTGAAATAGTTATTGTATAAATAGACTAGCGGCCCGTCCCGGCTCCGCATACGGGTGGGCATATAGCCTATGTTACTCAGGGATAATGTAGCATTCTAATGGTGAAAGAATTCTTGAGATCGGTCCAGTAGTTTTTGAGTTTATTCGCTACAAACATACAAATTTTTCCTCTTTACGATATACAGGGTGTAAACAGACCCTTCACATAGCGGTCAACCAAGCATTCTGTACATCAAACTTAGTAACTTTACGCAAAAATTATTGCTAGGAATCGACTTTTTTTTTGGGGTGAGTAATCACGTTTTACGGTGAGACTCGATGGAAAGCACTCAAAGCATTGTGCTGATGGGTGGATTGAATAGTACGGGGGTTGTGGAGGTGTGTAAAGTAAAAAACATGTATTTTAAAAAAAACCTATGAAAAAGTTGGAACTTTGACCCCCAATATCTCCGTAACTAGAAGTTTCCCTGGTATGGTCTAGAACAATAAAATGATCGCAAAGACAGGGAGAACAAGTGCCTTTCGGATGTGTTAAGGGTCTATTTACACCCTTTATAAGTGTGGATATAATTTATATTTCCAGAAACCACCTATTTAAGCCGTGTTTGCCTAGGTTGGTCTGTGGATGGGTGACCACCTATCACATACCGAGTTTCCTCCGTGCCTCGGAAAGCACGTTAAGCCGTTGGTCCCGGGTGTCATTTGTAGATCTTTGACAGTCGTTAGGTAGTCAGTGGCTCAAAAAGTCTGACAACCAGTCTTACCAAGGGGTATCTTATTACCCAGTACTAACTGGGTTGTGGAGGTCAGATAGGCAGTCGCTCCACGTAAAATAATGGTATCCAGCTGCATTCGGTTAGACTGGAAGCCGACCCCAACTTAGTTGGGAAAAGGCTAGGCAGATGATGATGATGATGAAACCACCTATATTGCTGTTGGTTATTTTACAAAACTTTCAAAATAATAAATCAAGTCAACCATTCAGATTTCACCAGAATTTTTAGTGCGACACAATAAAAAGTAAAAAGAAGTTGATTTTGACTCGCGTAAAATTTTGCACCGAAAGAGTTCTTGTAATTTTTATTTTCATTCACTCAGGGGTCACTTTTTTCTTTTGTTGGATGTACTCGATCTTTACTTCCTTTGTTACCTGCTCGTTTCTACTAAACTTCAAAGGGCTTGATCTTTTACGGCGTAGGTGGATTTTTTTTGCGTGAGTTTCCTACTTCCGCAACTTTATTAAACCTTGGCCATGAATGCATGAAACGTGTATTTACAGCAAACCACAACTTCATGATAGTTAATGTAGAAGTAGATAAGTATTTAAAATAGTTTTGAAACTAATGACACAGTTGATGAAAATTGTGCACCTAAAAATCTTAAGACGAAGAAGTGCAGTAGGTACTCAAAGTCGCTCGGTGTCCAACTTTTAACTTTTTTAAATATATTTGGGAAAAAATATAACATGGTTTAAAAATTATTGGAATCGATTCAGTTACTTATTCTGATCAAACTAAATTCAGGTTTCGCATATACTAAAAATAATGTTGTATATATGGGCTATACTTGAAGTAAATGAATTTTAATGTAATTATCCACATGATAGGTTAGTTACCTATTTCGATCTCTGTTCACCACTGAGTTTAGGCCAGTTACGCACTAAACACTTGACGTGACTTCACGTCAATATCTCACATCTCGATACACTAATCGACTCGGCATGCGACAATCGAACCACTGGAGTGCGTCAAATATCAGGCGTGTTACTGCCAACCTAAGTACAGTGTGTTCAACCTTGCTTGGCTTGGTAAGCAAACAAATACGGTGCTAAAATCTGTCTGTGTGTGTGTGTGTGTGTGTGAGTGAGCGAGCATTCGCATCAAGCAAACTTTCAGTGAGGTACGAGTATTTGGAAAAAAATATGTGGGATGGAATAACTACACAAAAAACCTGCCTAGCCTTTTCCCAACTATATTGGGGTCGGCTTCCAGTCTACCTGGATGCAGCTGAATATCAGTATTTTACATGGAGCGACTGCCTATCGGACCTCCACAACCCAGTTAGTACTGGGTAATACGATACTTGGTAAGACTGGTTGTCAGACTTTTTGAACCACTGACTACCTAACGACTGTCAAAGGTGTCAAATGACACCCGGGACCAACGACAATAACTACACAAAAAAAACGGTTCCAAATTAGCCATCTTCGATGAATTAAACCAAAATCAATATTTCAGTTCTACTTCTCACCATATCGATGGTGAATGTATGATGTATGTATGTGTTTTTGACCCAAAACAGCAGTTATAATTATGGTCATTTGACAGGGCATGCAGTGCAAGATGGCTGTTGGGCCATTGTCTGTGGGGATACATCTTCTTCTTCAACCTTTGGCCACCCAATGCTGGTTACTTCCAAATCTCTCCACTTTTGGCGGTTTTGTGTCATGGCTATCCAGTTTCTTCCGGCCACTTTAATGAGTTCGTCTGTCCACTTAGTCGGTTGTTTTCCTACGTTCCTCCGTCTCGTCCGTAGTCTCCACTAAAACACCTTCTTCCCCCATCTTCCATCCAGTCGACGGCAAATATGGTCCGCCTACTTCCACTTTATTTTTGTTATCAAGAAAGTGCAAGTATAAAAAGTTATGTATGTGTGTAGTAAATGGGCCATAATTGTTTAAAAAATGTGAGAGTGGAAGAAGAATATACTTTACCTACATGTGACGCACCACAGCTGTTGAGATTACGGCCATCTTGTAGACATCAAATGTAGCACTAGTTGTTCAGGTTATTGAAGCGTCGTGTCGTGGCTGGTTGCAAGTGTACACTGTACGTGTTCCCTGTCGAAGACGTCGGACACAATCCGACTTAGGATAAACTGGTTCGACTTGTATCACTAGACATGATTGTAGAGGCACATTTATGCATTACATCACCAGTTTTCAGGAAAGGAAGTCTGGATTGGTAATCTTTCTTCTATGTGATTTTGAGTTTCGATTGAACGTTCATTGTTGTTTCATGTCACATTCACTTTTTACTACTTTTTGTCCACGCATGTCACTTCAGCTGAACGATGAATAGACAAAAATGAACAGAAAGAGACGCGTCAATTTCGGTTTCAAGATATTTATTCTAAAAAAAGACACACATGAGAACAGAGAACCTTCATCATTCTCTTGCCCTAATCCCAAATCATTAGGGGTCGGCGCAGCATGTCTTCTTCTCCCATACTTCTCTATTACTCGTCATCTCATCAGACACCTCCTTTCTTGCCATATCATTCTTTACTCAGTCCATCCATCGTTTTTTTGGTCTTCCTCTACTCATATAACCTTATGTTAATATTTATAATACGTTCGTCACTGCATCAAACATTGTTTATTATACACCCAACCAGTATTTTCAGTTTTTGGGAAGGGTATTATGCTAATTGAGTCCTGAATGCATTGAATGAGTGTAAACTTTTTGAAACATAATGGTATTTGTATGACTGTGCTTCTTCAAATGTTAGTCCTTTTTTACTTAGTTCTCATTTTTGGTAAAGTTTTAAAACTATATATTATTCAAGCAAAACATGTCCAAAATTTATTTTTTGAGTACACGTTCGCACTACTTGTCATAACAAGATGCCTTTTAATAATTAGAATCTTAGATGCAATAACTTCGTTTTTTTTCTATTAATATCGTTGAAAAATCAATATGGGAAAGAGACATCTCAAATGAAATTCCATCATGATAGGAAAATAAAAACGGTAACTATTCGTCGTTGAAATACGGAAACCGATAAACGTGATGAATGCTTTTTAATATGAGGTCATATCTCATGCGGATCTGATGGTCTGTTTTCTTAAATACATATTAGAATTTGAAGGCATGATGGCTTCGATAAACAGTGTTGTAGCTTCTAGAGAATGAGGTCTAGATTGCAAAAGCACATCAACTTACTTTGTAATTAGGCCATGCGAAACCCGATTTCGGTCCCATAGTAAAGCCCGGGAAAAATCGGGTTTTAATCCATAGTAAAACCCGGTTTTCGGTTTAATCCATAGTAAAACCCAGGTTCCGTATGCTCTATTTTAAATGTACCCACATTTGGGATACATTCTTCCTCTCTGCGAGGTTTGGTGGTCGAAACGAAGATTTTCTTTACATAATTTACACAGTTAAGGACTGAACGGAATGACTATTTCTTAAAACGTCATTCAATGGGATTAAATGAACTTAGAGGGTTGTATTGATGATTTTAATGATTATGACTCAGTAAAGCCCAAGGCACGCACCTCTGATTTTTCGGATTCATGTGCGTATTGTATAATTATCACTTGCTTCGGTGAAGGAAAACATCGTGAGGAAACCAGCATGATTTTATGTTAAGCTAAGTCAGAGGACCATAGGTGGCATAGAAACTCTGCCACCTGGTTAAGAACTAACCACACGATAAAGCAGAAGTAAAGCCATTCTTGTTACGGCCTCGAATCAAGAGTTTATCAACATTTAACCTGACGCTGACCTGCAAATTAGAAAAAAACTAAAGTAAATTAGAATTTCGCGGCTACTTTAGCGCATCCTCCGGAGGTGTGGAAAAAGAGTTCTTGAAAGAGTCGACAGAGAGAGAGAAGAGCAGTTGGACAGTAAAGGCCAAGTAAAAAAAAATCCTATCCTATCCTAGCACACTTTAATTAAAGATGAATCGCAATAAACAAAGTTGATGGTGTTGCTGCATAAAATAATTGGTTCATTTCAGCCGAAAAACGTTCACTGCTGGACATAGCCCTCCCCAAGTTTCGCCACATTGACCGTGCGTTTCGCATCTAGCGGACCCCCTCAACCTTCACTAGGTCATCGATCGTCGGTATAATTAATCATTCAATTCAGTCATTAAAAAGTCGTGTGTTTATGATTGGTAGTAGACACTACAACGCCTACGAGGCTACGCTTCTACCGTAACCATACAATCAATCGTGCAATCGTGGGTTGAATTTACACATGCCGGCAGTCCTCAACGATGTATTTTCTTTTTAGACGAGCTGCAAACTGGCAAGGCTTTGATTAAAAATGTCAAGTAGGTAAGTAGGCAAGATTTTCAAGGAAAAGTCAAGTATCAACTCAAACACAAGGAAATCCCCTATTACATTCATTAATTTAATCACGTTTGAACACGCAAATTCATCTCGTACTCGTTTCAAACGAGAACAATATAAGTTTCAGGTCGTTCGTGAAATTGTAATTTAACATAAATGTATGTCCGCTGGATGCGAGTCGCACGGGACCTGTCAATGTGGCGACACTTAGGGGAGGCCTATGTCCAGTAGTGGACGTCTTTGGGCTGAAATTATGATGATGATGTACGTAGGTTCACTACGTACTTAGTTTTAGTCTTAATTTAGTCCTTCTTTTGTAAATATTTAGTCTGTCTGGCTCAATGATCTGGTAGTCGAAATCGCGACTGCTGAGCGTGAGGTTCTGGGTTCAATTCCCAGGTCGGGCAAAGATCTATTGAGTTTTTCCATCAGGAATTCCTCAGTAGCAGCCACGGAGTCTGGATTTGTGCCCGGTTGATGGCATTGGGCTCGCCCCCTATTACATGGGACTTAAACATAACTGGCGAAATGTGGGTGTACTGACTATAATTTGGTACACTTCTACCTAACCTTTCGGCGTGATGTTACGTTATGTAGTTTGGTTATTTAATAATATTTAGCAGATTCTTTAAAAAAACCAAATGCAAAGATAAAATTTAAACTTAATTCCTAAAAGCAAAGAGCTCAAAATCTCCGAAAAGTATAATATCTTTATATTCGCAAGAAAAGTGAACATAGATTGGAACGTGACGTGAAAAGTTCTTGTTTCGCCACACTTCGGTGTTACTTTGTAAGGTGATACTGCTGTGCTGGCTTTATTAAAGTTTTGAACATCTAACCTCTGATCCCTGCCTAAGTGTCATCTAGTATCACAAGTGATATTGGCAAATACGAATATATTTAAGTAGGTGTTTCCAAGAAGGGTCCCAACCACAGATATATAAATACCTAGATAACGCAAGTTATAGTAATAACGCAAGGTTGCCACGGCTTATTTGAATTAATTATTTTTAATAGGCACTTTTAACTTGCTATATCAAAATCAAAATCAAAGCATATATTTCAAATAGGCCAATTGGCCTATTTGAAATATACAAAGACAACAATGAAAAATAGCTACAGTCCCAGTCACAAGGCATAAAAACTGTGAAAGTACTGTAGTTGCCCATTCCCTAACGTAGATCTCTACGGGCAAGAAACTCCATGGACACTCTTTTAAATCAGAATACTTTTACAATAACTTGGTTACATCATTTATGTTGAAATGGTACATTCTGATGATGTATTCTGATTTAAAAGAGTGTCCATGGAGTTTCTTGCCCGTAGAGATCTACGCTAGGGAATGGGCAACTACAGTACTTTCACAGTTTTTATGCCCTGTGTCTGGGACTGTAGCTACATTTCATTGTTGTCTGTGTATCGACAATTCAAAAGGGCCTGTAACTGGCCTACTAGAAATAAATGCTTTGATTTTGATTTTATCACCAAGCGTGCCATTTTTTGACTACCTACTATGACATCATAAGCACCATTTAGTTACTATACAAAATAGACTTCGTTTTTGTTCTTTAAAGGCCTATCCGCACACAATAGTGCCGGCACAGTGCCGACACGTGCCGATCAGTAACGTATCGTTCAGTGTCAGTGAAATATGATATTGTAGCATACATTTTGTACGACGCTATCCGTACTACATCCTGAAATACTCAAAAAACTTTGATTCATCATCTGTAGATGTTTATATAGTGTGGCGAACTCTCCTTCTTCTTCTCTTTTCCTCCACGCGTTATGAACCCATTTCCTACTTCTCACATAAATTTCTTCGTCTTCATCTAATATTAAAGCAATTGCTGCTAACTGTTATCTTGAATATCGAGGCATTTTACAAGCACGTTAAACTGCTGCAAGGTACTAAAAATCACTGCACGCGTCGCGTCGGTACTGACATGTATGAATATCACGTCACGGAACGGTACGGTACGGAACTGTCGGTCACGTGTCGGCACTGTTGTGTGCGGATAGGCCTTAAATGTCTAGAATTATGTTCTTGATTTAAACAAATAAGCTTGCTGCGACAGTAGCCACGTTAAGCGTAAAATGCTTAAGCCGGGCACGCGAAGTAGGTGCTCTTGCGTTATCTAGGTATGTATATCTATGTCTGTGGTTTCAACTATTTCGCCACTTCACTTGTGTCCAAAATGACTAAATACATTCTTGTGCTGTAACCGTGTCTATAAACTTTCGATATTAGTAAACCCATTGGCCCTACAAAATGAAGTTATTATACCACAGGTAAGGCACCAACGCGATATAGGAATCTTGCCGGGTGATTGCGTAACACTTACAATAGATATATACAATTATAAACTGACTATTTTTATTGTGACCTTTATATGATATTGATTATATAAGACCTTTCTGATTATATTATATTGATTATTCTGATTTTTGACATTTGTATGGAAATTAGTATCCCATTTTTTTATTTTTTTGCTATGTAACATAATAATAGGGGAATTGCAAATGTTTTAGTTGTTTTTTTGGTTACTGTTATAATAATGATTGCTATTGTAATTTTTTAGTTTTATAATTTTGTGAAACATTTCGATAAAATGTAAAAATTGTTACATGACATAAACGGAATGAAAAATGAAATAGCAATACCTATCATTTTGATAATTAAACAACTTTCATTGCGTTATTTTGGGTATTCCTCAAAGCGCAACTATTTTTAAGCGCAACCAACTAAGCGCAACTAAATTATTCCTCGAAGTGCAACCATTAGTTGCGCTCAATAGCGAAAAATAGAGAGTAGGACAGTTGATTTAAAACTGCCTATTGATACCATATAATGAATCCATCATGGAGCCTCTCTCTATTTTTCATCTTGGTTGCGCTTTGAGGAATAATTTAGTTGCTCTTAAAAATAGTTGCGCTTTGAGGAATACCCCGTTATATTTTATGAAACAATGGTTTGCCAATTTCTTCCAAAATCTCTAGGATTGTAACAGGAAGTGTGTTTCGCAATTGACGTGCTCCTTGAACCTTTCAAGTCTTGACTAATAAATGAGACACAATTAATTATCCATTGTTGCGTTAATGCATTGCGGAAATCAACTCACTAGAAACTGATTGGGTGATTAAAAACTCTAATAACTTATTTCATTACGCATAGCATGACCACCGTAGAAACGGAAATGATAGATTTCTTTTGTTGATCTGTTATTTTGTCAATTCTTCCGTTGAAAAAACCCGTTTCTACGGTAGTCATCCTACGCGTGCAGAAAGTCAGAAAGCACAGCAACTTTTCTCGTCTTGCATTCGACATAATGTCGACAGACGTGAAAAATCATAATGACTGAATAAGCGTTACTTTTTAATTCAAACTAATTCTCTCGTGGGCCCGTGGAACAATAAGCGCACGGGTCAGTCGAAGGTCAATCCTATCGGTCCGTGGATGGGTGACCATCAAATTACATATCGAGATACCTTCGTGCTTGGCCCCTGCTTTCATTTGTAGCTCTTTGAAAGTTTTTAGGACAGTCAGTATCTCGAAAGTCTGACAACCAGTCTTACAAATGGGTAACACCAACGACTGGGTAGTTGAGGTCAGGTTACAATCGCTCCATGTGTTAGGTTGCTTACATAAAGACGCAGGTTTCCGGTACAGACAAATCTGTGCGGGTCGGTACCGATCGGTGCAGGATTAAGTTGCATATAGAAACCCGTTTCTTAAACCTGTTTCTTTATAAGTGAGCGCATAAGATAACATAGAAATTAATAGCTGCACCGATCGGTACCGACCCGATCGGTACCGGAAACCTGTTTGTTAATGTAAGCACACTTAGACTGGAAATCGACCCCAACACATTTAGGTAACACATTTATAAGTGTAGTGCAGTATCAACCACTCATCACTCTAAACAAACACAAGTAACAAAACCTCATTTACCAAACACTATAGAATCCAATTTAGGGCCACTAGATCCGCGATGCTCTCAAACGCGCCGCTTAAAACAAACTACAACACACATATATACGCGGCGGATTAAAGCCAAATACTTCCGTATATTCAGCCTATAGCTGTACGAACGGGTACCCGTTATATTGCTTCTGATGGTCACTGAACCGTGATAGCTAAAATCACGACTCGCGTCCTGTGTAAAATATGCGCATACAATGAAAAGCGTTCGGCGTCCTTTTACAATATTAAAAGCGTAAAAAGTTGGAAAAGTTTTATGTTTGCAAGTGTATTTTTTTTTGGGAGGTCACATAGGTTTCTTTAAACAGGTAGTTAGAGGTTGCATCACGTCCTTAGGGTTCCGTATCAACCAACAGGACCATATTACTTAAGCCTCCGCTTCTTCTTAGCGTGTCGATGGCAAACTTTTAATTAAATATGTTTGGCCCAAAATTCAGCTATGCGAACTCCGCTCGCTGGTGCAGTCATAAGATCGTCAAGTGCGCAGATGTTAGGGCATGCAGCGCAAGATGGAAGATGGGCCATTGTCTGTGGAGACACGCCGCATACACATTTGAGATCGGAGCCGCCCATGAACCCCCATCTGAAGAGATTATCTTTGCTACGATTATCAGCCTCCGCTGTCCGTCCGTCTGTCTGTCAGCGGGCTGTATCTCATGATCTGAAATAGGGCAGTTGAAATTTTCACAGAATGTGTATTCTGTTGCCGCTAAATAATAAAAATAAATTAAAAATTAAAGGGGGCTTACTACGATGGTACGGAACCCTTTATACGCGAGTGCGACTCGCACTTGTCCAGTATTTTTTTTATAGAAGCAAAGTTGAACGCTAGAAGCTAGAGATACAGTCATGAGCTCTAATGCTAAGTGTATACACTTAGCAAAATTTAAAAGCGGTTTTCTCGGAAAATTGCAATTTCTACTTTGAAATAATTTATTTTGTAATTGTATGGTTTCATAAAACTGCACACGTGTTGGTCCATAGGCAGTTTTCTCAAAAAAGTCCTTTGCTGCGTGTATATACACCGTGACTTTTTAGTCGTCTTACAACGGCAGCCCACTTCATGTATCCAATGAATACAAAACATTCATAAAAAAAAAATATAATATTTTATTAATTTAAATATTGATATTATGACACATGACGTAGTTAAAACACCCTGTTGCGAGCGATGATCTACTGGACTCGAGTGTTGGGTAGGTATATGTTCTCCCGTTTGACACGGAAACATCATTAACAGGATGTTTCATAATTTTATTCTAATTTTTTATTATTATTTTTCTTTGTACCTATTATGGAAGATAAAAAAAAACTCGCGCCTAGGGCTATTTTATGTCGGGTACATTGAGTGGACGACCTTTGTAAGACGACTAAAAAGTAACGGTGTGTATGTAAATGGCGTACAATCATGATTCCTAGGATTTATTAGGAGCCATAACTGTAAGGCATTTTGAACGGGATATATGTATGATTCAGTACCTTCAATTTTTTTTTTTTTTTTAAAAACGTTGCCCCACACTAGGAATTTCTCCTGTATCGTGGGTGCGTTTACAAACATTTAAACTCACATACACAAACAGCCAGACCCGGAACAACTGCCTGTAGATCATACAAATATTTGTTCCGTGCGGGGATCGAACCCGCGACACGCAGCGCAGCAGCCGATCGCTCAGCCACTGCGCCAATCGTACCGTCAAATTAAATAGGTACCCGGAAAAACGAACAGGTTAAAAGAACAGAATTTAATACGTTTAAATCACCTACCCATGATTTGATCTTACCTATGGCAATGCATCACCGCAATTTTGAAACAAAAGAGTTCTAAATAATGTCCTAGGAGCTAAAATATATTTCAACACTGAACAAACAAATATCATGTGTTTACTACAAAGTAAGGACCGTCTGTCTAGCCTTTTCCCAACTATGTTGGGGTCGGCTCCAGTCTAACCGGATGCAACTGAATACCAGTATTTTACATGGAGCGACTGCCTATCTGACCTCCACAACCCAGTTAGAATTGGGTAATACGATTCCCCTTTTGTAAGACTGGTTGTCAGACTTTCAGGCCACTGACTAACTGTAACGACTGTCAAAGATCTACAAATGACAGCCGGGACCAACGGCTTAACGTGCTTTCCGAGGCACGGAGGAAACTCGGTATGTAATGGGCGGTCACCCATCCACGGACCAACCTAAACAAGCGCGGCTTAACTTTAGGATCACCCCTAGCGGCTGTTATTATTTAGCCACGAGCTCCTCTAAAAATTAAGGGCAAACGAACGTTAAACTTTTCAGTTAACGTATGTTTTAGTTCAGTTGCCGGTCTACTGAGAACCGATTCTCATTTCAATGTAGCTAAACTCTAGTTTAACTTAAATCATTTTAGTTCGAAGTTAGTCTGATCCATTTATGATTTACTTTAAGTGGTCAGAAACATTTATTATCCTAACCCAGTGTTTACACAAAGTTTTAAAACATTCATCTTCATCTCGTGTCTACTCATGTCAATATTTTTTCAGCAAAAAGTTTACATGAGAATTCATAAAATGTAGGTTTCTAACTATGAGGTTTATCTATGGTTGTTAAAATATGAACTTCCTTGTAGGTCGTATCTTTTATATTGTTTGAGGAAATTAATAAGAAAATGTGTAATCAACTGTACATTTAAAGACGACTTGAAAATCTATCAATTCAATTTATTTATTAAATCAGACAAATGATGTCCAAAAATGTCACACACAAAATTAACAAAACATTCAAGACAATAATATACAAAATCAGAATACATAGGTACTAATGCAATTAAAAAGTAAAATAAGTATAAACATCAATTAGATTTTTTTAAATTAATAATGAAAATAACGTAATAAATTAAATAAAATATTCACGGATAGTACTGACAACACTATTTATCGCCATGTCCCAAATATGGTTGAAAATCTGTCATGTTGGAAATGAGGGAGAATAAGTTGTATTAACAGCTTGTAGAAAACTTGTCAAAACGGTAAATAAAATAGTTTACAAGATATGTATGACATGATAGACATGTGAGTGTGACTTACTACCTATTTTGACAAGTCTTTTATAAGAGTCGGAGTACTTATAATTGAAGTGGGTATAAGAGTAGAAGAAGACCAAAGAAACGATGGATGGACTGTGTAAAGGATGATATGGTAAGAAAGGCGGTGTCTGATGAGATGGCGAGTAATAGAGAAGTATAGATGGAAGATGAATATATGCTGCGCCGATTCCAAATGAATTGGGATAAGGGCAAGAGAATGTTGATGAATTTAAATGTCTAAATATAATTTTAGGCAATTGGCCACCGCAATTTTCACACAATGTGCACAAATTAAACCTCCAGATTACGCCTTATACGCGCTAGCCGCGGTAGCCACATGCAATGTGCGTAAATTTCAATTTTAAGTACTCCACAAAAAAAAAGTGAGTGTGCGCTGTTGATCGATTCGTAGACAAAGCTTGTGATTTTTTTTTTAAATTCAGTCACACATAAGAACCGGATGGTCATGGTCGGTGTAAACCTATTAAGTATGAAGTAGTTCCCCTAGGATACAAGTAAAGTTATATTTAATGGCTAGTAGTAAATAAATGATGAAGTTTACTTAGTTAGTACCTGCCTAAATTATCAAGTTCAGCTAGTATTGAGAAGGAAGACTTACAAAGTGAAATAGATTTTGACGTTGATTAAGTGAGTGAACTTGAAAATGTAAGAGGATTAAGTAACTTATTATCAAGTTAGAAGTAAGTAAGATTGTTGTAACGATACCCTGTTTAATCCAGCACTGAATTAGTAAGTTGGTAATTTTTTTTTCTTGTTTTTTTTTACAATTGTCTGTACCAGATTGCTGATGAATTTTGAGGTTCTATTTTTACTGATTTTTCATTTTGATTTTATTATTTCTCATAGTTTTACATACATTACATAATATCACCCCTGTAATCCCAGAAGGGTTAGGCAGAGTTGTACCTAATAGTACACCAACAGTTCGCACGTTATCTTTAAGTCCTATGTAAGAGCCTATTGCCATCAACCAGGCACAAATCCAGACTCAATGGCTACTACTGAGAGATTCCAAATCGAAAAACCCGATAACACTTCTCCCGACTTGGAAATCGAACCAAGGACTCGTCATCATACATTTCGGTAGTCGGAGATTTTGCTACTCACATCATCAAAACTTTCAAACATAAGCAAAGAATATATGTCATGAGCTCATAATTACAGACACACGCAAAACGACTCATAAATCTTCGTTTACTCTCATTAACTCTCTGATTATGAGGGTATTACAATTAACAACTTGTTTTAACACTTTAAAGCGCACAAATATTGTTTACGGCCTAATTAGGATTCAGCCAGGACTTATTATTTGTCTGGCTGGAACAACATTTGTGTTTGTGCTAGACAGAAAAAAAAACTTCATATTTTTTTTGTTATATTGGTACTTACTCATACTTTCTAGACTCTTTTTGTCCATGGTATGGTCGGCTCTTAACTTTATTTCGAAGCGGCTAGGATTTGGTAACTAGTGGGCGATTTTACTATTGTATTTCGTGAACATTAGTCAAACAAACTTATGTAAGCGGGCAGGCGTTTATATATTGTAAACATGATAATTCTGAAATGCCAGATAAAGTTTTCGGACCCTACCAAATAAAAAATAAACCCGTTTTTTATAAGTAGCCTGAAACACAGGTATAATGAACCTAGCTCGAGCAGGTCGCTACCAAACATTAGTTTTGTTGTTTTAAAAATATTTTACTTCTAATTCGACGGCATGGTTGGTTAAGCGATTGACTGCTGCGCTTCGTATCGCGGGATCGAATCCCGCACGGAACAAGTATTTGTATGGCCTACAGGTAGTTGTTCCGGGTCTGTCTGTTCGTGTATGTTTAAATGTTTGTAAACAACGTTTAAAAAAATACTTATAAGAACTAATTATACCATTGTATGAGAAATAATACTACTAAACCTTTTTTTTTTTCCTCCCTTCCCGCTCTGGGCGGAGCGGAAGGGAGTGTCAGAGTACAAGTCTGACACTCCCTCAGTACAAGTGACTAAAACCCATCCATGTTCCTTATTTGCCCTTTGTGTTCCTGGGCTGCGGTATCTCTTTCGAACAGTCCCGCAGCCCTGGCAGGCATCGGCCCGTGCGGACCCCTACGTGGTTGCTGACATCTCTTTGAGGCGCGCGTGGAACACGAACGCGCCGTCGACACGGCCTGTCGTCATAAGACGGCCGGACGGCGAGCTAGCCCATAACTTGCCGTCCACAGGCCCACGCCCAGGGCGTCTCCCGCGGCGGCTGGGACGTGAGGCTCTTTCCCTCTCACGTTCCGCCACCTCCTTCACTAGCATGACTGCTTCGCAGAAGGAGGTGACGGCTTCCCATTCCCTCTCGCTCCGGACCATAGCTTGAACCAGGGCCGGGCGTGAGAGGTCGCCGCCGCCGATCGCCTCTACGAGGACACGGCACTGCTCCGCCCAAGCGGGGCAGGCCTCCACAGTGTGCTGCACCGTATCCTCCGGACGATCCTCACAATGGAAACACCCGGGCGTTTCCTCCCACCCGATTCGGTGCGCTTGAAGGCAGCCCCGGTCCGTTCCAGTTTGGGGGCCAAACGTCGGAAATGCTCCACGAAGTTCCACCGGCTGTCGAGGACGAGTCCCAGGTACTTCAGCGTCGACTCGACGCCGATGGAAACCCCTCCTGCCGTCAGTAGGGATCCCGACGGTGGCGCATTCCGAGGCCCATGAAAACACATGGCCTCGGACTTGTGCAATGCCACCTCGAGACCCAATTGCCGGATCCTCTCCACGACTATCGCAACCCCGCGTGTCATGTTTTCGGCCGCCGCCTCGTGCGACCTCCCTTGTGCCAGTACCAGCGTGTCGTCAGCGCAGCAGACTACGCTGACGCCGCTAGGGAGGTCGGCGCGCAGCACCCAGTCGTAACCGATGTTCCACAAGGTCAGCCCCAGAACCGATCCCTGTGGAACACCGCACGACATTTCTCGCCGGTTCCATTCTCCGCTCTGACCGGGGTAGATGACGGCCCTATCCGTCAGGTAGTCCCCGACCACACGACGAAGGTAGGTCGGCACCCGGTGATACCGGAGTGCCTCCCCAATGCAGCTCCAGGGCATGAAGTTGAAGGCGTTTGCAATGTCAAGAGACACCGCCAATACGACCCCGCCCCGGGAAACCGCGTCCCCCGTCGTGAGGGCTCTCAGGCGCATGATGGCGGCCACCGTCGAGCGCCCCTTGCGGAAACCAAACTGGTGTTCCGCAAGATCCGGCCCCATCCCCGCGAGGTGCCCGGTGAGGCGGTTAGCAATAACTCTTTCAAAGAGCTTGCCCACCTCGTCGAGCAACACGATGGGCCGGTATGCGGACGGAGAGTCCGCAGGGCGCCCTGGCTTCCGGATGAGGACCAGCTTCCCGGCTTCCAACGAAGCGGGAACTGGCCTCTCTCCAAGCATACGCTTAGGAGCCCTTCCAGTCGGGGCCCGAGAGCCTCAGAGGCCAGGACTCAGGCTTTGCCAGGCAAGCCGGTCCCGGGTCCCGGGGCGGTATTTCTGGCTTTCAGCCTGCGTACCGCCACTCTCAGGTCTACCCCAGTCACCTCCGGAACGTCGTCATCGGTGTGGTCCGCTTCCGGCACCGCAAGCGGCGGTGGAGCCATAGGCGGGGGCGGATGCCTCCCTCGCGAAGGGAACAGAGCGCTCACCACGTCCTCCACGAGCTCAGGCCGGAGACTCTGCTTCAGCGGGGGGGCCCGGGTGCGGAGTTTGTCCCACACCATCTTGTAAGGGCGCCCCCATGGATCTCCGTTCAGAGACTCCAGCATCTCCTCGCGGGCCAGGTTCTTGGCCCACCGGACAGCCTCTTGGAGGGCGGTCTTCGCCGCTCTGTACCCCTCGTAAAGCTCCGCCTCAATGGCTGCCGCATCCGGAGGGCGGATGCGGAGCCTGCGATGCCTGGCGTACCGGTGCCGCGCGGCAACGCACGCCTCACGCAGAGACGTCAGCTCTCGCGACCACCAGTACACCTGACGTCGGGCGCTTCCTTGCCGAACTCGGGGCATTGCCACGTCGCAAATCTCGGACATAGCCTCCTGGAACCAACTCGCCTCGTTTTTGATGTCGGCAGGCCTGGCCGGTGATGACACCCAGGCCTGCACTATCGAGGCTTCCAGGAGGACCTCCCGGTCCAGCTGCTTCAGCGCCCATCGCGGACCACTCGGGGCCTGTAGGACCAGCGCGCTTGAGGTCTGGGTGGAGACGTCGAACAGGATGTACCGGTGGTCGGAATAGGTCTCCACCCCCTCCATGACGCGCCAGTCAACGACACGCGGTGACAGAGCGGGGCTAGCGAACGATATGTCCACCACCGACTCACCCCGCATCCGCACGCACGTGGGGACAGAACCCCGATTTAAGACGACCAGGCCTGTCTCCAGAGCCCAGTCCTCCACCATCCTACCCCGCACATCCGTGTAACGAGAACCCCAAACCAAGTTCTTGGCATTGAAGTCCCCGAGCACAAGCACGAGGAGAGAGTGGCTCCCGATGACGACACTCAACTCCCTGAGGGAGTTGTGGAACTCGGCGAGAGTTCGGTTCGGGGAGAAATAGACTCCCACTACAACGATCTCCCCGAACCGTGCTGCTACGCACGCCTGACCCTTCCTGACATCCTCAAGGGTCGGGGTACCGGCGGCGGCCGACGCAATTATAAGGTCCTCCACCCAGTCATCCCTGGGCGGGACAAAGTACGGCTCAGCGACCACGGCGATGTTAATCGACCACTGCGCCATGCTCTGGATCAACAGATCCTGAGCGCAGGCGCAGTGGTTGATGTTCGCCTGGAGAAGGCGTAATGGGGCCGTTATTGGCACTCCATTTCAGGCCCCTCCCGGGCCCCCTGCGAGGGCCCCGCTGCAGAAGTTGCAGCAGTGGCGGCCGCGACGGCGACAGAGGCGGCGCCTGCGGTGGTGGCGACGGTGGGGGTTTTGGCGGTGGTGGTGGAGGGCCTTCCGTTGCCCCAAGCCTTGGCCTTGGCGGGTATACCGCAGGCCTTGCTCCCTGACCGGTGATCGGCCGGCTTGCCGGTTGCCGCACATGCAGCGCAGTGCGGCGCGGCGGAGCATGCCGCGGCCATGTGACCGGGCTGGCCGCAGCGGAAGCATAGGCAACTGCGGTCCACCTCCGAGGTGCACCGGACCGACACGTGGTGCCCCACATGGCAGCGGAAGCACCTCAGAGGTCTGGGTTCCAGCAGCTTAACCTGCGCCGACACCCAGCCCACCAAGAGCCTTCGGCCCTCCACAATGGCTTTCGCCGCCGTCACAGGGCAGCTTACCGTTACGGTTCGCATGCCCGACAGGTCCGGACGTAAGGTGCTTGCCTTGACCTGCTCAGCAGGGCACCCACCGGTCCTGGTGACGGCGGCCACCACCTCCTCCTCAGTCACCGAGTCGTCCAGACCCAGGATGCGCAGGTCTGCGCATTTGACGGGCCTGGACACTCGGGCCTCGTCCGCATTTAGGGACGCTCTAAGTTTTTCAGCTAGAGCGTCAGCGGACGAGCCATGGGTTTCGCCGGGGATCTCCAGCACTCGAGCCCCTGTCGCGGTGACTCTGAGGCGGAGGCCCCCGGTGATCCCGAGCTCCCCGAGATCCACCGTCGCCCTCACCTTAGCGAGCACGTCGCGGTAGCTCACGCCCCTCTTTTCCGCGTTCGGCTGTAATGTAATCACTACAGCTGCGTTCTTCGGGGCGCTGAGCCTAGCCGCGACGCTCCGCTCTTTTTGCTCCCTCTCCTCCCTTCCTTCGCCGTTACCGGCCGTCGTTTGGGTTGTTGGTTTATCCATTCTGTTCCCACGAGCATGGGGGAAATAAAAAGTCCATCTGGGCAGTGCCCCCTGTACCCAGATAAGCCATAGCCAGGCCCTGCAGTGGTTCGCACTAGCGACTGATTTTTCATAGGAACCCGTCAGCCATACATCTGCTCACGGTGCGCCGCCGCTTGAGATTCGGGGTAACTTTTTATAGAGGTTTTCTACCTCGCGGTCCGGGCGGTTAAGCCAAGACCCTCGGTCCCAATCGAAGCCGCGAGACGTGATCCACGACACTTCGACGGTGGGATTACGATATCGACGGGGACAGTGAATGACTGCGTCCTTCACTGTCTGCTCGGCGGCAGGGTAAGTGCACACCGAGCCCGCCCTTGCTCCTCCGCTGTGCCCTCTGCTTTTCAGAGGGTCACGTAAAAGGACCGTCGAAAGGGACCGGCAGCCATCGGGCACACGAGGAGGAATTCTGACAACGCACCCCAATACTACTGCACCTAAATGTACACTTTTTTTTTTGTAAACATACTTTTTAAATAAATAGTTTTTATTATTATAAAATCCACGTATTGACGTTTACGTTGCACTGAATGTAAAATATTGGTAATTTTATACATATCCCAACCTTTTACCGTTTCCCCACAATTGACAAAAATGTGTGGTCCATCTATCTCAACGCCTCATGGACAACCATATATTAGAGGGGTCGCGACACGGAACGCCACTCTTGTCTCAAATAGTTCCGATCTTACGGTCATCTTACACGACTTCTCTTTTGTCGGGAATACTATTAAATTGGTGTTTATTTGTCCCACTTATAGTGTTAAATGGGAGTTCTAAGTTTTTTTTGTGTTTGAAGACAGATTTACAGTTGAACGGATTTGGGAGGACAGATTTTTGTGCTGAACTGAATGGCGCTGGTGCTCCTATTCGACTTCTCAGAGAAGAATTAATTGCGAAACGAAGTCGGACGCCATATTATCTTTTAAAGTACCTACAGACGTAATTTTGGTCAAGTCATATGAGGACCATGTAGATTAATGTCTGAAATTGTATTTTGAGTTTTGTACTTTTGCCCGCAGCGCCCGCGTGGAGTTCGGTTTTTGATCCTTGGGATCGTACTGCCGGGATAAAAAGCATCCTATAAATCACAATATATCATCACGCCTGTAATCCCCGAAGGGTTAGGCAGAGGTACATGTACCTAATAGTACAATCAGATTTCATCAGTTAGGTTTTCTTTTTCAAGTTCTATTCAATAAGGGGCGAGCCTATTGCCATCAATCGCGCACAAATGCTGACTCCGTGGCTGTTATTGAGAAATTCCTGATAGAAAAACCCAATAAACTTTGCCCGTATAACACTGTGTACCAAAATCCATTCATACATACAAACTTTCGCATTTATAATAGTAATAAGATCGATTTTCAAATATTGTTTATTTGTGTTAACTTCTAAGGGTGATCTGCTAGTAATAAAAGCAAAATCTGGCCCACCTGTAGTAGATAGATCGGTGTATATTGTTATATTATTCGTAAACTTTTGCTTAGCGTAGGAAGTTCAGCGAAGTTCGCACATTGTGGCGGGTTAAAGGTTAATCCGAGAGTACTTGTGCGGAATAATATGATATTTATGTTTTATTCATTTACATAATTCTGATTTCGGCAGTTTTCTGACCGATTGGAGCATGTATGAAGAATAGGGTGTAAAGTTCTTCATCCCCCATAGCAAAGGGAGGATCCTTCGACCAGACGGGTGTTATGTCTGGTGGGCTACTACCCGACAGTTGTTGTCGGTTTCTTTTAGATAGTCTTAAGGGCATTACATTGCTCGATGACCTTGATGATGTGATCTCTGTACTGGTTTTTGTTGACTTGCATTTCGCAAAATTCCGTTTTTTATTTATTATTTAAAAATATTAAAAGACATAACAGAAAAAAAAACAATACAGATTGTTAAGTATATCATTTCGTATTTTTGTTACAAAATTCATGCCGATCTATTCAGCCGTTACAGAGATAATTTACAATTAAGGTTGAAAAAGGACCTATTTTCTACGATTTACCAAAAAAAATTGAGAAGGTTTATTAAAATTTTAAACAATACAATTTATTTGTGATGAACTTAACTATAACATACTTTTTTTTACACGGAAAACGCACGAAGGGAACATACTCTGTTTTTGGGATTTGAGCCATGTAATGCCCTTAAGTCACGGATAATTTTAACTGCGCGATGTAGGCTTTGGATGTTTAGTTCATCACCTGTATCTTAGATGGCGCTGTAGTGCTTTTTGTGGTGCCGCTACACATGTATACAGGGTGTAAACGGACCCTTCACAAAGCCGTCAACCGAGCATCGATCGACTGTTTTCCCCAAAGGGTTAGGCTGAGGTGTACCCCCCTTTTTTTTTGGATGGGTAATCATCAAATGATCCTGCTCTGGGCAGAGTGGAAGGGAGTATCAGACTTGTACTGACTAAAACCCATCCATGTTCCTTCTTTGCTCTTTGTGTTCCAGGGCCGCGGTATCTCTTTCGAGCAGTCCCGCAGCCGAGGTGTACCCCTAGTATATAATTCGCCAGTTTAATTTCAAGTCCCATAGTTAATAAAAGCCGAGAGCCAATTAACATCTACTACTGACAAATCCCTAATAAAAAATAAAAAAACCAATAACACTTCTACGATTTGAGCCTTTATGTACAAAGCTATAATTAATAGGAAGAAAAACTCAAATTCTCAGTTAAAATTATTTTGAAACATGTTTTAATTATAATTTTCTGACGTCTAATTTTCATCAGAAAACTGTGAAAGACATAAAAAATGTATGATTAACGTTTAATTATTGTTATTCTAAGAAACATGAACAAAACTGCAGCATTACTAATTCAAGTCTTAAACATTGAACGCACTGGGCATTAAATCGGCTGAAGCGGTTGCCAATGATTCAATAAGTCTGTAAGCGTTACTTCAAGCCTGGACAGCTTTTAGTCTTACATAAAGCTCAAGTTCGATCCGGCATGGAGTATTGCTGTCACCTTTGGGATGGCTCAGCCAAATACCAATTAGCCACACTCGATTCTGTTGAGCTCAGAGCCAAGAGGCTCATTGGTGACGATAAGCTGGTTAGTACCAAGCTTCATAGCCTGGCCCATCGGCGCAAAGTTGCATGTTTGTCGGTCTTTTACAGATTGTACTTCGGTGAGTGTGCTCAAGAGCTCCACGAACTCATTCCACCATCTCCTTTCTTCCATCGGGAGTCCAGACGTACTGCAGGTTATCACCCATACCTTGTCGATGTTCCACACATTCGCACAAAGCGCTTTGCTACATCATTTATTATGCGCACAGCCAAGGAGTGGAATTCCCTGCCTACGTCGGTGTTTCCAAGTTCATATGACCCCAATCTATTTAAATCGCGAGTTAATAGGCTTCTTTTGGGTTAGCTCGTTCCATCGTCGACCTCATCTCTGTCCTTGGACTAGATTGAGGTCAAGAGTAAGCCCATACAGAATTTAAAAAAAAAAAAAATCTTTTGTCTATGTCCTATTTACTCAACATTACGTTATATATATCGGGTTGTCGGGTTTTTTGCCGTTAGGCTCGTACATCATGTGGGCAGAAGATGGGTTTCGTGCAATGAAAATACACTGGGTGCGATACATTGTTTCTATTAAAATAACAAATTACTTGAAATTAAATAACAGTAACACAGTGCACAATGAATCAGATACAGTTCCAAGACGTCTCAACTTCGCCGCGATCAGACATTGAATGTCCTCCTCGCCTCGAGCTGAACATCAGGTCTCTGTAGAAGCTCGCTGTAGTGTGGGTAGATTTGTAAGTAGGTCGCGTGATGTCACCACCAGCGTACTTGTGATTCATTTTATGTCCATACTAACGACCGGATTCTATGTCTGTGTTTTAGTACTTACATATATGTAAGTACTAAAACACAGACATAGAATGTAATATATTCTGCGAAATTGCAACCCTTGAATCGCGAGATAATTATGTTCATTTTTTTTTAGCGGCAGCAAAAGCGTTTCATGACTGACTCTGGCAGGACTTTAGTTTGACAGCTTTTTTAATAAAAAAATGAAGTTAAAAGTAAGACATTAATAATCGAATCTTTCAAAGTCCTCAACACCAGAGTAATTAGCTCAGTAAAAGACAGATGGGCAGTGTCTTATAATATAAGGTAGACATTTTTTTAAAGCGTAGATACTGGCGAAACTGTACTGTCCTACTAGTAATTGACAGTTAGCCCATAGCCAGTTTTTCTCTTAGATCATTTAACTAGACACGTCCTAGATTGTCAGTAGTAACCTACTTGCCAGTTTTTTTGATTCATTATAGTTTTGCAAAATCGTTCTAGATTGTTCCACGATATTCTTTAAAATGCAGGTACACTTAACATACCTTACATCACACCTGAAATCCAAGAAGGGTTAGGCAGAAGTGTATCTGTTACTAAGCATGTTAATTATTAACACCTAATTTTGAAGCCGCGCTTTAACTTTCCAGTGCGTGGTCTCTCCAGAACTTTATCACGTTACTCAGTCTGTTGGCGATTTATCAATGATTAATGATGAGCACATAACAAAGAACCACTTACTTATTAATGAGAGGTGTTATCTTTGCTCCACTGATTCCCCTCTTGGATTCTACTCCTATTTAACACCAGGCCTGTAATCTCATATAGGTTAGACAGAGGTGAGATACTTTTAACACATTTTAACATTTTGGTCCTTCGAGCCGGATTAAGTATCATGTAACAATAGTTGGTGAATCTATTAACTGGGCATAATTTAAAACTCTTGGTTAAGAACCCAATAACGCTTTGACTGAGCTGGGAATCGAACACAGGACATCATATTACAGGATATTGTACTTAAAGAAGAATTACTGCTGATACCTGAAAAATATTTATGTTGCGCTCCTAAAGTTTTTACAGATCGTTAAAGAGCAAATAAGGTTAAAAAAATGCCTCCACGATGGGCGATACTTAAAATTTGTCTGGTGTATTCCGTGAAGTCAGACCCGCTATCACCCTGCAAGGCTATCTGTATTGACAGGGACTTTACTTGCTTATTGTAAATCAAACTGTTGTAACTGTATCAAACCTGACTGATGCTGAATATATCTAGAAAATTAAATTTAGAAAAAAAAAAACAACAGGCTTTTATTTTAATACTCTAAAAACAAAATAATACACTTTAAATTAAATAAATTTACTACATTATACAATATATATGATACTAGCGGGCCCCGGCTTCCCACGGGTGCAATACGCATATAAACGTTCCTCTTGAATCACTCTATCTATTGCTGAAAACTGCTTTAAAATCCGTTGCGTAGTTCAAAAGATCTAAGCGTACAAACAGCGGGAGCGACTTTGTTTTATACTATGTAAAGATAAAGAAGATTAAAGTTTGTCGCGACATTAAACACACAGGACCACAGGTAAAACTCGCGACAAAATTATGTACTATTTTTTCACCCCTTTTAATCGATACCCATATGCATCAAAAAAAATTAGTCCGCCATCTTTGGGATTTCGCCATTTTTTTATTTATTTATTCAAATGATATCACTTAGCTAACCATGCGCTGTCATCCAACCTAAACGTGTATGCAAAATTTCAGCTCAATCGGTTGAGGATTCATTTTTAAAATTCAGTTGCAAGATTTGACCTCATATAAATTACAAACATTGCAAGTTAATTAAAAAAAATACAAACGTATTAATAAATCCTGTATTTAAAAGAGAAATTCAAATGCTACCTCAATATTGGACGTCTAAAACTAAAGTGACTGCGCAACGAAAATATTACAAATGCTTGCACAAAATATAAACACGTTTTCCCGTTCTATTTTCTAGGAATCTAGAAAAATACAGAGATTGTGAGTCCTATCAACGTTTGAAAACAAACGGCTGCTATGCTATCTTATGTTTATAATATAGGCAATCATTATCTTGTAGTAAAATGCTGAATATAAACGTATTGGACGTTACATTAAGTAGAAATACTGCAGTTACCGAACTTCGTATTAGGTTTTATTTCAGTCGCTGTTTCAGCGCGGTTTTTGTACACATGACGATCGTCATATTCGTTTAAAGGTAAACGAGCGTTTATTGCGATAACAGTACCAATGCGATTTTATTTAATCAGTCTGTAAATTCAAAGTATGTAGGTTTTCACTTGATACATACTTTACCGTGCAGTTTTATTCTCATTAATTAATCATGAACGTTCGTCGGTGAAGCACTTTCTTCCGTAATTTTTTATAAAATTTAATCCAGCATTTCCGTAGTTTAAATATTCTAACTTAGGATACCAGCGCAGCGAGCTCGAGACATTTTTTTTTTAAATTTCGTACCTATTTTAACAAAAGCACCCTTGATATTCTAAAGTTTTTTACGAAAATGCTTAAATGCTAACAATAATCATATTACAACGTCAAATAGCATCTTATAATCACAATCATTCATAAGGCAAAATAATAATGATAATAATAATATGTCAAGTGTTGTCATATATAAAAATATAAATAAAATATCTTATTTATGTCCTAATATTATGTCAATCTGTCAAATTTCTTAAATAGATATTCTTTCTTTTTGAATTAGGTTCAAGGTTGATTGGGGAAATTTATCAGTTTCGGGTAGCTTGATGTGCTGGCGTCTGTACAATACTGGTATTCAGCTACTATATGATATGCCGTTACTTCGGAAAGCGCGTTCAGAAGTTTTTTTTTTAAACTTCTAAACGCGCTTTCTGAACGTTGCCCCACACTAGGGATTTCTCCTGTATCATGGGTGCGTTTACAAACATTTAAACTCACATACACAAATAGCCAGACCCGGAACAACTACCTGCAGATCATACAAAGTTGTTCCGTGCGGGGATCGATCCCGCGACACGCAGCGCAGCAGCCAAGCTCAGCCACTGCGCCAACCGTGCCGTCGAGTTCGTTCTGAGCCTGATTTCTCTCCGGCCGTGGCGGATTGACATCCCATCACATATAAAAAATGACACTGAAGAAAGAGAGTGGAGAGTGCAACTGTATTAAAACATCTACACCACTATTTTTTAATTAGTACAAAAAAATGGAGCTCTATCCGTACCCGTTACTGATCATATTAGTGTAATCAAAAATAAAAAAAACGAAATCCCAAAATTGTCCACGAAAATTTGTCATAACTGGTAAATTCATAATTGAATCAATCATTCATAACAATTACCACTAGAAAATACTAAGAGCAGTGTCTTTCCATACCTGTCGCCATTTATAGGTCCCGGCAAACTATATATTCATAAACTATAAATCAATAAAAAATTGTTGCACTTATAAATGTATATCGTGTACTTTTAAATGTATTGTAACGTGTAAACAATTGTAGGCTAACCTAAATAAATAAACAAACGCTTATAACTTTGCTGTTTATGAATATTATTTATTGAGACTTTACATATATAATAACAAGACCTTCTCTAATAAGCCCTTTAAGTATTTGTACTAATTAAAAAATAGTGGTGTATATCCCGCGTCGCTGATGTCTCCGCTGTGACTGGCCGCCATACAAATGGAATTTGGTTAGAAGGACTTTATAAATTCTGTTGTTTTTTTTCACCGGGTCATAATATTAAATAATCACAGCCTCTCGGGTCGATCTTCAGGTTAATCCACGCTTGACTTAGTCCGTGGGTGAACACTAATTACATACATAGTTTCCTCCGTGTTGTGGTCTAAAAGTCTGACAACCAGTCTTACCAAGGGGTATCGTATTACCCAGTACTAACTGGGTTGTGGAAGTCAGATAGGCAGTCGCTCCATGTAAAATACTGGTATTCTCTGCATCCGGTTAGACTGGAAGCCGACCCCAAGATAGTTGGGAAAAGGCTAAGCAGATTCTTATTCTTTATTGCACACAAAATAACAAATATTTGTACATACGAATTGCAATAATATAGCTTCTGTACAATGGCGAGCTTAAGGCGCAGATATACGACTTTTAATGAATTTAAATTGAACATCACGTCTAAACTTCTAGTCTTGTTTCTTTGATAAAAATATATGTTATACTAGATAATTTCCTTCATAATTTGATATACGAAAATCTGAAATTATATTTTTATAACATAGTGTAATTAATTTGTAAACTAATGTCTAACGCGGGCAAAAAAACGATAATCACGCAAAAACTATCGGGCGTATTTGCATGACAGTTTGACCATCTAAAAGACATTTTAATGAGCCATATTTTAGTATACGGATTTTATTTGTATTGTGTTTGCGCGTTGACGCGGGAGCCCTTGCGGGCGACGACGGCTCGACGACTCGCTCAAGGGCGCTGGCACTTAATGTCGCCTTAACCCAGAATTAGGTTTTCTTACAGCAAACCTAATTTTGACTGCGAGATAATAATATTAAATAACCCCGCGGGTTTAAATAACAAAATTACCTAAAAATAAACTAACTAGCTAATTAAGACAAGTTTAGTGCTAACATTAAATGTACATGTCATTATAAGCTATGTAATTACATCTGTGTACATAAAGAGTCCGTTCATTATGTCCTACATAATCCCGAGGGTCATTACCAAGGAATTAATTAAACCTTTCCATTTTGTGTGGACATTATTTCGAGGAAATCCATAGACAAGATCTTTAAAAAAGATTAGCCTGTGATCGTAACTTGGATTAATTAAAAAGCTGGCAACATTTTTGAATTAAAATACTTGTTATTGTTTTGATAAGCCAGGCTTAGCAAAGAAACAATGTAAACTATTTTACATAACATAACATCATGCCTGTAATCGCCGGAGGGTTAGGTAGAGGTGTACCTATTACCTAATATTATACCCACATTTTGCCTGTTATGTTTAAGTCCCATGTAATAGGGGGCGAGCCTTTTGCCATCAAGGAGGCACAAATCCAGAATACGTGGCTGCCTCTAAGATTTCCTGATGGAAAAATTCAATAACACTTTTTAACCGACCCGGGAATCGAACCCAACAGTCGCGCTTGCAACCTCTAGACCAACGAGGCAGTCAGTCTAAACTAGATTGTGTGCGAAAATCCTCCTAAATCAGTTTTTATACACAATCGCAAAAAAAAGAATGAATTTGCCAACCAATCGTCGCCGTCGTAGAGAAAAAGCGGAATGTAATTGATCTTTTCTCAACTATGTTGAGGTCGGCTTCCAGTCTAACCGAATGCAGCTAAATATCAGTATTTTACATAGAGCAACTACCTATCTGACCTCTACAGCTCACTTAGTACTGGGTTATACAATACCCCTTGACAAGACTGACAAAGGCAGTAAAATATAAAGTCCCGAATGCACCACAACACATAATAAAAAAAATAACCGCCTTCCGTGACTTTTGTTTGTTTCATTGACTTTTTTGCCATCGACTTCCGAAAGTAAAGTTATTTTACACTTTTTTTGTTAATTATTTTGTATGCAAAAAAAATAATATTTTTTCATAAAATTTATATGGGACCACAGCGCGAGCTGCCTCTACCAAACGAAATAAAAAAACTTTAATCGGATCAGTAAACACGGGGAAATCGGTGAACAAACCTGAAAAAACAAGAGATGCTGCTGGAATACATAATCTTCTTTTTTTTTCCTTTTATAGAAGTCGTTTAAATAGCTTTTGTACTGAATCTAAACCATCTCGTTCCATTTCTGGTAAAAGACGTGCGGAGACATATGCTATATGTATAGAGGGCACGCTGGCCTGCACCCGATTTTTAGGCACGTGTGCCGTAAAAATCGTTCATAGACCAGCTTTAAACCTTTTTACTTATACATGTGCTCGAAACATAACGCGGTCGGAAACGATACTAAAAAGAGTTACCTAACTTTTTCAGATTTTTAAATACATATTTATACATTCATGATTTTTACTTAGTTTTAAAGACTTTATTCATGAATACGTATTTTTTTTTAATGAACTTTCCCCTACACTAGGAATTTCTCATGTTTCGTGGGTGCGTTTACAAACATTTAAACTCACAAAGACAAACACCTAGACCTGGATCAACTAACTGTAGGCCAGTGGCGAAGGTTCCATACAACTCAATTCCTACCGGCTTCCTTTTGAAAATGGCACAGTCAGTATTCTATAGACAAATAATATAATCATATTAAAGATATGTACTCCGGCTTACCTCTTACAAAAATTGACCCTTCGCTACTGCTGAAGGCCATACAAATATTTGTACAGCGCGCAAGTGCCACTGCGCCAACCGTGACATCAAAACATGAAAAAAAAACCTATGGTTCATCAACCAAAACACGAGTAAAGATCGTAAATTTAGCAACTTAGTATTACTTTAGTTAACAAATTCATTACTAAGGCTTCAGAAACCATTCGTCGACCAAGAGAAAGTTGCCGACAAACATGTACCGTAACAAAAACTTGTGAAACTCCACAAGTATTTCTCCATAATTTTTCGTAAAAGTAAATCTTTTGCCTTTAGCTTTAAGTATATTGATAAATCGGAAATTGAATAAAGGATTCCGATTCGGCTAGCGTCGGGATATTGTAGTAATCTGTTTCATCGGATTTCTTATGTATTTTATGTATAGTATTGTTCAAATCTAGGGTTGTCACCAGTAAACTGGAATGAATTCTTGTTCGTAAACTGTTGTTTCATCTTATACACTGATTTCGCCAATATCAAAACATAAACCATTCAAGTATGATCCAAAGGCTGGCATTTACTTTGGCCAAATACATTAGCGTTGCCATACAACGTGGCAACGCCGCCAGTTTCTTGGGTACATTGCCAATTGATAGCGTTAAGGAGGAGTTTTTTGACGCCATTTTTTAAGTTTATTGTTAAGTTAGTTACTTTAGATTATTTTATTTATAAATGTATATAATAGTTACTAATTATGTATTTATTTATTATTTGACTGAATTAAGCTGTGTTTAAAATAATTAAACTGTCGATAATTATGAAAAAAATCAAGTATGGTAGGATAAATAACATTTGATTTTCAGAAGCCTTCAATGGCAATATCCTACCCTATCCAAATAAAGGGTTAAATAAAGGGAGTAAATAGACCCTTAACATAACCGAAAGACACTTGTTTTCCCCGTCTTTGCGATCATATTTTTGTTCTAGACCATACCTGGGAACCTTCTAGTTACGGAGATATTGGAGGTCAAAGTTCCAACTTTTTCACAAGTCTTTTTTAAATACATGTTTTTAATGTAAGATTTTTACTTTACACGCCTCCACGACCCCCGTATTATTCACTGCATCCATCAGCACAATGCTTTGAGTGCTTTCCATCGAGTCCAATGTGATTATTAAATGTGATTTTTCACCCCAAAAAAAAGTCGATTCCCAGCAATAATTTTTGCGTAAAGTTACTTAGTTTGATGTACAGAATGCTTTGTTGACGGCTATGTGGAGGGACTGTTTACACCCTGTATATATAAATTCAGATTCTATTTATTATTCAGAGATTAAACTAAGAGAGTACTAGCTCCTGCAACATTCACGAATACAATTAATTGCTTCTTCTCCTTTTTCGTGGCTTTAGTGCCTTACTTGATGTCAGAGTTCATTTTTTCCACCCATGGGCCTCTGACTTGTCTTTACATGCAGTCGAGAAATATTTATCAGGCATGCTGATTTCCTCACGATGCTTTCCTTCAAAGAAGCAATTGATAATTACAAAATACGCACTTGAATCCGAAAAGACAGAAGTGCGTGTTTTGGGTTCGAACTCGAGACCTATGACTAACTTGGCAGTCCGACGGTAACACCATTTATGTATGTCATAAATCTAGCAACTATCTAACTTACTTATGTTGCCCCACTCCCAGCACAGATCTCCGTTTTCCACACATTTCTGGTTCCTCCCAACACGAGCCAACAACTAACAAGGTAATAAATAATTTTCCGCCAACTTCCCACTAAACTGATCTAATAAAACCTACAAACTACTCATCCTATTTGTTTTTGTATTAAAACTAAGCGAATCAGCACTACAATGTATCTAAAAGCCACCATGTTTTAACAGCAGGTGGTCCACCCACATTATAAGTTAATTATGTACTAACAAGGGTAAATTATGAGTTGTGACCCTTTTTTCAACACCTGTGTCTGACATGGACCATTTTCTGGCCACGATAGTTTTTAGGACGAAGGGTAAGTTACTCCTAATATTTTCGTCCTTACCTAATGGGTGTCGTTGACTTATAACTACGGTGAGTGCTTACCCTATTTTTGGACGCCCACGTTCGAACAGGTTTTAACGTGTGATCCATCCCACCCTTGTGATGATTGAAGGGTTTGGGTAAGTAGAGGTACGTTTATAATAGTGTTAGCCACCCATCAGTTTTTTTTTTTCGTGCTGGTGAATTTAATTGCTAACATATAGGTGTTCGGGTCAATCACCGAACAATAATAAACATAGTGTACATTGTGCATTAAAATAAATAAATAAACATGTGTACATTGTGCATTAAAATAAATAAGTGTTTATTGTGCATTAAAATAAACATGTCAGCTTAATTGCTACACCGCGCTCTATGCTTTGAATATTATATTTAAGTACAACAGTCAGTACGTCTTTTTATAATTACACTCTGTGTTATTACACCATTCGATAGTGTCGCTAGTAAGGATAAATTCTGGAAAGTAATGGCATACGTCAAACGAAACAAAGCATTTTTCGCTATTCCTCATAGTTTCGGATTTGGCCATCCACGCCCACTTGAAAAGTTTACCCTGTATACACACGTTTTGGTAATGAACGGATTAGAAATTCACAATACGTATGTTACTCGTACTTACTAGCAAGGTAATATTCAACCTCTTACGCCACCAAATTTAAGTTATTCATAGTCGGAAACCAGATACCAGGAACAGCACATAATTCGGTACATCCTACCTATAAATATGTTTTAGCAGCACATACTAAGGCATACATACACAGAATCGATTAATACAGGGTGGAAGGCATAACGAAGCACAAACGGTTACCAAGGGTTCAGTACATCATTCTGAACCACCCAACAAAGAAATTATTCATCGAAAATTTTAAAAAAATCTGGTCCATACATGTTCAAATTGTAGGTACTGCACTTTTGTAGGATTTTTTTTTTTTAATTGCTGATGAAAAATTTATATTTGGGAATGATGTACTAAACATGTGGTAATCGTTTGTGCGTCCATGTCGCTTCCACTTAGTGTTTCCAGCACTGCACGTCAAAGGCCACTTCTCATACAGAGACATGATCACAACGTTTGTGATTTTGAGACATTATAATATCTGAAGGTATCAAACACTGTTTTATGATTTCACAGTTTACAAAAAAAGAATAAAAAAAAACAGTTTAAAATATCGGGAGCTCAAAATATCAATCAATAAACAATCACGGAAGATATCCCGTAAGTGACAGTATAAGTATATCTGAAGGTATTTTTACTATTTTCACAATTTTTCATTGCTACCTATTTCAGTTAATCCGAAAGTAAATAAAAAGTCGTACTGTTTTCAGCAACTGCTGCTCTAGTTTAGTTTATCTGGAATGCAAGTTCAGTCATGAATAAAGTCAAAGTCTCAATTCAAAAGAGTACTTAGATAAGTGACACGCGCTTTCAAAGCGTTCAGTATTTCTATTTTTTTTTTAAACTGCTTTGACGTTTGCTGTCGAAAACCTTATTTCATTCCAGTTAAAAACAATCGATAGCTTATGTCAGTCGAACACATTTTTTACTTTTGCATCGGAGATCAACGTTATCGTTGATATACTTATCTAATGTCAGTTTGTCTAGATTCGACACTATGATCTCGTGATTCAGAAACGATTAATAATATATTATTTAGTACTTTTTTAAATATTTATTTATCTTTACATGGGAGTATCTGAAGATGAGCTAGGATAAGTCCTGTATCTCGGCATATAGCGCCACACCACACAAAACAGATAAAGATACAAGTTGTCTCCACAACATGTAAAATGATGCAATTAATGATATTTATTAAAAGAAAAAAAATATATACAACAAAACATTTAAACACAAATAAAAAAAATTGAAGTATCTGTTTATCTGTCTGTCTGTTTTGACGATTTTGACGTAACTTTTAAGGAGTAACTTAGACTACTTTTATTTTAGAAATTATTGTCCCGTGCAAAAAAAACAAAACCCTTGAAATTGGTATCAAAATCCGTTTCAAATAGGGAATAACTATTTTCCTAAATATGTTACGCAGACGAAAGTCGCGGGCAACAGCTAGTAACTCAATATAAGGTCTAACTATTCATACACGAAATATTTTCAGAGAATCATCTAACGGCTATAACGAAGCCATTTCAAGTTATAATTTTTTTTAGCTGAGTATAACCAAAAATAAAAAAAATAAAAAATAAATTACTTGACCCCCAAAATACATACCGGCTCCTTATTTTTGAACATCCATTACGCTAGTTTACGACGTCGTATTTACCTATTGTCATTGTTAGAATATGGGAGTAAAGGTTTTATGCAAAAAGTCTCAAAAAATTTTAGAATTAAATAATTTCGTAAAAAAAAAACACTCAGATATTTTTTTTTTTCGTTGCTATGGCGACTTTAGGACTTATAGAAGCCTTAAAATATTTCGTGTAGGATAAGATAGACCTTATATATTAATTCCTGGAATATTTTTACCATCCTAACCATCACAACATTCTCATGATGCAACATAATAACGCCCCATAACTGCGCAACTCCCAATATTAATACAGTCATGATCTTCTACATAAAAAGGATAATTTACCGTCGAATAGGCCAGGTAAGCGTCGCCGTAATTCTCATTATGAGCTCATAAAGGTCTTCCATAATTAAAGTGACGACGTTGATCCTAAGTTTATTTGTTATTAAGCAATGTATCGGGGCGACCTTTTCGTTCGTCGTTATTGCTGAAAGATAAATATAGATATGAGGCTGTTCAGATTTGTGTGTGAAAGGAGAGATGACACAGGAGAAATATTATTAGGTGTTGGACAGTAAATACCTGAGGTATCAGTATCAGCCTATAAACGGCGCTTAGAAAGTACGCTTTCTAAGCGCCGTTTATAGCCTGATACCTGGTGTTTTTCTCTGTAGAACAATGTTATAGTAGAAAAAAACATTTTTATAAACAAGCTTTTAAATAAATTGGTGTGACGTTTTTTTTTTCGTATTTATACCCATTTATTTACCCCTTTTAATTTATACCCATATCATGGGGATGCATAAAAAATAACTAGTCCGCCATCTTTGGGAGTCCTCCATATTGGATTTAGAATGACGACACTTAGCTAACCATGCATTGTGTTTGTAAAATTTCGCCGCAAACGGTTACGGAGAACTGTTTTAAAATTCAGTTGCAAGATTTGACCTAAATAAACAAACAAATAGCAAGTTATACAAAAGCTTGTAAAAATATAATGAAAACTTGTAAAGAAAAAAACATTTTCATCTGTGAATTTTTTTATTCGACGGTTCTTTTGTAATATATGTATATCACCTGCCTGACCACTACACTCTTTTTTCAACCGGTCACTAATCGAAAGTCAGAGCTGATGATTACAAATTCCAGGTGTAAAACTCAATAACACATTGTCTGACTCGGTAATTGAACCCAGGAGCTCATGCTCAGCAGTAACGCTAGCAACCACTAGACCGACGAGGCTGAAAATCATGAAATTTTAATTCATTCAAAGATATGTGCCCGGTTGATGCAATTGGCTCGCCCAATACCACATCATCATCTGCCTAGCCTTTTTCCAACTATGTTGGGGCCGGCTTCCAGTCCAATAGGATGCAGCTGAATACCAGTATTTTACATGGAGCGACTGCGTATCTGACCTCCACAACCCAGTTAGTACTGGGTAATACGATACCCCTTGGTAAGATTAGTTGTCAGACTCTTTGGGCCACTGACTACCTAACGACTATCAAATATCTACAGATGACATACAACGGCTTAACGTGCTTTCCGAGGCACGGAGGAAACTCGGTATATAATGGGTGGTAACCCATCCATAGACCAACCTAGAAAAGCACGGCTTCACCTAAAGATCGACCCGAGCGGCTGTTATTATGTAGCCACGCGCTCCTCCAGGCTCGCCTCCTATCACATGGGACTTAAAACATAATTGGCGAAATGTGGGTGTACTATTAAGTACACCTCTGCCTAACCCTTCGGGGATTACAGGCGTAATGTTTTTATGTTATATCACGAAGATAATAAAGGTGCTTTCTACCCGTGTATTTGGCTTCTCGCTTCACAGTTCTCGGAAACTGTCCATCATGACATTGATACACACTTAGCTTCTACTGCCGAATCACTTAACTGATTGTATTTCAAAGGCCTACTATTTGATTTACAAGAAATACTAAATTTCGAAACCGGAAATAACTGGCTGAAAACACTTAAAGTATTTATTAGTAATTCGTAACGTAACTGAATCTTCATTGTACAAACAAAGACAATAAATAACGTTTTTTTTTTAATATCGAATAATTTAAGTACCTATTCCAAGTGATTTAATTTAATGTTGACAGTATTTCTAAACTTAGTTAAACCTTAAACGCTGTTTAAAATGGTTATAAATTGACCACTGATTAACATGCTGCAATTAAACATGGTTTCGTGTCAGCACTAAAACAAATCAACATCTCACCTAAATCGGATTGCATACGAAAAGCGATCCCAAGCTGTTCAATGACAGGGGAAAATCATTTCGTTCTAGTGCCGCAGTTCGCCTGGCAATAAGAACTTGAAACCAACAAAACACCAGTGACAAACCAAGTCTATGTTACCACATCAAAGTCCGGACGTGGGCAGACTACCTGTCAACGGAGAAGGACTGATTATGCAGTCAGAGTCAAATAAGAGGGGAACAGGGAAACTAGACAGCAGACCTCTAATCAGTGCCTGCAATTGCTAAAGTTAATCATTGTGGTGCAACCGAACAATCGCAAATCGACGGGCAATTTTAACGTGAACGGTTAATCTTTCATTAAGGATTTGCGATTCGGTGCAATCGGACTGCCAGAATTTATGGCGGTATAATTGTCGTTTTAATGAGGTACAGCGATTATTGATTGAATTAAATTAATTAATTATAAAAAAATATCCTAGAACCGTGTCTAGTTATTTCGATGCTTGGTCTGGCTACCAAGAAAATTTATTTCCTTTAATTTCGGCTCAGAAAAACTGATTTTCCAAATTTTAATATACAATGCAGTTTTGATTTAGTATTTTTTTTTTAATCTGAATGTTTTTTTTAATCTGAATGTTTTTTTTATAAACCGTAAATTAGCTTTGTAGTCTACAGAAGTGTTTTTTTTTTGTATAAATTACTAACATTCCGAAATTAGTAATAAAACAGACCCTGCTATGTAGTGGGCTGCGTAGCTAATGTTATTAATTTGTTAACGAAAAAGCTAGTCATTTTTATCAAGGAATATTTCATAAGCTAGGTTAGTACTCAGTCGTTATGGCTGAGACTTGAGAATTCTAATATACACAGTAATAGAGTTTAATTTAATTTAAGCTTTATCCTGAAAAACAGAAGGTTTCTTTTTATAAATATACTACACACATACGTACACTTAAATTAATTATTTTCTTAGATTATTTTGTAGTAGGTAATAATATGATAATATTGATTATTAATGAATACTTAAATATCATTCATGAATAAAAATAGATGGATTTATTTTAATTAGGCCATTTACCCACATAGTCTGTGAGTTTGTCAGAAAACTTTATCAATTACCACGACCAGGCAGAATTGTTGCTCGTTCTAAAGCTTGTTGGTTAGCTCGTTGGCTATATGATGGGTAAGTGACATTCAACCTTAGGGTGATAAAGCTATTACGTGGTCGACTATACTTACCTATCAGGCCACTGACTACTTAACAACTATCAAAGAACTAAAATTGACAGCCGCGGGACCAAAGGCACTGAAGAAATTCGGTATGTAATGGTGGTCAGCCATCAACGAACCAACCTAGGCAAGCGCGACTTAACCTGAAGATCGACCCGAACGGCTGTTATTATTTAGCCACGAATGTATTTCTTCTATTCATTTATTGAAATATTCAACAGTAGAAGTAACATTGCGATGTAATCACAGTGTAAAAAGATATCGGTACTTATCTCCAACTCATCGTCCATATATCTTTACCACGACCACCTACAACAAATTATCTAGGTGTACAGTCTAGACGATGTCAAAGGTTAAAAACCTTTTAAGATTCCGGAATATTTCAAGTTTATAATTATAGTTATAGGTTACAATTCCTTTGACGTTTGTAGTCGAGAATTCAGGACCACACGATAGCGACAAATCGGTATGGCACGTCCGACTAAATCCCACAAATTGCGAGGAATTGTCACCTTTTAGCTCTCTGAAAGGTGCTTTGTATCTGTGAGACAAATGGTCACCCCAGTCTTATGGTTTAATACAATTTTTTAAATGTTAAGTTACATTTTGTATAATTCGCTGTGGGGATAGAGATCATCAGGTATAACTGTGAGTATATTAAAATATATTAATAAACCTAATTATTAATTAAGACCTAATTAGAAGTTGTTATTTCATGAGATGGATTAAATATAAAAATAAATCTTTTTTTATATTTTAAAAAACAAAATACCGGTAAGGTAAATGTAATTTTATTTAATATAATGAGCTGGATTAGATTATTTTAACCTTTAAATAGAATATACCGGTAAATGTATTTGATTTAACATAAAACAAAATTTAACGAAAATATAAAAATACATAAAACATAAAAATATGTATAAATTGTTTAATAGGGAGTCCCATCAAACAAATTATATTTGTTTATTAAATTAACAAATACGTCTATTACTCACTTAATTTGTATTACATAACAATTTTTTAATTAGTGAAAATACTTAAAGGGCTTATTAGAGAAGGTCTTGTTATTATATATGTAAAGTCTCAATAAATAATATTCATAAACAGCAAAGTTATAAGCGTTTGTTTATATCCCAAAATGTCACTCAATTTATGGGAATATAGTTTGCCAGGACATATGAATGGCGACAGGAATGGAAAAGCACTGCGCGTAGTATTTTCTAGTTGTAATTGTTATGAATGATTGATACAATTATGAATTTACCAGTTATGACAAATTTTCGTGGACAATTTTGGGATTTACTTTTTTTGACTTTTGATTACACAGATATGATCATCATAACGGGTACGGATAGCTCCAATTTTTGTACTATTTAAAAAATAGTGGTATATAAATTCTATGAACCAAGTCTTACTAGGTATCTAAAGAATAATGTTTTACCCTACGTCACATAGTTTTAGAATTCTATTTTTAACATACACTGTTTCGGTAAAGGAAAACTATTCCTTTCAGTGGTACAGCTGAAACTCTGTTCTAGACAATGATAATTTTTGTATGTATAGTCAATCAAAAATAGACTCACATTATTCTGTACTAGACAAAGATATTGTATGTATAGCCAAGTAAAAATATAAATAGCCTTTTAATCACATTACGTCCAATTTCCTGTTTCTATTCAAGCAGCAAAAATTGAGTAAACTAAATTAACTTAACCATTAATTTTCAACCTAATTTTCCGGGAAAAACCTTTTACTATTTACCTCTTTTTTAGAGTTCAGTAGCCGAATGGCAAAAAACGGAACCCTTATAGAGTCTGAGTCTGTCCGTCTGTATGTCACAGCTATTTTATTCGGAAATTATTAGGACTACACAGTTGAAACTTGGTAGGTAGATGTATTCTGAGAACAGCTTTACAATTTTTATATAAAAATAAAAAAAAAGCTTAAGGGGAGGCTCCCCCATACATGGAACTGAAACTACAAAAAATATTTTTTCTCGAAATCAATCGTTTGAAAGATAGACACTTCCAAAGTGGTCAAATGTGTATCCTTCCCTCCCTCTAATTTCTAAAATAAGAGGAGGAAAAACTGAAAAAAATTAGGATTGTAGAACGTAAAAAACCTTTTAACGAAAATTTGTTTGAATAAGATGTTTAGTTTTTGAGTTCTGGGAGTTTTTCATCAAACTGCAGCAGTAACTTTGTTTTTTATTAACATCCTATGAAAAACAAATTTAGTTTTCTGTTGAATGTAATACAATACAATATATTATGAATGAGCTTTCTAAATATTTTAATGATATTTTTTGCTGCTACGGAACCCTGTGTGCATGTGAGTACAACTCGCACTTGGCCGGTTTTTTTTAAATCAGGTCAGAGTAAAAACGATTTAATCTGACAAGACCAGGACTGAAAATAGTAACCTTATTAACTTGTCACTATTTCTGTTACTTATCAAAGTCAAAAATGCCTGTTTTTTTTTATATAGGCCGGGTGCGTAGTTCCGCCAACCGGCGAGAGTACAAATAACCAGATGTGTAAACGTAAAGACGACGTACGTACTTCGATTTTTTAATCGAAAATACAATTATCTTACAGCATTTTAGTTAATTTGTTTACAACAAGCACAATCAGTATCATCCACAGATATGAATAAATTCTGAAAATATTTAATGTAAAATGAGTATTATAAGTAAGTCCGTGGGGTCCGAGTGCTCACAGCCTTTTCAAGGACATTTCTAAACGTTTAGTTGACTCTTCCCGTGACCCAAGGGCTGGCTTTTACTTTGGCCAAAGGCTTAGCGTTGCCAAACAACGTGGCAACGCCGCCAGTATTTTGGATACATTACCAGTTGACAGCGTTGAGGAGGAGTTTTTTGACGCCATTTTTTAAGTTTATTTTTAAGTTAGTTAGTTAATATAGGTTATTTTAATTTATTAATGTATATAATATTTACTTCTACAAATAAATACTCATTAAATGAGTATTTCTAAACAAAATCGACATATTCACGTAACGTTTACACCGCGCGTGACCGTGCTAGGGCCTCTGATTATAGACGAAGCAAAAGAAGTATGTATGGATTGTAGTAGATGACTTTCTGGGGTGACACGTCTTTTTAAAATGTGTGTAACATTGGAAAAAGACGTGAGTAGAAAGAATACGTTTGAAAAGTCGCCCCCATGTTTAAAATTCATTAATTTACGTTACCGTCTTTGGGTCACAGACTTACATATGTGTACCAAATTTCAACTCAATCGGTTCAGTAGTTTCGGAGTAAATTGGCTGTGACAGACGGACAGACAGATAGACACGCGAGTGATCCTATAAGGGTTCTGTTTTTTTCCTTTTGAGACACGGAACCCTAAAAATGAATAAACTTAATAATGATACCGTACTAAAACTAATAATTTATACTATCAAACCTTTTCATTACTAGATTTAGACTCCTCAAAGAAACTATAACTTACTTTCAGATAACTTTTATAACAAGTTTCAAAGACGCCCCGGGCTATTGAAAACTATATCAAAAATGTTAATAAATGCTAATACAATGTAACTGTAGCCGTAGAAATTCTAAAGCTCTGATTGGCTGATAATTTAATTAATAATTTTACGATGGAGATAGTATATATTCCAGTGAATTTTACCGACTTGAAGCAAACCAATAATTGTGTTATTCCTACACCGAGAATACCTCGAGGTAGCTTAACTCAATTTAATATTGACGCACCTTTGAAAATATGTTATATACGTATCTGTGTCAGACCCACTTACTGCATTTTTCATGTTAAAAATAACATCAGGTGTCATTCGGCGGTATCATCATCTTCCTAGCTTTTTCCGAACTATGTTGGGGTCGGCTTCCAGTCTAACCGGATGCAGCTGAATACCAGTATTTTAAATGGAGCGACTGCCTATCTGACCTCCACAACCCAGTTAGTACTGGGTAATACGATACACCTTTGTAAGACTGGTTGTCAGACTTTAGGGCAACTGACTACCCGCACCGACTGTCAAAGATCTACAAATGACAGCCGGGACCAACGGCTTAACGTGCTTTCCGAGGCACGGAGGAAACTCGGTATGTTGGCGGTATCATTTTAATAATTATGTACCTTGGACAATCAGACAGAATTAGATGTTTGATAGATAAACGAACAATGTATCAATCAACAAATATATAAAATTTAAGTGTCTGTTTGTAATTCTAAAATAATGATTATACAGTTTTTTACTGAATGCCATGAAAATATACAAATACGGCACTTATAATAAAAAACACATCTTTTTAAATTCATGTCCATCTGTCTGTCTGCCTGACAGACAGACGCACGGACATACTGTCTGTTTATTGCGGCTAATCTCCGAACCGGCGGGGCCTATCTTGACGGGACTTTTACTGGCAGATACATAGCTGATGTTACAAGGAGGCTACTTTTATTAACTTAGTCTACTTTTATTTTAGAAAAATGATTAAGGTTACTTGCAAAATAATAAGACCCTTGAAATTTTAACAAAAATCAAATGCGGGACTAATATTTTTATAATTATTTCACGCGAACTAAGTTCGCAGGCAACAGATAGATCAAATAAATGTCAGTTTCATGGTCGATATGGTTCGTAGACCTCACCTGCGTAGCAGTGTGTGCTACGCCGTAGCAGTGTGTGCTACGCCGTAGCTTGACACGTAGCGCAGCAAGCGTTTTTTTGCTTTATATTTATAGCATCTTACTATTGATGATTTCTTATGCCCTACATTATTTATTTAATGATTTAGGTTCAGAATCAATTGCTTTGGAAAAGGGTGTTGTGTGGGTGTCCTGTGACCTTTATTGCAGTAAGCTAAGTTATGGGTAGTCAGCACACTAATTGGTACGTACGCCTACGGAGGTATAGGTTTAAAATCTACTCTAATAGTTTATAATAAGAATTCGGAACGAATAAATAGTATCGTTGTTTTAATACGGTGAACCTATTTTTATTATGCCTTGGAATATGTATATCTGTTCCACTACTGCGTGGAATAGAATTAAGTCAAGAACTCCAACAAGGAGCGACCCCAAATAATTGAACAAGGTCAAGAAAAAGGTGAATATTATAATCATAATGGTGTCATGATAATAACCCTCAAATTCATTCCAAACAAAAAATGCTTTTCACGTTCTAATTACTTTATAGCTACAATTATGTTTCATTTTTTCTAAATCACATTCTTGCTAGTATTGGTAACCGCTGTGTGGTTCAATCAATGTATAATGTGTATTTAATAGTCGCTCAGCCACTGCGTCATCGTGCCGTTTGGCGCGTCACTAAATCAAATGTAGTTGTGTGGATCTACTGGGTAGCAGCGCTGCGGTCACAAATTGAAAACGGATGCGACTGGCGACCACGGGCTGATAAGGCGCATCACCTGAGGTCATGGACGGTGCCTTCAGACTAGAACCGATATCGACGGGTCATAGTAATACCTTACCTTACCATGATAATACCCCATAACATATTCAAATGTAGTGTAATGTAGTGTAAATTCATTTTGGTATGAAAAACTTTTTTATGCGGCTAACTCGTTAATAACCAATAAAACTTTTTATTACAAACTTTATGTGAAAATGCATTTTATTGATTGATGTTTGGCGAAAAGTCGGTGATTACAGGTATTATGCTATTCATGTCTGTTATATCTTATTTTTCCTTTTCCGTGTTACAACCATCTTTCTTTGTGGATCAATCATTTAAGAGCGTTCATACAAAAAGTTGGCATCGTCACAAATAGCTGTCAAATATTTACCTGTTTTAATTGAATTGCAATTAAAACACTGAATTTGTTGTTGTAACCGTTTTAGGTGTAAAAAAGGCATTTGTAAATTTAACAAATACTTGTTTACATCTAAAACTAAATATTCGGTGTTACGATATTAATTATTGCATATCGTAATCAATATTTTAGTTACCGAGTTAGCCATATTTCTTATTTACATACAGCTATTTGTGACGTTGCACACTTTCTGTATAAACGCTCATAAGAGAAATAACTTTCAATGGCGTGATTAACTGTACAACTCCTTACGGATGACATCCGAGTACACAACGTTCATACACTGTCCATATATGTTTAAGTCTATGAAACTATGGCCAGTTTTTCCAACTATGTTGTAGGTTCCAGTCTAACCAGAGACAGCTATTACCAGTGGACATGGAGCAACTATCTATGTATCTGACGTGGACAAAACAGTTACTGGGTACTCCTTGGTAAGACTGGCTGCCAAACTTTTAGGATTATGACTACTATACAATGACAGTATTGTAAAGAAGTTTCACTTTATACGACTATGTCATCATCATCATCATCATCATCGTCCACAGCCCGACTGCACCTACTTCTGGGTATAGGCCTCTCTTTGCTTGTGCCAAGCTCCACATTCTCGTGCCAGCCGCATCTAAGTTGGGGCTGCGAGACTGTTCGAAAGAGATAACGCGGCCCTGGAACACAAAGAGCAAAGAAGGAACATGGATGGGTTTTAGTCAGTAGAAGTCTGACACTCTCTTCCGCTCTGCCCAGAGCAAGACAGCTCATTTGATGACTTCCCACCCAAAAAAAAAAAGAAAAGCCTCATCTAAGTCATTCCCGCGCTGGCAACAATGTCGTCTGCCCAATTATTCACGCCCACACAATAAACAACACAGTTATGAAAAGCAGAGTAACCTACAAAATTATTTACAGCCACTATTTCCGTAAAACACTCTGCCATCGTAAAAAAGACTTTCAAATTTTAAAACTTTTATAACTGTCCTTTGCCTGTTCAGTGGTTTTATGCTTATGCATGTGTTTATATGCGGTCTAGCCACCTCAGTTTAATGATTTACGAGATAATGATGGCACGCCACTAATGCAAGCTCTGCAGTGTACCCATGTTTGTGTTGCCGCAGACGGTGGATTGCTAGAAAAAGAATCACAAGTACTCTCACAGAAAGAAGGTTGAGTCGTATACGGTTGCTTTACGTTGTGAATTGTGATGGGGTTAAGAGAAGAGTTACTTTGAAAAAGTAGTGTTGAACTATATTTTTGTTCTGTGATTCTTTAGCGCTGGCGTTGGAACACTTCATCAGTCTTGATTTAAATTACTTAAAAGCTGGTTTTCTATTTAAGTTTTCAGAGCAGTGGTGTCCCGTAGCCAAAACGGCGACCTTACACGTTGTAGCTGAGTGTAAATTGTGATGTGATGTTAACAATGAAGGAAAATATCAGTGGGAACCATTCGTGACATCCAATGACGACTCCTATAATGGGCCCTCGTAGTGGATCCGGCCCACGTCTTCATACAGAGAGGGACCCTGTGTCCGAAAACAGGGTACATTATAAGCTATTTTAACCGTAAGGGTTTTTTTTCATATTCTACATATATCCTATTTCGCTGTGAGTTTTAGTTCGTATTTGTGATTCTGAAGCTTGCGCAGTGGTCCCATATAAATTTTATTAACTTCACTTGATTAGTTTATGAGTAATTAAATAATAATGTATTCTAATGTGATATACCCAACGGCCAATCATATTATTTCCCATAGTTTGTGGCCCAAAATTCAGTTATAGTTAGGCCCGCACCTGATCGAAGCACGCCTAATGTAGTTACTGGCGCAAGTTGCCCAAAGTTGCAGAGAACCCGGAACCTCGCAAGTTAGGCAACCCTTCGTTATGCCCACAATACAAACATGTACTGTGGGCTCTGCAAGTGGAATTAATTTCCAAGCATTATGTGACTTCAGCAGTGGCGAAGGTTCCATAGAACTCGATTCTTACTAGCTTCTCTTTGAGAAATGGCACAGTCAGTATTCTATAGAAAAATAATATAATCGCATTAAAGATATGTACTCCGGTTTACCTCTTACAAAAATTGACCCTTCGCTATTGGTGACTTGTTTCATAATATTGAATAGTTCCTGTTTGTATGGAATGTTAAGAGGGAACAGGGGCTGCGATTCTCCATACAAATTTATTGCTCTTGTCTCTTCGTGAAAAATGTCTCTAGAGCAATTTATTTTTTCATTATATCAAGGTCTATTGTAGACACGTCCACATCTTTTTTTTTTTTCAACAACCAATAAATAAGAAAATATGACCCTCCATACTCCCTACTCCAACGAGGCCGAAGGCGATTTTCTAGGTACGATTTCTTGTTTTGTGAACGTACTTAAAATTTCTGCAATAAAAAAGTTGGCTTTGAGTGCAATTAACACTTTATAACACGAACCCACGCAAATGCGAGGAGTTTTAATAACTGCAAATAAATTCATCCATTTTTATATTTGCTTTGAACTGCACCGAGTGGCAGTACTATGACGCTCTCTTTTTATTTTTGAACTAGCTGTTGCCTGCAACCTTCGCCCGCTTGAAATTATTAAAATATTAATAAGATTTTGTTTTGTTTAAAAAAAATCTTCTTTTTTTGCACGGAACCCAATTTTTTTTTCTAAAATTAAAGTACGCTAAGGTACTCCTTATAACACCAGCTATCTGCCCGTAAAATTTCCGTCAAAATCGGTCCAGCGGTTTCGGGGATTAGCCGGATCAAACAGACAGCCATCTGATTGTTATCAGTACCGTATATAATTTCGAATGCATTCATTATGAAGCTATTATTTTGAAATTACAAACAGACCAATTTTATTTATTTGTTTAGATGTAAACCCAATTTTTACCTTAAGTAGGTACTAATAAAAAATTGTATCAAGGGTGTAACAAGACCCTTAACGAAGCCGAAAGGCACTTGTTCTCCCCGTTATTACGATTTTTTTGTTATAGACCATACCTGGGAACGGCTAGTTACGGAGATATTGGGGGTTAAATTAACAACTTTTTCACAAGTTTTTTTTATGTACATTTTTTTAATGTAAGATTTTTACTTTAAACAGTTCCACGACCCCCGTACTATTCAATCCATCTATCAACACAATGTTTTGAGTACGTTACACTGAGTCCTACCGTAAAACGTGACGTTTCCCAGAAATATTTTTGCGTAAAGTTACTTAGTTTGATGTACATAATGCTTGGTTGAAGGCTTCGTTAAGGGTCTTGTTACAATCGTATATTACGGTATTTTAAGCCAGTTTTGTACCGCTGTAGGGCAAAGCTATTTTCTCTGTCTTTTTCTTATCTTTTAGAATAATATTGTACCTACACATTACACATAAATGTCACAATCTTAATAATGTAGCTTTTAATATACAGGGATTTTCAATAGGCGCGGGTAGATTTTGGCGGCCCGTGGCGGCTAATTTGTTTTGGTGACATCTATCAAATCTTTTGTTTATTATTCAGTTACTTAAGCCAAATTACCATGGAAAGTTACACGATTGCACAGCACGTTCAAATGATTTTTTTTTTAATCAAAATGAGTGTTCGCTAGTGCAATTGCGCGCATTGCGCTCATTTTACGGTAGACGTGGTGGTCCTTCACAGTCGACTCTTCAACGTTTCAAATGGCCAAATGCCTGGACAAATTTGGTTCGGTAAACAATCAGCCAACACCCGAACGTTCAAGGAACGCAAGATCGGCAAAGAACATCGTCGCGGTTCGTGAAAGTGTACAGCAGAACCCGAGGCAGTCGATTTCTCCGGCCGTGCACAGCCGGATCTATGCAGAAGAGTCAATGAAAATTGGACCACTCGGATCCGTGCCACTGTAAGAAGCCGAGGCGGGCATTTGAACGATGTCATATTCCACACTTAATGGCAATGGGCCTTTCAAATAAAAAAATAATTTTGTTAATATCTCACACACAGCTTGTTTTATTTCATTTCAACATCTACCCGCCCTTATTGAAAAACCCTATATATAGGACGAATCATAGAGGAGGACATTAAACGTATATATCTATTAGATAACAAAAATAAACATGTTTGTATTTGTGATGTGGGCAGGACATGCTTAAGCTTTTGTTGACTTGCTTTGACAAAAGCCATTATTAAGAGTAGGTTCTTCATACTTCATGCTTTGATCCGTGCATCAAAATAGTCTCCACGAGTAGAAATAATAGTAAGACTTGAGTAACGTTGAATCATAATCATTTTTGCGGAATATCATCTGAGGCTATACAGCCGCGGGTACGCCTTAACCTGGTCGATTTTTACCTATTTCTGGCTTTTTCTCTCCCATTTTTCACACAGTTCTTGAAACCACCTGAGTTTCAGTATATACCTCAGTCAAATTCGCAAAACCAATTGCTGTAATAAATATTTGTTGTGTTCCCCAATAACTGGAACGCTTTCGCTTACACGCGACGGTATATGTATCTAGACTAATAATATTATAAAGAGGAAAGATTTGTATATTTGTAACGAATAAACTCAAAAACCGCTGGACCGATTTCAAAAATTCTTTCACCATTAGAATGCTACATTATCCCTGGGTAAAATAGGCTTTATTTAAAATAAATGTCCACCCGTGCGAAGCCGGGACGGGGGGCTAGTTACAAGTAAAGAACTACAAGTGTCATCGTAGTCGTTCGTTTCACTTGATTATTAAGACAAGCGTGGAATTCAAAGTCTTGATTTTCTTTCTTTCAAAGAACAGCGGATTATTTTTATTTTTAAGAAAACCCTTTGTGAACAGTCAGGAGTAGTTTTCTCATTAGTACTGCGTTTCTTATAAATCACTAAACAACAAGGATTTCATATATTTTTTTAGCTATGAGGTCTAAAGAATTTAAGTAGGTCGTGCATTTTTTATACTTACAGCAATTTTGTTTTTCACTTAAAATTAACATATCATCACGCCTGTAATCCCTGAAGGGTTAGGCATAGGTGTACCTAATAGTACACCCACATTTCGCCAGTTATATTTAAGTTCCATGTAATAGGGGGCGAGCCTATTGTCATAAATCAACCGGGCACAAATACAGATTTCGTGGCTGCTACTGACAAAACCCCAATGGAAAAATCCAATAACAATTTGCCCGACCCAGGAAACGAACACAGGACCTTGTGTTCAGCAGTCGCGATTGCGACCACTAGACCAACGAGGCAGTCAAAATTACTTAAAATTAAGCCAGCATTATTAACCAAAATGGATAAACACAAATATTTTCTCGCAGAGTGTAGAATACATAAGGTGGTATAACATTCTAGATATATAGATCTCTCGCAGAAACCTAAAAAGGACTGAAGAAGGAGAAACATCAATGTTTTGCTTCAACAAGCTAATACTTAGAAGGTACATAGGCACCAGTTTCTCGGAAACAGCCATAAGCGGCTTCCAGAACCTTTTAGAATTATTTTCTGTTTTAGGCGAATGGTAGTCCCTTTGATCCGACTTGATTTACTCTTGGTGTTATTGAATAACACTAATACTATATTAAAACTTACAGTGTAAATGTTATTTTAAGGGAAAATTCGCAGTAGTCCTTTTATACTTGGTCGGTCACAGAAAATAAGGCTTTTCTTTAGAATCGAACCTGAATCGTCGCCTAGTCTTAAGTTTAGACTAAGTGAGAATTTCAGGTTCTCCGGACACAAATTCTGCTGAAGAATCTGTCTCTGTCCGGTACGCAATTTGTCCATAGTTTGAGTGATCCTTCCGAGGGATCGTTTTATGAATAATTAATAAAAATATCATTATCATCTGTCTACACTTTCCCAGCCATGTTGGGATCGGCTTCCAGTCTAACTGGATGCAGCTGAATAACAGCATGATACATGGAGCGCCAGCCTATCTGACCTCCACCGCCCAGTTACTGGGTAAAACAAAATTCAACTTATATTGTCACTCACGGGATATCTTACGTGATTATTCAATAAAGATAAGTATAGGTATATAATAAGCTACCGATATTTCGACGCTATTCCAAGCACCACGATCGCGGGATGACTGTGGGATACTGGTGGATGGTAAAAAAATCGTTAGGTGCACACAAATCTGACTACCCCCTTTTTTAGTATTTTGCTACGCGCATTACTGGAACTCTCAGCAATAAGTGACGGCAAAACACACTCACAGTATCACCAGGTCTTGTGGAGTCCTTATTACGATGCCGGCTGTTACTTTTGAACATACTTAAAACTGGATTCCACGTACTTGACAATTTGAAACCCTCCTCTCGATTGAAATTTTTCTGTCTTTACCCGACTACGGCGAAACCAAAAGGAAGGGTTATGATTTTGGCAGTGTATGTATGTATGTATGTCTGTATTTACGTATGTTCCTCCGTAGCGCCTAAACTTTTCATCCGATTTTGATGAATAAGGTATCAATCGATTCGTTATTATAGCCCGGGTAACATGGGCTTTTTTTTTTTAGGATTGGAAATACTGACTAAAACCCATCCATGTTCCTTCTTTGCCCTTTGTGTTCCAGGGCCGCGGTATCTCTTTCGAACAGTCCCGCAGCCCTGGCAGGCATCGGCCCATGCGGACCCCTACGTGGTTGCTGACATCTCTTTGAGGTGCGCGTGGAACACGAACGCGCCGTCGACACGGCCTGTCGTCATAAGACGGCCGGACGGCGAGTTAGCCCACAACTCGCCGTCCATAGGCCCGCGCCTACGGTGGCCGGGGGCCACCACGTGACCCCCGACGACCAAGGCGTCTCCCGCGGCGGCTGGGACGTGAGGCTCTTTCCCTCTCACGTCTCGCCACCTCCTTCACTAGCATGACTGCTTCGCAGAAGGAGGTGATGGCTTTTCATTCCCTCTCGCTCCGAACCATGGCTTGAACCAGGGCCGGGCGCGAGAGATCGCCGCCGCCAATAGCCGCTACGAGGACACGGCGCTACTCCGCCCAACCGATTTCAACAATAAGAGGAGTCGATTTTACCTTGTAAACCCCGAATTTATTTAGAGCGTGATTTTTCAGTAGTCGGGTTTTTTAGTGGCAGTATACCACACAAATTCATGTGTTATTTCAATTGTTTCTCTTGCCAGCCTAGGTAAGTATAAACACTGTTTTAAGCTTTCACGGTTTACAACTAAACTTATACTGTCATTTACGGGATATCTTTCGTGATTGTTCATTATTTTGAGTTACCGACAAAGAATGAGGGTAGATAGATTTGCCTGCTCTTAACAATTTATTTTCCATCCACTCGCATTCTCCAATCAACCCTCGATCATGGCGCTTGCAACAGCAACGAAATATCGGGAGCTCAAAATAATGAACAATCACGGAAGATGTCCCGTAAGTGACCGTATAAGTTTAGTTTTAAACCGTGAAAGCTTAAAACATAATTAATAACAGTATTTTCCTTCGCAAAACTTATATCGCGGTTATGTTTAGATAGCGTGAACCTTGTATTTACTTACTTTAATTGTGTCCAATTGGGCAAATTAAATAAAAATGTTCCGGCTATTCCATAATGAGGTCCAAATGGTGTTTATTAAATTAATGTTTAGGGAGCTATAACAAGGACATGGGACATATAATGTATAATGTTAATTAACTACCATACTTTACATAATTTCAATGATATTGAACGTGAAGTCATAAATATCGAGGTGTGGTTACGTTTTGAGAAATTTGTTTTAAAGTGTGAAACAGGCACCCTTTTTGTATAGTCCGAATATGTAATACCCTCACCCTCAGGTAACACAAACTTGTTGATAATAGGTCTTTAACTATGGAATTTTCGTTTTTTTCTCACATTTTGTTCTGTTTGTAACTTTGACTTATAGTTATATTTTTTCCTAATTCCTTTTATATTGGGTTCATTATTAAATTACGTACCTTTTAGTGTATAAAAACCGTACTAGTAGTTACATATTACCTAATAGGGTAGTGTGGCAAAACACCTGTTTCATTGTGCCGTCGGTTTCACTACTTCAAGTAGATATATTTTTGTCACAGACTGTGTTTTACGAATTTAAGATACGCACTGCAGCGCAGCTTTTTTCACTCTTAACTGTTTGCAATTGCCTTTTTCATAATTGGTTCAGACGTTTTCAAGAAAAATAATAATAAAATAGTATGGAAATATCACTTTTCACGAAATTGTCGAAACAAATCGACAATTTCATACTTTAACCCCTAATATTATGCAGAGTTATACAAGGTGTGACATAATATACGCACAAATTCTGATGTGGTCTCTCGGACCATGAGATTGAATAAATTTTGTTCTACTAGTTCTTGAAATTCGCAAGTTTGGAGTGTATAGAAATTGACGTGTGTGGTAAAACTAAAAAAAAAGTTATGAATTTCCAAAAGTCATTGAACATAAATTGTTCAATATCATGGTTTGAGTCACACGAGTGTGCATTAATATATCATGTTAAACCCGACACGTGTGTGAGGAGTGCAAGGAATGTGGAGGCCTTTGCTCTGGACTGAGACAATACGGGATAACTTAAAAAAAAAGAGAAATTACAGGGGTTAGCTAACTGCTAAAAAAGAGGAGTTTCTCATTGATTGTTCTGTTTTTTTTTTTTTTAGCCTGTACTGTCCCACTGCTGGGCAAAGGCCTCCCCCAATTCCTTCCATGTACATATTTTTATGTCCATGTATATATTTTTTATGATAGAAAACTTAACAGGGGTAGAACATTTCCCAAATTGGCACATAGAAACTTTTGTTCCAAAAAAATACCTAATCTAAATCGTATTTTTACAACGTTGCCACGGTAAAAAGCTAGTTATGTATAACGATATGTACCTCCAGCTTAACCCACGCACAAAGTTAGAACTTTTGTAAATTTTAATAGTAAACACATCGAGTTTGTTGTTCATTAACTAGAGTGTATAAAGTTGAGTTGTACTGACTCTATTATTATTATGCAAGTTTGTAGATAGAATTAACATATATTATGCTGTCTTGAGAGCAGCGGTGGCCCAGTGGTGGCTGCCCCCACTCACGAACAGTAAGTCGCGGGTTCGAACTCAGGCAGTCGGACTTTGTGTAATTTATTTCATCAACACTGCTCTCAAAACGGTGAAGGAAAACCTCGTGAGGAAACCGGCATGTCTTAGAACCAAAAATTCGAAGACCCGCACTGGACCCGCGTGGTGGATTGTAGCCCATTCCTTCTCATAGAGAGGAGGCCTGTGTCCCAGCAGTGGCAACATTATAGGCTGATTATGCTATTCTGTCTTATACATTTTTTCTCGTATCTCTTTAGTCTGACAACCAATCTTGCCAAGAGTCATCGTATTACCTAGTACTAACTGGGTTGTGGAGGTCAGATACGCAGTCGCTCCATGTAAAATACTGGTATTCAGCTGCATCCGGTTCTACTGGAAACCGACCCCAACATAGTTGGGAAAAGGCTAGGCAGATGATGAATCCTTTAGTTGTACAATGAGTGCCCCGTGTGTATAGTGGTCGCGAGCGCAACTGCTGAGCATGAAATCCTGGGTTCGATTCCTGGGTCGGGCAAAGTGTGAGGGTTTGTCTATCAGGAATTTCTCAGTAGCAACCACGGAGTCTGGATTTGTGCCCGGTTGATGGCAATAGCCTCGCCCCCTATTACATGGGACTTAAACATAATTAAACTAGTGGAATGTGAGTGTACGATTCGGTACACCTCTGTCGATCCCCTTCGGGGATTACAGGCGTGATGTTATTGTGTTATGTTGTAAAATGATGTACTTGGCTGAAGTAAACCAATTCTAATGAGTGTATATGTTTTTGTCGGGATATGGGATTCTGAAATAAAAAAAACACATAATTTTCGATACCCGATATATTTATTTTATTTCATCCATAACGTCGACAGTGGTAATTAACAACGAACTAATCAAATGATGGGTATCCAAACATTCAGTTTTCGAATATTTTACCGCCTAAAAATATTTTTATTATATCCATTACAATATAAATTACTTGTATGTATGTAGAGTGACTAGTAAAGGATAGACTCCACTAACTCATCCTCTAATTTCATCTATGAAATTGACATGAATAGGATACGGTGTGACCCAGCCTAAGTTATCGTAGAACATACATTAATAGATCGTTAGATTTGCCTTTCCCCTTAATAAATTAAAAATCACATTTAAAACGAGACGATATTGAAACATGCATTCGGAGAGTCAAATAATGTCTAACATTAAAATACATTTTAGTCTTGTCCCTCTTAAATTACTCTGATAGCTCAGCATCGTGACTGGTTACTGTTCAGATAATTTATTTCTTCCAAATGTAGTGGTAGAATTCAAACTATTTTATCGTAATACCTGACAGATCGTCTCAAGCAACGTGCGAATCAAGACAACGTTAGGAAGTAAGTAACTGTACCAACACACTGTATCATTTCAGAACGCGGCACACATAAGAAAGGAAATGTTTCAGTTACAATAACGAATATTAATCTACATTTTTAGATATAAAGAGTATCTCTATGGACAGACAATTCTTATGCCATCGACATTATAATTTAAATTATTTACAACAATCGTAAAATCCGAACAACAATACCGTTCTTAAAATTATCTTTAAAAGAACTGAATTAGTATTTTTTTTTTCATTTTTTGAATTGCAAAGGTAATAATTTGATATCACAGTAACGTTACAAGTTCTGTAACTGAACGACAATAAATAGACTATACAAGTATACGTAATATATTATAATTAATATATAAATATGTTGCATGCAGTAACAGATTCCAAATAATAGGGCTCTCCAGTTATAAGTTAACTAAATGTGTATTTATACGACGTTCCTTAGTAGTTCTTCCGATGATAGCATGCCGTCCTGTGGACAAAAATAACAGTTAAATCTTGTTAAAATTGTATTGCCCTCTCACTTGTATAAATACCCAAGAAATTGAAGTAACACACAAATGCGGCAAGTCGTTAAAATTGTCAAAAGGTAGCGTAAGTATACTCAAACAACTGTAAGTACTACAAGATTTTATAGGTTTTATGTCGAAATTAACCAATTTCGTAACCGGCCAAGTTTCCAATTACATTGCTAATTAAAATCTTTTGGGAAATTACATAAAATTCAATATTGTTCAAGGAAACTTTTAGTTAAGTATTCGCTTCTTAACTAACAGAGGCGGTAACTTTCAGGTGTGATTTGGTGTTGTAAGTACCTAGTATTTTTAATTTCGTTACAAGTGAATCATAATTCTTTATTTATCTCGACATCAAGAATTACAGGCACTGGTTCACATATGCTCAATCTTATATAGATAAAGGTCTTCTATCGTCTAACTCAGGACCTTCTACATCAGACGATGTAGGAAGGTCCTGAGTTACAGATCACCTCTCCGGCTTAGATATAACATTTTATTTATAGCAAAAATTTAAGTCAAGGTACTTAAAGTTGAAATTGGAAGTAGGTAATAAATACCTTTAAAATTAAATAATAAAATTAGGCATTTAAACATAGGTAAAACAAAATATGAAATTGACATAAACACAAAAAGTTACTGAAACAGTACGAAATACTAATAGTTCAAAAGTTGTTCTACAGTAAAAAAGAATTAAAAAAAGGTGTGAAAGTGAACCAGTCTCCATGTAGCTTCAATTAGCTGCCATGACAGTGCAGGTACACCGTAAAATGTCACGGTCCACTCTCCCAATTCGATTTCAAAGTCGAAAATCGACCTCCTCACGATGGCCCATAGTGGCCGAAACCACACACTGACTACATTCCCTGCATTTACATAGAACCTTGTGGATTTTAGGAATTTAGGCAGGCACTAAGTACCTACCAAGGTATACTGCACTTTAACTGGTATAAACTGCTAGTAAGCCGCTTCCGACAGACTTATTTACTTTGGAAACCTCGCCGTACATAATAATTTCACCTTACGAAGTTATATGTGTTAAATTAGTTAGATGAGTTAAGTTTTGGTTTGGTAACTAAGTTGAACTTAGTGTGATCTAGTTATACGTATAGCATCCACCGACTCGCAATGGTCCCTCACAAAAAGAATAAGAATAATGGGAATATTGTAGACTGATATTGTGATGATGAGTATTAGGTCCAAAGATGTCCAAAACTGAGACAAAGTGAAATTCAATCAGCGATTACTCAAAAATGTTTGACACACAAGCTTCGGGAAAAATTATATCAATTCTCTTGAAAGCTGTTGTGTAAATACAAAACGCTTTGAAAGTAACAGGCAATTGGTATGTATGTTATATTTTTTTAACATGTTTTTAAATACAGTATCTTGACATTTTATTATTTGTATGTATTATAATATATATTATTTTATTTTATCTGTATATATAAGGTCCCATTAAAATAGATGGACAAATTTTAAGACATCGTTCAGTACGTCTAACCAAAGATATCCAAGCAAAAAAAAACACTAATTAATGTGATTTTATTTTGACCTAAAATCATTGGATAACCAACATTTTTAGTGTATTTTCATTAGCTGATTTTTTTCTTGTATCTAATGCGTTTTTCTTATTTTTTTACCATTGTCCTTATTTTGGTAGTCTGAATGATTTCTAAAAGTGTGTACATCTATTTTAATGGGACCTTATATATGTATTAGTATGTACCTATTTAAATGTATTAATTTATGTTTAATTTTTTTTGTAAGTAGAGATAGAGTACTATCACAATGCTGTCCTATTTGACCCAAAGGTTGACTGGTAGAAAATGCCTTGTGGTATAAAGTCGCCCTACGTACTTTTTACTGTACGACTGTTGTACAGTTTAAAATATTAAATAAAATATTTTATTCTTGAAAAATATATTTCCTTTACTTCACATTTAGTCCCAAAGCCAGAGTAATAGACGCCGAATTCATTGAAATATTAACCCAATTCATATCTTTGAGGTAAATTATAACATGAAATATTATATAATATTAACTTCATTACATTTCGTAACACCGTCGAATATTCATAATTTATTCCTTCCTTATTAAAGCCAGTGGTTAAAAGGTTTAATATACGAGGCGCTATTTATATCAGCATCTTCAATAATTATGTAGCTAGAGTGCTTCAACGAATTTTTCGCTCGAAGCCGGTGCTATGGGTAAACATTTGTGCACCAGTTTTTTTTTTAACCCAGTACTGTCCTACTGCTGGCCAACTATTACATATAACTGTACTTTTAGGCACTCTGCCTAACCCTTCGGGGATTACAGGCGTGATGTTATGTAGCCTGGAAGTTAGTTCTGTGCAGCAACATCAGACTAAGACCAAAGACAATTTTGCAAAGTGTTGAAACTAATTTTAGTTTAGAATACGGTGATGAAAACCCAATGCTATGAATGACGTATAGCATCCACCGACTCGCACTGGTCCCTCACAAAAAGAATAGGAATAATGGGAATATTGTAGACTGATATTGTGATGATGAGTTAAAGGGTGATCATGATGGTGATGAGGTATAGTTACCTGATTGAGGTCGATGAACTTGCGAACCACAGATCGCGCGAAGTCTGGATTGTTCAGCATCTCGTTTACGAACCAGTCCAGAGGAATGCTGTTCAAGAAAAACAAATATTATAATTTCATACGTCATCGTTATAATTATGCCCGTAGGCACTATAGCTCTCATTTACGGTCGACCAATTTTCACCCTTATATCTGAAGTAATAAGGTTAAAAAGTGGACGAGCGTCAGCGAACTCAGTTGTACGTATACATAATATGTTGAATAAGAAGGGAAATATCTCCCTACTGGCTTACAATAATATTTTGTGGGATAACCAGTAAGTCTAGCATGAACATGTAAAGTAAACATAATCATAATTCGAAAGAGTTTTGAACTGGAAATACGACTAAGCATTTTGATGTCAATTTATGCGGCCAGTACTACAAGTTTAAAAAAAAAAATACTAAACTTTCTTAAATATGACGACAAACCAGTAATTCCAAATTTAAAAATGATCGAATAACGTTGCGTTTACATCGGACGTTTTTGCTAAACCTATGTTCAATTTAATAGGGATCACTTAAATACCATTTACTGCGAAAAAACTTTTTGTCTTAAGAAATGACCTAGTTTCCATCACAACATAAGCTTGCAAGACACTTGGCTTCCATTCATGGCAGTTGAAAAAGTCAATTTTGCATACAAGTAAAAACAAATTCGTTTTTACCAAGGAAACGGATGACACTGCTATTTTGAGATAGCGCTTTTGATCGTAACCCTAAGTAATGTTTAAAGACGATTTATCATTGAGCCGTTTGTTAAGCTGAATCCTTAAAGGAGGATCTTGTACATTACACATTAATAAAAAAACAGGAAATAAGAAAAAGGTTAAAAATATGTGAGCTGAGAAATGTCGATGGTTTATTTTTATCTTCAAATTATTGAGGCCCTTTTTGCTTCCTCTTAGATTATCTTAAGAACCTATAAATCAATCATCTAAGGGATCAAAATCAACTTGGTTGCTGCCTGTTTTGGATACTAGGAATGGCAATTTACATCTCGTAGCGATTGCTACGGTTTATAGACCTCAGCTTACGAATTGTAGCGCGTAGCTGCTTCGATCGGCAGCGCGTAGTGGCTACGATCTGTAGCGCGTAGCTGCTACGATCTGTAGCGCGTAGCTGCTACGCTTATAGAACACCGAATTTATGAAAATACTAGATGCCAATCGTAATGGAATGCATACCATTTAATAAAATATTGTTATGAGTTGACATTTAAGTAAATGAACTTATTAGTTCGATATAATTTTATTGATTAGCTACTTTTGAATGCCTTATCATTAACGACATTTATGTTTATATCATCAGGATATTCCGTTAGTTTCGGGGTACTTCACAATTCATTGGTCCAAAAATACACAATAATATCCAAATGGTCTCATTTATTATTAAAATGACTGTTCAATCCATAAATATCATCAATATTACTTCCGTAATTCTATTATAATGATCTTTTAAAAGCAAATAGGACGCTGGCTTATCGAGGAATAGCAGAAAGGTGTCTTGGATTGTAGATCGGATCTGCTAAATGCCAAGCCTTATCTGTGAAACGGAATAGCGGCCTTAGAGTGGAACCGATCTGTTTGTACCCCCTCCCACACCCCTCTTTCCCCCCCCCCGGTCTACAACAAACCATACCTTTTGAAGATAAGAGGAAAAAGTTGGCGTCTCTGACCACTACTTAATTTTTATTGCACTTTTTCTGAGAAAGTTGAAAAAACCTTTTGATTATTTTTGTAAAAGCTCTGTATTTTATGTTACTCTTGCGGCAATTTGAAGTTTAGTTCTAGATATGATCGCGTTTTGTTTTTAATTATCGCCAAATTATATCTGGAAAGATCTGTGTTTCTTACTAATATCGTAAAGATACTAAGTTTTTAAGTTTGGATGTAGGAGGCAACCGCAGAAACTACTCAGCCGAGTTAAAAAAAATACTAAAAGAAAGAGACACTATTATCGAGTCAAGAAACTAGTGACATTTTAAATGGCTAACTTTTAAACATTATTTTGATATATCAAACCAATATCCATCAAATACTGCTACAAATGCCATATATGCTCCTTCAAGGTAAAAGATGCCACAATTCCACACACACCAGATCCCGACAATAACCACAAATCGGACGATAGGAAATGTCGGCGAAGCATTCTCTGTCGTGTCTCTTAACCACAGACAATACTGAGAGGTGCTAGTTAGGGATTATTAATACGCCTACGGGTAATCGAACAAGGATCATCAAAATGTATTTATAGAATTTAATCAGTTGCGTTACTCGTGTCGAAATAATAACAGCCGCTCGGGTTGATCTTCAGGTTAAGCCAAGCTTTACTTGGTCGTGGATCTGTGACCACCCATTATATACCAAGTTTCCTCCGTGCCTCGACAAGCACGTTAAACCGTGGGTCCCGGCTGTCATTTGTAGATCTTTGACAGTCGTTACAGGTAGTCAATGGCCTGAAATTCTGACAAACAGTCTTACCAGTGCTAACTGGGTGGTGGAGGTCAGATAAGCAGTCGCTCCATGTGAAATACTGGTGTCAGCTGTATCCGGTTAGACTGGAAGCCGACCCTAACATAGTTGGGAAAAGGCAAGGCAGATGAATCAGTTGCGAGTAATGATGCATTGAAATAGACTTCACAAGTCATCATCATCAAATGAAAACAGTCTAATGCTGGACACAGGTTTCTCCATATTAGTTCCTGTCTACGGTTTTGAAACAGTCAAGGGATTCAAGCATAACTAGCGAAGTATGGGTGTATTTAACATCGCTGCTAACCCCAAACGATAAAAGGCGTGATCTATTCTTTATATTTGTGACAATACGAGACAAAACTAATAATTATCGCCGTCTGTTTACTTATGTTGGTAATTATATTATTGTAAATATAATAAACTGTAAATTATCTTATGACACGAACAATTTGTGTGCTTCCGAATAATTTTGTGTTTTATTTACTATTCATTATCTGGACGGTAATTACTTATTTTTGGAGTGGCTAGATTGTGTGATGTTTATTATTTAATTTTCAAATAGGTAGAAAATACATGTTGTAAAAAGCTGCCAAACTATACAGAGTGTAGACGGACCCTTCACGAAGCCGTCAACCAAGCGTTATGTACATCAAACTAAGTAACTTTACGCAAAAATTATTGCTGGGAAACGACGTTTTATTTTGGGGCGAAAAATCACGTTATACGGAAGGACTCAATGTAACGCACTCAAAACATTGTGCTGATGGATGGATTGAATAGTACGGGGGTCGTGGAGGTGTTTAAAGTAAAAATCTTACATTCAAAACATGAATTTAAAAAAGAACTTGTGAAAAAGTTGTAACTTTGACCCCCGATATCTCCGTAACTAGAAGGTATGGTGTAGAACAAAAAAATATTGCAACTACAGGGAGAACAAGTGCCTTTTGTTTTCGTTAAGGGTCTTGTACACCTTTTTTTTCGGATGTGTTATCATCAAATGAGAGAAAGAGTGTCAGACTTCGACTGACTAAAACCCATCCATGTTCCTTCTTATACACCCTTTATATAAAAGCTAAACCCACACAGTATCCTAACAGTTTGTTTTTTGGTTAGTAATTCAACATTTTACCGCCTACCACATTCTTCCGTAGATACTCAGCATTCAAAAGCCCTAGCGGGACCACGCGATATAAACGTAAATATTTTTTACTCGGAAGTACAACGATAAAAATGTATTAATAAGATATACAAGTTGTAATATAATAAATGCACAACCACTCGTGTTGTGACTCAGACCATGATACTGAACAACTTTTGTTAAATGACTTTTGAATATTCATTACTTATTTTTTGTTCTACCATACATTATGATCAGCTGACCGCGTCAATACCTATAGAACGTCCATTTTTTTTTTGCGAATTTCAAGAACTCGTAGAACAAAAGTTCTTCAGTTTCATGGTCTAAGACACCACACGACAGATTTTGCATTTATTATGTTACACCTTGTATAAATACAGTAGTAATTTTTTTCAAGAAACACACATTTTCAATTTTATAAACGTTCGAAATTACTTTACGTTTAATCCGTTCGCAATAGGCCCACAGACAAACAAGGAAGGTTCTTAATACAAATTAGAGTTACAATCTAAGTGGGTAGCTCACCTTTTAGTAAAAAAAACTTTTGTACCTAAAGAATTCCGTTATTTTACCGATTATACCACTTGTTTGCCTTGATCTCAATGTAACTGGCTTATTTCAACACAATTCGGTAAGCAAATATTGTCAGGTAAATTACTAGAAATTCTTGGGCCCGGACGGATTGATCGAGATTATCATTCCTATTATTTATTTATAACTCTGTCTGCGGTTTTATTTGGTTACCGCTTGTACTATTATATTTAACATAGATAAGTCATAAACTATCGGTATTCTTGTCCTGTATATCCTCCTAATAAACATAGCATAAAATCACGCCTGTAATCCCCGATGGGTTAGGCATACCTAACAGTACACCCACATTTCGCCCGATATGTTTCATCATCATCATCATTTCAGCCGAAAAGTCCACTGCTGGACATAGGCCTCCCCCAAGAAGGGGGGTTTTGCCATAATCGCCACGCTTGGCAGGCGGGTTGGTTCGATATGTTTAAGTCCCATTTAATAGGGGGCGAGACCATTGCCAGTAACTGCTACTGACAAATTCTTGATGGAAAAACCCAATAACACTTTGCCCGACCTGGGAATCGAACTCAGAACCTCTAACCTTCATGCGAAGCAGCTACTGAAGTTCCAGTTAAACCAGTAGGTACATCACGGTATACTTCAGTACAATATCTCTAAGAGTCCGGTGTCCGGGGCTGCGTCCGCAATTCGTTGGAACCGGTTTGGCCAAAATTGATTCGGAAAACGATTTTATAATAATACTACAGTAGTAGTGGTTCACTTCAGTTCAGATCTTCAAGTTGGCTTTTCAATCTACGCCTAACATAAGGCTGTTGAGTTTCAGAGTTTTGTATTTGAACTATTTCCTCAAATAACCACTGAACGTGAAACTCTTGAAAGACCGATACCACTACAGATTTAAAAGGAAGAAAAAGATTTTCTTTGCGTCTTTGTGAGCTCGTTCCTATTTCTGAAAACCTACACTCTACAGGTTTTATTGGATTCATAAAATTACTAGAACTCAAGCGAGTCAAACCAGTAAGTACAAGTATCCTATACCTCACTATTTCCATAGTTTTTGCTAAAAATTCAGCTATCTACAATTTTATTTCTTTTTTAAAGATTAATACATTTTTTTATCAATGAAAATGTTAGCAAAATATAAAGTCAACGTGAAGGTGGCATTAGCGTAAAACACCGTGACCCACAAAAGGTAAACAAAGGTAAAGGTGTCTCTAAAATAAAAGGTAAACACGATATTGTTTACTAAACAAAAATAACACGTTGACTTGACATATAAAATATGATGCAATATTGAAGATACTCTAAATATATCAAACTGGAATGTAAGGCGTAGTTAATCTAGGTGAAAAGCATGAATCTTGATTAAAATCTGACAGTTTTCATATTATTCTCTTTTCAAATGGAGAATCGAAATACCCACTCGTAAAACGTTCTAGAATAGGGATTTAAAAGTGAATGTACCTTAATAACTACTAATATTCATAATCAAATAGCATAAATATTGTACTGGTAGAAATTAATTTCGATTCACTAATGCTAATTTTGTAGTTTCGTAATTGGTTTTCGGGACAATTAATTGGTGTTGCCATCGGTAATAAATTCCGGTTTGGTAAGGTTTCGTTGTAAATTGTGTGTACAGTGGAAAATGTTGCCATATGGAATGGGAACTTAATTTGACTAATATCAAAGTATTTTGACGTAACGTAGCTATTGTTTTGACCAAATTGATTTCTAGTGAGTGTATGCAGATTTCTAGCACATTCTTGACTAGTTAGTTCCGGAATGTAAAACATTGCACAAGAAAAAATATATTGAATACTGCATTGGTTGAATTTAGACAGTAAAACTTCATTCGCAAAAATTCTGATAGCTCGGCTTATAAGCATGATATAAATAAAATTTATAGCTTATAACACCCAAGAATAATGTGGCTTTCTACCAATGAAAGAATTTTTAGAATTGGATCATTAGTTCCGGAGATTACACCGAACATACAAATTTATAATATTTGGATAGATTTAGGTCACTACGAGTATAAGACATTACTATGCAACAAAATTTTAACCTCAAAATCAAGTATTTTTCAGAATAATCAAAAGAACAAACAGACAAAGCTTTTAACAATTTCCCTCTCACACGTAGAAACTTAGTTCTAATACCACTTACTAGCTCGCCAAGTTGCAACCCGAGCAGATAGCGAAATCCTAATAGCGACTTGAACTTAGCTTCCAATTTCCACCTTCTCTTATATTGCCTACACATTTTCTTTCTCCACGACACGGTGTTAATACGAAACCTCTGTTTGTTTAATATAAATAGAACTCGATATGGTTCCAGTTCTATTTCCACTCGTTCTTTAAATGATACTAGGTGTTTCCAGAGGCTTTGGCTGCGTATATTTTGTATTATATTATTTTAAATGCAAATGCATAAAAATTGAAAGATTTGGAAAGACCTACAATCAGCATCAGTCGGCTAAAGGTTGAAGGAGAATTCAAATAAGTATCCAAGCTCAAATACGAGTCTAGTGTGAACATGTCTTTCTCTAGGTCCCAGCCTCCCTGGCTGTCTCTCGGACAACGATTTGATCAGTGGTTTGGACATGAAAATGTAACAGACTAACAGAGTGAAGAAGACAAAATATTACTATGGAATACGAATGAAAACTTTTTGAAAGAGACATAAAATTTTAGAGTTACTAAACTGCTTTAAAATGGCTTTATGTTCCGATAGGGTGGCAAATAAAATTTTATAAAGACTGTAGGCTGTAGGTAGTTCAAAATCTAAAATCTAAGTACCAATAATAATTACTAGCAAAAAGTGCTTAAAGTGAATAACTGATGCGTTTCTAATATCTAATATGATCGTTTAATAGTGTTTTTTATTGTAAAATTGCATATAGTTTTGTTTTTATCTTTTTTATAAAATGTTCTAAAGTTTAGTTTAGCATGTCTATGTTTATACGTCTATTTTTATTTGTAAAAAAAGGCTGAACCGTTTGTTATAATATACAGGGTGTAAACAAACCCTTAACATAGCCGTCAACCAAGTGTTTTGTACATCAAAATAAGTAATGTTACGAAAAAAATATTGCTGTGAATAGACTTTTTTTTTTGGGGTGAAAAATTACGTTTTAAGGTAGGACTCGATGGAAAGCACTCAAAGCATTGTGCTGATGTATGGATTGAATAGTACGGGGGTCATGGAGGTGTGCAAAGTAAAAATCTTACATTAAAAATATGTATTAAAAAAAAAAACTTGTGAAAAAGTTGGAACTTTGACCCCCAATATCTCCGTAATTAGAAGATTCCCAGGTATGGTCTACAACAAAAAAAATGATCTCAAAGACAGGGAGAACAAGTGCCTTTCGGATATGTTAAGGGTCTATTTACACCCTTTATGCCCATATTTTCAAAATAATAATTATATTTTTATCATACAATCATATGACATAAGTAGAGTAGGTTTTGCGTTAACACATTACAGGATGAAACATAGCGTCCCCTGTTATCATCTACTTGTATTTATTTCGTACATTTTGGTCGGAGCCTCGTAATGAGATCTTGTTAGTCCTGCCAATTCTTTCTACACAATAAATATTTGGGTAATAGAGTCCCAGTGACTTAGGTTACTCAATTTATACGTTATTCGATTTTTTGTATAATATTATGAAACTCGGTAGTGAATTTATATGGATTTTTATTTTACTGTGCATACAAGTTAATTTAAGTTATATACTGCACTTAATTAGACGTATATTGGGATAAAAATTTAAAGTATAGAATGTTTGTTGTCAGTAAAAATAAAACGTTAAAACAATTTAATGCATCGGCCACGTGTTTTTATGATTAAATGTTATCATTTCCAAAGGCTAAAGTAAAATTCGATGGAACTTGAAAAAAAACTCGAAAATGATAAACATTTCCAATTCTCGATGTAACGTTTGAACGTTGTTCGAGTCAAGCCATAAAAAAAATCTCCAAGCCATAAAAAAAATCAGATAAAGTATACCTTTCCAAGGTCTTCTCGTCAGTAGATTCTTGTCCTTCCCTTTCAGGAGCAGCTTCCAACATCTCCCAGAAGTTGTCCAGACCGTACACTGCTAAAAACAACACCATATTAATATGTCGAAAGATATATCTGCAACATCAACACTTTCACAAGCATAAACAATCGAAATAAGTAAATATTTTATTCGATTGCTGACAATATCTCAGCTCATATTCATACACGAAGTTTCAGTAGTCGTAATTACATAATATCCTGTATGTTACATCACGAGAATACACTCAAGCACAGAACAAATTTCGTCAACAAAACTGTCCAGTAATTACATCATTAAATGAAGAGAGAGCAAATACCTGTTGCTCCCTATTACCACACAAAACACATGACGTAATAAGCAACATTAACACCCTCAGGACAGTCACAATAAAAGCCCACAAATACGAAGCCGAGAGTAAATCTCACCAAATGAGAACCTCTCAGTTATTTTAGAAATAAGACAGGAGACAAAGCATTCGTGTCCCTATCAGCGCGACACACGCACATAAATACAGCATTGACGGACATCATGAATAGAGAACACATTTTTCTTCCAATAGTTTCGGCTTCTCAAATAAGGATGACAAAAATAGAAATTCTGGAAAAAAAGCTCGACCGCACTTGTTATCCGTAACAATGCCGTATTTTAGCGCTCACATGATACATCCCTAGATCGTCCAAATAAAGCGAACAGAAGCTCCAGTGTGTGTTGTTCATTTCAATGTTTTCACTCGTGTCAAAGTTTGCATGTTTTAATAAGCGAGTATGGCATGTTTATGTTGGCCCAGTACGCCGTCTGGCCCGTCCCCTAAGGCTTTAATTCGGTCGATACGAATATTTGTCGTATAAATAACATTTTTGCGGCTTTAAGCCGGGTTCCCACTGACGACACCCAAAAGTCACCGATAGTGTGTGATTTCTTTAATATTGGATCAGAGATTATCTGCACTAATACCTCGATCGTTCTTTGGCATAGGGTCCCTTTTCCCGTAACCCCGTGCGATAAGTACGTTTGAGTTGGGCCTAAAAGTTCCCCTGGTCACTCTAATTTCTTCCTCTGTTGAAATGCCAAGTCACGGTGGTCAATTATTTAAGATCATTGATAGACAGCGATAAGAAGCGTAATCTTTTTATTTACTGCAAGCGTCTATTTTTGTACAAAATCCTTTTCGATATCCACATTATTAACACGTTTTTTTTTTTTTCTTTTATTGAAAGCTTGTGAAGCTCTTTTAGCGTTGCGTTGAGAGAGTGTCGTCATATTTTACCTTCATCATTAACGTCATCATTACCACTCCTTTTTCCAAAGTCGTGGGCGATCAAGAGGTTGCTTTTGGGGTTAAACCTCCTGTGAGTGTGTTCGTAGCTGTCCTGGTCTGCTGATGTATGATTGGGAGTAAGACAATGTTAATATGTGTATGTGTATAACCAGTAAAAAGCAAGTAGAAAACAAGAGTCTGACACCAGTCGACGTGGTGCAGAATTCCTTTTGTTTGGACAAAACAAGCTCGACAGGCAACATTCTGCAGTCAACGGAAGACCATAGACAGTTTTCAACTTTTGATGTTTTAGTACCATTTCGAATTCTCTTAGTTAGAACATTCATCTAAAGTTGAAAACTTGCACCTATATTCAAAGAGAAACGAAAAATTCTGAACATGTATTTATTATATGCAGATCTCGCTTTATTTTGATTGAAAATGCACTTTATTTGTGCGCGATACAACACGAAATTCTATTCGTGACTTCTCTTTGAGTAAAGGAGTTATGGAGTGGGTGCATCGTAGAACTTACGAGTACATAATATCGAGCAGTAACAAGGTTTTTATCCTCTCACATACATCTGCAAAGCGTCACTTCGGAAAGGGCCTGTTTAAAGGTTTCGCGGACCATTTCCAAATGGATTTTAGCTTTTATTTCCTTACACACGGTTGGACTGTGTTTAAGTCTATTACACGGTCCGGCATTAAGTCGGCTTCGACGTAATTTTGCCATTCACAGTGATGCGAGGCCGGAAACTCAATCAGGTTCGTTGTGGTACCTTCGCCGTCCAATTCGGGAGCTCTTTTACCGAAATCTCTTGCGATCCCAACAGTGGGGCTCTTAAATGTGGGCGTGCCGCGGTGCGAGCGGGTAGTCGGTGCTTGATGCTCTACATCCCCTTCAGAAATAATGTTACCATTCTTAGCGTCGTTACCATAAGTTTTGACAAAAGGGTCTACCGGCCCACAAGTGTGTAAACTTATTTAACCTTAGATAATAAATAATAACAACATGTATTGTACGATTGAAAGGCACAAGTTCATTGTCAAAAGATTATGGTAATCGCAAATATTACGACAGAATACCGAAAGAGGAACTTTACATATTGAATAATAAGGAGCAAGAAGTTAAGGAAACTTGTCATACTATTGTGGGGTTATTTGAATATCAATAAAGGCTAATATTAAGGTAGAAGGTGAATTGTTCCTAATATATTATTCTTTACGAATTATGCGCTCCATTAGCGATCAACGAGCGCAACTTATAAGCTAGCGGGCTAGGAAGATGGATGATTATTGTGTACTAACTCACATACACCACTGGCCTCCAAATGTTCATAATTACTTCATAAAATGCATTATAACCTTACTTGTTGATGGATATGTTATCCTAGTAAAAGTTTGATTGGGAATAGAAAAAATGGGGAGAATATGAATGTGTTTTTCAATACACATACATAAATGAAAGTGGATTATAATCAGTAAGTTACATCTTCGATTCCGGCCAAAATGAACAGTAAACAAATAAGTTACGGTTTAAATTAGGGCAATAAGTAAACATAATATGTACGTACTTATATATGTATAAGAACAAAGATACCAACTATACAATATCCACTATCTTTCCATTACTTACACAAATGACACAGCGGGTCACGATGGGAACTTCATTAATCTTTTAAATAGGATTGATATCTACGTTGTACTCGGTAAATATGAGAATGTATGTGTACATTTAACATTAACTAATAACTTGACGGAAAAGGAAGAATAACTATGGATTATACCTATATCAACAAGTTGAATTTCTTTAACTTACTTATAATAGCAATACTATTATTACTAACTTTATGGGGACGAAAAATGGCGGGGAAAAGTTTTAAATATACATTTTAAAGAGGCCTAGGTTTAGAGCAAAATAAAATGAATGAAAAATTAATTTAGCAAGGATCATTCTATCAAGTTAAAAAAAGTATTCTGATTTAAAAGAGTGTCCATGGAGTTTCTTGCCCGTTCTTCTCCATAGATACAACAGGGAATAGGGAATGGGCAACTACAGTACTTTCACAGTTTTTAAACCTTGTGACTGGGACTGTAGCTACTTTTGATTGTTGTCTTTGTTTCGACAATTCAAAAGTGCCTGTAACTGGCCTATTTTAAATAAATGCTTTGATTTTGATTTTGAGTTATTTTTATTACAGTAGAAAGTGCATAAACGGAGTCTGCCTGTCTACTTTTTCAAATTGAAGTTACCAAACATTTATCTAAAGAAAATCTATTTACAAAAATCTGGAATAAAAGGTAATAATTAATTAATACTAAACAACACCCAGATTGGTAAGGGATTAAAAAAAGTGTTTTCTTTTGCTCTGTTTGCGAGCGTGACTAAGAGAATCAGAAAAAAAAGTGAGTAGAAAAAACTACTTGAACAATAAAAGGACAAAAGTGAAAATAGAAAAATTAAATAACTAGCCTTAGGCCGGTTTCACGACATTTAAAACATAAATTAAAACAAAACTCTCTGTCTCGTAACTTTAAACGATTGATAAGTTTACAAAAAGTTGTAATTAGATGTCGTGGACACCGTGCCTTAACTTTTAAAACAAAAAAATATTTATGATAAAGTAAAAAAGAAAGTATAAGTTGAAATTAGAACTACACATTTCGGGATCTTGGTCTTTTGGGTGGTCCAAGCTCAATGTATCAGAGACACAAAATCTTTGAGTTAATCTTACTACCTACTATTATAAATGCGAAAGTTTGGATGGATGGATGTTTGTTACTCAATTACGCCAGAACTTCTGAACAGATTTGAATGTAATTTAGCACAGAAATAGATTTTAGTCCGTAATATATATATCAGCACATAAGCTACTTATTATCCCGGACAAAACACAACAAAAATTCCACGTTAACGAAGTCGCGGGCAACTACTAGCTAGTATTTAAATATTTTATCCTCTACTGCCCTCAGATTAGAGTTTTTTCGGATTATAATCATTCGATACAGTTCTCACTGTTGGGACACAGGCCTCGTCTCTGTGAGAGTAAGCGAGCTCTTAATCCAGCACGCGAGCCCAGTGAGAATTACTGGTATATGTCTGTCATATCTTCGATTTTTTGGTTCTAGGACATCCAAATTTCCTCCCAATGTTTTCCTTTGCCGTTTAGAGAGCAGTGGTGATGAAATAAATTACGCAGAGTAACGCGTCTGCCTGAAGTGGGAGAGATGGGCAACGATCGTCACTCACTGGACGCCTGTCGGAGGAAATCGCCGTCGAGGTAGACAGCGGCGAAGGTGGTGTGATGATCTGATCTCGTTTGTGGGGCGAATATGGCCAGATATCGCACAGGACGTCGACGACAAGTTTGGAAGGAGAAAGGCGAGGCCTTTGCCCATGCCCAGCAGTGGGACACTTAAACAGGCTAAAAAAAAACGAAACGTGTCTGCCTGTGTCCAGGGTCACGGGGCTACTAACCAACACCATTGCTCTCCAGCAACCATTCAATTGTATAGTACACTGAGCTTGGGCAGCCGAGAAAACCAAGACCCAGAACTGTGTGTCCATCTTAGCAATAAAACTCACGCTCGGCCCTAGTGTGTGGCCTGTCGCGCTTGCCGAATCCCCTGGCGGTCATCATCTCGACGTTCTTGAAACCGCGGGTCGGGCGCTGCTGCTTGGTGCGCGTGAGTCGGCCCTCGGGCGCCGCGGCGACTACGCAGAGGCATGCTGCTGCCGCCACCGCTACGACCAGGTGCATTGAGAAATTCATTGCTGAGGACAAAGAGAGGATGGGGTTAGCGTTTGTAGAAGGAAGATGTTCTGAAAGTAAGATCAGGTGGTCTACCATGAATCCTTAAGGAGGAGTAATTCTAGTGTGGGAAAGAGATGGCGCTAGACAACCTGTATAGCTCTCTCTTTCCCATAGTAAAACACCAGAAAGACTTTTTGGTATGACTGTGTCGTTTTTATAATACACATACATAACTAACTTACGCCTTTTTCCCATGGGCATAAGCCATAAGGCATTTACTACTTTCACCTAGTACCACGTTCATACGCTGATCATTCACGCACGCTGGTTGCAAGTACTACGCACCTGAGTCGGTCAGTGTATGCATTTAGATATCGTGTTAATAAATGTAGATATATTTTTGGGTCAGAAAAACCCCCGAATGTTTATGTGCGTTTAGATATTATTGAAATAAGTTAGTGAGACATTCAGGAGACGCAATATGTTTATTAGCTACTCAGTAACCATCTCTTGACAATGCTTAGACTATCTGTCTATTTTAGGAATTAAAGCCGTTACGGATGTTGCAGTAGACAGTACTGCTGATAATTCAATTCAATTTATTTACTTCAGACAACGATCCATAATTTGTTAGTAGGTACACTTAAAAATAATGTTAGTAATTAAATAATCAAAGACAAAACACACCACACAATAATATTACATCTAAATGTAATATTAAAATAATCTATAAAATTAAATTAATACAATAAAATGCCATGTCAAATAAAATGTAAAATGTCAGCAATCAAATTTAGGATAATAATAAAAAAAAATTAAATTAAAAATAATAAATATGGTTATTTAAGATTTGCATTATAAATTAATTAAAATGTCATGACAAAAAAAAAACTTTCATTTAGAAAAAGAAATACAAATGCAGTGTGAGGCGAAAAACGAATCGATTGTGATTACGACAGTCAAAGTACATTTTTCATAACTGAAGTTAAAAACGGAAATCCCACATTATAGTTAGTTACTTCATACTTTATATACTGAAGAACTAACGTGTCATCTAACCATGAAAGCATTCACGACTCATTCAAAAGCGGTAAAACATGACTGATGGTAATGGATGCTTCTATTACCTACCTGCTAGGTGGCTAGGTACTAGGATGTTACTATCCACTACGACTTTGCATTTCACTATCTTGCTATACAACATAATTTTTAGTATATGCGAAACCTAAATATAGTTTGTTCAGAATAAGTAACTGAATCGATTCCAATAATTTTTAAATCATGTTATATTTTTTCCCTCAAATATTTAAAAAAGTTAAAATTTGGATACCGAGCGACTTTGAGTACATATCGCAATAATTTAAGTGCCAAATTATTATTATCAATGAGCTCAAGACGACGCTGGAGGCGCGCGCTGCGTGGTGACCACGTTTTTGTGCGGACAACTAGGTAACAGAACAAGCTTATAACTTTGTGATTTTTCATGACACAGTTTTGAAATTTTGTACATAGATTCTTTACATAAAAATACTAGACCCGTGTATCAGGTTTCGCATATACTAAAACTAATGTTGTGTACGAGAATGTTATACGGGATTCTAAAAAGGGAGGTTTGTTTTTGTTTACTGTCCTAGAGTGACAAAATACATCCGGGTTTGGGCATACGAAACCCTTTTTTCAGACTATACAGGGTGTAAACAGACCCTTCACATAGCCGTCAACCAAGCATTCTGTATATCAAACTAAGTAACTTTACGCAAAAATTATTGCTGGGAATCGACTTTTTTTTTGGGGTGAATAATCACGTTTTACGGTAGGACTCGATGGAAAACACTCAAATCATTGTGCTGATGGATGGATTGAACAGTACGGGGGTCGCGGAGGTGTGTAAAGTAAAAATCTTACATTAAAAACATGTATTTAAAAAAAAACGTTGGAACTTTGACCCCCAATATCTCCGTAACTAGAAGGTTCCCAGTTATGGTCTAGAACAAAAAAATGATCGCAAAGACGGGAAAAACAAGTGCCTTTCGGATATGTTAAGGGTCTATTTACACCCTTTATACGGTCAAGCATTCCAAGAGAGAGAAACCGACTTTCAAGAATCACCAATTTATTTGACAAGCCTGTGTTGAGTTATTTCTATTAATTTTATACGATTTTATTGCAGTCACAATGTATTGATTATCCAGCAGTGTACTCTAAATTGCCTGATTTCATCTCAATTTAAATACCATAAGCATACCATAATCAGACTGTAATGTTCCCACTGCTGGGACACAGGTCTCATCTCTATGAGAGGGAATGAGCTATAATCCAACACGCGGGCCCAGTGCGGGTTGGTAGATGTCACATGTCCCCAACTTTTTGGTTCTAGAACATGCCGGCTTCAATTGCAAAAAATAGAATGTCTGCCGTTTTGATCTAGTGGTCACAATCTCTACTGAGCATGGCATCCAGGGTTTTTCCATCAGGATTTTTTCAGTAGTAGCCTAGTCTGGATTTGTAACCGGTTAATGGCAGGTCTCGAGTTCGAACCCAAGGCACGCACCTCTGATTTTTCGGATTCATGTACGTATTGTTTAATTAGCTCTTGCTTTGGTGAAGGAAAACGTCATGAGGAATCATGCTTGAGAGATATTTCTTGACGGCCATATTGCTTAAAGCCAAGTCAGAGGCCCATGGCCGGTATAAAAACTCTGACACCAGGTTAGGCAATAACCACACAATAAAGAAAGAAAGAATGGCAATAGGCTCGCTCCTAATGCCAAATGTGGGTGTAGTATAAGCAAAACTCTACCTAACATTTCGAGGTTCACTAGCGTGATATTATGTAATTGGAATGCCATTTATATCTCTTTGGAAACTTCCGGTGAAAACAAAAACAATTCTACTTGTTTATTGTTTCTGAGGACCTAAATAGGCAAGTAATTAGAATAACTAAAGGTTTCCGAGCGCCCTTTAATTAATAATATAACAGAGACAACTTATTAACATACTTTAACAGCACAAATTCTAAAATAAACTCGAAAGTTACCTAAAATAATAACTGTAGGACAATTTGTGTTTTAAATGTTTTACATCTGTGTTTTCAACGATTTTACGCTCGAAATTTGAATTGTGACTGATGTTACTCTGTGGTGCAAAAATTCCAGTAGGTATCAAAGTGAAGGATAATGGAGTAGTTGCGTTCAAAAGTCAATAGATTTTCGAACTAAGCGGCGCATTATCTCACTGGACCACTATCGACAACCTAAAGTGGGCCAAACTGGATCACATTGGGCCATTGTTCCATCGTACCATAGACACCGTGGTAACTTTTTTTTCAGGCCCGTTCAGTATTCTACCGCTAGTGAATATTTTCGACATCAACATCATCAGCATAAACAGTCTAACCTCACATGGCAGCACAAACCTTAAGATAGCCAACTGAATACCATCATCTGCATAGTCTTTACCCAACTGTATTGGAGTTGGCTTCTGTTTTGGTTGTGTGAGTTAAAAGAGTAAATGATAGCGTGACGGTTGACAGAGGAGATTGGAAGAAAAAAGTGTTACGCCGACCCCAATTAACATGGGACAAGGGCAGGAAGATGATGATGATGATTTGGGTTGGCTTGCGGATGCAGCTGAATACCAGTATTTTACGTGGACCTCCACAACTCAGCACTGGTAATACGGTAGCTCTTGTTAAGCCTGGTTGTCACACTTTCGGGCCACTGACTACCTGTAACGACTGCCTAAGATCTTCAAATGACAACCGGGACGGAAACGGTATACAATGGTCACCCATCCACGTACTGACCTTAGCAAGTGCTGCTTAGCCTAGAAAAAATCGGTCTTTGCGGGTGTTATTATTTAATTGCTAGAAGTGAAAGGACAAACTGTAAAATTAGCCTTTTATGACACTTTCAGTAAGTTATATAATTGTTCATCCCTAGTTTATTGTGTGTCTTGGTACTTAATTAAGATCTTCAGACAAAGTGTCATTGGACTTTGTTCGGTAAACAGGGTTGAGTACACAAAAATGGCGGCTTTTCAATTAAGTGATAAAACAAAGAATATTTTGTAGGTATTCTTGAAATAGGATTTAACGAATTAAGATGTCGAAAAGTTCTACAACTAAAAATATAACCTAAAATAATAACAATACTAAACAAAATTTCATTTCTGAGAATAATGGAACTCGAAGCAGTTCTCCAATACCGGACAGGTACAACTTAGGTACAAAACCAGGCTACAAACCCAAAATAGTGTAGCAATAACAAAACAACTATAAACGTCAATTAGCCGAATGCAAACGGTTGAGCATGACAATGGCATGATTGCAGCATAATGCTGCGTAGCATAATTTGAGCATTTTGAGTGTTCAGGAGCAACAGACGAAATGTAATCGCTAATGAGATACCTGTAGAGTGTATTGTACACAATATTGAAAATATATTTTTAGACTGCCTCTTTGGTGTAGTAGTCGCAAGCGCGACTGCTGAGCACGAGGTCCTGGGTTTTGAGTCCCAGGTCAGCAAAGTGATATTGGGTTTTTCCTTCAGAAATTTCTGAGGAGCAGCCACGGAGTCTGGATTTGCGCAATACGCTCTATTACATGGGACTTAAACATAACTGGCGAAATGTGGGTGTATGTACCGACTATTAGGTACGCTACCTAACCCTTCGGGGATAACAGGCGTGATGTTATGTTATTTTTAGATTAACTTTGGTATGTTTACTTTAGGAACAACAATATTTGTTTAGGCTAGGTTAGTCCTATGGAAAATAGCAAGAAACATATTTTCCAAAAGTAATTATAAGCTATGTATTTGTATTTCTCTCTATCCCTGTGTGCCTAAGGATAATACGAGATACGCAATCTTATAAGCCAATTTGAATCGGGCCTGTGGACGGTGAGTAATGGGCTAGCTCGCCATCCGTCCGTCTTATGACGACAGGCCGTGTCGACGGCGCGTTCATGTTCCACGTGCGCCTCAAAGAGATGTCAGCACACAGGAAGGGTTCCGCAAGGGCCGATGCCTGCCAGGGCTGCGGGACTGTTCGAAAGAGATACCGCGGCCCTGGACCACAAAGGGCAAAGAAGGAACATGGATGGGTTTTAGTCAGTACAAGTCTAATACTCCCTTCCGCTCCGCCCAGAGCGGAAGGAGTCATTTGATGATTTCCCATCCGAAAAAAAAAGCCAATCTGAATTGGATGAAACGCTGACTTAACAGCCGATTCTTCTACTCAATATTTAATAAAGTGATGCAATTTAATTTCCAAATTTCAGAATGTAACCTTTAAAGCCAATAAAGGTTCATATTCTGAAATTGGTAAAACATTCTTTAAAAAGCATTTCCGTAAATGTCATGAATTTGCGAATCCCTGCCCACACAAATACCTGCCTGAATTACTGACATTGTGACCCGGTCCGATTACAAGGAACATCAGCACCAACACACGTACAGTGATCTCTAATTACGTGCCCAATCTCACAGTGCAAACCAATCAGATAGCAACATGTGTTCAGATGACTACGTGGACGTAATTTTCCCAAACAATGTTCCGTTCGAACTTCGACGGACTTCGCCGTGTCACCAGCATGGAGCGGAGAAGCCCTAAGCCGGAGCTAAGCTGACGGTATATCCGGAGCTAAATCGCATTATATGCAGCGGACCGTTTAACCCGTTTGTGCTGCATTTATATATTTATAGATCACCCTGAGTGAGGACAGGGGCAATGTCTTGTTGTTGCTTTAATGTGAAAATAAATACGGATGTAGTTAATAATAAATTAACAACAAGTTGAAAGGGGTGCGCTGTTGGTAACCATTGTGTATTTGTTTTTGTTGTTTTGCGAAAAGGTGTTGAAAAAAACCGGCCAAGTGCGAGTTAGACTCGCGCACCGAGGGTCCCGTATAAACTTGTAGGTATTTTGTTATTAAACTACATATTTACGATTTTCAGATTTTTTCTGTACTTGTGCTGTAAGACATTGCTTCTTGCCATATTTCATGATTCTAGGTCAACGGGAAGTAAGCTATAGGTTTTGATTCCCATGTGAAATCACAAAATATCTTTTGATCGCTTTGACTTACAAGTTTGATTTTTCACTGCTCCAAGGGGTAGCAGACCTGAGTATTTAATATTCATTTCAGCTTGATACCTCCACGCGTTCATGAGTAAAGGGTCTTGACAGACGGACAACAAAGTGATCCCAGTTTTTGCCGACTGAGGTGCGGAACCCTAAAAACTAGATGGAGCTGTTAGATTTGCTTTTGGTCACACCCCACAAGATCTTTGTACAACTACAAGCTTTAATTAATGTTAAAATGAAGAATAAGTTATCTTGCTGAAACGACTCTATAAAAAATGTGAATGCAATCTCAATTCCTGCCTTAATTAACAGTAGCCCCCAGTACAGAGCGTGCATTCGTTTTTAAATTAAAAAACTTTAACTCAATCAAATACATCTTTTTTCAAAAATAAATGAGAAAACTCTTACAGTAAAATATACTCAATCTCAATTAGTATGACGTATTATTAACTTTGATAAAGTTAATACATGTTTTGTTTAAAATTATTTACATATACTGTTTGTCTCTGCTTCACCCAAAGTTTGACTGGTAGAAGATGCCTATGGCATTAAGTCCGCCTCAGTACTTTGTATAAACAAATAAATAAATACATGACACAGTTCGTGCCCGTGTTCCATAAAACGTGGAAAGTAGCATTCACATTTCGACAATTACATTATAAGATTAATACATAAATATAATTGTATGGGGTGGAAGGGACACCGACAGACAAACGGTACAAATGCTATATAAAGTTTTCATCGGTATTTAAAAAAAATATCTGCTGTTTCCTACAAATATGCAATAACTACGTCAAAATGTATGGAACAGAAATTTCGTTTTTAATTACTGAATTTCCTATACTCAGAATGATTCCTCCTCCATTTTAAGAAGTCGATTAAAAATATCAGGTCCTATTTAATAAAAAATAAAAAATAATAATAATAATTTATTTGCAATATAAAGGTGTACATTTGAACAACATTAGGTTACAAACAAACAGAAGGAGAGTAATATGTTTGGTGACTCTAGCACCCTTGCTAAGTTGACAAGACAACTTGTATTAAAGGTGAAATTATACGGCTCCCAATTAAATATATAATATAATATATATATTTAATTGGGGGCCGAAAAGAGTGAGTGTTTAAATATAAAATCCCAGCTCTCAAACGGTAGCAATAAAACATTAAACCCTTGTTCATTGTAACAACATCGATACGTCGTAGGTACGGCACTAATTAATCAATGATTCGAATTTTATCGCCCCGAGTCCCGCAAGTTGCCGCAAATTACAGACTAATGAACTCCTTCGTGACCAATCAACGAGATATGTTGGATTCTGGTTAATAAAACAAGACCTATAACAGTCTGTTGTCTGGTTTAAATAAGACTTCTTTCATAAAATAGATTTTCGTAAAAAGTCTACGTTGTATAAAATGATTATAAAACAAACGAACGTAGAACGACCTGGACATGAATCGGAATCCACCAGCCCCCGTAGCATGACCACCGTAGACAAGGATTTCTTTGACGGAAGAATCGACAAAATGACAGATAGTGCAAAGAAATCTGTCATTGTGTCGACACAATCTGTCATTTTGTCGATTCTTCCGTCAAAGAAATCCTTGTCTACGGTGGTCATGCTACGGGGGCTGTAGGAGGTTTAACGTGTAAACTCTTTACCAAAAGACAAGAAATTCCTTGGATGAATGATATGACCAAAACACAGTTTGAAGAACGAAGTAACTTAAGGTCCACTACTAAGTCATCCGAGAGAAAAACTCCAGCGAAAAAGCCGCCAAATCACAAAGGTAAATAGGACACCATTGGTTTATATCTCCTGATCTTCTTTCTAAGCTGGCCCTGAATGTTCCCCTTCGACATTCTCGCTTGAGAAATTTTCTTCGTGTTCCTTACGCTCGCAAAATCATCTTTTGCCTAGCCTTTTCCCAACTATGTTGGGGTCGGCTTCCAGTCTTACCGGATGCAGCTGAATAACAGGTTTTTTACATGGAGCGACTGCTTATCTGACCTCCACAACCCAGTTAGTACTGGATAATATGATACCCCTTGGGAAGACTGGTTGTCAGACTTTTTGGGCCACCTGTAACGACTATCAAAGATCTACAAATGACAGCCGGGACCAGCGGGTTATCGTGCTTTCCGAGGCATGAGGGAAACTCGGTATGTAATGGGTGGTCACCCATCCACAGACCAACCTAGACCAGCACGGCTTAACCTAAATATCGCCCCGAGAAGTTGTTATTATTTATATACTTCGGTCAATCAAAGCATTTAACCAATTTATAATGAACGAACACCACTCAATCGATTTGTTTGCAAGCAGCTTAGCGACAATTAGTACTGACTCATCTAAACACTGTTTTGTTTCTGATGCATTCTAACAGTGCAGTGTCTTTAATCCTTTACTTTGTTAGTAAATATATTTAATAGTTTGAGCGACAATACTTTACTGCTAGCTTTGGAGTCTTGTAAATGTCTTATCGTTGATTACCTCACTATTACTTTTGTATTGTTAGCTGTAAGCCACCCAAACACAATAAAATATATGTAAGTTTTTGACAAACAGTCACAAGCAGCAATTGTGCCGTTTACGGAAGCGTTTTCGTAGTAACATTGAAACCAGTAGTGTCATTGTGGTCTATCAGAGTTGATTTACTCTTGCGGTTAGCGACGGTCACCCCCTTCGCAATTGTACCTTTATCAATCAGACGAAGCCACTTGCCAGGGCTTCTCAATGTCTTGACCACTTGAAATCTTGCCCAGAATCAGGACAGCTATGGCTACAAGTAAAAATTTCTTATAGGACAACTTCCAAAGCCATGAACGAATATTTAAAAACCGCAAGCGATTAGGCGGACGATATCACAAGAAGAAAAGCGTCGAAAGTTAAAAGATTTAAAAAAGAAAGTGAAACGATTTTTAGGGTCAAAGTTTTCTTTTCCCCAATTTCAAACTTCTAAAGAAATTCAACCATACAAAACCAAAGTTGTTTATCTTTCTGGGAATTGTACTAGAAAAGATCGAAGTTTATGAGGAAAAAGGGTAACAGTCTAGCATATTCTTGCAAGTTTCTGAAAAACGCGGTATTTTGAAGTTGTAGAGTTTATATTTCATAACATTACATAACATCACGGCTGTAATCCCCGAAGGGTTAGGCAGAGCTGTACCTACCATAGTACACCCACATTTCGCCAGTTATGTTTTAAGTCCCATGTATTAGGGGGCGAGCCCTTTGCCATCAACGGGGCACAAATCCAGATTCTGTGGCTACTACTGAGAAATTCCTGATAGAAAAACTCAATAAAACTTTGCCCGACCCGGGAATCGAACCCAGAACCTCATTATCATGTTCAGCAGTCGCATTTGTAACCACTCGATCCACGAAGCAGTCAAAAATACTTAGTACTAGTTTATTGACTTGAAACTTTGCTAAACAGTAGGTAGTCAAACTATAAATCTATTTTATAAAAACACCTGTACAAAGAAATAAAGAAAATGTTATTTTTTCAGATGACTTAAATTAGAATATTGTGTTGCCTCCTGCGAAATAAAAAGTAAAAGATTGATATTTTGCTTTATCTTTTTTAGCCCACAAACACAAGGGCTCTGAAACTAAATTGATACATAATTACATAAGAGTACCAACCGAATGAAAACACAGTCAAAGCTAGCTACAATTAAAAGTAATTTTTCATATGTTGCATTTCCACTGAGCAAATAGTTGTTGAAAATTCTTGTTCTAGAGTTACGTGGGAGACAAGTTGAGATATTTAAAAGAGAAGTTACGAGAATGCAAAGAAGAACATTTTGTCACAGCACATTAAAGTTAAAGAAGGTTTAGTTGAAACAATTTCAAACGCGATTTCATAAACGAACCTCTTATTTATTTATTTAAACTTCATGTACAAGGTGGTACATAGGTGGACTTAATGCCACAGGGCATTTTCTACCAGTCAACCTTTGGGTCAAACAGGACAGCATTGTTATAGAGTACAAAAAACCTACACCTCTTCCATGTGAAACAAAACGTGCTCACTTATGTCATATAGCATATCGTTTTATTAGCGTGTCTGTTTCTACTGTCAGGACACAAGACTCCGTGAAAAGAAGTTATCCGTAATCCGTAACACCGGCCCTGTGCGGGTCAGTAGATGTCTCATGTGTTTGAATTTTTTGAGGTGTAACCGACCTCTGGAACCCCTGAACCCCTTGAAGATGTAAACGGACCCTTCACGAAGACGTCAGACTCTCTCTGTCGGAGAAAAATCACGTTTTACGGTAAGATGTAATAGTACGGGGGTCATCATCAAAGTTATAACATTAAAAACTTGTAATTAAAAAAACGATGGACCTTTAATCTCCAATATCTCCATTACTAAAAGGTTTCCAGGTATGGTCCAGACTAAAAAAAAAATATCGCAATGACGAAGAGAACATGTGTCTTTCGGCTTCGTTTAGGATATTGTTATACCCATTATTTGATTATGTTACATTCGTTCACTGTATTGAATTTCAACTGTGAGACTTATTAAGAGCAGAAGTTATATTTGTGTGAAATATGATCAGAGCTTCTGGCTTTACTTTCGGATAAAACCAGGGTTTTATTGGTGTTGGGTTTCACGTTTTAACTTTCTACATGAATATAGATGATAGTCTAACTACTCCAACCAATCGGGACCACGACTTCAACGCTAACTTGCGACATTTTACATTATTTTCCGCGCATTTCTTTAAATGTGTTACGTCTTTGTTTAATATGATTTGTCTTTGGTTTAGTTAGTAGGTGCGATATAAATGAACCTACACTAATATTATAAAGAGGTAGTTTGTAAATTTGTATGTAGGGTATATAATCTCCGGAACGAATGATTCAATTCTAAATTTTTTTTCAGTTATAGAAAGAAACATTATTCGTGGGTGCTATAGGCTAGAAATTATATTTATATCATGCATATTATCTGACCTATCACAACTCTTGCGGACGAAGTCGCGGGCAAACTGCTAGTTACTTATGAATCCGGTTATAGTAACACTATTACCCGATTTCACTAAAACTAAACGACACCGAAATGAATGTCTAAATTAACGGATTTTCAAACCTCGGCTCAATGCTGAGAGTTCAAATCACAACCATGCAATAATATTTAAGCATTAATTAGTTTTCGTTTAGTGTTAGTGACACAGACGTTAGTATCTCAAGATAGTTTGTTTAAGAGCCAAGTTTAATGATGACTTTGGGACTTTATTACTATGTGTTAGGTATTAAATAGCTCCAAATCCCTTAATCTCATATACACCAGTGCCTAAATGACTTAACATCACGCCTGTAAACCTCCAAGGGTTAGATTAGGTGTATCTAATAGTACACCCACATTTTGCCTAGATAATATATAAGCTCATATTCACATACAGACTCAGACATAGTTGCCACCAGTCAGATGTCATATGTCAACATCAAATTAGTAATATTCTCAATACACGAATATTCAAGGCATAACTTTTGAGATATTGCATATCTCTGTGTATTATTACAAGTGGGTAAGATACTAATATACAAACAAGTTATTTAGATGAGATGTATTGTATATGTCACAGTCAAAACTACTTTTGACCGCTGTTATCCAGTCAAAACTACTTTTGACCGCTGTTAATCACTCAAAACTACTTTTGACCGGTTAAAACATTTTAACAATATACATTTACAAAACTTATTAGGTTTGTTAGGTATTTTTTTTTGTGACTCTTTGCAAAACATTATGTTGTAGTAATTCTAGGACTAGGTAATTACAATGTTCTGTAACAACATATTTTAAATGGAGAAAACTCATTTTAACATAACAAGGATTTTGACTAACACCAGTCAAAAGTGGTTTTGACCGATTAACAGTTTTGACTGTAACATATACAAGGTGTAAACGGACGCTTCACGAAGCCGGCAATTAAGCATTCTGTACATCAAACAAAGTAAGTCTACGCAAAAATAATTGCTGGGAAACCACTTTTTTTTTGGGTGAAAAATCACGTTTTACGGTAGGCCTCAATATAACGCGCCCAAAACACTGTGCTGTGATGGATGCATTGAATAGTGCGGGGGTCGTGGTGGTATTTAAAGTAAAGTTATAACATAAAAAACTTAACCTCCAATATCTCCGTAACTAGAAGGTTCCCAGTTATAGTCCAGAACAAAAAAAAAAATCGCAATGACGGGGAGAACAAGTGCCTTTCAGCTACGGTAAGGGTCTATTTACACCCTCTATAGTCAAAGAAATTTAACATTTAACTAAAAGTTATCAGAAAAAATTTAATCCCATGTCTCACTGGTTCAGCAAAATCATATAGTTTCACACATTACACTTGTATCGAGAGCAAACTGCAAATAGATTTCAATTTCGCGTTGTCTTTGTATGTAGCTATTCTGATTTCAACTCTACGTGTTTCAACCCACAGTTTAAAACGTTTTGACAAGTCAATCACATTTTTATTTATTAAATAAAAAACCTTTTACAGTTATTTGAGCTATGACCACAGCCTGGATGAGGACAAAGAATTAAAGACTTCTCTGAAACCAAACCAGAGATAAAAATAAATAAGTACTGTGAAAGGTCACCGACAACAGGATGTCCGATCAGCTGGAAAACAAACCCTTGCGTTTAATTTTAAGCCCCTCTGGCATTGAAAATAAACCACACACAAACCTAGATCCTCACAATGATTTATAAATGCGAAAGTAACTCTCGTCTGTCTGTCGGTCATACCTTATCACTCCCAGACGGCTGAAGGGATTTTGAAGAAATTTGCCACACATTGTCTGGAAAAATAATGTAAATACTTTTTTACCGATGATAAGCCTCCGTGGGATAATTTTCAGCCTCCAAGCAGGCGAAACCGTAGATAAAAGCTGGTTTTACTGATAGTAAGTAGTGTGAAGCTTTTCAGTGTTCTGTCAGTTTTATTTCATTCGTGGTAAAAACAGTTTTACATTCATAAAGGTAGGTGTGGTGTGGACAATTAAAACCACATTGTATAACCCCAATTATATGGTCAGTGAGCATCCCAAGAGGTTTTTAGAACAAATGAAGAGAATTTCCGGTTAAAAATTGTTTTTCTTAGTCCAATTGGGAATAGATAGCACGGTTTTATCTTTCTTTCCTTGCAAATTACGAGGTAAACGTTAAAAATTGTCGGTCAACAGGGGAAATTACCATATCTTTTCGTGGCCAAATCTTTTATAGTTGTTAATGGTTTGATTCGATACTCTTTGGTCTTAGGTACGCAATTAAAAAGGTGAATGTCTTATTGGTGAATATTTATGGCCATACGCAACTGTTTTGCCAAAGAAAAACCGTCTTTATTTAAATTAATAAATCATAACTATGAACTAGTGTTTTAAAAAATTCATAAGTTTTTAATTTCATGCAAATTTAAGTATTTCATAACTGAGGACGATCTTTATTTAAAATGTCCCTTATTTATTTTTAGAATATTAAAACGTTGTCGTTAAGCTAAAATCATCTGGGACACTGCAGGCCCAAAATATCTACCTTTTACTTACAAAAGAATAGCCAGCAGGAATCTCTTTACCGTTTTGCAATATTTATAGAATGAATGTGGAACCAATGAAGTGGAAATTATCAGAAGAAATCCCTTCAGAAGGTTTTTTTATAAACATTTGTGTTTTTGTAAGTACCTAGGCGCTTACAAAACTTACCTAGCAGCATTCGTGTAGAAACTGGTCAATTTTGAGTAGTCACTTTGTGATTTTTCTTGTCGGGCATTCACGTAATGTTATACAGTTAGGTATGAATAATAGAGAAAACCAAAAAACCGAACTTTTCCCAAACCGTTTCATCATCTGCCTAGTCTTTTCCCAACTACGTTAGGTTAGGCTTCCAGTCTAAGCGGAGCAGTAAAACCAGTATTTTACATGGAGCGACTGCCTATCTGACCACCACAACCCACTTAGTACTGGGAAATATGAAACCCCTTGGTAACACTTTCACAAAACGTATGTGCCTTATTAACTGTTGCATTTTGTAATTGAAATTAGTCATAATTTATCTTTCTTTCTTTTGTCGTGTGGTTTGTGCCTAACCTGGTGTCAGAGTTTTTATGCGGACCATGGGCCTCTGACTTGGCTTTACGATGTTTTTCTTCGAAGCAAGTGATAATTATACAATACGCATATGAATCCAAAAAATCATAGGTGCGTGTCTTGGGACATAATTAATGAAAAGTGAATATTGCAAGATATCCAATAGCAGATGTGTTTTAACTTCAGTATTATATTTTTCTTGTATTGTGCATCCACAACTGAAGCCGTATTACGGAACAATGACGTAGATTCTGTATAACAATAGTTTGTTATGACATCGCTAGACTATAGCTCACTTCCTTATTATGTGGCATACTTACAATGGCTTATATTGGCGATACTATATCTATATGATGGCCTATGCTGGCCATACTACTGGGACCCCTTCTATTTATTTTGTTCATTAACGACATAGGCAAATATATATGCAGATGACTTAAAAATATTCAGGCCGATTAAAAACACTAGCGATTGTCTTGCTTTGCAAAGTGACTTAAATAGACTGTCTGAATACTGCGTGTGTAATAAACTAAAACTTAGCGTGCCTAAATGTTGTTATTTGAACATCACCAAAAACAAAAACATCTTCAGATACCAGTACTCTCTAAATGATGTCACTTTAAATAGAGTTACCATGGTTCACGATCTGGGTGTCATTTTTGATGACAAGCTTCATCTTGATGTACACATAAATACAATTTTAAACAAGGCTTGGCGCATGTACGGATTTGTTATGCGATCAGCCACTGAATTCGTGCGCCCTCAGACCTACCTTTATCTATACAAGACCTTAATTAGATCGCAATTAGAGTATGCAGTTGCAGTGTGGAATCCCTGATATATTAAATATTCCAACTGCTTGGAAATGGTACAAAAGAAATATTTAAGAACTATGACTTATAGGTGCTTTCACTCTTCTGCGTCTTATGTCGATTTACTGAGAAAATATAATCTTCTAAGTCTTACTGGCCGGCGGATGTTTCTGGAGACCGTGCTCCTGTACGACCTCTGCAGAAACACGTACGACTGTTCTGATATATGCAACAGAATTTGTTATTTAGTTCCCAGAAGAATGCATTTGCGTGCAGTGCGCAAGCAACCGTTGTTTGCAGTGAGAGCATGTCGAACAAATGCTGGTGTTCGAGCACCGTTGCGACGTCTTGTTGACAATTATAATAAACACTTTCTTGACATCGATTTATTCTGTGCAGCACGTGGAAGATTCCGAAACTCGACTCACAAGGCAATCAAGGAATTAGACATCTTGTCCTTTTACTCATAGATTATTATGTTTCATAATCAATGCACTAACGTATTATTTAAAAGTTTAAAATCACTGTTTTTTGTTTTCATTCATATTTTTGTCACTTTTAACTTCTCTTTGAAGCGTGTTATTAATATTTTGTTTATATATTCTGTGAATAACGCCGCTGATTACATAATTGTTAATTTTAAGTTGTATGTCTCTCCTATGCTTTATTATGTAATTGTTTGTTGTTCCAAATAAATAAAAATAAAATAAAATACTATTCTCTTCTATAACACAGAGTAAAATAAAACAGAAATCTGTAATTTATTAATCCTGTGTTTTCATTATAAGTCTACTGCAAACGTGTGGACTTTTGCAGTATTAGGGCTGCAACTAGTGTCAGAATGTGTAGTGATAAGAAAAGCGCCGTTAATAACCAAGCACGTTAAGTCCCAGAGAAATATTTCAACGGTTTTGTTAATAATTAAATTAACCGCAAAATACTCCACGAGTGCTTTTTCAGACGTGTCAACTAACATTGGGTAACAGCGTTGTAAAAACCGTTCAACAGCGAGTCGGGTTCACACAATTAAGGTTCCAGGTTAATCAAAATACACTCTAATTTTAAATAAACGTCTGGTTTTATCTTTCTTCAATAAATCATTTGTGTAGAGTATGAAATTTAGCAACTGCATTGTATGTTAACTACATATAATTCGAGGTGAGAGCCTGGGGATCCATTACACAGGGTATCCTTGTATGGACGCCAGTCTCTCACAAAGGTTCATATATTATTCATTATGTTAAACTGTTATTCTTACATTTATATTTATGTGAACCTTTGTGAAGAGAGAAAATAAATATATTGTATTGCACTCTGTGGAACTACCTCTGTAACAGACGGATAAAAAAGCGATCACAAAAAGTGCCATTTTTCACAACCCAGCTATCCTTACCCCATATTATTGCTGAAGTTAAACTTTTAATTAAATAACAACTATCCCATAAAACATAACCAATTACTCGGAAACCATCCAACCTAAATATGTTGTCAGTAAACGAAAATTGATTACGTAAATATACTTATAATTACTCGAACTGGGCCACATGGGACTTTCCGCTGTGTTTTTGACAAGCATGCGCATGCTACCGTGTCCCGAAAATTGACAACCAACAGACATCCTGTTTGAAACATGGCTGTATTTGATAATTAGAAAAGTTATTATACATAGTGTTAATTATTAGATATGTTTTATGAGTTAGTGGTTGTGACGGGTTAAAAATTAAAAAGTTACAATTATTTTCGAGACGAGATGATTAAGCACAGCCGGGAGCAATATTGAATACATATGTGTGTGTGCGTTCGGGAAAAAACCGTTCGGCTTAGCTCGTGTTGTGCAAACGAGACCCGAACATAGTTCAGCGATGTTAGATACCGAACGGAGTCTGCTGATCGGGACAAGCTGAATGTAATCCAATTACTTTAGGTAAATGGTGGTCCGAATATGCCGACCGAAACAATTCTATAGCACCGCTAAATTAATATACCAATTTGATTTCGATTTTTGGATGGCGCAAAGGCGAAATGATTCGAGCTATGCCCTACGCAGCATGTGGTTGGTTCAATTCCCGCTTGAAACAATTGTTGATTATAAAGAGATGTTTTAATGTGAGCAACGTTTATTTAAAACGAAATGTAGTACCTATTTGAACATGTAATCTGGCAAAGAGTTTGCAAGTTAAGCTAAAACATAATTATGAGTAGGTTCGATTACCTATTATCGACATAACTTAAATTAAATTATGAAAAGTGTTTTAAAAAGAATCCTAAAAAAAAGTATTTGTTAGGCTGTGTCATTCCACTGCTGGGCAAAAGCCTCCCCCCACCCTATGACCTCCAAATCTTTCGAACCAGGCCCAATGTGAACCAATAGTCGTTGGTTCTGTTCAGCTCGTCCCGTTCAATTACAAATTAAAAATTTAATTTCAACAAAAAGATTTAGTTCAACTAAAATTATTTTTAAATACAACTTCTCAAGTTAAAAACAGTTTAATAAAAGTGGCATTTTTATTTTTTTGTGGATTTATCATCTTAAAGCTGCTTAATAAATTGTTCCACGAAGGACGGTATTGTCTTAATAGGTCACACCGCTTTATAAAGCGTTAAAAGCGACGAATTCGTTAAAATCCTCTTAAAACTTTGGACATTTGTCTCATTTTGAATAATACAGGTTCTATATATAAAATTTAACCATTAATCTTACACAACTTCTGTAAAAAGGATTTTACGGTTTCAGTGTTACCCATCTAATAAATGAGGGTGTACTTACTAGTTACTTAGTATACCTGCCTACATTTCTATCTGATCCTTAAAAAATCGTTATGTTAGATACCTATATTCATTAAAACATTATATTTTTTACAGAAAAGAATCTCCAGTAAATGAAATGAGCAACTTATATTTTCCAACGTCAACATTCTCGTCAAAATCTCGACGTTTCTAAGCAACGGCTAAAAAGAAACAAAAGACGAAAAAAAAGAACACGAAATTCAAATTCAGCAAAGGTTTTGTATAGTGCTAAATATTTAAGTAGACATTGTAGGGTTCAACAGTCTTAGCTATTTCGAACTTAATTTGATTTTGATTTTTTTGATTTTTGTAGCAACATAATTAACGGCTGTTAAAAAATTGATGAAGCATCTATTAAAATCTCATAAATTAAATATTTTAATTCTGATGTCTGATGAAATTAATTAAAATTAGCAGAGCTAAAACTAACACATTTCAAAACACAAAATCGAGCTTTTTTTCTATACTTTCATCTTCTAAACACAATGAATTTTGATGCAGTTTTATTCATCATATAGAAAATTTTGTTTTGAAAAGTTTTTATGTGTAATAATAATTAAACTTGCATATAATAAAGAAATTTAGATGACTTGGCAAGTTGCAAAAATCGTGTGAAGCAGAGGCGGGGTCGCTAGTATTTTTATATTTACATCACTTTCTTTTTTTTTCCTTTACCCCCTTTGACTGACAGAACAGAGTATCACATTACACGAACACGTTTAATTCCATTTATTGGCGTACAATTTTATTTTGAGCCGAGACAACAAGCATTGCTCCTACTCCACACGATCTCTTTTAAAGATGCCGTAAAAATAAAGTCATCTCCACAATGAAATACTGAGGTTTTGCGATACCATAAAATGGAGACATTTTACAAAAGGACCTCCGTTCGATCTCATGAACCTTTTATTCATTGGAACGAATGTTACATAATTCATTTTTCGTATTAATCTTGGAGAGATCTGTGATACAACGGTATAAAATAAGTCAGAAAAATAATAATTAGACGGTATATTTTATATGAAAGTGGACTTTAAATTAAATAGTAAGTATCAGTAAGAATAAAGAGTATAAATATACACTTCACGAGGTCGAAAGGCACTTATTCTCCCTCCCCGTCATTGTGATCATTTTTTTTTGTTCCGGATCATACCTGGGAACCTTCTAGTTACGGAGATATTGGAGGTCAAAGTTCCAAATTTTTCACAAGTTTTTGTTTTAAATACTAGTTTTTAAAGTTTTACTTTAAATACCTCCATGACCAGTTTACTATGCAATGCATTCATCAGCATAACGTTTTGAGTGCGTAACATTGAGTATTACCGTAAAACGTGATTATTCACTCCAAAAATAAGTTATTTCCCAGCAATAATATTTGCGTTGGGTTACTTAGTTTGATGTACAGAATGCTTGGTTGACAGCTTCGTGAAGGGTCCGTTTACACTTTGTATAATGTTAACCTACGTACACAATAAATTTCTTCTTCATATATCTTCTGTAGCGAGCCCTATTTTAAAAGCAAAGTTTCAAACGTAAGCCGATCCAAATTGTTGAATAGAGCAAAATTAATACCTAACTATTTGTAAAAAGGTATGCAATTCAAATGCTTAGACGCCCACATGTCTTAAACCACATCATTCAGTTTAAAATAAAGCCAAGATAGAAATAAAACTCCAAAGGGTCAAATATTACATTCAAATCTTATTGAATCGCGCTCCGTCGAGTGAGCAAAATTTAAACGATTTACGGTCATATAGAATTCAATCACTGAAGGGATGAGCTATTTCGTGATCGCCCCTGATTATCTGGAGGGGGATAACTGAATAATAAGGTCCCTGGGTTATTGCTTCTGATATTTATGTCAGAATATGAAAAATAGGTTGAAAATTATCTCTTTGGGCTAAAAATGGAGTTATGTTTGGGATATAAGACACGTGATATAGAGACTGCGTCGTTTAGTCTAGTGGTCGCTGAGTATGAGGTCCTAGGTACGATTCCCGCTTCCGGCAAAATGTTATTGGGTTTTTTCGAAAGATCTTTCAGTAGCAGCCCCTGATTTGTGCCCGGTTGATAGCAGCAGGCCTCGGGACCCTATTACATGGGACTTAAACATAACTGGCGAAATATGGGTGTACTAATGAGTACACCTTGTCTAACCCTTCGGGGATTACGGGGGTGATGTTATGTTATTATAGAGACTGTAAGAAGTTTCAAAGGAAATACGTGATGCCATATGTCAGTGTTGTCTTAAAAGCATTTAAATGACGTAATTGTCAAGTTTGAAAGGCTACTCTTGAAGTACCAACAATTAGTTGACCTTGGCAGGAAGATTACAGTTTTATTTGAGTTTTCTATCTATCTATCATAAGTAATATTAAAATGTTTTTCTTTTTTGTATCTGGCAAGTCAAAGCTCCATTCCAACTGAAATTATGTCAAGCTTTGATGTTTGGCGTAATCACATCATAGAAAATCTCTCGGTGATGGTGCTATAAAGCTCCCTCTCAATTGTAACGATTAAACCTTGGGTTGATGTTGCCATAATTTTTAACAGACGAAAAAAGGAGGAAATTCTCAAGTCGATGCGCAAAATGTATCATTTTAGACACAGTGATAACTTTGACGTTACAAACTGTCATAACAGCGTGGCAATTGGTTTGTTGTCGTTGATATTAATATAAACAATCATTCCCTCCACTATCATAATAACGCCATTCGTAGTAAATCAAAATATAGAATCATATTGTTGTTGAAAAATACAACTTAACGTAAAGAAAGATATTTTGTCGAGAGATATAAGATATAATAAACTGAGCACGTATTCTATGAAGAGGGGCAAGAATATAAGTCTCCTCGCAAACCAAATGTCTCATGAATTAAAAGATATACTCAACTAAATGACATCAGCTTTCAATAAGAACATTTATAAAATGAGACGAGACGAGCCACACATATCACAGCAATCTCTGAAATATATATTTTATAAAAAACGAATGTTTATAAATTTTTGTCATGAAAAAATTTACAGAGAGCTTTTTAAATTATAATCGTCCTTAGAAATATAAATGTTTTATGTTTGCGAGAAGAAAATTATAATTAGGTACCTACACTAACGACCCACCCCTGCCCCGCTTCTTCTACTTCGAGGTTTCTTTATTATAAATAAGTTTAATATATGTATCATATACTACTAACATATTACGTAATAATATACACCTAAACCTTCCGAAATACTTTCTCTAACCACAAACCAATAAAGAAGTTTCCATTTTTTATTTTCAGGAAATTAAGATTTTTTTAGATAAAAAAGTGCGGCGTTTGCATTGGGGTCATTACGTTATTTATTTTTGATGTGAGGCTTAGGAAGAAAACACAGGGGAAGGCAAATATGTACGTACTTGAAAAGTTAAACTCCTTTTATTTCAGCACGAACATAAGACAAAGAAGCAAAAGGTCCAATGCTGTGAATAAGAATGTGTAATTATGTCAATTTTATACGAGTTTCGACTTAAAATTTTGTCACGGTTGTTTTAGTTTTGAGCAAATTTAAGTATTTTAATAATCTATTAAGTTAAGTATAGTATTATCATATATAGATATAGTTATCAACATCATGAAAATTATCCAGTGTATAGTATAGTAAAACCGCATGGTCAAACAGACAAAAACGAAAGGCTTCTTTAATTCCTATTCTGTATGACCTCGTTGAAGATGGCGGGGCTATCTGGACAAGACCAGCGACCAGTGGTCCACAGTGGTCTTGGATCGAAATAACTGGAAATCATGTGGAGAGAGAGGCCTTTGCCCGGCAGTGGGATGATGCAGGCTAACAGTATCAGTATTTATGGATAGGTACACTGAAGTCTAAACTAATAGACGTCCTAAATTTGAAGTAAATTGTAAATTTATAACTATGGGAGGCTAAGTCCGAAGTGGATTTAAACACCACCAGTCGCTAGTGAAGCGTGGGTGTCAAAGCTTAGGTTAGAACCACAGATATAAAATATACCTGGATATCGCAAGTATCAAGATCCGTATGAAAACCAAGCGTGCCATTTTTGATAACCTACTAAGATATCATAAGCACTATTTAATTACTATACAAACAAGTTACTTTACAAAATAGATTACATTTTGGCTCTTTAAATGTTTAGAATTAAGTTCTTGATTTGTAACGTCGTTGTTTTAAACAAATTAGCTTGCTGCGACAGTAGCCACGTTAAGCATAAAATGCTTAAGCCGGGCACGTGAAGTAGATGCTCTTGCGTTATCTAGGTATATATATATCTGTGGCTAGAACTAACTGTGCCTGCGGGTAGTTTATGTATAATAAAGCCTAGTCGGAGAACTGTAATTGTTAAATTTCTCACTCACATTTGCCTCGTCCCCGATTAGCGGATTATGTTTAAAATGCGACGTAAGATTATTTCTTTCGTCACATGTTGATAAGTAAGAAGCGATTACGATATGATTAGTAATTTCGGTTTATAGACAAAAGCAGTGACTTTAGTAGCCGCCGATTTACTGGCGGTGACAGAATCTCACTGCTACACAGATTTAAACGCTAGCGACAAAACAAAGTCAAAACAAAGTAGCGCAATCAAAGTTTGTGTGTGTGGACGTAAAATATTTTCAGAGACTCTCATAAAGGACATACTGACAACAAATACACACACACACACAACAATAAAGCGTTGTAATTAGTAATGATTTTGTTTTTGCTGTCACACATGTGTGAAGGAAAAATTGTCGCAATGTTCTCCTGTCTAATGCAAAAAGTGATCAAAAGCCTTTGAAATTAAAATACGTGTTTATTAAAATACTTTTTTTACCGGATTTATACAATAGCAGTTATTAGACTTCCCGTATTAGCAATGGACATTAAAGGTCAGAGCAATCTACTTTTCGTTGATGTATCTGAGGTAATTCTAATCATATGGAGTGGTTGGCGAAATTTTCGCACCATTACCCCACTGAATTCCCAGAAGAAATATATACAAAGTAATTAATTATTATAATTAGAAAGAACCGTAAATTTATGGATACGCCCACAAAAATAGAGGGTGTGACTTATATTGCCCTGAGGAATTGATTCATCATCTACCTAGCATTTTACCACCTATGTTGGGGTCGGCTTCCAGTCTAACCGGATTCAGCTGAATAAAAAAAATTATTTGCATATTCTTCTCTTATTCTGCTTTTAATTTCGGCGTGCAAATATAAATTAAATTTGCATATTTTATTTAAATTAATTATTGATCCTAATCATGCAGTCATTGAACAGATAATCCCATCAAAATTTTATTACTGAATTAAATAAATGTCAATGTAATAATGAAAATAGTAATCATGTCAATAATGGGAGAGATTCGCCACACAATAATAATTTAAAATGACCGCGCAATTACAAAACTTACAATTTATAATCTAAAACTCTTGTACACTATAAAAGCATTTTTCAATTAAAAACCTCGTTAAAATATTTTTAAATTTAGAAAATGGTAGCGTTTAAGGAATTTGGTATTTTGTTATACAATTTTATGCACATAATATAGCTGTTCATCATCTGCCTAGCCTTTTCCCAACTATGTTGGGGTCGACTTCCAGTCTAACCGCATGCAACTGAATACCAGTACTTTACATGAAGCGACTACTTATCTTACCTCCAAAACCCCATAAATATCGAGTAATACGATATCCCCTGGTAAGACTGGTTGTCAGACTTTCGGTACACTGACCATCCATTATAACGACTGTCAAAGATCTACAATTGACAGCCGGGACCAACGGCTTAACGTGCTTTCCGAGGCACGGAGGAAACTCGGTATGTAATGGGTGGTCACCCATCAACAGACCAACCTAGACAAGCACGGCTTAACCTGAAGATTGATCCGAGCGGCTGTTATTATTTAGCCATGAGCTCTAAGGAATTAATTCTGAATATATATATGTAATTAAGTTTAGAGTTCATTGTGTATTAATATAATTATTCATCGTGATTGAATTTGTTGAGTGTACCTTTATTAAAGCAGTATAATCCATTCTTAATAACGCTGATAGTTTTTGACTTGAGGCAAGACTTAAAAGTGGTCTTGAAAAAATATTCAGAGTCTTGATACCTGTCTAAATTTTATTTAAAAACTCTTAAAAGTGTTGTACTAAGAATCTTTGTTATTTTAAAGTTATCTTTAAAACTTAGTTACAAAAGAAACTGTTGTAAAGTTCCATCCTTAAAGTGAAAGTTCAAATTATGAAGGTAGATAAGATAACACTGAAAAAGACTAGATATTTAAAACAAAAAAGTTTAACTGGAGAAGCTACGTCACATCAGCTAGCTACCTATAAAAGAAACGCTCAGTACGCAAATGTTTTACAACTGAGCTTAAAAAATCACGTGTACTATAATCTGTTTTTCTATAATAGATTTTCAACTTTATCTAAAGCATTAGTAAGTTCAAGGTTGATTGCGAAAATTTGACAGTTTCGGGTAGCTCGATGTGCTGGCGTCTGTACATACACGCTATTTTAAATCTAATTTTGTAAATCTGTTTAATTGGTTCCAGCTCGAAAGGATACTTTTGGACCAGGATAGGTGGCGCCATGCAAAGCAGCGGCGGATTGCTAGTCGTAATATATGAAAGTCAAGCGTTAGTATATTCGTACACGCTCATCTCAGTAACCACCCAACCGATTTTAACGGTTGGTTGCAGCTGGAAAGATAGGATAGTTTTGGACCCGACTGCATTATCTTTCTAAATGTGTCCTAAACTATGGACGTCTTACATCCGATTTCGAGCTTAAACAGAACAAATAGCTTAAAACGACTCCCTTGGCAGTTAAAATGGCACAATCTCGACGTTGCTTAAGTAAACTTACACATTCGTACCCATTTCTGTTGATACTATTATGTGTTTGAAATACTTTACGAATCTACTTACGACTTTGAAAACAAACTTCATCATTTGCCTAGTGTTTTCTCAACTATATTGGGGCGGCTTCCAGTCTTACCGGATGCAGCTGAATACCAGTATTTTTAAATAGAGCGACTGCCTGTCTGACCTCCACAACCTAGTTAGTACTGGGTAATAACCTGGCCCCTTGGTAAGACTGGTTGTCAGACTTTTCGGACCACTGACTACCTGTAACAACTGTCAAAGATCTACAAATGACAGCCGGGACCAACGGCATAACGTGCTTTCCGAGGCCCGAAGGAAACTCGGTACCTATGTAATGGGTGGTCACTCATCCACAGACCAACCTAGAAAAGCGCGGATAATCTGAAGATTATAGCGTATAGCCCAGTACTAAACACAGTGCAGTACAGTGGGTTGTGGAGGTCAGATAGGCAGTCGCTCCATGTAAAATACTGGTATTCAGCTGCATCTGGTTAGACTGGAAGCCGAGCCCAATATAGTTGGGAAAAGGCTTAACAGATAATGAGATGATGATTTGATTTTAAAGTTAAACAATTTTCAACCTTACACAAATGACGCATCCAACGTTACAAACATTATTTTCAAGTTCATTAGATCCATTTCTAAATTGAATATGTAACCTTTAAGGTGTGTCATCTTTGATTGACTATCGCGTAGGCAGACTTGTCAGGGAGTAGATAAGTAGTTGTGAAATACAGACGGTAAAGCGTGCCATATGACATCAGTAGGTACTACAATTATGACAGCCTTTCTCAACTGATGTGCTTAATCTATTAATTTCAGTGTATTTAGTGACTGCTGTCGTGTACCTATTTACGAAATGAATTGGTAATTTCATAATGTATGGGAAATTGGGAACTGTAGTTGTAAAATGAGTGTTTTGTTGACATGTTGAGTTAACTACAGATTTAGACTTTATAGTTTAATTGCATAAACTATACAAATTAATAAAATTGAAGTGTCTGTGTGTAATAGCAAAATAACAGCTTTTTACTGAATGCATATGAAAGTATATACGGTACTTATAACAAAAACACATTTTTTTCTGTCTGTCTGTATATTTGTTCCGGCTAATCTCCGAAACAACTGGACCGATTTTGACGGGACTTTAACTGGCACATAGCTGATGTCATAAGGAGTAACTACTTTTATTTTAGAATAAGAATTAGGGTCCGTGTAAAAAAAAATAAATCCTTGAAATTGGTAACAAAATTCCATTCAAAAAGGAAAATAACATTTTTTTTTAAATAATAATTTCACGCGAACGAAGGTCACGGGCAACTGCTAGTCAGCCCATACAGGGTGTAAGGGGCAGCCCTCCACAAACTGACAGGGCGCATTCAGCTCCTTATTTCAAATCATATTGCACCGGAATTATTCTCTGGTTTTTTTTTTAATTTACTATTCTTTTATTTCAATTTAAAATAACATTCCCTGTACGCAGCACTCTTTGTATGTAAATAATACGGCTAAAATCAAAAATCCTACAATAGATGTTGATACTCTAACGAACGACGCGTGAAATCAGCTGTTCACTTCCTGCCTAGTTACAGAGTTCATCGAATTCGTCGTCGCGCTTGCCGTTCGCTACGTGCGTTTTGCCACGATAACGATACATTGCGTATGAGGAAATAAAACAAATCAAATTTATTGGATTCCCATAACATTCCTGAAATAATTTCTTGTACCGGTCATCTTAGTATGATATACTGAAGTCACCACATCAGTTTGTGGAGGGCTGGGCTTTACACCCTGTATAATATTTCCACTGATAGGACACACGCTAGAGGCTTCCGTTTTAGTGAAAGTAAGTGGGCTATAAATAACCACCTCGTGTGCTCAGTGTGGGCTGGCGGATGTCATTATATTGTTTTCATATACCGGTATCCCTACGAAGTTTTCCTTCACCGTTTTGAGAGCAGCGTTCAGGATATTCAATTTCAAAACTTCATTTTAATTACTAGGTAATCGCATATAAAGTTGGCATTGCTGTGGCTCTATTATGATCTTGTTCATCAGACAGTACGTAGTTGAAATGAAAATCATGCTATTCTTTGTAGCCGAGTGCAATTAGACAAAAAATATTCTAAAGGCGGAACGAAGTTTATAGTGCTCGGATTTTCATGGGACCTTTTTTTATTGAGTTCCCAGAGGAGTGGAGAAGAAAGTTAAAAAAATATTCTTACGTCCTCTGTGAAAAGGCATCAGTTACCAAATTCAAAAGAAATCTTAGAAAATTCAATATTTTAGAAATAGTTGAAGAAAATAGGAAATTTTCAAAAAATACTTGAAAAATGTATTGCATCGACAACAATGAACAATGAAAAAGTCCAAATTGGCATTTAATGGGTACACACAGATCACATTATTACGCCATAATATGAATTCATCGAATTTGAAGATTTTCGCAAAAAAAAAATATAAAGAAAAATTTTAAGTCACTCCCCTAGGAACGTCCCAGATTAAAAAATCCCATTGAAATCCGAGCACTATAAACTTCTTCTTAAGGTGGAAACCTTACCATCTAATTGCACTCGACTATTGTAGATGTTGTCAATTAGTAAACTTGGTCCTGATGTAGGAACAACGCGATTAATAAGCTTTGTGTCCATTCCGATTATCTAGGAAATCAGCTCCATCACAAATTAGGCCATTAAGCTCTAATACCATTTCCATGAATCGATTTATGCGAGAATACTAGGAATTTCATTATGAAAATTCCAAGTATATGATTCAGGGACATCTAAACGAGCTTATTTGGATCGTAATACAAAAAAATAGATTCTGGAATTTAGATTGCTTGCTTGTTTACTATCTATTAATCTAAATTCATATTTCCTTAGTATTTAGTTTAATAGGATTAGGTTTTGCCTTTGGCTTCGTCTGCGTCGTCGTCGGAAATTATCAGGAACGTACTAGCCAGTAAATGATAATAATAAGTATGATCTCATACCCAACCCAGGAGATGATCGACCGTGGTACATTACATTACATTGGGATTTGTTCAGTCATAGGGATGTGAAAAAATAACAGTCAGACAGACAGAGTAATAAATCATATTTGTATGGTTTCTGGAGTATTTTTTTTTTTATTACAATTTACTGGCCAAACTTTTTTAGTTTAATGTCTCGACATTTTTTTCAAATTTTCGAGAAGCGCTTGTTTTTACATACAAACATGGTATACTAATAATCTAGTAGAAAACAACTGACCTTAAAACTACTACATAACTGTCACTACTATAAGATGTGAATTTATTTCTCGCTAATGGCTGAATCCTCGTTACCGTATGTATTACGGACAGCTATAAATATAAGGTTCTGTATGGTGTCCGGACGTAAAGAATAGCACCATCCCATATCATCCCGTGGGTGTCGTAAGAGGCGACTAAGGGACTTACCAGAGAATGGGCAGCAGCGTTCTCTGATTCTACAACAACCATACTGCGATCGCCAACCCGCCTGCCAAGCGTGGCGATTATGGCAAAACCCCCCTTCTTGGGGGAGGCCTATGTCCAGCAGTGGACTTTTCGGCTGAGATGATGATGATGATGATAAATATAAGCTTGTTCAAAAATCAGGCTTTTTGTGAAAAAAAAATAGCTAGGTACCAGTAGCGAAGGGTCAATTTTTGTAAGAGGTAAGCCGGAGTACATATCTTTAATGTGATTATATTATTTGTCTATAGAATACTCACTGTGCCATTTTTCAAAGGGAATCCGGTAGGAATCGAGTTTTATGGAACCTTCGCCACTGGTAGGTACATGTACTTTCTGTATCTTATTTTCTAAGTGAAAATAAACATCCAATTTTTCTCACTACTAACCGCCGACGCTATCTCAATTCTGTAGCAAAACTAACCAACACAAAGTTAACTCTTCGATTTAAACACGCCGACGTCTAACTTGACAACGATTAAGTTGTTCACGGAACTTGAAGTGAGTTTGTTTACTAGATAACAGCGAAAAAGCATGCAACCGACCACTCAGCGGTTACTGAAATAAACGGAATGCTATAAGGCCCAAATTCCTTTGAACAAACTTGCTCCAATCTACGGTTTTCCTTTGACTAATTAAGGCTTTCAATTAAACCTTTGCGGTTCTGAATCTTCAAGTAATTCAATCATAAACTGTTTAAACAAACATTTTCTTATACCAATATTACTTTAGCGTCAACTTTAGCGAGTTGACCGAAGATATTCGTGTTATAGAAAGTGTAAACTACATTGTCGTGTAAATTTATGTGTAAATACGAGAAAAAATAAATTTGTCCTTTTCGTGGCCTGTGGGTTGAATTATCCGTACCCATGACAAAAAGGAATATGTCAATATATCTCAAAATGTGCTTGCAAATTATATTATGGAACCACAGACATGAAACCAAATAAGAACATTAATGTTCATATGATGCATCATGGCCGTTTCCACGGTGGCTCATTGGAAACGGCAACAACTTACTAGTCCAGGTTCTAACCCAGAGAGGCGCCTTGTGCAAATTATTAGGGTCAGTTCACACCGAGACCTGACGCGACGCGGCGGGCAATGTCAAGCCATTTTATGCTTTATCTCCATTAGAAAATGCATAGTATCGTTTGAAAGACTCGGGCCGCTTGACGCTTGGTTTGACAGTGCCTGCTGCGTCGCGGCGCGTCACGTCTCGGTGTGAATTGACCCTTAAGGTAAACATCGTAAGGAAATGGCGTGTATTTAGAATCGAAACGAAGACATCATGATATCCACCAACGCGCACTGCGCCCACGTGGTGCTCACGGCCCACAGCTTCTTACTTGGGAATACTTTATACTGTGTGCCATTTGCTTCTTTAAAGATAAGCTTGTACATAAAGGGTGTAACAAGACCCTTAACGTAGCCGAAAGGCTATATAATTCTCCCCGTCAATAAGACATTTTTTTTTTGTTCTAGACCATGCTGGGAACCTTCTGGTTACGGAGATATTGGGGGTCAAAGTTCCAACTTTTTCACAAGTTTTTTTTTTTTTTAAATACATGTTTTTAGTAAGATTTTTACATTACCCACCTTCACGACCCCCGTACTATTCAATCCATCAATCATCACAATGTTTTGAGTGCGTTACATTGAATCCTACGGTAAAACGTGATTTATCACCACGAAAAAAGAAGTCGTGTCCCAGCAATAATTTTTGCGTAAAGTTACTTAATTTGATGTACAGAATGCTTGGTTGACGGCTTCGTCAAGGGTCTTGTTACACCCTTTATGTACTAGCCTATCTCAACTTTTTTGCCCTGTATACAAGTGACAAGGGTACCTAATAAATTATGACCAAAATTCTTAATCTGTTCAGGGACACTAAACTTATTTCTCACTCGATTCTAAGCAAGTTAATAGATAACACCGTATTATGTGGCGCAAATGACCAGAGGGTGTAATCCGCTGAAAGCCTCAACTCTCATGTATTTATTTACATCTGAGCTTTGAGATTAGGCCCCTCACACCAATGAGACTTAAGGCCGTATTTAAAAGGATTAACCATGATATTTTGGATATCCGAGATCGTAATCTATGGGCTTTAAGTAAGTTTGTACAAATTTTGTGTTAGTGGGGTTCTTAGAAAGGTTGAATGTGAAACAATTGGAGATTCTATTCTCACATTTGCTTGGTTTTAGCTACTTTACATTCTTACTAAAACAGTGTTTTTTCTCATTTCAATCTTTTACACTGGTATACATAATTAGAACATTATGTTTTCTGGAAAACAAGGAAATACCAAGTTCACTATTTAATCTACAAAATCAAAATCAAAATCGAAGCATTTATTTCAAGTTGGCCAGTTACAGGCACTTTTGAATTGTCGAAACAAAGACAACAATGAAAAGTAGCTAGAGTCCCAGTCACAAGGCTTAAAAACTGTGAAAGTACTGTAGTTGCCCATTCCCTAACGTAGATCTCTATGGAGAAGAACGGGCAAGAAACTCCATGGACACTCTTTTAAATCAGAATACTTTTACAATTCCTTAGTTACATCATTTATATTGAGATGGTACATTAAGTGAGAACGATGTAGCAAGATGTGTACATTGTAGGTAAGTATTCCTATTTAATGATTATACAAGTATTTACGTAAACATTTAAGGATTAAACTAAGATATCTTCCGATAAACCGCCTACTCCAAATTACAGGGAAACTAAGGCACATTAAACGTTGTTAATCAATGATTATTCCATGATTGATCTCACGTCCCAACCACAGAGCTTTAATGATCTTCGATAGTACCACAACCTTAAGGTGTCAAACGTACAAGTCTCTTCATTAAAGGATAATGAGCGATGAAGCTTGCCGTTCATTTGTGCGCAAACGCCGTGTCATTCCTTAGTTAATTGAAATCTCTCGCCTGCAAACAATATGTACTGTTGAAAGCTGAGCCCGCGATTTTTGATGGAGGTAGCGATTATTTGTTTCGTGATCAAAATTGATTATTTGGCATTTTGGTGTTTATTTTAAGAAAGTTTTTGTCGTGGAACACCGGGAGAGGAACTGTCAAATTTGTGTTATTTATGGGGACCGAAATTACCTAAACCTTTTATTATAAGGCAACGAATTCGCTTTGTTCTTGGCGCGATTTTGATACAAAATATTTTGCCCAAGTCTTGAAGTTGGGAGAATGTCTCGGGGTTCGGTAAGCAGGCATGAATTAAACTAAAAATCATCGTAGTAAGTGTCGACTATATCTTAAGAAAGGACTAACAGCGTCATACAATATACCTTTACAGTTCATATTGTATGAAATACGAGGTCCTGACGACTCCTGACCCTTCAGCTGACCGATACGAGGCTATTGTGTCATTTTTCACCGTCACCGGCCCCTGTTAAAGTTGAAACTTGTACAATAACTTTCCAAGCCTAAGGGTCTCCATTATGTCAGGCACAACACGTGTTGCCTTTTAAACGCTGCTTTCTAAAACATTCCTAACAATAGACAAACACGAAAGGCCAGCCTCCGGAAAAGCTTCAAGCGAATGGTTGGTACAACTCTCACACAAGCCTACAAATAAGTAGCTACAGTCAAACCTTTAATAATGTACCGCTTACCCTTCATTGGAGCAAAGCAAATCTCTTTTTTCCGTTTTATTTTTTTAATTTTTGCTTCCGACCACAATCTGTGTAGAACCGAAAACGGGAAAAATAAAGCTGAAACACCTTAATTTTTTAATTAGATGAACCACAAACAATCTGAGAGCCTTTTTTTGTGCTAACGTAAATACGTAATAAGTACTTATTACTTCCATGCTACGTACCGAATCATACCTACTATATTCTATCGTAAGTTTACCTATTATATTTCTCCATGTATACATATAAAAATTTAAGCCCATTTAAATATTTTATGAAATATTTCAGATTGAGACATTATTTATTTATTGTTTTCGTTGGAAATGCTACTTTTACCTAAAAACAACATGGCGATCGACGTAAACTGAAACTAAAAAACTAAGAAAAGTTACCTATATAAGTTACCTACCAAGTATTCTATACCAATTTTTAAAGCAAAAATTCACTGTTTAGAGAAAACAATTTCTTCGTCGAAAAAATATAAAAAAAACAGTATCGAACTATTTGCAGCAGCCTGAAAAATTAAACAACGACTTTTTCTTTTAAAATGAATTTAATTATGATTAACTTCCAAGGAATTAAATATTTTTAAATAAACAAAGGCTATATTATTTAAGGCTTTATTATTTTTGTTCTGTATGGTGTCCGGACGTAAAGAATAGCACCATCCCATATCTTCCCGTGGGTGTCGTAAGAGGCGACTAAGGGACTTACCAGTGAATGGGCAGCAGCGTTCTCTGTGATTTTTTTATAACAAACATACTGCGATCGCCAACCCGCCTGCCAAGCGTGGCGATTATGGCAAAACCCCCCTTGGGGAGGCCTATGTCCAGCAGTGGACGTCTTTCGGCTGAAATGATGATGATGATGATGATGATATTATTTAAAATTTCGTAGTGTTTCTGATTCTAGATTCTGAATACGTGCCCTAAGGCAAACTACCTAGTCTTGAAAGTTAGTCTATCCTTGAGGACTTAGATAGAACGTAACCATTTGTTTCGCCAGAATCAACTTTACTGTTGCTTATGTCAGTTACGTTTCCATCATTGGTCTCGCTAGTAAATTGTCACGTTGTCTCTGGTTATTTGTTTTTTTAACTACAGTAGTTGTTCATACTGACCATGAAGCTAACTGCTACATTGTGAACATCATAGACTGATTCTTTTAATTCTGGCTGTTTATTATACTAATAGGTACTAAAGAAAAGGAAAAAAGAGAACAAGTCTTTGACCAGCGTCTCATTCTGTTTCTGAAAACTTTTCAGTATATTTAAGCGCCATTGTTTGTTCAAATACACGTCACAACCACGATTATTTTATATAAAAAGTAGATAATGGGTGTAAAAATACCCTTTAGGAAGCCAAAGGCACTTGTACTCCCCGCCATTGCTATGATTTTTTTGTTCTGGAACATCCCTGGGAACCTTCTAGTTACGGAGATATTGGGTTCAAAGTTCTAACTTTTTCGCAAGTATTTTTTTCAAATATGAGTTTTTAATGATACAACTTTACTTTAAATACCTCTACGACCCATATGTATCCATCAGCACAATGTTTTGAGTGGGTTGCATTGAGTCCTAACGTAAAACGTGATTTTCCACCCCAAAACAAAAGTCTAATATTTTTTGCGGAGAGTTACTTAATTTGATGTACAGAATGCTTGGTTGACGGCTTCGTGAAGGGTCCGTTTACTCCTTGTATACAACAACGCAATCAAAATGAGACGCCAAATAAAAACTAATGAACACAACTGTGACACAAAATGGCCTTTTCAATTCCAATCTTTGTTTGTTCCACACGAAATCTGTTTAAAAATAAACACCTTTTGTTGTCCGTTAATTCAGACAGGGTTATGATGATATGCACCGCAACGCGAACTGACATCAGGATGCAAATGACATTTGTGCTCGGCCGTGGAAATAGCCTGTTTTGTACCCAAATATGTGTCAGTTGTATTTGTCATGAGAATGGAAAGGTACTCGAATATGTATTTACACTCGTTTGTTTTATAGTTATATCCGTCAATCCATACTTCCACTGCCATCCATGTTTTATTGTCAATCACAAATTAATCCTTACTAATATTATCAAAATGAAAAAGTGTCTAACTCCGTCTGTTTGTTACCTTTTTACTTGCTATGATTTCGCTACCTGTTTCGTTCCGTCCACGTTCGTACACTTTACGTTTTTAGCATTGTTGTTTATTTATTTAATAGATATGTAAACACTGTCTCACACCTACAGCTGTCACTAATGTCAACTGTCAGTCACCACGAATGGCGGGAAATTGGAAGGTGAAGCGTACCCTGGACTGGGGGCTTGGTGGTGTTGGTGAGCCTGTGATATAGTTAGTAAATTGTGTTATCAACCTATTAGCTCTGCTACAAGTGGATACTACAGGCATTATTCAACAATCAACTTATTGCATTTATTTCAAACCATTTTCGTTTAATATTACAAACATATATTATTACATCTAGCGTGGGTATAAAATAAGCAAGTACTTTATATCTATCTGTACCTACCTAGAGGAATGACAAGAATAAAATATAAACCCATTTTTAAGAACTAAATACATTAAAATCAGAGTTTCTAGGAATATTCATATTAAAATAAACAAGCACATAATATTATTAGTACTAAAGTAAAAATATTACTATGTATACTAGCACTAGTTATTAACTCCCCACAATAAACTCTGCTCGAGTGAGTTTTTTTATAAAACCTATATCCCACACACGTCTCCCCTATATTAAATGTATTAATATCACATGTCGTGTAATTAAATAAGTATTCAAACCACTTTCCTTTGGCTTTTTAGTAGAACTTACACAGTAGTAGACGGGCACCAGATTAACGGGAATCCTACTTCCTACTAATATTATCAATGCGAAATTTTGTGAGGATGCATGGACGTTTGTTTCTCTTTCACACAAAAACTACTTAACGGATTTGGATGAAATTTAGCACACAGATAGTTTATAACCTGTATTAACACATAGGATACTTTTTATCCCGGTAGTGTAATTCCATGGGACAATTATCGAACTCGACGCGTTTATATTCATAAGAACATCTAGTATGTCGAGTGAAGACCTAGTTATTTACGTTTTGAATGGGTACCACAGAGAGCGAGGACTCCTCGACGGCGGTTACTAGAGCCGGTATTATCAACATTTTCCACACATACCAAGTGGGTCACCGTTCACTCGCACTACAACAGAAATGACGTCTAGAAACTGACAGCTTCAGAAGCGGTTTGTTGTGTGCACATAATATATGACACCACGAATTATAATAGTTAAATAATAACAGCCGCTTCGATCAATCTTTATGTTAAGCCGCACTTGCCTAGGTTGATCTGTGAATGGGTGACCACCTACTACATACCGAGCTTCCTCGATCTTTGACAGTCGTTACAGATAGTCAGTAGCCCGAAAGACAGTGACAAACAGTACTAACTGGGTTGTGGAGGTCAGATAGGCAGTCCCTCTATTTAAAATACTGGTGTTCACCTGCATCATGCAGATGATGACTTACAGATAAATATAATTCCGTTACTAAGCATGGGATAGCAACAAGTAATTTATTTTTCGAGTCATTATTAAATATTCATAGACTCACGGTGTCGGTTTGCCGCGGACAACAAGAAAACTTTGAAGTTTTTTTTTTTAATTTCATTTTCATACATTTTTATAGGTTCGGGTTAAAGCTGTTAGCTTAAAAACCCGGTAAAGTTAATGTGGAGTAATTTACTGCGTTATACGATTCTAAAAATGTGAATTTATGACTTGAATAAGGTAATTTGATCACTATAAAGAATTTGCTCTTATCTAAAATGTTACTATTATACTGTACACAGAAAACTACATATCTTTTTACTAACCACATTCTTATCTTCTAAAGGGTGTAAATAGACCCTTAACATAACCGAAAAGCGCTTGTTCTCCCCGTCTTTGCGATCTTTTTATTGTTCTAGACCATACCTGGGAACCTTCTAGTTACGGAGATATTGGGGGTCAAAGTTCCAACTTTTTTACAAGTTTTTTTTTATATTCATGTTTTTAATGCAGATTTTTACTTTACACACCTCCATGACTCAATATACTATACTATACAATAATAAAATACTATTAAAACACAATATAATATACTATTCAATCCATCCATCAGCACAATGCTTGAGTGCTTTCCATCGAGTAATACCGTAAAACGTGATTTTTCACCCCAATGATGTAGAATGCTTGGTTGACGGCTATGTGAAGGGTCTATTTACACCCTGTATAATTCCAGTACTAAGTATGGGGTACTATCTCAATATAAAATATTCATAGACTCACAGTCTCGTTTTGCCGCGGACAACAAGAAAACTTTGAAGTTATTTTTTTTTTAATTTCATTTTCATACATTTTTATAAGTTCGGGTTAAAGCTTAAAAACCCCCGAAAAAGATAATGACGAGTAATTTACTGCGCTATACGATTCTAAAAACGTGAATTTATGTTTTGAATAAGGTAATTTTGATCACACTTTTTGGATAGGGAACGTTAAAGAATTTGCTCTTATCTAAAATGTTACTATTATACTTTACAAAGAAAACTACATATCTTTTAACTAACCACGTTCTTATCTTCTATAGTAATCTCCGCTTTATCTACCATCAGAGAGGTAAAACTTTGAAATACTTCAACAGTTCAAGTACGTACTTCACAAGGGTTGCTTTCAAAAATATCTTCACCGGATGAAAACGCCTCCGAATTATAATTTTACTTTCCATCTATAAATGGCCATCTATGAGGAAACCACCTTATATTATTGTGTACACCTTAAAGGTATGGACGGAGAAGGGATGAAGCACTTAATGGCAGTCCCTACGAATTTCAGAAACCTCTTTATAACGTTTTTATTGCGAATGACAGCTAAGGTACGTGACTATTATAGGGACATGTCGCCATGTTCGTTTGGAAGGATATTAATAAAGTTATTTGAGCAATACAGTACGCCATTAGGGCTTTGAAGCCCGTAGAGCACCGTACAAGCTTTATGCAGTCATTCGGCGAACGTAACAAGTTTAAAGGTACGCGGAAAGCTTTGATACGGCCGGAGAGCCGATTAGTTTACGATGGGGATGTTCTTTTTCGATCCGCCATTTTGTATTGCATTTTTTTAATGGAATGCTCCTTGTGCCCGCTGTTTGTTGATTAAAATATGATTCACGAAAAAAAAATCGCGGCAAATTGCATAAAAGTAGGAAAATTCGACGCGGCGTTTCCACCTTAAGCACATAATGATTTTTTTTCTATATGTTGTAAGTCTCCACTTTTATAAAGAAGTTTGTATAACAAATAAATAATTGTTATCATCTAGTCACTGGCCTTAATTTACGAAAAAAATAGAGAACGCCCATAAATTTAGTAAAAAAAGATAACTACTTTTTTTTAGACATCTGACGGTCAATTGATTATTTTTTTAAATAGCGTTTTTTAACAAGTGGCCAGTCTTTTTAGTGTAAACGATAATTCTCAAAGTACTACGTCCTTCTGTCTGACAATATAATCTAAAAAACACACCGTAACTTTTTTGAATGCAAGAAGGTGAAACATTTTCAAATAAAATTATATCCTTTATGTTTTTTTTACAGGCATTTTTACATTTTTTTAAAAGGCTACATATGTTTCGTGAATGTGTGAAGTTTGAGTACCTGTTCTAGTGCGGATGTGAGCAATAAGTACCTCTTGATTTTTCACTTTGATCAGTCGGTGACGTTTCAAAAACGGCGGGAATCTTCTATAAAATGAGTGCCAAAGCAATGCTTGGAGAAAATGTTTTACTATGTAGAAAGATACCTAAAAAATGTTTTCTACCGAAACAATAATATCATTTCACATCAGCCCAAATATTTTCGTTATTCTGACAAAACAATTTATTACTGATTGGGTTACTGGGAAACTCAATAAAAAACCTCTTATTTTCTATCGAGGAAATTGAATAAAGTGTAACAATAAAAATAATCCTTTTGGCAATTTACTAATAATAAATTACAAATAATTCTACTCTGTGGTTCATTAGTGTTTTGAAGTGAAATGGATTCCATTTTTAAATATTTCCAAAAATTTTTGGCCAGGTTTTTAAATTCCGAAAGTAACCAATATTACTGGAATAATATTATTAGTCTTTTTATGTAAGGTTCTAGATTCAGACAGTAAATCCCGTTTAAGTAAATATACGAACAATCCCGGAGTCTTGTCGACCAGTTTCAATTCCCGTTAACTTTTTAATTTGCTTGCCTTTTAAACTTTCTTCTTTCTTCGTATGCAGTTCTTGTTCGATTTACAAACTTAAACCATGAACATGTGTTATCTACATAACACAGCAGAGGTGTACCTAAGAGTACACTCACATTTTTCCAGTTATGTTTTTAAGTCCCACGTCATAGCGAGCCTATTGCCATCAACCGGGCGCTAATTCAGGCTCCGTGGCTGCTACAAAGAAATTCCTTATGGAAAAAAATTATAATACTTTGCCCGACCCGGGAATCGAACCCAGGACCTCATGATCAGCAGTCGCGCTTGCGACCACAAGACCAACGAGGCAGTCAATGTTATCTGAGTCGATATTATTGAGATAGAAACATAACAGAATTCACAGACAATAATGATTTATCCGATATTTAATTATAATGCCTGCTAGGTTTGATTCACACTTTTTAATGAAAAGTCTAGTGTTTAATGCATCCTCTTTTGTAGATTTACCGTTGCCACGGGCCTCATTAGCGTAAAAAAAAATATCCGTAGCCTTTAGCTAAAAAAAAAACATTATGGATTTATTTCTTCTTTTCTCAAATGGCTGACACCTAACTTTTTTGACGTTAAGTGGCCATATGTATGTGTTTATTACTCAAGTTCCAAAAAGTTTTAGATTTATAAAGATCGGTATACTTAATATTATTTGAATAACTTCTTTCTTTTTATATTGCTTTGAAAGTCTTAAAGCTGTGAAAAAAGTTTTATTTTATTACATTTTTATACAACTGTTGGAATAATGGGGTTCTTATATCTGCATCGATTTAAGCAAAAGCCGGACCCCCTACTTTAAATCATTTTATTCAGTATTTTCTAAGCTGAATAGAAAATATCGGAAAAATAAACTCAACAGCTTCTTTGAAAACAGAATCTTTGGATTATCCTAAAATGTTTACCTCAATTCAGGCTTATTCTATTATGGTAAGGTACAGTTGTCCCCATGTTTTTTCTCGTGAATTCTTCATGACAGCGACGACCGACGGTTGGGATTTCTGTCACTTATAATGCCTTTTTCATTGCCGGCCATTTATTTTTAAAAACTTTAATGCCTGTCTCTGTGGACTTTTATTGTTTTCTGTTTTTATTGTAATGGTATTTTAACGTATGTTTTTGCCAGAAAACATGGCCGTAAAAGTTTATTATCTACATTTTCCTCCTGTCTGTACTTATCAAAAAGTTAGCTGTTTTTTTTTCAAACTCTAGTTATTATTATTGTCTATTAACAGTACAAATAAAATCGATTCCTGTTTTTCTATGTTCCCATTTAGTTCGTTATACATTGGATGTTGACGCAGTTTTCACTATTATTTAGAGAATTTATTCCGGAAAGGTTAAGTGTACGGAACATCAATATTTAACTTAGACTTAGCACAAAAATATCAATATTATTACAAGCACGGCAGTGTCATCAGTTGATGGCGAAGTATTGCTTCACGAATCAAACAATCCCAAAACGACCAAACAATAGTTAAGCTGTGTAGATATTGAATAAGGATAACTATATTAAACGAAAACATAACCCAACATCACACCTGTAACCTCGAAGGGTTGGGCAGTATGAAGTACGCCTTTATTCACCATTTTTGGCTTCTAAACGAAAAAAAAAGATAATCACTTCCTAAAATTAAAAAAAGAACACAATCAACCGTACATCGGCAATTTTGTCGACGATTTTTAATAAAGTACCGGTTAATTACGAATTCAATTAAAAGAATACACTCTTTCGACAGTTTACAGACTGGCAGTTAAACAGACAACGTTTAATGAGCAATCCTTTGATCGTGTGATCTGAATTCTACAGTTATTGACCTAACAGCGGATGCCTTCGAGGCATTTGTACGTGTTTCCCTATATTCTTAGTACTGATTAAGAGGGAGTTCATCTAGCTAATGTTTCTGAGAATTTGCGATTCTCCTACTCGATAGTAAGTATATTATAAATGTTCGTTCATCTCCGCTTTACATTTGTCTATATTTTTCCTAACTATGTTCAGATTGGTTTCCAGTCTAACCGAATTCTGGTAAAAAAACTTTGATATATAAAAAATGCTTTTGGTTTAAAATAGTAATCACCTTTGAACGCTATTATAGTCCTAATAATCTTTGAATATAATTAGGTAGATGCGGAGGAAAGGTATCGTATTACCAAGTACTAACTGGGTTGTGGAGGTCAGATAGGCAGTCGCTCCATGTAAAATACTATTATTCAGCTACAACCGATTAGACTGGAAGCCGACCCTAACATAGTTGGGAAAACGCTAGGCAGATTATGATGACATGTGGACGAACTTAATGAAATTGTAAGGCAGGTTTGTTTTAAGAACCCTAAAAGTTGTCTGTTTCAAACGTTTTCTTTGAATAAATAGGCATTGCAATTCTCAACACTCATGTCTTTATTGTTTTCTATATGTATTACATACATGGAGTATCATGGTGTTTTCTCTATTATATAATATTGATATTTCAAAGTTAGTTCTGCAGTAAAAGTAAAGCATAAGGTATTTAGACTGCATCCAGTTAGACTGGAAGCCGACCCGACCCCATCACAGTTGGGAAAAGGCTAGACAGATTATGGTTCTACAGTAACATTTGTATTATTCATGAGTATGGATGTACTTGTACACACTGCAGGCTTCTTGCCAATAATGCCGAAGTAAGTAATATGCTAACTTATGTGTACAAGTTATAAGTTGCAAGCACAGTGGCTGAACGTGAGGTATTAAGTTTGATTCTCAGTTCGAACAAGAATTAGGTTACAAGGCACTAAAGGCGAGCATGAGGACTTTAGTTTAATTCTCAGGTCTTGCAAAAGTATAGATGTTTTTTTAAGGAAAATATTAGTGTAATCTTAATGTGCCTAGTAAAATAGAAATAATTATGTAGGCATTTGACCTCTCGACGTAAAAAATATCGAAGATTATTTTTTACGTCGAGATTAAGATATTGTACACACAGTAAAGATTTATTAATTTTGCCGATCACCTTTTTTAATTTGTAATGGATAACAGATATTTAATAATGTAAGCGTTCTTTCTTTATTAAAGAAATTAAGTTTATTAAAGCATTTCTAATTTCCGGACACAAAAAGCTATTTTGTTTAGTTTTCTTTTTATGCGTAACTATTGTTTACCGTTTTTAATTTATTTTATAGTCAACAGCCATGCCTAGGTCACGGTGATTAATAGATTAATTCATCCCTAAAATATTGCTTTCTTGGGACTCTGAGAATTTAATTCTGAGGTTTAAATTTACTAATATTAGTCAATATTCTAATCAGGATTACTTTTAGCTTTTTTCGACGGGTTGGTACTTGTGATAATGTATCGATGGTGTTATATAAATTAAAACCAGTGTAAAGTAGTCGGTGAACGCGTTTTTAGGTCAAAATGTGTTTATTATGACTATTTTCTTGGTGTACATCTAATTGAATGAAACCAAAAAAATGTTGTCGGTGATCGCATTTTTTTATTTCATGAAGTCATTGTGTGTTAATTTTTTTTTCGTCGTTGCTTCTTATTCTTACTTTGAATTTTATGGAGTATAAGTAGTTTTAATTTAATTTTATGCTCATTAATCGCTCTCATTTTATACGAGCTATCGGGTTATGTAGATCGTGTCACATAGGTCAGTAAGCATCCCTGCACCGCGTTAACCATAGACAATAACTTATAAATAACTTGGCACTTGATCGTTCGATTATTGCTACGCGCATTTTAGAAGATTTAAGGAAATATATTAATTAATGCTCTATGTTAGGTAAATATAAATTAAACGTGTTATATTTTTTTTGTGATTTTCTTGTTATGTGTTTTATTTAAAATATCTTGTAAGTAATTTGCTCTACTGTAACTATTTTTTTAATCTAAACAAGATTAAGATTTTTTTTTTTACGGATAGATAAATATCAACGTATTTTCCTGGCATTTTCGTGAAGTAAAAACACCGATAAATAAAAATTACTTACGAAATTCCTTCAAAATATCAACTTAAAGAAAATCATCACTAAACCGAACCTAACTATGCCCTACGAAACTTTTTACAGTCACAAAAAAAACTTACCTTCAAGTTTATGTTGTCCGAAAGTGTTCGAGTAGTGCACTGTAACACTGATGAGGGAGAAGTGCGCGTGTTGCGCGCTGGGAAGGTTGTACACAAGTGGCCACGGAACCTCGCACCTCCCGGTTATATACCCCAGACCAACTAGGGGTTAGGCCAAAAGCGTAGCGGTTGGTGCTACGGTGCTACGCCGCGCCCAGCGTAGGCGTGCGTAGGCCCCGGCCTACGGTATGCTACCATGAAAATTATTGTATGGAAAACCATAAGAATTGATTCGTAATTAAACGTATTGTTTAACTAAATTAGGTTTATTTTAAATCTACGTTAAATATCAACAAGTAAGTTAAGTAAAAATTCAAATAGCTGTTTTTCTTCAGTTTGTCAGTTTTCGTCGCAAAATTAGTCGACGATTCTTTGTTAAACTTACTGAAAGGGATCTTTTGAAGAAGTTTTGGCACCAAAATAAATCCGCTTATTGTCAAGATTTAAAGTTCGTAAGGAACTTTGTTTTTATTTGATTAGCGACAAAATTAGATTGGAGAGCATTGTTTATCCGATCATGTAACTTAGGCCGTTAAATTCGGCGAAACAATGAAATTAAATGGATCCAAATAAAAGTTTATTCAAAGATCGCATTCCGAGAATCTCTTTGACTGAAAGAAGGTAGACACGTGTTATTAAAATTCTTACTTTTTGATTTGTTCTGCTTTTTAGTTAATTGTGTATGAAAGTTTATAATGATCACATTTTAGACTATGATTGGATGAACTGTGTAAAGGATGATATGGCTAGAAAAGAGGTGACCGCTGAGATGACGAGTAATAGAGAAGTATGGAAGAAGAAATGCTGCGCCGACCCCATTAAATTGATATACGGGCCCGAAAGGTGCTTACTTATTTGTAAACTAAGTACTGAATTAACATTCCAACTTTAAAAAATATTATAGATTACAATAGTTAGAGATAGATTAGTAATTTCTGTTTTCAGGATTTTTGATGTGACTCCGTCCGTATGTTTATCAAAGAGTGAGTTTTATTTTGAAAAATAGATTTTTATTCTGATTATACTCCCTAACTGTTACTTTAAGTTAAGGCTTTTAGGACGTAAAATCATTTTGGTCATAAAGCCTTAAAGCAAGCTTAGAACATTTGGCATCTGTCGTATTTTTACAATCTGTTAATTATTCTTGGGCTTTTATATGACTGTAGGGTAGTCCAGCGAACTTTCTGAGGCCCTAGTACGAGTATTGTTGTTTTTCGTAACGTAAATACGCCGTTTTTTTTCACTTTTCCGACAGTATTTTAGTTAATTTTCTTGTAATAAGTACAATCAGTATCATCCATAGATATGAATCAATTCTTTAAATTATGAAGATCTTATACTTGAAACGAGAATAATTTCAATTTTCTGACGGCGTTTAAGTTATTTTTTTTTTGTAATAAGTGCAATCAGTATCATCCATTGATATGAATAAATTCTTAAAATTATGAAAATATTATACTTGAAAAGAGTTAGTTTAAAATCAACGTATTTACTTCACGAAAAACGTAAAAACTCGTGGTTCTGATCTTACTGAAAGACGCAGTTTAATGGGCGCAGTTTAATAGTAACTGCATGTAAAAATTATTTTATTTATACAGGGTGTAAACGGACCCTTCACGAAACCCTTAACTCTACGCAAAAATATATATTATTGCTGGGTAACGACTTCTTTTGGGGTGAAAAATCACGTTTTACGGTAAAACACAATATAGCACACTCAAAATATTGTGGTGACGGATACTTTGAATAAATAGTAAACGGGTCATGGAGGTAATTAAAGTAAAATTATAACCTTAAAAATTAGTATTTAAAAAAAAACTTGTGAAAAATTTGGAAATTTGACCTACAACGTCTCCGTAACTAGAAGGTTCCCAGGTAAGGTCCAGTACAATAAAATTATTGCAATGACGAGGAGAACACGTGCTTTTCGGCTTCGTTAAGGGTATTTTACACCCTTTATTTAGTTTTAAAATATTCTACGCGTCACCTTGGGGACCTCTATTTTCGTAGGTTATAAGGATACCTAATACAATAAATACAATTAGCTACCATTTCTAATAAGGAAATATTTATTGCATTTATTCATCAAAACCGTAAAAATATCCGCGGGTTTTTCCTCGTTTTTCTATCCCACCTACCCAACCCCCCCCCTCCCCCCGGGGTCCCAATAGGAACCCGATAATACCCTGTATTTTTCTTTCATTGGGAATCGTGGCCTGTAAAAAAAAACAACTATGAACTTCTGACTGTGGACATCCATTTCGGTCCGATGGGACTATTCTAAACTTTTCGAAAAGCGAAATAGTGTTCGCGAAACTTGAATACATGTATGTCCAGTGTTACCTGGGCAGACTGCCTTGCTGATTGGCTAATATTGTTATACTTATTCTTTCTGTGTTGATGGTACAGTGAGTCATATTAATTAGCTGACCCACCTTTGCATAAATGGTAAAGATTTTTTAAAATTCGAATCGATAGAATTTTATAATTCTTTTATATTTAATTTCCTATGCTAAAATAACCTATATTAACTAACTAACTTAAAAATAAACTTAAAAAATGGCGTCAAAAAACTCCTCCTCAACGTAGTCAACTGGTAATGTACCCAAAAGACTGGCGGCGTTGCCACGTTGTATGGCAACGCTTTCCTATGCTTAAATATATAAAATATAAAAGTTTTATAAAATTCTTTGTTATTTGACTGCCTCGTGATTGCAAGCACAACCGCTGCGTATGAGGGCCTGGGTTCGATTCCCAGGCTGTGCCAAAATATTACTGGGTTTTATTATTAGTATTAGGAGCCCGGAGTTTGGTAATAGGCTGTATGATGCTCCTGTGCTTGGAAACCAACTTAGGCGTTGGTTCTGCGTTGTGTCTCTGGTCACGTCAGATTGCCGTCCTTTCCGTTTATGCGACTGAGGAGGGAAAGATTGAACCTACCTGTGTTTGCATATACACTTGTGCACTCTACAAAGTTTTCTGCATCAATGCCTAGTCTAGATTTAAATTCATCATAAGTGGCATCATCGGTGGTGTTCTTTCGAGCACCGACACTGCATGCAGCTGGATATTTACGACCTTCCAAGAAGGGGGACAATTTTATACAACGAAAAAAGCTGTTCTCATAAAAGAAAAATTGTAGTGCCTATTCCTATGAGTGTAACGTCGAATTTTATTTGTACCTTCAAAGAAAAATGCCGTCAGTTGATAGACCTTGTTCTTGCTACAAGCGGCTACTGTGTATCTTTGTTCCCGAAATAGAAAGCTTTAAACCCGTGGGTGTGATAGAGGGTGAATTAAGAATGAAGTCAAGAGATTTTTCAGCAACAGCTGCTAATACATGCATTACTATATTAACCTGTAATTCGTCACATTGCAGGGAAAGAAGAAGGCAAGAAAATTGTTTTTTTTTTGTTTTTACATAATACATATTCTATGGCACTTGGTAACAGTTTAGTCTATCTGTGGAACACTTTTCGTAATCGGATCATACTTTTAGAGAACACCTTTAACAAACAGTACAAAGGAGACATTTTTTTTCGGCCCACTTGATATGTTACGTATAATATTCATATCACACCAAAAAAAATAACAAATTTATTAAAGTAAATAAACGAAAGATTGCATGGAAATTTAACCGGAATCTTGAAATCATAATAAATAAGTGATTTTTGATATTTTTTGGGAGTCGATTTATTCCTGTTAAGGTCAATGTCTTTTGGCAGGAAATACTTTAATAGGGGCGTTTTTACGTTTACAAAAAAAGTACGTTAGCCAGTGGTAATAATATCTTTAATTATCTGTATTAAAAGAAATAGTATTTAACTATTATTTTTTTTAAATGCTGTTTTTAAAGATTTTCGTTAAAATCGCGTGGATGGTATAAAAAAATCATTGACAAAAAAATGTACCTCTTCAAAATATGTATTTAAACTAATATATATTAAAAAGAGGTAACTAATCTGATTTCCAGGACTGGACAGTTTTGACCTGTCTTAACTGTCTTCCTTTAACAAAGTCACGGTTAATCGCGGGCTGATTTCATGATGACACTCAGAATTTCAAGAATTCCGGATATTCGCAGTGGTACTCCGGAGGCTCGATTTAGGCCCGGTTGATGGCCAAGGACCCCCTTTACATGAGAGTTAAACATAACCGTTCTGTATGGTGTCCGGACGTAAAGAATAGCACCATCCCATATCTTCCCGTGGGTGTCGTAAGAGGCGACTAAGGGACTTACCAGAGAATGGGCAGCAGCGTTCTCTGATTCTACAACAACCATACTGCGATCGCCAACCCGCCTGCCAAGCGTGGCGATTATGGCAAAACCCCCCCTTCTTGGGGGAGGCCTATGTCCAGCAGTGGACTTTTCGGCTGAAATGATGATGATGATGAATGATAAACATAACCGGCTATACGCAGCTACACCTTTACCAAACCCTTCGGTGATTACAGAAATGATGTACGTTTTATATAATTTACACTTTTAAATATTTCTATATAAAGTAATATAAAAAAACTTTTAAAAATAGTGGTCCGCCGGTATCAGGAGCAGGGTCCAAGCTACCGGTGGTTAGGGCTCCAGACACAGGAACCTCCTCACAATGCGAGCCGTATCGAGGAATACTGCCTTCTGAATCAGGCCCTTGATCCAACCACCTAAGGAGAGCCTCGAATGATGGTCGTCGAGGCTCTTGGCCATTAGCCGTCACGATGATCGGCACAATGATAGCAGAGTTCACATTCCACATGTCGACAACCTCGTGTGCCAAGTCGAGGTATTTTATTTGTTTCTCTTTCTCAGCTTTTACGAGGTTCTCGTCATGCGGGATGGTAACATCGACTATCATTACGCGGCGCGCTGATCGGTCTATCACTACTATGTCAGGCTTATTGGCGACAATAGTCCTGTCAGTAATGATAGACCGATTCCAGTACAGCGTGACATGGTCTTTCTCGAGAACTGGGTCGGGCACATACTCGTAGTATGGTACCTCAGATTCCACTAGTTTATATTTCAAGGCAAGTTGCTGGTGAATAATCCTGGCTACTTGGTTGTGCCTGTGCAAGTACTCGCCGTTAGCCAGATGAAAACAACCAGAAATAATATGTCTGATGGACTCACCCGGACGGTGACATGCCCGACACACATCATTTATTATTAAGACATATAAGACCTCAAAGGAATAAATGCATTAGAAGGTTTGTAGTACCCAATTATAATAACTATTATGGACAAAGATATAGATAATGCTTAGTTCCAACAATTTTTAATGACACACTATTCGATTTAGAAAGTAGCTGTACCACAAAAATGTCTTTTAAAAATATAATAGGGAAGTTAAGAAGAAAACTTTTTGATTTTTTTTTGTTAAAACCTCATAAATTAAAATGTGTTGTTTAATTTATGTCAGACTTCTTTACGTTTGCGGTTTCGTCGGCGTGAATTGAAATGTAATTACGCAATTGAGAAGGTTTTTAGTATTACACAATAGACAACTTTTATGCTACTAATATTATAGTTTTGTTATAGGTAAAGTTTAGCGTTATTTTATGGAAAAAGTACAAGTGGTTATATAAATATTAAATTGTATAATTATGGGAGCTACTTCTGCCAACAAACTGCTTTACAGTTTGACAGAAGTAATATTTTTTTGTAAAAAGATGTCACTACTAATAAAAGCTTTTTCATTTTGTTTTTTCAAAGAAAACAATAGAGGATTCTTAGAGGCTGGCTGCTTTCTGCACTGCTGAACTTGTTGGCTCAAAAACGAGACCAATTAAAAAAGTAAGAACAATAGCAAACTTCTTAAAAGAGGGAACTATAAAATTGGTTCCCGTTTGAACACGTAAGTCGGAACTAACGATGGTAAGGTCAACATCGCTGGGAGCAGGTGTCGGTCGATCGACGGTGTGGTAACCGCCTTACTGGGGACTGGCAGATTTAGCTTTAGGCTTCCTGCACATGTACGACTAATGCCTAATTAGGTGATGGATAATTTGTGAGCTGGAAAAGGATGAACACGTGGAAATAAGGTTTAAGCAGTTAAGAAGGTAACACAGCACACCGCGGTACTGGAGGAATTCTACAATGAGTTCCCCCTGGCAAAAGCAATAAACGACCGGATACCCAAACAGTTTGTATTCGATAAAAAATACAAAATCCAACTCCATGAAGACCACCGCTGCGAGGGATTAAGCCCGGCAGAACTTCGGATCTTCACGGATGGATCTAAAACAGGTACTGGCACTGGTGCTGGAGTATTCTCGGAGGATCTCAACATCCATATAGCCGTACCACTGGGGGCCCACAACACAGTATTTCAGGCAGAATGCATGGGCATTTCCCTGGCGGCTTCAGCCATCTCAGCCAGGGGGGTTGTGGACCACTCTATTCGCATACTCTCGGACAGCATGGCTGTACTGTCAGCACTAAACAACCATATAGTCAATTCTGGGTTAATACACGAGTGTCACCAACGCCTGAACCAGGTTGGTAATCTCAATAATATAACCATACAATGGATCAAAGGACACAGCGAGTCCCGAGGCAATGATGCAGCGGACGAACTCGCTAGAAGGGGATCGAGCATGGCAGCTGTGGGACCTGTACCCATCGTGCCACTCCCTTTCGGATAACTACGCACACTGGTAAGGAAACGAACCAGCGAACAACATCACAAGCTATGGCTGGACCATGGCGAGTGCAGGCAGGCCAAGGAAGCACTTCCCACTATCGATGGCCGCCTGACCAAACGGGCGCTTCGGCTGACCAAATTACAGTTACGCACACTAACAGCCGCCATCACTGGTCACGGCTCTTTTAATAAACACCTCTTTGTCATAGGTGTCACAGACAGCCCCCTATGCCGAGCCTGCATGGAGGAAGACGAAACAGCAGCCCACGTGCTTCTTCATTGCCCAGTGGTTGCAACATACAGGGCAAAGTACTTCGGTAACCCAGGTACTCTCCGCGAGATTATCAGCAACATCAAGGCACTGCTGGCTTTTCTCGGGGAGTTGGGGTGGATCGAATAAATTTCCCACCCGCACGCAAAATACGCGCCTCGACGTGGAGTTGCGGACACCAGCCCGTCATACAATACAATACAATACAATAAGGTTTAAGCTGTCAGTTCTGCCAAATCATCTTTCTCCTGCTCTTTTCCCGTTTTTTGCTTCTTCCATACTTTTTACCTCGGTAAGCACCTTTCTATAGACCGACCGCTTTAATGAGTCCTCCGCCTTACGCCATCAAAGGCACATTAAGCGTCCACAAAGTCCTAACAATATCCCACAGGTTATTTGCTTTACAATAACCATATTTAATCCACGTAGGTATTACGATACTAATTGAACCAATACGTGATCAACCTTCAGAATATTCCATTTAAATGTATACCTTAAGCGGTCGATCCATAGCCATATAATTTTTTACACAGTCCAGTTATAGTTTTTTGGCCTTTGCCTACTCTTTTAGCCATTTACATTCATGCTCAAAACTTTCTTCACAACGTTTTCCTCAAGTTACACCCATAGTTCTTGTTTCTTATCCAAAAAACAGTAGGTACCTAATCTGGTACTGCGAACACTTACGTGTGAAATACCAAAAAAAATAATACTCATAATAAGTTAAATTAAACCACACTGGAATATATTATCATTTATCACATAACTGTCTTCGTAGTTTTCATTTCGTGTCGCTACGATATCGTAGCACTGGCTACGGCGTAGCTTGTACTGCCCTACGAAGCTACGACGCAGTGCGTAGTAATTTTCAAGGGCTCAGATTCACTTTGATCAATCACCTTATTGGATTTGTCCTAAAGTTCAAAATATATTTTATACAATCAAACAGCTTTTGCCGACCCCAAGTAACAGAGGACAAGGGTTGGAAGATGAGGATGAAATAACTTTTTAGACATTTTCTCAACAATGCAAAAACCTTCGTTCGTTTTCACAATAGACGGTTAGAATCTCGTAGAAGCGAGCTCATTACATAAGTGCGAATAAGTGATCAGTGACGCATAGTAACTATCCACTGTGTCCACAGAGTAGTTAGCAAATGGAATAAGAAAGTTTTACAAAAATAAGATAGTTACCTTCCTAATAATAGTCCGTGTATAATAGAAAGAACAGAAAACGATCGAGAAATAGTCATTTGTTCAAATCTACGAGACTATATTTCTTCTTGTCTCGATCGTTACATTTTAGGCAATCTCTGACCATCGAGAAATGCAAAGAAAAATGTCAGGTAGGCACCTCACATTGACAGCATTCTCAAGATTTATTTACACCTCGTGACATTTAAACTGACTGAATACGCAACGCCATCGACCAAGTCTAATGATATTTCTTTCATTCACCTCGTAAATTGAATCAGCGGGATCCACTGACGACATACGGTTGAGTACTCCGTTTGCTTATCACTCCGTGATTAAAACCCATATACCGGATGAAGAGGTTCTCTTAATTACTATTGAAATGTCTCTGCTACTCGTATTACATAAGCATAGATAATAAAATGATCTAATCACAGTCCTCGGTTAGTGGTTTAATAGATTCTAAGTTGTAATAAAATTAACATAAGTGGACATTATATTTTTTATGCCCTAGAATCTTATTTAATCCATAAGTAACAGATGTAGGTTCGATTCGAGACTTTTCATTTGCAATTTTATTTTTTTTGTATAGATTTACATTTCACTGTTATGTAAGTATATCTTGGAGAAATATTCAGTAAAACTTTTTTAAGTTAACTATTGGGCCAGTTAGTACTAAAGATTAAAATAATCTCGTTGAGGGCAGCAAAAGTCTCCACACGATGGTTGCCGGAAGACGGACAGCGCCGCCGTGGTTGACGATCTGGACGCGAACCACGAGGGCTGCTTCGAGGAGGCACGGGATGAAAGCACATGGATGGAATTGGGGGAGGCGTTTGCCCAGCAGTGGGACAGTACCAGCTATTAAAAAAAGGGCAGCTTACTAATAATAGCTGGTTGCTGTGTGATTGTCATGTTGACTTCAATCATGGCCCTATTATTCTTCACAGAGTCCCGTCAGGACTCAAATACTTTCGTCTTCAAGAGGTCTTCCTTAGATTGATGGCCAATAAAAAATCGTTACCAACATACGAAATTCCTAAGTTTCTTCAGACACAAAACCTGCCGAGATTTGTTAAAATAGACAGATAATTTGACTTATTTTATGTTGCTCTATTTTGCGTCTTGTAGCATCGTATTTGACGAGTCTGTAATGGTAGTAAATAAATAAATAAATGTCATGTCAACACAAGTATAATAGGGAAAAAATCATTCCAACAATCGTTAATGTACAGACAGCCTAACATGTTCCGTCCCATGTCCCAATGTGGGTAGACTTATCTCCGATTTCTCTCGAATGGCTAGGGAACGCCTGTGCTATATCACCCTACCCACTACTTGCACCATTATGTCTTATTCCCAATAAGGGAATTCTCAGTTTGCTAGCGTTCCGCGCGGTTAATATTTAATTTGCTTCCAGGAAATAATACTGACAGTAAAATGTGTTATTTTTACTCTTTACTAGTTTTTTCTCGCGGTAACGGTAGCGTTGGAGTCAGAAATTATTAAACGTGAACGTACTACATCTACCAGGATAATTGGTATCTATCCAATGTCTTAAAGCAGATCATGGTCTACCCGTGTACCAAACATCCGGATCCGTTCAATCATTAACCCCCTTTAGTCAAGTTACAATAATTACTTGAGTTTAATGTTAATACTTTTGCAAATAAAACAATTTTAAGTAAGAACCGTCAAAGGATGGTTATTACTTCGCTTAAGTTCTTGCCTATTGCATTGTTGTTTTCTTAAAGTTCTACCTTCAAGCAATTACTAAACTACAGAATAAAAATCGTATCTTAAGTTATTACTTTTACTTAAGTAATCACTTTGACTTTTTTATAGATACGGGGGTGTAAGACGTGAAAAGGTAACAGACAGACCAACAGATAGATGGGCAAATAGTTACTTTCTCATTTACAATATTACTAGAAACATGTGTACCCTCACTCTGTAGAATAATGAATTATTGAGCATGGTACTGTCGTTTAATAATATCTGTAAAATGAAATGAAGAACTGCTGTTTTCTTTAAAAGTGTGTAAATATTTCTGCAATAGTATATTGAAAATAATTAATTTGTGCAGCGATGATAATGATAATTTATGATAATTTATAATATTAATTGAAAAAAGATTGCGTCTTTTTCTAACAGCCTGTACGGTCAGCAAGCGTAAACATTATGTCGTGTATTTAAGACCTTTTAATTGATTTAGGTACTAACTTTATATGGTCGAGCAGCGGTGGCCCAGTGGTGTCGGCCCCGACTTACGAGCAGTTAGTCGTGGGTTCGAACCCAGGCAGACGCATTGCTTTATGTAATTTATTTCATCACCGCTACTCTCAAAATAACGGTGAAAGAAAACATCGTGAGGAAACCGGCATGCCTTATAACCAAAAATTCGATGACATGTGACATCTACCAACACGCACTGGGTCCGCTTGGTCGATTATAGCTCATTCCCTCACACAGAGAGGAGGCCAGTGTCCCAGCAGCGGGAACATTATAGGCTGATTATGCTTATGCTTATATATTCTATCTAAAATAATCTAAAATCCTAAACCAACCCTGGAGTGTAAATGTGGTGTTGCCCCACACGACGAAACGATAGGACACTTGATATCGTGTCCTGCCTCTCCTGTTGTTTGCACATCACAGGAGCTGATGGACGTTACTGAAAGTCCCAAACTCGTTGACGAGTTTTGGGCTGACTCAATTTGAGTTGTCATCGACACGATATGCAGAGAAAAAATATCTAAAATTATTTGCGTTACATTTTAAATACTTACCTTTAAATATTACAGTTGGTGATGTCCTTTGATGGTGTGCTTTGAATAAATAATAAGGAAACCACCAGAAGTTGAACTTAAGTATTGTCATTAATCACTTCGGTTGTTAATACTCGTTTAATGGACATCGGTTTTGTGCGGAATTCAGACTGAAATTGTCCATAATGTGCAAGCTTATTTATAAAATTATATTTTACACAATATATTTTTTATTATAGAATATTTAATTTATTTTTTCAATGTGAGAATGTTTGCTCGTTGCGACGACATTTCATAATATTAGCGATTAAAGATTTTGAATGTTTAAAGTAAACCATATAGAGAAACCAGAATGAGAATATCTGAAAAAAATCCTGACCAACGTCACGACATCCTACCTTTCGTAAGTACTAGAATACCTTCTAAATATTTACTTCAATAAATAATACTTACTTAAAACTCTTACGCAACGCTTAATGATCACATATTTGCCTTGAAATCAATTTGTCATGGTCCCAATCACGTGGCATAAACACATGTTTCTTTTTCAATTTCATAATTTCGTTTCTTAAGGGATTAGGGAAAAGTTTTAAAGAATACGAGTTACAACATTCGGCCCCTCGTTCATAAGTACCTAACGATTAACTTGTATTTTTGTTACCAGTTCCGAAGGGTGAAGTTTAACATAAGTGAAGCCGGTCAAAAGCTAAAAATGTGTGCAAAATTTTTTTATAATATTTAAGAGGGAACAGGGCCAGCGAGGAATTTGAAAAATAGGTATTTGAAGAAACTATTACCGTCGCACCGCGTCAAGCCTGCCCCCGTAGAGTGCGATAGGGACAGCTGCAGCTCAGACCGATTTATCACAAAAAAAATTGAGGAGATCGTCGTTTCGTTTTTCCTTTTATCTCCTCGATAATTGAGCCGATTCAGTTATTTTTGATATTAATATTTTAAGAAATTGATTGAAACCTAGACATACCTACTCTAGGTATGTCTAGGTTTCAATCAATTTCTTTTATGTTTAAAACTTTTCGAATTTGTCTGGTAGTCCTCTAATCACGGCCGTAAAAATCGGATTTTTTGTCATTTTAGGAGGGTCATATTTTCTTTACTTATTAGTTTCTAAAAAAAGGAAATGACAGAGACGTGTCTACAGTAGACCTTGATTTTATGGAAAAAAAAAGATTGCTCTACAGGCATTATTCAGGAAGTAAAAAGGAGAATACATTTGTATGGAGAATCGCAGCTCCTGTTCCCTCTTAATCGCCATGATGGAGAGGGGCGGCCGGAATAAGTTTTGTTATGTAGCGCTTTCGAAAGTTTGCTAGGTTATTTTTTCGATGTCATATAATAAGGTACCAAGGTAAGTAAACGGTAACATTCACTTTACTTAACTAATTTGTCTAGAATTCCCTTAATTCACTCGTGACTTGAAAAACAAGACAGTCTACTGATCACCACAAATTAGAGACTTGCGTGGATAACAAAATGTTTGAGCGTAAAGGAAACAAAAAAATGCTATGATTGTAGCTGGTTGTGTTTTGGAGTTTCTGACATAAGCATAATCAGCCTATAATGTTCCCACTGCTGGGACACAGAAGCCTCCTCTCTATAAGAGGGAATGAGCTATAATCTACCACGTGGGCTCAGTGCGGGTTGGTAGACGTCACATGTCTTCGATTTTTTTGGTCTAGGACATGCCGGTTTCCTCACGATGTTTTCATTCACCGTTTTGAGAGCACGTCGACTGCGACTTAGTAATTGTTTTAAGGTCCTATCACAGTATGATCCCACCCTAAGATTTCAGTCATGCCGTCACCTAGCCATTTCCACAGAGCATAGATCGCGTATCTCCTAGAAAGTTCGGCCCACCCCCCAAATGTTTGTTTTATGTCGGATAATTGATTACTGGTTCCATACTCTCATCCTGACGTTTAATTGTCCCCTTGTCCCCATTGATGGATAACACATTGCTCACACCATGACAGATTGGTTTTGCCTAACAAAACCTTCGCGGGTACAGTTTTCTAATTAGATGAGTGGGTACACATTATCGCGTGAAATGAAACAATTATAAATTGCTTGTCTCTTTCCTGTGTTTACTTACTCGTTAATTGTGAAGGAGATATTAATTTGAGGAGCTAATGTTGAAGGTGCCAGCGTATAAGTGAGTGTAACATTTTTATTTGATTGATTAAAATTGACACTTGTGTAAAGTGCCGTACAGTGAAGGTACAGTTTCTTGTGAAGAGCTAGCCCTTTGAAGACTTAAACTCTTTACTTACTCTGCAACAAATTACTACAAATAGAGTATGAGGGAGGAGGAGCTCGTGGCTAAAAAATAACAGCCGCTCGGATCAATCTTCAGGTTAAGCCGTGCTTGCCTAGGTTGTTCTGTGGATGGGTGACCACCCATTACATACCGAGTTTCCTTCGTGCCTTGGAAAGCACATTAAGCTGTTGGTCCCGACTGTCATTTGTAGATCTTTGACAGTCGTTACAGGTAGTCAGTGGCTCAAAAAGTCTGACCTAGTACTAACTGGGTTGTAAAGTACAGATATATGGATAGTCAGTCCATGTAAAATACGGGTATGCAACTGCATCCGGTTAGACTGGAAACCGACATTAACATAGTTGGGAAAAGGCTAGGCAGATGATGATGATAGGGTGTGAGTTAATGAAGATCACAAAATTCAACATTGTTAAGTTATCTTCACTACATAGTATAAAACAAAGTCGCTTTCTCTGTCCCTATGTCCCTTTGTATGCTTAAATCTTTGAAACTACGCAACGGATTTTGATGCGGTTTTTTTTAATAGATAGAGTGATTCAAGAGGAAGGTTTATATGTATATATTGCACCTGTGCGAAGCCGGGGCGGGTCGCTAGTTATCTAATAAAATGTTAGTTAGCTGGATCTTATTGTGCAGATCTTTTTTTCTGTAAAACTATGCCATTTGGAGGTATAGTTTAGGAGGTAGCGCAGTTTCATAAATTACGCACATTACAGTAGGCCAATTAGAGAGTCTTCCACGGAGCCCGACTCGCTCTTCACCAGTTTTATTTTTTACAAATTGTGGCTCTGTTAGGTTAAAAAATATTTCTACTGGAAATATGACTATTTCGTTGTAATAAGTAGAATTTCCAGTAAACGAGCATTGTCCTTTTGAATCTCATCGAATGTAGCCCACATTGAAGGAATCGCTTTAGGGTTACATTACAGACCGTATGCTAACTGTCGATTAAACAAACTGAAATATCAGTGTCTCTTTATAATACTAGAATAATCGTCTTAACTTACGGGGACTTCAGACAGAGCCTATTATCAATATGACCATTATCTACCAGCGCTGTGCTGTGGGCCCCCGTAGCACAGCATCATGCTGAGTGGTAACCTGCTTGTCACAGTCTAGACGTGCAAACTGGTATTTCTTTTTTTTTTTTTTGCCCTTTTTGTATTTATAATATTTGTTATGCTTTGTTAAGATTATTGTTAAGTTATTGTATGATTTCCTTTATTTATTTCCATACAAATCTTATACATTTTTAAATATTCCTTAAAATAAAATTGTAGCCCATCGGTATCGGGAACAGGGTCCAAGCTACCGGCGGTCAGGGCTCCAGAGAGAGGAACCTCCTAACAATACGAGCTGTGTCTAGGGGTACGGTTTTCTGAATCAAGCCCTTGATCTAGCTGCCTAACGAGAGCCTCCTCAGGTATTGCTCGAGGCTCTTGGCAATTAAGCCATGGGCTGATACGACTATCGGCACAATGATCGCTGAGTCCACATCCCACATGTCGCTAACCTTGTGACAAATAAATATTGTTTCTTTCTTTCTTTCTTAACTGTAAACGTCTATTGTCTCAATGTGTGACAGTAAGTACCACATCCCACATACTGACCTTTTCGATTGCTAACTTTAGAAACACTCTTTAATATCCATTATTCCTTTTTCTATTATTTCTCGTTATTTTCATGAAGAATGGTTGGCATCTAGACCGCCATTTATGACACTTAAATTAATCTGTTTTATACGCTACAGGTGGTGTGGTCCCACTGATCTGATCTATACATAAATATTTCTTTGGAATCAAATGTAAGATACCTTTATCTTGATATTTGTAACTAACATTTTTTATTCTTTTTACCCGACTGAGGAGATTAATGTGTTTAGAGAAAGAATTTCTGAATAATTGAAACTATCCGACTGAATGATTTTGAACTTATTTCGTTTTGCTTTGACAAGGTTAGGTACATCCCATAATCGCATGTGACGAAAAGAGTAATGAATATAAATATGAAGCTGGAGGGAGAGGAAACCCAAGGAAACGATGGATGGATTGTGTTAGAAATCATTAGAAAAAAAAAGGTGTAAATGATTGTGTGACGGTTGACAGGGCCGAATGGAAGAAAAGTTGCGCCGACCCCAAGTAATATGGGACAAGAGCAGGAAGATGATGATGAGGTACATCCCATTCTGATAGCGCGGATTACAGTTTCAATCCTTGGTTTTGTGGTCCATGCCGGTAGGCCACTATAAACCAGCTGTAATGATAAAATATTCATACTAAATATATTTTGCAGTAGGCACTTATCAAGTCATCATACCAACGACAGCGTGGCTTGCCTTTTTGTATGATAAACCACGTCAGTAATAAAAACATGAATTTCTTTGAATTCGATTTTTATGGTGAAATGTTCGTGAACAAACAATAATCGAGTATTATGAACATCGGAAAGCCAACCGTGGCATAGATACAATAACTAGAAATGTTATTGAAATCTCAAAGCCTGTTACTAGTGATGTTCACATATGACAAGCTCGCAAGATGCTACTACGAAAGTCTATTATTCTGTTCTTATCTACAATCTATCCACACTCAACATCTGCCTAGCCTTTTCCCAACTATCTTGAGGTCGGCTTCCAGTCTAACTGGATCGGATGCAGCGTATTAAGCTGCAGTATTTTACATGAAGCGACCTCCACAATGCAGTTAGTACTGGGTAATACGATACCCAAAGTAAGACTGGTTGTCACACTTTCAGGCCACCTGTAACGACTGTCAAAGATTTGTAAATGACAACCGGGACCAACGGCTTAACGTGCTTTCTGAGATACGAAGGAAACTCGGTATATAATGGGTGGTCAACTGATCAACCTGGGCAAGCACGGTTAAAGACCGAACCCAGCGGCTGTCATTATTTAGTCACGAGCTCCTCCTCACTAATCTATCCCCACTATACCTAATATTAATGTGGAAATAACTCTGTCTGTATGTCTGTTACGTTTCCAAGGCTTATGAGCTGAACGAATTTAGATCATAGTCTTGGTTATGAAAGAATATACTTTATACCTCGATAGTACGTTCCCTTGGGATAATTCTTATCCTAAAAAAAATTACAAAGTCTAGCATAAAATATTGAATTTCGATGGATCGTCAAGAGTTTGACATTTTCCCAGCTTTAGATTCTCAAATCAGAAACCGTAAATTAATGTAAACCGCTACCAAATCAATTGCTACCATCCCAGGTTCTGGGATTAGACTGCAATTAATGCAAATAATTGTGTCTTTGTGGTTCAAATATTTTGGTAAAATATTTTGTTTCGTCATTTATAAATTAATTATATACACTGTTTTAAGCTTTCACGGTTTACAACTAAACTTGTACTGTCACTTACGGGATATCTAAAATCGGGAGCTCAAAACAATGAACAATCACGGAAGATATCCCGTAAGTGACAGTACAAGTTTAAATTAATTATATTTTTTTATATTAAAATTATATATTTTCGGAGAAGGTGTTTTGTGCAGCTTACAAATAAAGCTATTAGATACAAAGTAATTGCTTCATATAATGTAGGTACAAACTTTCATATGTTTTACGATCGTTCTTTTGTTTTACGGGAACAAAAATGACGGAATAAATGGCTTTATTAATTTTTAAACAGAAACATTACAAAATTGGAATATAAATATTTCAATTGTTTTTATTCATGAGTACAAGCGTACTATAACTCATGTGTGTAAGGTGCGGTGTTGATAGTAAGTGAAACGAGTGAATGCTCGAATAATACTGAAATATATTTGATAGGATAGTGCATATAAAAGGTGTACAAGGTACATAGATTATAGTGTTACAGATCTTAAAGTAGGTACTTAACTAATACAACCCTTACATCACCGCACTTATTGAAAAAAAAAAAAATTAAGGAATTGTTTTTTTTTTTTTTTACATATATTATATTATGAAACATAGTATGGTTTTGTTCGATTTTTATGAACAAGGTCCTTTTTCCCATTTTGATTAATTATTTCTACGTTGGGTGGTACATCTTTTACAACTTTGAATGGTCCTGAATATAAGTTGTCTAATTTCTTGCATAACGTATCATTTTTAACTAAAATTAAATCATTCTCTTTATAGTTTATAGGGTTTACATTTTTATCGTATACTATCTTTCTATTCAACTTACTTTTTAATAGGTTATTTCTAGCCTCTTTTTGCGAAAGTTGTAATCGGTATTTTAATTCATGAGGATAGCTGTCAAAGTTATATAATGGTTCTAAGTCTGTTGTCAGGTTGCTAGGAAGAGAACATTTCTTACCAAAAACTAACTCGTATGGAGTGAATCCTGTTTCTGTATGTACGCCCGTGTTATATGCAAAACACCAAAAAGGAATCCACTTACTCCACATTTGTGGATGATTCTCTGTTTGAATACGCAAAAACGCATTCAAATGTTTATGAGTGACTTCCAATGCTCCTATGGACTGGTGATGGTATGCTGTAGAATTAAGTTGTTTTATGTTTAATAATTTACATACCTGTTGAAATATTTCTGAGAGAAACTCCTTTCCTCGGTCTGTCGCTATTACTTTCGGCACACCGTATCTGAGAATGAAGTTGTTGACAAAACTCCTCGCCACTTCTTCTGATTTTTTAGAAATTAAGGGATAGCCTTCTACATATTTTGTGAGTTCACATTGTAATGTTAGCACGTATGTAAAATTATCATTGTCTGTTTCTAATGGACCTACCAAATCTAAATATACTTTTTCAAACGCAGTATTAGCTGTGCTAGTTATCACCATGGGTTCTTTCTTAGGTATTGAATACTTTTGCCGCTGACATTTGTCACACCGCTTTACAAATTCCCGAACATCATTATCAATACCGGGCCAATAATAGTATTTCTTTATGTTATTTGACATCCGTCTCATACCAGCATGGCCACTACTTGGTAAGAGATGAAAGTCATTTAAAATTACTTTCTTATCATCCTTGTTCTCTATCCTTTTTACATCACTTAAAATGCATACGCGCGGTCCGGACCTACTTTTATTATTTTTTTTTGACGTTATTAACTTTTTGATAAAGTTCTCGTTGTCTTTATTTTTTAATATGTATTTTTCGTTTAATTTCAATAGTTTGCAAAATTCATCTAAGTCTCTCACAAATGCGTCTCGCGTCATTTGCGATTGGGAACTGAGGAATTTCACGTAAACTGTTGATTTATTTTCTACATAACAGAATATTTTATTTTCTTTGGAAATAACCCCCATTTTCTTAAAGATTCTTAATTCTTTTATATCAATAAATTTTAATTCGACAGATTCTTTGGGTCTAATATGAGTGCTTACGACTTTTGGTTGATCAGGCCTCAAGTCTGAAACATCCATATCCACCGTTGAGTCTGGTTTATTTAATTTTTTCGCTTGTGCTCTTGTCATGACGTTCATTATACTTTCATGCATTTCCTTCAATGCTTTTATAGTAATTCTAGACAGTGCATCTGCAGCTGCATTGTCAGAACCTTTTATGTATTGTACTTCAAAATTATACTCCTCTAAAGTCATTCTAAATTTCATTAGTCTACTTGATGGGTCTTTCATATTGAACAAGTATACTAATGGTTTATGGTCTGTAAATATTATAAAAGGTCTTCCATACAAATATGGACGAAAATATTTCACAGCCCATACTATTGCCAGAAGTTCTTTTTCTATGACAGGGTAATTCTTTTCGGCTTTGTTTAAACTTCTGCTAGCGAAAGCTACAGGTCGTCCGTTATTATTTGACAAAATTGCTCCTATAGCATTATTTGATGCATCTGTGTGAACTATAAAACGATTTCCTTCTGAAAAATCAGGATACTGTAACACTGGTGGACGTATTAAACGTTGTTTTAATTTTTCAAATGCTTCTTGACGTGCCTCACTCCATTCGAATGGTACGCCTTTTTTTGTTAATGTATTTAAAGGGTAAGCAATTTCAGCAAATTTTGGTATGAATTTTCTGTAATAATTGGTGTAAGCTACGAATCTTTTTACTTCTTCTGTGCTTGCTGGACATGGATAATTTTGAACTGCAGTTATTTTTGCAGGGTCAGGCATTATACCGTCACTTGAAATTACGTGTCCCAAGTACAAAATTTGTTTTCTAAGAAAATCACACTTGGTGGGATTTAACTTTAAGTTAACGGTTCGTAATCTTTCAAAAATATCTTGTAAATTTTTATTATGTTGTTCTAAGTTACGTCCAAATACTATTAAATCATCTAAATATATCAAACATTTTTCATATTTTAGACCGGCCATTGCTATTGTTATCATTCTTAAAAACGAACTAGGACTGGTTTTCAACCCCATAGGCATACGTGTCATCTGAAACTGTCCGGAATGAAAAGCTGTGAACTTTCTGCTGTCTCCCTCTAATTTGACGTTATAATAGCCTTGGTGCAAATCAAGATGTGTGAAATAAATGCTACCCGACAATGATTCTAATATTTCTGTAATATCCGGTAATGGGAATTTATCGTCCTCTATGCAATTATTTAGTTTTCGGTAATCAACTACTAGTCTCCATTTATTTTCTCCAGTGGAATTCGATTTCTTCGGTACCAATAATATTGGACTGGACCAGTCACTTTTACTTGGTTCTATAATACCTTCCTGTAGCATTTTATTAATCTGACGTTTTATTTCACTTTTTTGAGAATGTGGCAAACGGTATTGTTTTGAAAATACTGGTGTCGTGTTGGGTTTTACGGTTATAGTATGACTGTATACATTTGTAGTAGTTAATTTGTCTTTGGGGAGGTAAAATATATCCGAATATTTTGCACATATATTTTCTATCGTTTTTTGTTCTTCATTATTTAAATGCTGCAATTTTAATTGAGAAAATAAGTTTTTAACCCTGTCTGCATCATTTTGCGTTTTTTCATAGAGACAGACGTCAAATTCACTAAGTTTGCTAATGTTAGGTTCTATTTCCGTTAGCGATATATCTTCGTCATTAACGTTTAATATTTTAATAGGTATTAGTCCATGTTTAGGAGTTCCTATAGAACTTGCTAAAAACACACCATGTGTTAGTTCTTTTGAAGTTACTACACAATCCTCATTAAAGTTCGTTTGTATGAAGTGTATAGACTCACTTCTAGCAGGAACATCTAAAGTTTCATTATATTTACCCAGTAGTGGCAAACAAATAGTTGTCCTTTCGGTAGATAAAGTTAAAATATTTTTATCGAAATCTAGCTGAGCCTTATATTTATTTAAAAAGTCACGACCTAAAATTCCACCTCCCTTAATAGGTAAGTTATGAAAAACAAAGAACTTCTGACTAATTGTTTCACCATTTAAGTTAAATTGTAAATATAAGTATCCTATTGCTTGGACTCTGCCACCTAAACTGTTTATGGCTACATGCTCGTTATGGTTTGTAATGCCGCATTCGAGAGCATGTTTATATGTACATGCTGACACCGATGCTCCAGAATCTACTAGAAAATAATGTTTCTTAATATGACGGTTATGTAATGATGATAATAAAGAAATATAACAATTACTATCACTTGCTAAAATATATTTATTACTGTTAGTCACGAAAAAACTGATTGGATGTTAATCTTGATTCTGTGTTTTGTTCCGAGTTATTAAGAACATTGACGTAACGCTCTTTAGGTATCCCTTGATTTCTTCTATTTGAATAATTAAAGTTACCTCTTTGCCATCTGTGACTGCTGGTTCCTCCTCGAGCCGTCTGCCCCCGAGAGGTAGGGCGGTATCGTTGCTGCTGCCCTCGCGGTTGGCCTCTGTATGCGTAGTTGTTTCTACCTCCACCACGTTGGCCTCTATTGTTATTTGAACGGCTTCTGTTATTATAGAAATTATTGTGGGGCCTTTTATACATACCCATGATTTCTCCATGTGGAGTTGTAGTCGAGACCTCCTCGTCTTGTGCTGCTTGGACTGCGTCCTTTAATGAGCTGTAATTTCTTGCAGAAATAATTGTACTTAGTCTTCGATTTCGCAAACCATCGGCAAATTGTTTGATTGCTATCTTTTCGTTAATTGGTTTTAATATACTAAAGTTCTGTTCATTGTCGTTAGCTTGCGTAATCGTCATATCCACAAATAATTCCGTGATTTCTTTCCCGTAATCAGCAACCGACAACTCATTTTGTTTTATTTTCATTAATTTATTTTGTATTGCCGTTGCAGCTTTCTTAGGTAATAACACTTTTTTCATGTCATCAATTAAGTCATTTACAGTGTCATACTTTGCATTTAACTTTATCTTAGCTTCTTGTGAAAGTCTACTTTTCAAGACGAAATTAATTAAATTTTGTTTACAAGCACTATCCTTCAGTAGAGAGTTATAGTATTCGATGTTATCAATTAGCTGTTTTATACTTGTTTCCTCATTTGTCATAATAGGTAAAAGAGTTAAGGCAGTTTTCAAATCAAATGAATTCATTTTTGACGAGCTCTCTAATATATCACTTTCACTCAACAATAAAATATCCTCACGTAAATCTATAAATTGACGACAACAATTTTCTATTAATTCAATATCTTGGGCACTATAATATTTTTTCTTAATTTTTTCATTAAAATCAATCAACCAAGTTTCGTACTGGTCATAAATTACATCAACCTCATTTAATTTATTTTCTAATATTCTTTCTGACCTTCTTTTCGGTCCTAACTTTGTTAAGTACACTCTTATCTTCTTTAAATCATTGTACAATTTCAAAATAGCATCCATACCTTATTACCATCATAACAAAAAGGGAGAAATGGAGAAATGATGCGTTTGCAATACAGTATTAAGCATTAGTATAAGTATTATTGACTAAACACCGCACGCAATTAATTCTAAGGTCCAAAGTTCAATCAGCGCATCGTCCATATTTGGTAATCGATGATCTTGTTGGAATGTTAACACGATTAATGTGTGTTTATATTTATGCACTTGATTATTTTATTGGGATGCACTTTTAATTCGCACTCTTTTTTTTTTAACACCTTTTTAAATTACACTTAACACTTTTTACACTATATCTTCCTCGTAGTTTTTCGAAGATGGCGGTTCCGTGGCCCCCAGCCGCATGCGTCGACGAAAAAGAGATCTCCTCACAGTCGTTCTATTTATCTCATTGGTGATCCATTTTTTATGGCACCTTTTGTACAGCCGATACACGAAGCTCAATACACCGAGTAGTAGTATAAGCAGGATACAGGACAGTATAATGTTGGATGTGGACATATGAAAGCGAAGTTCTTCTGCTGTTGCTTGGTTACTGCCAGCCGCCGCGTTTTGAACGATCAGGGTCTCCTCTTTAGACTGCTGCTTGCCCATTTTTGTGGATGATTAGTACAGTCCCTCTGACGTCCAGTCCGTAGGCCCAAAAAGTCACTACTCGTCCCATTTTCACTATTATTTTTCGTTACTCATCGAATGGTATTCTGTCACGGAGTCACACTTAACGTCTCAAATTCGCGTAGCGTCCTATGGCGGGTCGCCATGTAAGGTGCGGTGTTAATAGTAAGTGAAACGAGTGAATGCTCGAATAATACTGAAATATATTTGATAGGATAGTGCATATAAAAGGTGTACAAGGTGCATAGATTATAGTGTTACAGATCTTAAAGTAGGTACTTAACTAATACAACCCTTACATGTGGTTTATGCCTGTATTGGGCAAAATAAGAGCGCTGAACCATTCAAATTGAAAAATTCACTTGTGTCGCATCACTAACTCCCGTCATATTGGAAACCAAAGAGACCAACTGAACCAATGCTTGTATTGTAAACTAAACCATATGGAAAGGTTCCAAGATGTAATTTTGCCTGTTTCAAGTCAAAAGAACTAAATTACATGCACTTTCCATTGAAAGTTTGTTATGGAATATATCCCGAACGCGAGTTTGCATTGTGCAGCAAATAAAAATTGTCTATGCGCTGCAGTCATTCCACAATAAGGAGAAATGAAAGGCTGTAATGTGAAACAAGGGGTATGCTAAAAGCGGTCTGTTCTGTTATACAACATTAGTTTTAGTAGGTATATGCGAAACCTAATACACGTGTCTAGTATTTTTATGTAAAGAATCTATGTACAAAATTTCAAAACTGTATCATGAAAAATCACAAAGTTATAAGCTTGTTCTGTTACCTAGTTGTCCGCACAAAAACGCGGTCATCACGCAGCGCGCCTCCAGCGTCGTCTTGAGCTCATTGAAAATAATAATTTGGCAGTAGGTACCTAAATTATTGCGATAGGTACTCAAAGTCACTCGGTATCCAACTTTTAACTTTTTTAAATATTTTTGGGAAAAAATATAACATGGTTTAAAAATAATTGGAATCGATTCAGTAACTTATTCTGAACAAACTATATTCAGGTTTCGCATATACTATAAATAATGCTGTATATCAGCCGTATCTATAGACACTCACATAGTGTTTCTTGCTGTTCTATGTTTCTAGATTTTTAGGCAGTAGCTAGCTCTTATATGTCCGCTAGCACCACAAATCACAAAATGTATTTAGTGGTAAACATATTCTGTCATGTCTGACTGCCTCGATCTCGGAAACTTCGCAGACTGTTTGGTTGGTTTAATAGTCGAAAGTGCTAGGTACTGCTGTGCATGAGCTCCCGCATGCAAAAAAATGTTATGCCACGGTGTCTGGATTTTGCACCCGGTTGATGGCTTGCCACGTGTTCTTGGCACTTAAATATAACTGGTTTGTATAATTGCATCTAAATCTAGGAGGTGGTCGTTGACGTAACCGGACTATCCTGTATGCCTTGAGTGTAAGGATTCCAGACAGAGGCATGTAAACTTAAAAAATGAAATGAAATATTTATTTACCAGATATAAATCCACATACAACATTCACAAAAAAACACTAAAATAAAATAAATTAAACCTATTGAAATGATACACACACCGACGCGCCCCAAGTGCAGCGAATTAGGTAATTAGGAATTAGGTAATCGGCGTGTGGTAGGACTGCCACCTTATATGTAGGGGACTGTGGTACCATTCTCGTACCGCGCCCACCAAGGAATTGGCTGATCGATGTATGGCAGTGCGTGCGGCGGCCGAGCGGCTCCTAAACAGCGCCTGCCAGCAGGGCGCGCGGCCCGCGGCAAACATGGCGCTCACGCTCCACCACCGAGGCAGTCGAAACATCGCACGCCACGCGTTGTTATACTGCACCCGCATATCGCTCAGAAAAAAAAATATAATAAAAAAAAGAAACAAAAAATCTACGCGACTATTCACTAAGGGCACCCCCTGTGGGGTATGAGCCTCGGCTTAGGGCGTCGCTGGGGGAGGACAGCTAGGGACAGGCTGGATCGGAAGAATGAAATGGTGGTAATCTTTATGTAGGAAGCTACGTGGGCCAGTGTCGGCGCGTTTGCTACCAGAAAACATAAAACAATAACATAACAAGCGCCTCGTTTCTTAGAATTTTAATTATAAATAAACTTGAAACTTCCAGTTATCAAACCAAATTTAATTATTTATTTTATTACTTACTCGATTGTCCAAAACAATTTAAGTTTTGGATGAAATTGTGTCCTGTGGGAAGATAAAACTACAAGTAAAAGTTTTCTACAATCTATCCTAAATACGACACAGACGAAGGTGAACGCAAAATCTAGTACCTAATATAATTTATCAATCCATCAGCCTAGCCTTTTCCCAACTTAGTCGGCTTCCAGTCTAACCGGATGCAGATGAACACCAGTATTTTACATGGACCAACTGCCATCTGCCCATGAGACTAGTTCATGGCTGTCAGACTTTCGGATTACTGAATAACCGTCACGATTATCAAAGATCTACAAATGACAGCTGGCAAATGACTGTCACAGAACCAACTGTTTGAGACTCAGAGAGCTCTGGTAATAATATTTTTTTCGGATCCGGTCGTTAGTATGCATATACAGTGAATCGCAAGTGCACCGGTGGTGACATCACGCGACCTACTTACAAGTCTACCACACCACAGCGTGCTTCTATAGAGCCCTGATGTTTAGCTCGAGGCGAGGGCGACATTCAATGTCTGATCGCGGCGGAGTTGAGAGGTCTTGGAACTGTATCCGATTCATTGTGCCTCGTGTTATTGTGTTAAGTTGTAATCTCAAGTAATTCGTTAGTTTTGCTAGAAACAGTGTATCGCACCCAGTGTGTTTTCATAGCACGAAACCCATCGTCTGCCCACATGATGTACGAGCCTAACGGAGTAAATCCTGACATATCCGACATACTTAGTTTATCGAAATTTTGCATCTTATGAAGATATTAAAGATTTTAAATTCCAAAAACAAAAAAAAACTGAAAAAGAATGACAGATAAATAAAACGATTATTGACCTATTTCATTAATAACATACCCTTTTTCCCAATATTTGTTCACGAACCCACATCGTTTATTATCAAATCAGGGTCGGTATTCTCTAAGTCCACCGAGGCACTGACAAAACCTTTAAAATTCTAGAGGCTATTGTCATTCAATAAAATAATAGCCTACGCCAGAATACAAATGCTTAGATTTACATTTTATTGAGTGACTCTGACCACGACTGATTTTGGTTTGATTTCAAATTTTCCCATAAAACTTTGACCCGGGTATACGGGGTCAGTCAGTCGCAAAGTCGATTTGTTCCCGCATGGCTGCGGTCACCTGACGTCCCTGACGAGGTGCATCGTACGATTTCGCTAAGGCGCTGGCAAAAAATTTAGAAATGCAGCTTGATATTTTGTTTATAATTGCTAAATTACAATAGATATTGATAAAATTCTAACACCACTCCGTGACCTTGTTAGTATACAGTGACCTGTGTACACAGTGGGTCAATTCTGCTCTTTCAATTCTTAAAAAAAAACCCTCTCTGTTATTGGAGGTCAATGATTTAGTAATATTCTAAGAACTGATTAAACAAACACTCAAATAAAGGAGAAACCCGTTTCTGGGCCTAACCGTTACACGAATCAGAAATGTACCAAAAAAATCTACTATTTTGCCTTATGAACCCATTTAAATCTTAGCCTCAATTACAATGGCCAAGTCTAAAAAATAGATAGATTTCTATTTTATTGTTTTAAACAACCTTTGTAAACCGTTACAGCACTTATTTCATTATACGTCACTTACTTTGCAAACGTTTAATTATAACCATAGAGCGTACCTTAGGAATATGATCGGTTTAGTGGATATCGATAGTTACAAATAATTGATGAATACTCCACTGTTTTAGTATAATTGTTTTTTAGATATTGAATTCAATTTAAAACAAAAAGAAAATCTGGAATCTAATTGATTTTTTAAGTAAGCACCATTAAAAATCATTAAAAGATATAAATAATCGATAAAATCGATTGCAACGCGGATTGCACATGGATTACACTAGTTAACGGCAAATGTCAATGTCAACGTCTGTCAAGTCAATTGTCATGCCTAGATGTTTATTTATCAAATGTCATTCGCTTTTCGTATCTTTGCGCAAGAAAGTGTGTTTTTCGTTTCTAAAGATTTATTGCAATATTATTTCATAAAACCTCTGCTCGAATACTGGACTCCGAAATTGATTGCCTTCTGACTAACCCTCGCTTGAACATTGAACCCCGTACCCTGCCATCCCGGCTGACTTTTGCTGGAAAGCTGGATCTAAATATTGCTCTTTTGACGACTGGTTAATACGACATCATGAGCCTGTGCATTAATTGCGGAATAGCAACGGACCGCTGCAACACAGGACGATGAAATGATTCTTTCAATTGTACAGGAATGGGTCGCGCCTCAATCGGTTAGTATCCGATATTTCTATAACGTACTGAGCCTGAACCATAGTTAATTACGGCCTATTCCCTCTCTCAGAGAGGAGGCCTGTGTCGTTGCAGTGGGAATACATTCCCACTGCAACGACAGGCTGCTTATGTTTACCCAAATGTGCCACTCAGATGCTTATTGCTAAATGCTAGTGCTAGAACTAAGAGTCAAATGATAAATGTTTGCTTCAGGTAAATGAAAATGACTTTATCTGCCAAGTTTGCTGGAATCATGCCACTGCTGTATCTCTTGACGGAAATAGACCAGAAGAGAGTGAACAGACGCTTATAGGACACCGATGAGTGTGTATTCACTGTGGACGTTCTCTTCTGAGAAGAGTTCGATGCCATCAGCTTAGGACTTGTACAGTGCAAGAACGCAGAATACACGAAGTTATAAGAGAATGGATCCTACCATGCACGGTTAGTATATTAGTGTTATTCATGTTTTATTAATAACATTTTTTAGTTTAGTTTTGATAACAAGGACAATATTAAATGTTATTTGGGATGTTAAAACATTTAAGTGAAATAGAGAGACAATGTGATAACGGTTAAACTCCTACATCAGGATTTCTCAATTGCAGGATTTAGATCAGTCTTTTTCAAAGTGGGCAATAACACATCCAACATCTTTGGCGTAAAGGCACCCTTTAATGTGTGTAAATAAATTATTTTCAGGTGGGTGCTTCAAGTGATGTCTGTTACTTTTGTTGGGGGTGGGCAAATAGAGCATCCCGGCATTTCCAATCAGGCCCCTCAACATCTGGTGCAACTTCATCAGCTGTCAATGAGCCAAATAGTCAGGACATTCCTCATTTAGAAGAACAAGGCAAGAAACTTATTCTGCACCAAGGGTGGTCAAATACCTCCTGCACAATTCCTAGATTCTGTGTTATTATACTATGATAATCCTAACGAAGAAGGTGATTAATAAAACCCTATCTTAATTATGCGTTTTTTTTATTTCAATATACCTATTATTGCAATCTCCGATTACTGTAATCTGAGAGAGCCACAAATCCCCTAGTAGGTAGTAGATATAATGTTAACAAATGCAAGCCAGTAGTAATGTAAGTGGGTCTTGTCTAATAAACATAGTTTTCAGCTGAGGTTTTCAGTAAGATCAATCAGATTAGTCTGAATTCACCGCTTTTTATGTAAGTACCTAAAACCTCATTATGATAGGCTGCAGGCGCTGCAGCTCAGCGCATGTGTGTTCGAGATTTACCTACGTAGGAAACAACGCCTCAAAAATGTAATTTTATAATTAAATAACTCGTAAAATAAAATAACCTAAAATGTAAACATTGTCTGATTTTACCAATTTGGCCATTGCTGGGAGACGTGAAAATTGGGCTAGTGAAACCTTTATAGATCCTCTAATTTATGGCAAAATTTCAGCCTTGTAACGCCAGGCCCAAGTTTCTATGGAGTTTGGGTTTCTCCTTTTAATCCAATCTGACTATCTGATAGTTTTTGAGATATGAACCGTCAAAAAAAGTGTCCCAAAGTTTATCCGATGACCCTAATGTTATCAAACCTTTAATAAATTATTGCATTGAACTTGCTATCGACGTCAGTACTTTGTTGATTATTAGGTCCAAATTGGGTAATAAATAACTCTAGAGTTCTAGACTAAATGAATTATTGTGTTAATGCTGTACTCAGATAGTGAATACTGTAAGTAAACACGCAGCAACACAATTAGAAGTTTAATAAATTAGTCTGAAAACTAGAGAATTGGCTGACCAAATACCCCAATACCTTCGTTTTTACATAGTAGACGAAGTATTATATTATCTGTGATATTATTATAAAATGTACCTACAGGGTGTAAGGGACAGCCCTCCACAAACTTACAGGGTGCATTCAGATCCTTATTTTGAATCATATTCCACCGGAATTTTTCTCTGGATTATTTTTTTTTTCAGTTACTATTCCTTTATTTCAATGTAAAATTACATTCACTGTATGCAGCGCTCCATTTATGTAAATAATACCGCTAAAATAAAAAATCTAACAATGGATGTTGAAATATTCTAACGAACGACGCGTGAAATCAGCTGTTCACTTCCTACCTAGCTACAGAGTTCATCGAACTTGTCGTCGCGCTTGCCGTTCGCTACGTGCGTTTTGCCACGGTAACAATACATTGCGTTTGAGGAAATAAAACAAATCAAATTTATTGGATTCCCATAACATTCCTGAAATAATTTCTTGTACTGGTCATCTTAGTATGATATACTGAATTCACCCCATCAGTTTGTGGAGGGCTGTCCCTTACACCCTGTATAGATAAAAGTCTGCCGCCATAATCAAATCAAGCATCTGCGAAAATGTGCAAAAAAAAGGTTTAGGTACACACGGCGGTACGTGAAGGACACATTTCCAGTATAACTTGGCCTCGCTTTGTATAGATTTTCTATACAATGAACGATCCGCATAAACTGGTTTTACATAGCTTGATTGGCCATCGAGTGTACTAAAAAAGAATTCGCGTCATTCCTTGTCTTCTATGCATTTCAAAATGCTTTTGATTATATCTGAGTTTTCATAAACTCAGATTAACTGCAGAGAACTGTTTTGATTCCACGAAAATATTCAATTTCTCTATATTAATTAAAATACTCTGTCAGTCTATACTCTATAGTATAGTTTGTCTGTATGGAAATATTTACCCAACAGGGTAAATACTGAATCAAAGAGATTATGAATTAGCTTCAGGCTACCTACTGAAGACGTCTAGTCAAATAAGGGGTATAAAGTGAAATCAACTGGGCCCCAATGTGCAACCTAGTGTGAAGTTAGTTAACATGCGTAGGCGGATATACACATTCTCGATTTCACTAACAATAAACAACACCTAACTAGTTAATGCCTAAAGCGCAGTGTTCGATTTTCAACTTTAAGCGCTATCAGTCAAATGTCAGGAAAATAGGGAGGTATCTCTATATCTGTGGTGGGTGGTTATGGTCTCGGTGTTGATCTCATTTTTAATTAGTTTTAGTAGGTACGCACGGCGGCCAATCAAGCTACGCAAAACCAAATTAAGCTGATCGCTCATCGTACGGGAAGCTCATACAAAGCGAAGTCAGGTTAAACTGGTTATGTTTTTTAATATTTTATGCCTTTTTTAATTTACGTCGTAATTAGTTTGTAAAATAATAGTAAAAGCAATATATATATATATTTTTAATAATGTTAGATTTCGTAAGCTGAAGTAAACTCTTTTTAAGGAGTTTACTGTTGTATTTAATTTCTAGAGTCACTCGTTTTAATTTGAGGGCACGGTTGACGCATTGGTTGAGTAATTAACTGCTGCGCTGCGTGTCGTGGGTTCGATCCCCGCACGGTACAAATATTTGTATGACCTACAGATAGTTGTTTCGGGTCCGGCTGTTTGTTAATGTGAGTTTAAATTTTTGTAAAGTTATGTTTGAAAAAGTAATAGTGTGGGGCAAAGATTTTAATAAAAAAAAATTAAAAAAAACTTTTTATCGCTTATTTTTGTGATTGCTGGTTAACCAGTAATTTGCGACTGTGTTAGTCCAGGGCTAAAAACCTAGTACTCAAGGTAATATTATTATTTTGTGCACCTATTTTAATTTATAGCTACCCACATTCACATAATAATTTTCTTCACGAAAGATGAAAACTCACATACCCTAAACCAACCAGCCATGATGACGTATTCCATAGAAATGAATACAAGAAAATAATAAGCGTAATGTGTCACGTAACATTTGAATTAGGCGAAAGCAAACAGTCCAATATTTGTAGAGATTAGAGTGTTACCAGTTTATTTCGCCGCAGTCAGGTGGGACGTGGGACGACGTGGCCGAATCACGTACACAATGGCCCTCTAGAGATGAGGGATTTTTTTTCAAAAATTGGTATCGAAGTTCGATGGGTAAGTCTTTATTTATTTATTCTAAATAGATGTGGAAAAATACATAGGTGCATACATAAGCGCACGCTTTTATCGGAAGAGTGTAGGCGGAAAGTACAGAATACCACCTATAACTATCCTTACATACTCCTTTCGACTCGTCCACCTCACTTAGTACTATAATATATACCTAATACGGAAAAACGTTGTGACTTTTATAATTAACTATAATAAGACAAGATCAATGCCTTCGTTCTCACTCACATAATCAGAAATAATACCGCAGGTGTCATGTCAGCATCGATAGAATTAATCCAACACTAGAGCAGGCTATTTATATTGTGACGTCACGATCACGCAAAATAATTGTGTAGATTTACCTTTCGATTATATTTTAATGTCAGATATTTTAAGTTACGTGCTTATTCAAAATTGGCTGATATACCGCGTGTTTCAGCAAGGTGTGGTCATAACTACGATGTGAGCAAGACCCTCAAAATGAACACCTTTCTCCAGGGGCCCATCACCGTAAATAAAAAAAAATCAGCTGACCAATACTGGTTAATGAGTTCTATACCAGACCATTAAATAAGACACCTTTCTGATGCATACTGTATAGCGCGGATGCTAATGTTATTGTAACGTCTTTGGCGTGAAATAAAATTGGCAGACAAGATGAAAACACGAGTTTCAAGTTATAACCCTATCTGTAAAATATCATCTTTTCGCGTGTTTGTCATACCCAACTTATGCAATCACAGTTTCAGTTCGAACCCAAGACACGCAAAACTCTGACACTAGGTTAGGCACTAACCACTCGACAAAGAAGAAGAAGATTATTAGAAACCTTTTATTAATTATTCTGTGTAACAAAAAAAATTTGACCCGTGACTAAAATCCGAACTAACATCGCCACGATTTTTTTTCACAAAACATTTGCTAATGTTTACCAACAGTCCTCCCCGTCATGGAGAGCTACGTATGTATGTCATATATAATATACATGTACTTTACATAGGTACATTATTACAATATGATTGTATTTACCTAAATTTATTGGGTCAGCAATACAAAAGAGGCTGATGATAGAGAATCAGGAATTTTGTATGTGGCGCCATTGTGGGCCGTGCAGCCACAGTAACATTTACTCTGTGGTGTTTATTTGACGACACGTCAAAACGCGGAAAGAAAATTATTATTTTCAGCGCACAAAGGTGATGACTCTTGCAAGTGCGGGGAAAATTTGTTTAGCGTCTTTCATTTGATTAATTGCTGTGCATTCCTTTTTTAGTTTTTATTACAATTTCTCGATATTGCTCTATGAAATTACTGTGGACATTAAAAATCACTATTGTCTATGATTTACAATGGCGCACATCCGAACAAGTGCGACAACACTACGGACTTATCAGTTTTAGTCTCTGGTAATAGTTTATGGTTTAAATACTGAACTCCTATTCGCTACCAAATGGCTAGTTATTAATGGCGCGCGTTTTGTCACATCCTGTTGTGTGTTGGGAGAGTGCATGGTCTCGACGTTGATCCCGTTCTAAGATATTTTTCTTCAACGCTGCTGCTGTATAAATAATATTGACGGTGTTAAATTTCGTGATGGTGTTCTTTAAAAGGCCATGGATTTGATGAAAACGGTAAGGATATCATATTTGCAGTACATTTACATAAACATTTGTTTGGCTTTTGTTTCTTGTTTTGGTGATATTGAAACTGGCCATTACATTAGAAAAAATATCTCTTTCCAGACATTGTATGCACGTGGGAGGTAAGTGCCATTAGTTTTGATATATAAAAAGTGTCCAGTTTCGGGTTTACGCAATGAGAATCGCCAATATGTTGATTTGTCAATACTCGGATGGCACCCGGCAACTGAGCGTTGTTACGCCATCTTATAGTCCTCCAAATGTTCCGCATATTTCGCAGCTTTGCGTTATTACAAGAGAAAATTAAACGCTGAAAATAATGCTTTAGTCGAAAGGAATTCCAATGGAAGTCAATTCGACAGTAATTGGTTCAGTAATAGGTATGTCATCTTCACTTTTGCATTTCATTTCATGACTTGAAAAACCACACGTGCTATGGATTTGTTGTTGTTTAGTCGGTACGGAAGCTATTGCATATTATAATCTTTGCATGGTAGATAATCCCGTAGTATTCAATGTACATAATGTTTGATTAGATGAGCTTCTGTACATTCAATGACTGTAAAATCCCGAAAATTATAACCTATAAATTTGACAAGCCGTAGTGAAGTCCAACGTTCAAACGGTTTGTCACTTCTGTACGCTGCGAAACTCAAGGTTACCTTTTCTTTTAAAAATGTCTGGTAGCCAATCAAGTTGGTGCAATTAGTTTCTTCAGAATGTATCTGTTGATTTCGCATTGTACTACCAGGTGAAACTTTCTTGTCCAATGATTTACTTGTTGTGAACTGCCACTGACAGTTACAACTACTTGCATTAATTAGCCAAGTAAAACCAATTAGTGCCAGTAACCTGTATTTGTCTGTGCATTTAAATAAAAGTATGTTCCTTGTGAAATTTAATAAAATATAATAGTTACATAACCTATGAATGATATTTGTCTACAGTTCTTCTATTCATGAAATTCCAGCCTGTCAAAATATTTGTTTCAGACTACTTAAAAGTATTATTTGTATTGTAGTGGTTGAATATTGTGGTTTTGGATTTATGTAGTAAAAACTGAATATTATTCTCAAAGGTTTGTGTAAAAGGTTCTTATGTTTCATTATTCTATGTCATGGTTCCATTCGTCATTTCAAATAAGTGCTATAGAATTTTTCAAGATTAAATTAGCAAACTAGCATAACTCATTTACTTAATTTACCAATTTCAAACATGAAAGTTAGCAAGTTTGCAGTCTCACACACAAACTTGCCAAAACATAATATGTTATTTATTTTCGTAGAACGTGAAAAAGTGTTTAGGATATTCATTATTCACACTTATCTTGATTTTATTGATAGTTTTGTTGAATGAACTTCAACAAAAATTAAGAATGACTTCTGTTTAAATACTCATTTCATGTAGTTTCTTAAGATTTCTGTTGTTAGTATATAAAAATGTGTTATTGTATAGGCAACCATAATACAGTCAAACACACATTATTGAAATTAATTTGACTTTGACTGTCCTAGGAGAAAGGCACTATTTTTTTTTAATTTTAAGTGTTCCCAAAGTGTTGCAAATGTCCAGTTGATTGTACAATTGGCACAATGAAAGTTATAGTAGTGAATTCAGTAATTGAACAATTTTATTTGAATAATGAATTGCATTTATAACTTGAGGTACATATTTACTTGTTTTGTTGATTTATTTGTTCTGTATGGTGTCCGGACGTAAAGAATAGCACCATCCCATATCTTCCCGTGGGTGTCGTAAGAGGCGACTAAGGGACTTACCAGTGAATGGGCAGCAGCGTTCTCTGTGTTTTTTTTTTTATAACAAACATACTGCGATCGCCAACCCGCCTGCCAAGCGTGGCGATTATGGCAAAACCCCCCTTGGGGAGGCCTATGTCCAGCAGTGGACGTCTTTCGGCTGAAATGATGATGACATATTTAAATCATGCATGTTTTAAGTAATGTTTCATACTATTTAACAATTTTTTTTTACACTTATGTCTTATCATTCTACAAATTCAGTATGAGCAAGGACCAGTAAACATCTGTTTCTGTCATTTGACAAGATTAATGTTATGCTCATACAGTTTGCAACATTGCTATGTCATGCCGTAAAAGTGATTGTTCTATCGCTAAAAACAATTTTAAGCTACTGAATGCTGATGAAAAGACATGGAAAAAGTAATAAAACAGGGTACTCATGCACTTTAATATCAAAACTTATTTTCCAATTTCTTGTTTATGTATGCATGTTCTATTGTTAGTAATGAGAGAACTCATTTGTAGAATGGTTATTAATGAGTAGAATGTAATCATGGTACTCATGCACTTTAATATAAAAACTTATTTTCTAATTTCTTGTTTATTTATGCATGTTCTATTGTTAGTAATGAGAGAACTCATTTGTAGAATGGTTATTAATGAGTAGAATGTAATCATGATTAAACTAATGTAGTAGTTAAGCAAACATGACAATTAGTTTTGTAGTCTACATAGTCAATCATGGCTTCATCATGTTAATGCATTTTCTTTCCATTACTTCATTTTAGCAAAATATTATGCAATTGCCTCCAACAACTCATTCAATACTTTCATGATGACTTTGTCTATAAACTACATTGTAAAACGAAAGAAAAGGCATTATTGAAATATTTTTTAATGCTATTTTTGTCCCAAGTGTCCTGATCATTATAAATTTAAAGCCCTAATTACGTTGCAAATAGGGGCCCACAATGTTACCTACATGGATGTTACTGACAAGGCTACTTATGCAACTTTACCCATGAAGCTAGTTTGGTGTGGCTGGGCAGTAAAATATACTGTCGTTTTTACCGCTCGGCGTGTCCCGAATCTGGCCAAGCCGAACTTGTAAGATCCACTTGCTTTCTAAATTGCAAGCATGACCTTTGATTGACATTGGTTTATTTGTGGGATGATGGGATAGCAAATGGTTATGCGCTAGCTAGCCCAATGGGCGCATTTACGCATTATGCACTAACTCAAACTAGGCGCCGTTTTGCGGGATATGCAGAGGGCTCTCGGTACTAGGGCGCAATTATCCAAAACAATATTTAAACCTACACAAAATGGGACATAAAATAATTAGTTAGAGACAAGTGTTTAATTAACAAAATGTCTGTTTGAAAAAAATAGGTTGCACCCTACACTAAACGCCTTGAATCAAATCACGTTGTGAGCTGTTAACATGTAAGATATTTAAAGTTGTGGGATTGTATTTTACAATAGTTTTTTCCTTCTCCTTATAATAAAGAAGATCTTGACCGGGTGGGCACGCAGTCGTCGCGACGCCATTGTTGGTAATTGAATAATGGATATGAGAACTCAAATGTTGGAAATTGGAACCATTTGTGTTGAAGTGATCAAACAACAATTCCTTCAAGTAGTACTGTTAGCACAAGTATTGAGAATGAAATAATTAGGTTTGAATCAAATGCAGGCTGCCGCAATAGACAGAAACATTCAATTATTGATTGAAAATGGCAATCTATTAGATGTACATTTTCTTAGGTTGACTAACACAGTACATTGTTTTATTAATAGATTGCCACTTTTCTTAAACCGTTTGTCGTGCGCTTTTTCAGCGCGCTAGAGATACACTATTGGATTCTCAATGCTCGAGTCAACTACGGGAGTTGAAAAGCCTATGTGCGGATAAAATAACGTCACAATTTTTCTTCGCTCTCGCTTCTTCAACGACAGCGCTGTCGAGCGCTTAACCGTCCTGTTATCTTGCTGTAAATATGTTTCCAGTCTGATTCTGAACATACATCTTTCAGTAATATGGGATTTCCCACAGTAAACACTAACATACCTTAATATTAAAAAAAATGTGATAACTGCATAAGTACTTGAAGGTAGGTCTCTATCCATACTATACTTGGATTCAGAATTTTTGATAATTTAACATTTGTTCCCATATGCCCAACTATCCACTTAAAATATTAAGTTGATTTATGTTCACAATATCCTAGAAAAAATATTACAATAAATCTTGGTCAGGTCTAATATGATATTGAATTGTTTCTAATGATATCAAAGATTCTGAATGTAAAGGTTTATTTTTGGTGTTGCACTACTATTCACCACTATACTACCTACCCCTTTTCTTGAAACTAAAATTATTTGAACAATATAATTGACAAATTCTTGATGTTCAAGTATGTACACATAGTGGGAGCCATTTTTCACATAGCTCCTTGCTTCTTTCTACAAAATATAATTTGTTCCTACAAATTAAGTTGAATAAAATTAGCATTAAATAATCAATAGACACTCATTGTAAAACATGAAAGTTTTATGTTATTGTAAAACAAAAAATATTTCAAATTAAATTGAAATAGCACAATTTTGATATTTATTTTCGGCATTTTGCTGAATATTCTAACAAAGGTGAAGTAATTTCAGATCTCCAGGATCTGGAATGGTTTGGTCACAATGAAAATGTGTAAACACGAGTTTTACTGTATAGAATAAAATGGTGCCATGGCGACGGAATAGAAGTTCTTCAGCACGGCCTACTTAGTATGGAAAGTGACCTGCCTTTATTTTTTATTATGTAGTTGTTAGTTGTGTATTTATTATATGTGAATGACATGGGAACAATTCATGTTCTATATTAATTTCTATGGCGTGTTTCAGGACTATGAGTTCCTAGACTTATCTGATGTGAAGGAAGCAGAATTGAACAGACTGCAGTGCGCCCTGTACGACCGGATACCTGACATCTCGGCGAACGCACTCGCCGGTGGCTGGAACGAACCTATTATTGGTAAATACTGCAATATTTTTTACCAAATGTACACTTGTTTTAATTGACTTATTATTTTGTTAAAGTAGAACAAAAGCAGTTTATTTAGCAGCTTTAATAACGTGGACTGTGGCGTCTATAGATCCGTCATCGTGTTCATCGAGCACGGCGGGCGCCGGGACCGTGTCGAGCAGCGTGGACAGCCTGTCGGGCGGCGAGTGCGAGATGGCGCCACACTCGCCGGCGCGCGCCGCCCCTCCGCCGCCCTACGCGCAGCCGCCGCCCGCCTACCCGCCGCCGCACCACCACCAGTGGCCCGTGGCACCGCCCAACGTGTACGTGAGCCAGGTTACAGCCAATGTCAACGTGCACGGCTACATGGGGCAGTACTACCAGCCGCAGCCGCAATACGCACCCGCGCCGGCCGAGCGCGCGGCGCGCACGCAGCGACGCGAGAGGCGCGGCAAGCGCCCCGCCTCGCCACCCCAGCCGCCGCCCTACTACGTGCAGTACCCGCAATACTACCCCGCCGCGCAGGCGCAGGGTGCGCCGCTCTACCACCTGCCGGTGTACCAGCCGCTAGTGTACGGGCCCTACGCCTACCCGCCCTACTACCCCGACTACCCTATGCCTGTAGAGGGCGAACCCGACAAGGGCCCCGATGAATACCCGCAAGAGGTCGTCATGGAACAGGAGGCTGTGGATGCGTACTATGCTAGCGCGCACTATGCAGCGCCGCCCTATGGCCCGCCCGTGGAGGGTGGCGTGGAATATATGCCCCCCATGTACATGCCGCCTCCACCTCACGCGCCGCCCGTGCCCATGCAGCCGCAGCCGCCGCCGCCGCCGCACACCACACCGCACCAGTTTAACGTTCACGCCAAGAACTTCGTGCAGGGACAGAGTCAGAACAAAACCTACATGCCACAAGACAAAAATCTGGAACAAAAACCCATGCCTCCGCCGCCGACCGTGTCAGCGTCGGCTGGATCCGTGGAATCGCTGCCTATGAAGGACCTTAAAATCGGAAAGGGTCCTGGCAGTCCAAAACAGTCAGATCGAATGCCTGATACTGCCCCAGCGAAGCTTTCACCAGTCGAAAAAATTGGAACTACACCGAAGACTGAAGCCCCTAAGACGTCGTGGAACACTACAGAGTCGAAACCCGAAGCGCCTATTGCTGCGCAATCTCCGGCAAATAAATCGTTCCCTCCGCCGTCCGCACCCACTACCAATCAGATTCCCACAAATAAGATTCAGCCAACGATTCCTAAACCGGCTAAAGGGCCCGCCGCGCCTTTCTCAGGCGGTAAACAGCCAGCTAAGCCTGTCGTTCCGCAAACCGTAGTCCCAGTGCAACAAGCCGCGTCCACACCTAAAGCACCTTTCGGCAGCAGACAAAAGCGTGACGGACCTACTAACCGCTCACCGTCCAACGAAAACAATGACATCTCTGATAGGAGCGCACCCGCAGTCGAACACGTCAAACGCGAACCTCCGCTGCCGCCAAGCAAGGCACCGATGCCGATCTCCATCACGCTGCACGCGGCCGGGCCGCCGCTCATCGTAACGAACAAGGCGCCGTTTGGTCACTCGCGCAAGGGAGCCGCCGCGCCCTCGCCGCCCCCGGCGCCTCAGCCCCCGCCGCCCGCGCCTACTGCGTCGGACTTCCCCCCGCCCCCCACGCCGCGCAACCGTGGTGAGCCTGCGCCGCCGCCCGTACTGCCGCAGCCGCAGCCAGCACCCGGCAAGTCGTGGGCCAGCCTGTTCTCCAACAAGACTAGCGGTGTGACCGTGCCCACTCCCATGCCAGTGACCGCGCCTGCTCCCGTTGCGGCCACGCCTGAGGAGCTGCCCAGCCCGACAACGATGGCGCCTCCCGTGCCTCCCAACGTCCAAAAGCCAGTTGCCAAGGTGCCGCCCTTCGACGCGTCGCCATCGCAAGCGACGACTGTCGACAAGAGTTCCCCAGTGCCGCGCATGACTGCGCCGCCCGCCGTGTCGTACTCGGAGAAGACTTCGGTCAACGCGACGGCCGGAGGCGCGCGCACTGCGCTGGCGCCCGAGCCGCGCGAGGTGCCCGTCAGCAAGGAGCCCAGCCCCGCCGTGCCCGTGCAGCCCTCGCCCTTCAGCGATGATCCCAACTCATACAGGATGGGAGGTGAGTTCATTTGGTGATTCAAGTTTTACAGATAAACAAACAAAATAAAATCGTACATTAACCGTATGTTGCAGTCCCAAAAACGAGGATTATTGACACATAATGTTAATTTGTTTTTAATTGTTATACAGAGTTCCTGTCAAAATACCAGCTGGACAACCGTCCCGTATCGCTGCTGCCTCGTGGACTCACCAACCGCTCCAACTACTGCTACGTGAACTCGATCCTACAGGCGCTGATCGCCTGCCCGCCATTCTACAACATGCTGAAGGCATTGCCGTATCAGACGCGTCGCGGGAAGTCTAGCACGCCTGTCATTGATTCCTTGTAAGCAAAACAATCAAATCATTTATTGACGATTGATCTATTTTGTTGTACGCTATGAGATTTGTTTGTGCTCAAAAATGTACTCATTGAGAGTTTACATGGTACGCTACTGTGCATAAGTTTCTTGTGTGAACATAATGTATTTATATCTTTTATTTTTCATTTTGGCTTGCTCATCCAAAATGTAGACCAGTTTAAATTCATGTGTGTGTGTGTGTGTTGCGTGTGTGCTAGTCGCTCGTTGCGATCAATGCGTAGCAGCAGTGAGGGGTATCCCCAGGCAAGATGCACAAGCATGTAGGCTGTTTGTTACTAAACGTCTGTTATATTCAGGGTGGAGCTGTGCTACGAGTTCAGCCCGCTAGCGCCAGTAGCGCGCACCCCGCGCGGCGCGCCGGCCGGCAGCGCGGCCGCCGTGCCCGCCGTGCCGGCCGGCCCGCCGCTGGAGGGCGGCGCGGGCCAGCGCGTACTGCGTGCGCTGCGACCCTTCCCCGGCTCGCAGGAGGGACGCCAGGAGGACGCCGAAGAGTTCCTCGGCTGTCTGCTCAACTCGCTCAACGATGAGATGCTTGAGGTGAGTCCACTAGAACCCAGTTGTGACGAACTTCTTGAGGGATAGCATATACTGCGCTATTTATGCATAAATGTTAAAATTTTAAGATTACTTTGTGATTTTATCTCACGCGTTGTGATTGAAGAAAGAAAACATGTTTATTTGGCACATGCACACAATATGAAATAAGAAATGAAAAAGAATCTTGGATCCAAACAAAAAAAAAGTTAATATTATGTGTATCACGGCTGCGCCAAATAGATTGATTGGCAAAAATAACAACAACCAATTTAAGGTTCTGGCAACAAAGAAGTTTCCATTACTAGAAAAAGCTGATCTAGATGTTCAACAACAGTGATTCTTTTAAGTTGGGCAACAGCAGAGAATCCATAAGATACTGGACAACTATAGCTATTTTGCGATGGACAATTTTGGCATACTTAATTTTTGGTTTGATGACAGATGTGGGCCAAAGTTTATTATAGTCACATTACTTCAAAGTGATAAATAAATTTGATCACCTACTTCTATAAAGCACGCGTAGCATAACCACCGTAGAAACGGTTTTTGTCGACGGAAGAATCAACAAAATTACAGCTCAACAAAAGAAATCTGTCATTTTGTCGATTCTTCCGTGGACAAAACCTGTATCTACGGTGGTCATGCTACGCGTGCAGATGTATTTCTTCCTATACAATAAAGTGATCCTTACAGGATCACTTTATACTTTTGTACTTTGTTTTCTATACGGAATGAAGAAACGGTATGAACAAAAAAACCGGCCAAGTGCGAGTCGCACACAGGGTTCCGTAGCACCAAACACTATAATAAAAATATTTTGAAGGCTCATTCATAATTATACAATACTAAATTTTTTAAGGATTATCCTTCTCTTACTTTAGAAATTAGAGGAGAGGGGGACACATTTTACCACTTTGGAAGTGTCTATCTTTCAAAAGATTGACTTTGTTAAACTTTAAAGAAAGTTTTAGGAACCTCAAAATAATTCTTCAAGACCTATCTATAGACACCCGCACGTATATGTTTGGTGTTTTTTTTTTTAGTTTCAGTTCCACGTACCCCCGTACGTGGAACTGCCCCCGTAAAATCGTAAAGCAGTTACCAAGTTTCAACTGTGTAGTCCTAATAGTCTCGGAATAAAGTGGCAGTCATATACGGACAGACTGACAGACATGACGTATCTATAAGGGTTCCGTTTATTGCCATTCGGCTACGGAACCCTAAAAATAGATTAATTTCACTCATTGTTATGGACAACTCCAACCAAAAACTTAAGTATGCCAAAATTGACTTCATCAAAAAAAGAGCTAAAGTTTTCTGCTATCTCTTATGGATACGGATTTCCCCATGTTGTATAACTAAAAAGATTCACTCTATACAGGGTGTAAACAGACCCTTCACATAGCCGTCAACCAAGCATTTTGTACCCCAAACTAAGTAACTTTACGCAAAAATTATTGCTGGGAATCGACTTTTTTTTGGGGTGAAAAATCATATTTTACGGTAGGACTCGATGGAAAGCACTCAAAGCATTGTGCTGATGGATGGGTTGAATAGTACGGGGGTCGTGGAGGTGTGTAAAAAATAAAAAAATCTTACATAAAAAACAAGTATTAACAAAAAAACTTGTGAAAACGTTGAAACTTTGACCCCAAATATCACCGTAACTAGAAGGTTCCCAGGTATGGTCTAGAACAAAAAAATATCGCAAAGACAAGGAGAACAAGTACCTTACGGCTATGTTAAGGGTCTATTTACACCCTTTATAGCATAACCAATGTGTGTACTTATGTATATTTCCAGCAATTCTATTTAGCAATTAACTTTTTGCCATCGATAACGCTAAGAAGAAGAAGGTTTTCTACTATGATGTCATTATTTTTCGTCTCCAATCGTGATAAACATCACGGCAAGTGTGGAAAATGTTTACTGAGGAAACTGTCGACATCGATGCGAGCCCATGCGACGCTGTCGACACGTGCACTCTTCCCGCATAACCCTTCGAAAGAAGCAGATCTGATGTTATGTATGTTATTTCCAGCTGATAAAGCTGGTGGAGCCGGAAGAGGCTCGCGCGGCGGCGGCGCCCACGCCAGCTGAGCTGGCGGCAGAGGACGACGAGTGGAAGGTGATGGGCCCGCGCAACCGCGGCGCCGTGGAGAGGCGCTGGGCCGCGCGCCGCACGCCCGTGGCCGACATCTTCCGCGGCCGCACGCGCCTGCGCCTGCACCGCGCCGCACATCACGACGTCACCGACGCTGTGCAGCCATTCTTCACGCTGCAGCTTGACATCGAGGTCAGTTCCCACGATGGGATCACATAGAATGAATTAAATATACTTTGATTAAGAGGAAATCTGCATGTCTAGAACAAAAAAATCGTGGCATCTACCAGTAGGCACTAGGCTCGCGTGGTGGTTTACAGCCCACTCCCTCTAATAGAGAGAAGTCCTGTGTGACCCGCGTCCCTGCAGTGGGAACAATGTAGCCTGTTTATGTTTATGAGAAGTCAAAATACAACTTTTCAAAGTAATGACAGGCTCATTACTTTGACTTTAACTCATTTTATTAGTTAAAAAAAAAATACAATGATGGTACCTCATTTTTCGTCTCCGAGAGGTTAATATCACTTCAATGTTGACAGCATTGGCTGAGTAAATTACACAAGAAATTCAACTATTCAAAATCCTCACATTTTATCACTAAAATCTTCTTAAAAATACTATTTCAGCGTGCGAACAGTGTGAAAGACGCATTAGAATTGCTGGCCGGTAAGGATACCCTCGAAGGCGTGAGCGACGCGTGGCAGCAACTGTCGCTGGAACAGTTGCCCGTGGTGTTGCTGCTGCACCTCAAGTGCTTCCAACTCGACGCCGATGGACACACCGCTAAGATCGTCAAGAATATTGACTTCCCGATTGACTTGAAAATTGATCCAAGTATGTATTAGTCATGATTTTTTTACCTGCAATAACTTGTGGAGCTTGTTAGGAGAGTGTTTAACATTTCAATGATGTACTTATTTTTCGTCTCTGAACGACATTGTTATGTCTTATACTTGTGGTAAACAATAACTGAGTGAACTCATAATTTAATAATATGAATGTGTATTTAAGTAACAGATTAACAATGTCATTATTACTGTTCTTGTCACAGAAATAATGTCTTCTAAGCTGAAGTACACGTCGAAGCAACGCGTGTACAAGTTGTTTGCTGTTGTGTACCACGAGGGAGTGGAGGCGGTGAAGGGACACTACCTCACCGACACGTTCCACGGACAAGTCGGCTGGATAAGGTGAGACACCCGCGTATGAAATTGTAATTTTATTCTATGTTAATCCCACTATGATGTCATTATTTTTCGTCTCCAATCGTGATCAAAATCACGGCAAGTGTGGACAAACTTTACTGAGGAAAATGTCGACATCGATGTGACACCGAGCGACGACGTAAGTCTGTTGACACGCGGCTGTTCTCTGTTCAGGTATGACGACTCCACGGTGACGCAGGTGAGCGACGCGGCCGTGCTGAAGCCCAAGCCGCCGCGCATGCCCTACCTGCTCATGTACCGGCGCCACGACACGCTGCCGCCGCACCGCGCGCCCGCCAAGCCCGAGTGAGCCGAGCTGGCGCCGCGGGCGCTGCCGTGCGTGCACGTGCCGCGCGTGCCGTGCGTGGACGTGCAGCTGCACGTATCGAGCGTGCCGTGCGCGCGCGCCGGGCTGTGCGCGTCCGTGTGCGCGGGCGGCGCGGGCCCGCACCGCCTGCTGCTGCGGCGCGCGCTGCACGTAGCGCTGGAGACGCCGGCGCCGTACGATGGCCGCGCGGCCGAGGTGCGCGTGTACTTGTGTCCCGTGCATTTCTCGCGGTGGATGTTGTCGACGCTCAAGGGCCCCGACTAGATCTGAGTGTGACTTATTTTTGTCGTTTAAAAGTACAAAATTGAGGATCCGTTCGGCGAACCCGGTCCGTGTTGTGGCGCTGTAATATGGTCGAGACTTCGAACCCGCGGTTGAACGATTGTAAAATTAATTTAGATAGTTTACGAGCATGGTTGGTGTAAATAATATTTAGTACGTCCGGAGAGAGGAGGCTCAAAGTGGAGTCGGGAGTAGGTGTCTTCAGAAGCATGTTTCCGATCAGTCAGACTCAACGCTACTTTCGCGGTATAAAATGTGCCTCCTCTTTTCTTAGTGTCTATTTGTAATTTTTCTCCTCGACAATATGGAATTGTGGTGTTTTTAAATTATAAAAAATGTAAAAAAAACATTGTAGGATATCTACTACTGAATTCATGATACATATTATTTCTATTCAGTTTGAAAATGTCGAAAGCTAAAGTGATGTAATCAGCTGTTAGATAGTACAAAGCCGTTAAATGATGTGATATTAGTCCCAAGTATACCAGTATGCCTATTGAAAAGAATACATAAGTATTTATAAGTGTAGATGCTGGTATTTTGTGACTGACAAGTGCACGCAAAGGAAAAATATGTAACTTGAATTATATTAGTTTAGCGTTAAGCGATAAATTAAGGGGTCGTGGATTAACGCTGGCAATGTTAATGGTATCGGTGCTTAGACGGACTGACTACGGCAGTGAGTGATATGTGCCCTATGATTCTTGTGATAACGGAGTGCTTGAGGACGAATACAGCAGATTGTTTACTTGTACACACTATTGTATAGATATTGTTATAACAATATAAGTGTTAAATATAAATAGATTATATTATTATCTCGCCGTTGGTATGTTGTGGGGAATGTATGTTTTTAATATTATTCAAATTCATTGAGGTCTATTTTTATTCCGTTTGAAATTTTTCGGAATAAGGATGGCATTCATGGCAACCAACTAAATGGTTTAACTCTATTATCCCTGGCGGATTGTCAAAGTGCCAATCTTATTTGGCAATCAAACTAGCTGACTGTTGGATATGTTAAAATTTACGTATTAGTTGTTTTATCAATATTAACATTCAAAATGTGACTCAATTGACTCGAAAGTGCGTGAGATAGCACAAGTGCTATGATTATGTTAGTGTCCACTAGTATTTAATATCTGAATTGATTTTTGTATGTTAATAAAAAAAATTGCTTTAGAGTTGACTAGCTAGTTTGATATTACAATTTTATTAATAGCTACACTATCCATTTATTATTATAAATTGATAATGAACCATTTTGATCTCACTCATATTGTTGTTGTTTGGGAATTATTACGAGTTCGGATGTAAATTTCCTTAAAAAAATGATGAAGGCAATACATCATGCCTTATTAGGTATTTGAATGCTAATATTACGAAATTGACCAAAAAGTATGGATATTATTTGAAATTGCTGCTATTTCTAGCTTTTCTACTTAGTGTTACGAAAATCATAATAAAAAAAGCCAACACTATTTAGGCGTTAAAATGATATCTTAAAATGCACTTCAGTTGTGTCCAAATTATAATGAAGGAGTATTTAATCTAATAATTAGTCAATTTAACTATTACTATATGAAAACGAAATAGGATTAGTTTTGTATGATAGTTTCTAAAACAGAGTTATATACTAACTTACTAAGCTTTTTATATGTATAACTTGGTTGTTGTTAATTCGTTTATTTTGGATTGTGGGTAGATATTAGTGTAGTTAGCGGTTACTGAAGGTAGTTAGTTAACGCGAATACTGCTAGCGGCGGTATTACGTCGAGTGGTAAGCTATGTGCGGGGTACAGTCGTGAGAATGTTCTCGATGCAGCAGCAGTTACGCAGCAAATAGTGCTGTGAACATTTTAGACATTTCATCTGCATAAATTGTTCCTATATTTAAAATGCACCAGTTCCTATCACTTTTTACTAAACAATATTAGGAGCAATGGTACAACCTTTAAACATTTATGTTCCTGAATATTCTCTTGTAGCAAATAAAATATCCTTTCGTCGTTATGATTGGTTGTGCCTTCAAAAAATTTGATATTTTGCAAAAATATCAATAAATCTTTAAAGATAAAATAAATATGCTTCGAATGACCTTCACGCGACTAGTGTTGTGTAATGGCACAGTTAGTGCATATACCTAACTAAAATCAGTAAATTATAAAAAAATATTCAACCCACACCTTTGAAACCATTCGCACGACTGTCCTTTTTGTAATTTATCGCGTGTTAGCACATGGCACGAATTATAAAATGATATTGATGCAGCTGCTTGCAATTGTACATACATTAAATGTTCAATAAGAATAACACGAATTTATTCATCTATTTCTAATAGATTAATCAGTAGCCCATCTCAATGGCCCGCGTCATCGCTGGTCTACAAACCCACAGCATTTTTTCTTGCACAAGTTAATATTATTGTCTATTAGTTTTTAAAAAAAATCTGTTCCTCTCGTTTTAGCAATATTTATTTATCGAGTGTGGAGTATTGCTGAAGTTCTGCTTGTTTCTGTGTTTGTTTGCTTCGGTTAAGTTTTTGTTCAGTTAGATGCGAAATTGAGATAATGTTACGACAGTACATTGACACTTGGGAAGTTTATGTTGGAGGCATCATTGTCGAGTCTTTGTTAGATTATATTAATTTAGCCATCAGCTGGTAATACCTGTAAATTATTAAAAGGCTTGTAATATTAGACTTGATGTATTACATATAAGCCTTACGTAAAATGGTACGTACTAGCAATGTCCTCCAATGAATATGGCGAAATCTTTTATGCGTAAGACTGAGCGCAGGGTCCCCGAATGTCTGTTATTTATGTTTTTATTAGGATGTGTACACGAGCACACGTAGCTAGTAAGATTTTATAGTAACGAACGCTGCCTTTTAGTTAAGTGTCTGTGTTGCGTATTTATTGAATTATAACTAACTTAATCTAATTGGAGAAAACCTCGTGTATGAGAAAAGGTCGCACCTCAGTTGGAACACATAATGGATTCAGGTTTATTGCATAAACAATACAACATGTTAGACACAAACTATCGATATTGATGCACGATCATTACGTAGCGCATGTACTGTAGCTAGCGGTTCTCTAGTTACTGGAACGAGTAGTTGGCTGTGACATAGTTATTGGTTATTGTGCCAAACGCCAGTAGCCACATGTTCATTTTGTTTATGTCAATCTTGACATCAATCACAAAAATCGCTAACTAAATACATCATTACTATGGTATACTAATCAGTATAGATGATAGAATGTAAAATTGTTGCATTGTGTATATTAGTTTGAAAGTTTAATCAATTAGTTAATGTTCCTGGTAATAGCTTGTAATTAATATCAGATCAAAATAGTTGTGAGTGAAATCAAACTACTTTTTAACTAGTTTTATTTACAGCAGGGAGCAGCTTATTTTGTTTTTCTTTGTTCTCGAAATGCAACAAGCCAAAATGCCAACAACCTTTTAAATAGTAGTATGGTAACTTGTAACACTACCACAGGCTAACATGGGGTGAACTGGGATCATTGAGCACGACACGACGATGCTGGTATACGTTCATCTTTAGTTGTGTGTGTGACAGTAATAATAAATCTTTTATCTTAAGAGACTGTACTTGTGTATAGTTTCGTCCGTCATAAACACTTCATCAATACTAATTACAAGAGCTTATTTCACAGTTATAAATCATATAAATGTTATGTATTACTCTCGCGAGTAAGTAGCACAAACAACTGTGGATTGTCTGTGTGCCACATGGACCGTTTAAGAGTATTTCGCGTGTTCACAAATTAATTTAAAAAAAAAAGATTTATGTTACTGTCCAAGCATTTCTTAAAAAAATATCAGGGACACAACAGACGAAAATTTTAACATGCTGAAATTTGATACTATTTTATCATAAAATGATTTGTAAATATGATGTGTTTTCTTGTTTTTAACAATAAAATTTCTAAGCCATAAAATGGATCCCATCTTTTTTTAACTTTAAGATAATATTTTGACTTCCATTTAAATGCAACTACAGGCCTAGAATTTCTAATGTTATATCCAGTATCACGTGTATGCCGTCAAAAATAGTCCATGAATCAAATTATTTGTAAAATAGAATAATAATAGATTGATGAAAGAAGTCTACCGCGGCAGGCCGAGGTCATTACAATTTAATATAAGTGATTCTTGCATGTCTATTTAAATTATCATAACATATACACATTGTATTCCTTTTGTGTTACTATTGTAATCTCATGTTTTCAGCTTTACGTGTTTGATCCAGACCATGCTGGACTGTCCCAGAGTGTAAATTATTTTTAATGATGAGTAAATTCGAGACATTTTGATGTGATTATTCAAAATTTTATTGAAGCCAAATATTTTTTTGTTATAAATGTGCTCATTTATTATTGTAAACATGTGTTATTTTATTTTCAATCTACTTGTCTAGTCCCCATCAGATTTTATCTTTTGGTGCAATTCATATTATATTTTTTGGCAAAATATAATATTGTTACCGTTGCTATAAATTATTTACTGCTGTAAATTCTTATTTTGACCACAACAATAGTCTTAAAGTTCTAAACAAACAAATATGATACAGTACTTTACAATGAACACTTGGCGGTCTATCTACTTAGATTGTAAACTTTTAAAAAAGATGTATGTAGTAATGCTTATCATTATTATTTTTATATGAGAAGTTCATTATTTAAGTTACGATTAATTTTAGAAATAAGATCCAAGGCTGTATTAATAGAAGGAGTGTTTTTTCCCCAATCAAGCGAAGCTGATTTAACTTTTTTATTTAACCAACAACTGAATTAAATATTGTGTAAAAAATACTCCTGTTGGTCATAATAGATAATGTTCACTTTAAAAAAGACAAAAAAAAGCCAATATTTAAACATTGTGCATTATTTATTATGATCAGCTTTCTAAGTTGTTATGTGGATATGTGTGTATGACTAATTATAAAATAATCCTTTATTTTGGTAACAAATTGGTGTTATGAAAAATTTTGTGAATAAAATAAGATGTCATTCTGATTTCAATGTTTCATTTTATCATTCAAGTAACAAACAATAAAATTAATAAACAATGATTTTTAATTAAAACAACTATTTTCCGTCTCGAACAATATTCTGAAAGCGAAGACAAACACGTTATTTCATATAATTCTGGGCGTTGGTTAAGGTTGAATCTCATCTAGCAAATGACGTTCTGAGCGACAGAAAAAAGATAGGAAGCATGAACGCTTCTCTGGACGCTCTCAATGTGCATGTCTTTCTACATCGTTCTCACATATATGTATTATCTCAACATGAATGATGTAACCAAGATCTTGTAAAAATATTTTGCTTGAAAGGAGTGTCCATGGAGTTTCTTGCCCATTCTTCTCCATAGAGATCTACGCTTTGGAATGGGCAACTACAGTACTTTCACAAGTTATTATGCCTTGTGTCTGGGACTGTAGCCTCGCCTTCTCAAAAGTGCTTGTTATGGTCTAACTGAAATAAATACTATTGAGTTTTTTTTTTTAAATTTATACACCCATTTACATGGAAGAGGTTTTCGTCCTTTGGGTAAATTAACCAGATTTTTTGAAAAAAATTGATTCCGTGCTGGTAGATGGACGTGGTGCAACCCTAAAGCCGGGTACTCATTAGCAAGCTGTATCCGTAACTTGCGTGATCAGGAACGAGGTTCTAGTGTTTACGCGTCTACAGTTTAGGCTCATGACGTCGCCCGAAAGCTTTCACCGCGCGTACTCATTTTGCGAGCTGTAACTGTAACCAAACATACAGTATCGAGATTCTAGTGTGTACGAGAAGGCCACTAATGACAAGTCAGATCTGTCCGCAGTTTTAGTTTGTAACTGTACGATGACGGACGAAGTGTCTCACTTGTGCAACATACATAAATATAGATGCTTTACTCGAAGATCATAAACGGCCACGAAGATGGTGGATTCATAAAATGTATCGGGAATCCTTGTAGGCGTCTTATCAACAAAAGACATTTATCCTCTGACCATTCACTCATGACGAATAAACATTCGTAAATATTTGATGGTTCGCAGCGGGTTGCGACAACCTCCCCTCTTGACGTCCACGAACGCACTGTGAGCGCCCTTTGATTAGCGGCAAAAACCGACAATCGTCGCGAGCTGCGAGTCGCTCACGTAGCGCTCGTTGCAGGCTCGCGAACCACGTAAACACTGTTTTTGGTAACAGTAACGGTTACAGATATGAGTACCTTGTAATCGTCGGATCGCTGCTAGCCACTGCTCCCAGCAGGTTTGTGAACCACGTGCACACTTTTTTTTAACAGTTCATGCAACGGTTACAGTTACGGATCGCTAATGAGTACCCGGCTTAACGCGCGTATATGACTTACTCTGACTCTGCACTTGAAGATCCCGTAGACGAGCAAGACGGCTGGGATGGGTAACATGGCCGTGCCCACCAGCAGCCAGCCCGCCAACGCCTCGCTCGCAGTCCACGTGCTGGCCGAGCCCGCCGCGAATATACTCTGCCAAACGAAGTGCATGGGAAATGCTCTATCTGTTAAGGACGATTAAACCTCCAAGGGTGTTGTTTTCATGAGAAAGGATTTTGTGTCGGGGTACAAGAACCTACCGTTGTAAAAGCTTAGACCACACCAAAAGTCAAGCTGACTGGCGAAGAAGGGCCAGGCACTGGTATCCATCAAAACAGATCCAAGCGGAGTGCTGCTGAGACGTGCAAGAAAACGCGAGCTGAATTGCAACCAACGTGATTGTTCGATTCCTGTTCGTCTTCGCTCCGCTCGTGTCAGCTTTGGTGGAAATCAGATCTAACTAAGCCCCTTGCGATTCTGCCATTTCTTGAAGTAAGCTATACAGCAAACCTATACTCATGACTTAAAATCCTTCAGGGTTATTGCATCCATTTTGCTTACCATCATGATAGCAGGTGAGATCGCCCAACACACCCTCATGAACATGCTGGGATACTCTCCGATAGCGAAGAACACGTCTTCGCAAAACATGGTCTGTCCGTACACGTAGGTGATGACCGTGGCCATCAACGCTGCTATCGGCACGCGGAGCTTCGATACCGGCCAATACATCAGGAAGTTCATTATGTATAAACCACTCTGGAATAGTGAAAAGGTAGTTCAAGGCTTTAAGCTCATGCATAGGGTGCTACACACATTTTCGGGTCAACATGACTCGGTACAGCTTGCCGGATAAAGGAAGAATAAAACGAAAGTTGACCTGTCAGCCCCTGGCGAAGGCCGAATTGTGCCAAGCCAACCCGAAGTTGAACAAGCGATGGTACCGATCGGCAACAGCCGAATATGTAGGTACCTACTATTAGTTGTGGCTTTGTTGGTCAATGAATTCTGCCGAATCGAATGTCACCTTAACTACGTGTTACTACTCGTAGCATAGCATGCCTATGAAGTAACAGAACGGACGCAGTCACTTGAATCTTATTAATATTGTCAGTCATTGTCTATCTGTTAAGTCAGTCTTTAGCATATTATGCATAGGGCTGAAATTGGTATAGAATAACGCACTGCATAACCTATTAAAAACACGATAGGGAGACTCGGAATTAATTTATTTCAATTGTCGAATTAGCCACTCCGGCGCGGCGGGCCTATATCCTTATATACTCGCCTCAAAGCAAAGCTCCCACTCGGCCACCTAGAAATGTGAAAACCGACTACCAAGACAGGTGGGCCGCTGCGGTGCGGCACAAACAGTGTCTCATCTCCTGGCCTGCCATTTGTGTGATTCCTATCTTGTCGAAGCCACTGACAACGGTGTCGATGTGGCAGAGTTCTGATCAGTAATCATCTTTTTTTTTCATATATTAATAACTTCCTATACTAAAAACTAAAGTTCTTAATAATCGATTACAATCTAGCCTAAACAGACAAATAAGCAATTTAATTCTAACTTAATATTATATTATCATATAACACAATTAAAGTAATTATTCATCGACACGGTTAACAAGACACTCTTACCTGTGTGCAGAGAGTGAGGACCCCAATCAGACAGGACATTGTACATATTAGTATGAGGAAGGCCCAACTTATTTTTCTGATTGATTTCCCGGTGAATGATGACATTACTGTTTGTACTAATAGCGCCTGCAATGAACAAAGAAGAAATTAATTTCCTACGAAAGCTTTATAAATATTATTATTTTATTTCAGAGGTGAGAATTGAGGATTTTAGGTTCATCCGACACTCAGTACGAGTGTGCTTCTCCTGACCAGACGACGGCCCAGTTGTAGGAATGTCCAACGTGTCCCTACTCTAGTAGGTACTCCTGCACATTTACTTTGACATCTTAACGAACGCTATCGAAGCCACGATCAACTTGACCAACTATTGGGCCAAAGTAATACCTACAGTATAGTTAACTTGGCGAAACAGCTCGCGGCTTTAGCACGTTAAGCCGTTGGTCCCGGGTGTCATTTGTAGATCTTTGACAGTCGTTTGGCAGTCAGTGGCCCAAAAAAGTCTGACAACCAGTCTTACCAAGGGGTATCGTATTACCCAGTACCAACTGGGTTGTGGAGGTCAGATAGGCAGTCGCTCCATGTAAAATACTGGTATTCAGCTGCATCCGGTTAGACTGGAAACCGACCCTAACATAGTTGGGAAAAGGCTAGGGAGATGATGAGTTAACTTGGCGAAAGCTATTGATTCGAAAACGAGACGAAGAGGGAAATCGAACCACTGTGCCAACTTGCCAAGCGTAGTTTCATCTTATTTTTCTCTCAAGCCTGGTGACAATCTATGAATGAAGTTTTCTTTAAAAATATTATACACAGTGCATACTTACTGTTGTTGTAAGTGCTGAAACGAACAGTGTGAAGAATATAAGAGTAGACCAGAACTGACTGCCAGGTATCCGAGCTACTAAGTCAGACCATAGGATCACTGATGCCGATGATCCTGCAAGGGTTGTGAAAATAATTTTAACAAATTGAGTATGTGAGGATCGTGGTAGACGACATTCTGTAGTGTCTGCGTACCCCCGTGGGAAAAGACGGCATTGTATTGTATTTAAGAACATTTTATGTGGAGCGAGAATTGTTACATTCTAGATCCAAGATTGCTTGCATAAACAATGTTAGCATCATCGTGCACACCGTAACACTAAACCGTTCTTCTCTTGTGGCGATTGTAACCATATAGAATATCCAACCTCACGTCCCGAAAATAAGATAAACTATTCAGACTAGACCAGTGGTGACCCAGTGGTAACAGTCCTGGCGGCTGCCTTAGGAGTCGTAGGGCTCGTAGCTCATGAGTTCGAACTCAGGCAGGCACTTAGCTTAGTGTCATTTATTTCATCACGACTGCTAAATGCGAGGAAAATGTTGCTAGGAAACCAGCATATCCTATAAAATCGAAGGCATCCCAGCCTGCATTTGGTCCGCGTGGGGGTTCATGGCCCGACCTCTCCGATACTGCTAATTCAGACTATCAACAACTTCTTTTTATTTACTTACTGCAAAAATCAAACTAAATCACAAATGCTAAAAGCTTACCTGGCCAAATACCAGTGGTATTCTCATAGTCCTTATAGAGCGCTCCGTGTGTGGCACCTAGAGCCAGCGCGGTGGTCATCGTAGTCGACTTAGACACAGCAAAGGCAAGCATCGCGGTGGTACCCAGTTTGTGTTGAGCCTTGGGGCAGTAGGAGCCGAGCATGATTAGGGATCCTTGGCACACTGTCATCTCGATCAACGCGTATTCCATTGCCTCACGCCACATCTAAGTGAAAAGGATTTAAGATTTATTCGTTTGAAAAATATTTGCTGCTACATAAAGGGACCTCGTTTGTCCAGTGGTCGCAGCACCGTGTGAAGGGTGGATTTGCGCTTTAGGTCGAGGTGTGAGGGTGTCGCCATTATGAATTTCTCTCTAGCACCATTGAATCTAGTTTTGTGCCCCGGTTTATGGCAGTCGGTTCGTTCCTATAGTGTACTTTATAGGTATCTCTAGTTTTTGGAGAACTCAGACGTGATTTTTAATATAAAAGGGTAAAAACACCACCATCCCAGATATACATGGGCAAAACAGTTCTCTTTTCAAGCTCATAGCAAACTTATAAGCACTGCAACTGATCCCGATCTGAGGCGATGCAGTAACGGAGATGATAAAGTGTGCGTTGCAGTATGTAAATTCAAAGAAAGAAACCCGAACGGTTCGAGTTGGGGTGCTGCTGATTCCTTTAGTCTGTTATCAAAAACAAAAAAAACCTCACCTGGAAACTCTCAAGCAGCACTGTCCAATCACACTCTTTGAACATGCGATTCGCACCCTTCAGCTGCAGCGCTCCCACCGCGGCGCATACCAGCACCAAATACGTCAACACGTCTTTGAACAACACCAGCTAAACATGAACATAACACCTTTAGTTGATGTAGACCAGCATGATCAGCCTTTAATGTTTCCACTGATTGGATATACGCTTCCTGTCTATGACAGGGATTAGGATGTTACCGACTTCGCGGCGCTGTCCCGGAGGGGTATCGTGGATGCCACCGGTCTTCGAATTGTTGGTTCAAGGACATGCCAGTTGTCAACTGCACCGTTTGACCATAGATCTTCAAGTAAGACGACTCATTTAAAAAATGTTTTTTTTGAAGACGCACTGCAATCATGAACTCTCACAGAAGTCATCTGCCAGACATGGAATAAATAAAGGTCCTATAAGATTAAATCAGATAGTCAAGTTACAATTCTTACTTTCGAGTAGCTGTATATCCGTTTGATGACTATGAAGTAGATGAGCACCCAGCATATGACATAGTAGGCAGTCAGCTCCCACACTACGTTACCAAGTCCGCCCGCCAGACCATCGCGCTTCAGATCCAACACGAAATTACTGGAACAACGATGCATCAGCTGAAACTTCAAATTGTATATGGGGGAAAGAAGACTAGTATCGTTGGGCATAGGCTAACTACCAATATTCAAAAGCCGTGTAACAGCTGCTTTTGCTAGATTCTAGATAATACAAGTGTTCATGTATTTTTTTAGCTTAAATACCTACGTATGTACTTATTTGTCTTCCGTCATCGAAGTATTCTAGTGTCTGACGTGTCAAACCCTCTTTAAGATACCATAATTGTCGGCCTTCAGAAAGATCAGATGCGTAGTACTCGCAACCGGCGTGCGTGTATGACCAGATGTATGAAGGTGGACGAGACAAAAGGAGTATGTAACGATCGTAGCAGGTGGCGTTCTGTGGTTTCTGCCTACCCTCATGGGAAAAAGGCGTGAGTTTATGTACGTATGTATTTTCGGCCGCAGTTAACAGAGGTAAACAACTTGAATTTGCCATAGTACACGTCTGGTCAGTTAGCTAGAACGCTAGTAATATAATGACTAACAAAAAGAACGACTGCGGCGGAGTCTCGCTTCCAACAGGCAGCGGTCGATGTCTGGCTGCGCAGGGGGGCTTCGCAGCCGCCGCGCAGTGCAGCCACGGCAGGAATATGTGGAAGGAGTGCACCGTCAGCGCCAGGCACCACGCGCCCACCGTGCCCGCGGCTAGTGCACTGAACACACATATCGCTAGCATCGCGAAACCCATGCCTGGAAAGATTCAAGGTGCACAATGATCAATGATGCTGTAAAGGTGTAGATACAATGCCAATGCTGCAGATCGAATTTGAACTAAGGGGTTGCCCATAAAGAGTCGATTACGCGCGCAAAACAGTTTATCGAAGGCAAATGCATTTATTCGTAGAATTCATGGTACAAATAATATATTATATACTAATAAAGTTCAGATATATCCGCCGCTTGCATACATACGATAGACATACTCGTACGTGTACCTACTGAAAGGATGCCTCCAGTATCTGGACGCGCGTACAGTATTGTAGGTAAGTGAGACGTACGGAAATGATTAACGTAGAAACAAAAAAACCGAAAGATTAACGTGTTACTCCCAGTCCCTGGTATCTTAGTATCCCACTTGCGTTAAAAAGTAGATTTTACGTTTAACACACAATTATTTAAAGAGCATAAGCAAGTTTTAACATCTAAATAAGCTTTCACCGCAGCATTCACCTGCGTCTGTAATTTTTTCGTACCTCTAGCCATAGGCACAATATCCCAGCAATTCAGCACTCCCTTCCTCGTAATAACTCCTAAAGCGAGCTCTAGATAAAACACGGGATATCCGATCACTATGCTGAACACATTGTACAGGAACAGGAACGGCAGCAGCCTTCGGAAGTCGTGGAGGTACGGGTGCCACCAAATTTGGAAGATCCCGATGCAGGATGATAAGACCAGTTGGCGGTAGGTTATGTTGTTCGTCCATCGATCGTGTACCTGGGGGAGTGAGGATAGATTAAAATCGATTGGAATGGTTAGTATGGGAACACGGTGTCTCGACTAAGGAACGACCACAGTTAAAGACGTGGACTAGGCTTGAGGCGGCCCGAAAGCTTTAATCCATGCAATAAAAGCGACAACCATGTAAATCGCCTCATTTCGTTTTGGACGGCGCGTCAAAATATTTTTTCTTTTAACTTTGGCCCACACTAGAAATTTCTCCTGTATCGTGGGTGCGTTGGTACTCCCTGTAGGAAATAAAAATATTTGTACCGTCCGAGAATCGAACCCGGGACACGCAGCATAGCAGCTAAGCGCTGAGCCACTTCGCCAACCGTGCCGGCACAGTTAGTCACAATTGCGGTTGATACTGGGTAACCAGACTTTCGGCCCACTGACTAGTTGTTTACCTGTAACGACTGTCAAAGACCTACAAATGACAGCCGGGCCAAACTGCTTAATGTACCTTTCAAGACACGGAGGAAACTCGGCATGTTGGTAATAGATGGCCACTCATCCAAGGACCAACCTTGGCAAGCACGTACGGCTATTATTTTTGAGCTACGAGCTCCCCAACACGGACTTTTCATTTAAAGTTAAACACTTTTAACCAATCTTGAACTAAATTTCTTTCTTTAAAATTAAACCTAAATTAGTTCGGTTGTGTCGATAGCCGATTAATCGGATTCGTCGGCCACTAGTTGCTGGCAACATGTTTCACATTTCTCTATGGCTGGAATGTTGCCAGTTTCTCTTTTTTTGCGACACAAATACATGTGGTCTTAATGCAGTTTGCTTAACAAAGACATTTAGTGTTCGCGATATTACTGTTAATCCTTCTCATTTCAATTTTACTGGCAAAAAGATTTGAAGGTCAGGCCTGAGCTGAACACTAAGATTCGTGGGACTTACAGCTATTATCAAATACCTTCCTTGCATATGCCATTCCCGCCCGTTTTGCGTCAATATTTCAAGTCACGTCAAGTCTTAAAATTATGCCATCCGCAGATATTGCCCATAGTTCTCCTTTACTCAAGAAAGTATGCGTGTAAGCAACCAGTAACCATAAATCATACGTTACCAGTGGACTTTCCGTAGATTCAGTGTTGATTGTCTCGGTCAAACTTTTCGAACGAGTAGTCTGAAATAAATAGAACAATATTGTTTATCTTTATTTTCTCATCATTAATAACATTGTTATTAGCCTTGTATTGTTTAAAATATGTTTTTGTTTAATGTATATTTTATCAAAGATTTATTATTAGGTAATTGGCGGTAAAAACAATGTTTTTAATATTTACTTAAGTTTCACTAAACATTTTTACTGCACTAATTAATGTGTAAACTTTACCTATTTGTACGCCTTGCAAGGTAGCACATAGTGAGACATCATTATCATCTGCCTAGTCTTTTCCCAACTATATTGGGGTCGGCTTCCAGTCCAACCGGATGCAGCTGAACAGCTGTATTTTACATGGAGCGACTGCCATCTGACCTCCATAACCCAGTTAGTACTGGGTAATGCGATACCCCTTGGTAAGACTGAGATATAACATAGTGAGACATAACTTTTTTATAACACCATGTGCTTACTTTCACCTATGTGTCACAAATAAACATATTTGAATTTGAACATATCCCTTCAAACAGACTTCGAACCAAAGGCACCCGGAGTAAAGAAAATCTCTGCAGCGGGGTTCATGGATGGCTCAGACCTGAAGTGCGTATGCGGCGTCTCCCCACAGAGAATGACCCACCCTCCTAGCACTGCATGCCCTATCACCTGCGCACCTGATGACCTACTCACTGCATCAGTGCGCGGGGTTCGTGTGGCTGAGTTCTCTGCTAAACAATCTAGTTACTTAGTACCAACGGTAGTAAAACGGATGACGTTTTCTAAATTAAAAGTGAGTTACTCCTCATAACATCAGCTATATGCCAGTAAAGTTCCGTCAAAATCGGTTCAACCGTTTTGGAGATTAACCGGAATAAACAGACAGACAAAAATTAAAAAAAATGTTTTTTATAGCAAAAAGCTGTTATTTTGAAATTACAAAATAAAAAATATATACCTATATATTACAAAAACAATATATACCTATATATTACAATTTTATTTATTTGTATAGATTAATATTTACTTTTAAGTAATAAGTACTTACCACGCTTTCACTCATTTTCAAAATGAAATTATATCTAAATAACTAATATTTTTCGAAAATATTTCTAATGCTGTGGATATAAACATGTGTCAAAATATTCATCAACATACTGACTTAGACTGAAATTGACTTTTTGGTAGTCCATCAGTGTTTATTAAAAAACACTTTTACCAAAGTTATCATCAAGGAGTATTTATTTTAAAACCAATCGAAATCCAAGGAGGTTTCGAATATTATAATGGGTGTCAAAATACTCATAACGAAGGCGAAGGGCATTTGTTCTCCCTATCATTGTGATGATTTTTTTATTCTGGACCATACCTGCGAATTTCTGATCTGCGAGTTCCGGAGATAATGGAGGTCAAAGTGCAACGGTCACGACTTTTTTTAAAAATAGGTACAATTTTTTAATGTTATAACTTTACTTTAAATACCTCCATGACCCTTGTGTGCTTCCATGAGCACAATGTTTTGAGTCCTACTGTAAAATGTAATTATTCATTCCGAAAAAAAATAGTTTCCCAGCAATCAGTTTTGCGTAGAGTCACTTAAGTGTGATGTACAGAATGCTTGGTTGACGGCTTCGTGAAGGGTCCGTTTACACCTTGTATAGGTGCACACCAAAAAATAAACCGTTTAAAAATAAATGTTTTTATTTCTTTTACAATGATACGAAAGGTAAAGGAGTAAATGGTAGCGTGACGGTTGATAGAGAATGGAAGAAAAAAAAAACGTGTTGCGCCGACCCCAAGTAACATGGGACAATGGAAGGAAGATGATGATGATGACAATGATATTGAAGAGTATTACCTCGCTCACGCATACTGAAATTCGTATCTAACGTTGCATGCAGGATGTGTGTCAACACTTTTTCGCGCGAATAAATTAGGGTGTTGCCACAGAGGAAAAATGTGCGAGCAATTTACTGGATGCCTTGAAAGTAGGACCACATTGTCATTACTTTAAGTAGAAAATTGAATGAATTTCGACGCGGACATAAAGCCATTCGCCTCGCGCACACTCGCGACTCGGTTGCGCGCCTTTAAACAATATAACATGGTCCTATTTTCAATGTAGCTATTAAATTCAATTATTAAAGGCATTGAATTGCTCGGACGGTTGAAATATTTTGCTTTCATAGTTTGTTTTTATACTAAATTCGCTTATGTGAGGGGGTTGTAACAATAAAAGAACAAGATTGTTAATATAACAAATTCTATAATTCATTTAAGTCTATAATATCTAGCTATACATAGTGGATTCGCGGTAGCTAAATAAATTAACAAAACGCACCAAATTACGCTACTATTTGGTTTACAAACGTGATTAAACCTTGAATACATAACCGAAGTTGACGAAATAATCACAATTTTACGTGAAATATAACAACCAAAACCACTCAATGATAAAATAAACATCGTTTTGTAAGAGTTTTACCACACCAATCGATCGATGGTAGAATGGATTAGTCGATGTCGATCGATAGTTATTCTTTTTCGAAAAACCCATTCTACCACCGATCGACGACATCGATCGATTGGTGTGGTGACAACCTTAAATAGGGATTTTTTTTCAATGACCAGACAAAAGTTCTTGAACCAAATGTAATAAAATAGTACATTTTGATACACGGGGGCAAACTTTGTCATTGCATCCGACGCAGTGTTGTTATGGAGCCGAGAACTGCAGTGAAGAATGCCCACGTGTATCAAAGGGCGTTTTTCAATGCTTACACTTACGAAGAAATAAAAAAATAGAACGAAAATTATTTTTTGTCATTAATTAATGAAACTATGATTTAATCAAATCGCTATAGTACTTTAAGCATTTAATTTTTCTGCAACTTTATTCTTATTTGAGTCATACCCTACTTTTTATCCAGTTAGTTGTAAAATTATTATAGCACTATAATTAATATCTACTACTGAACTATCTGTACATTTTTTGTAAACTTAATATTGTAATTTAATTTGCTTTGCTTTCACAGGTCGAAGGAGAAGCTAATATTACAAATAGAAAATTCAAATATTTTTGATTTGGAATACAAATTAATGTTAATTTTTTGATAAAAGCAAATAATTTTACATATAATAATGTTTATATACTTAATGATAATCTATTTATAAACACAATTTCAATGTTCATGTAATATTTAGATCTTAAGGCATGGGACTATTTGCTGATAAAATAAAATCCACGTTGGACTTAGTTTATACTTATCTGTGGGCAAAATAAAAAACTTGTAGATATAAAAAATAAATCACGAGTTTGGAATAATCAGTTTTCGAGGAAGGGTATTGAAAATAAAAAAATATATATATTTATCGTTTAAGGAAACATTGAAATAATCTTTTGGCTAGTCATTGAAAAATTACATTGCATATCTACAAGTACCTACTAAATAAATGTTTTTCTGAGCAAATAATATTATTGCTAGTACTCTAATCAATTCATTTATACTTGCGTATATGTTTACCAAACTAATACAGTCAATATTGATTACTAACTAATGAAAACTTTAATAATATTTGCGGAAGACAGGGTAACCAGGGCGGACAGAACTGGAGTATTATAAAATAGAGGAATATGTTCACAATAAGATGTATCCATCAGAGATAAATATATGACAGACACAATATAGAACCTATTCTATCGATAGCACACAAGGTGGTAATAAAAGACAGTGTAATAAGAGTAGATACAGATGTGCCAGAAAAAATATACGCTTCGGGAATCATCGTCTGCGAAATACGAATGCGCAATGATGAGATCTATGGAGCTGATAACAATACATAGAACTACTTACTTACCGGAGCGCATACATTTTCTGCTTTCGACTGTAGATCTCTGCTCTTTTTAGTAAAATATACAACTGTCATCTTTTTAAATTGTTTAATTATCACTTGCTTCAGTGAAGGAAAACATTGTGAGGAAACCAGCATGTCTGAGAGATATTTCTCGACGGCATGTAAAATCAAGTCAGAGGGCTTTGGGCAGCATAAAAACTCTTGACACCAGGTTAGGCACTAACCACACGATAAAAAAGAAAGAAAGAACTTCTGAAATTACCACCATGTATCGTACCGCGACGGCTGGCCCAAGAAGGCGAGGGACAAGAGCACATGGAAGAATTGTGGGAGGCCTTTGCCCAACAGTGGGACAGTACAGGCTAATGTAAAAATAAAAACTTAGACAAATAGTTAATATCATTGCACTGTAGACAATCAGTAGGTAATATTACAATTATGAAACGTACTTAGGAGCCTGTCAGTAAGCGATATATACTTACTAGCGATATATACTTGTTGGAAATTCCTACAAGCGCTATTATTTAGGGATCCGTTAGATGTCGCTTAGTGTTTGCGAAATTGAGCAAGGAGGAAGAGGAAATATGGACTTAGGCTAAATCTTACAATTTCAAACATAACAAACGAATAAAACTAGACATTCGATACACTACGCGGCTCAATGTTTGGCTTGGTGTATCTAAAATATCGTAAGTCCTCTCTTGTCGGGTCTAAGTTTATTTTCATGATGATGCAGGATACACGATCAAAATGATTTGTTGCTGTGTGTTATTTGAATATCGGTTCTTAAGGCTGGATGGGTAATATCAATTTTAAGCGTGTCCTGCATTGTTCACAAGATTAGCGGGGAATACTGTAGCGTAAATTAATTTTAACAGATTCTAAGACCGAGATCTATAAACGTTACTTGGCACATTGTTTTGGTAAGACATATTCACGTTTCTACCTCGCATTGTTGGTTTGACAGTAGTGTGAAAGTTACAGGAACATCACTTAGGGCGGTTTCAGATTAGCGTATTTTCGGCACGTATATGTCCCTTTTTATACGATATATGATACGAGCTTATACGCGCTTTAAAATACGCTAGTCTAAAACCAGTCTTAGTCAATATATGTGATAAGTCAAGTTTATAGATCATCGCAAAAGTTCAATCATTAGAGTAACATAAATAAACTACCCACAATTTTCATACACAAGAGTTGTCTATAACTAATTGATTATTTATTTTCAATAACATACGAATACGTCGTATGTTAGCGAATGATAAGGCGATTATTCGCGAAAAATAAGGCAAACTTCGATTATAATTAAATTATAAGAAGTGTATGATAATGCATTAAGTATTATTTATGTTATATTCAGAGATTGGAATAGGTGGAGTACATTTACCTAAACTTCAAAGAAATTAGTGTTATATTGGATAATACATCCCTCTGAATTTATTAGGTTTATGACAGAACTTAAAAATGGCATTTTATGAGGTAAATATATTTGTAATATATTTTTATTTGTAGAACATAGGTAATTATAAAGTACGGATTTCAATATTAATAAAAATTAATACTGTCTTGCCGTCAGCGGCTTCGCTGTTTAGAAAAATATACTGTAGATATTCCGACCTCTGGTATATCTGTAATATCTATACAATAATATGTAACTGATGTCAATTTCCTCATGTACAATTCAAGTAGGTAATTAACGCTAGAGAAAATATATATTTCTGGTATTCTACCTATTTAAAATCAGTACATTTACGATTTTAGTCTTTTTTTTTTTTACAAAATACGTACTTCAATGGATATTCCGTCAAGCATAATATTGTCAATCATCGAAAAATAATAGATTCAGTTTGCACAAAATAGCAAGGTAAACACATAACCATACACTTCAGTACAGAAGTTGAATTTCACGAACGCGCGTCTGCCATTGCAATTTGAACCTTATGTCAATGTCAAAACTCACAGTACGCGCGCTCGTTATTAGCAACGACTATATCTCACTATGTTTCAGGGACTAAATAACCATCTCATAAAGCACTATTACGTTAAGCTTGTGTGGGAAAGAGAAGACGCTCTCCAAGACGTATAGCTCCATCTCTTTCGCACACTGAAGTAAGAATAAGGTAATACTGCTACAAGTGGGTATTAAGCCTCATTTGCTAATGTTGCAAAATAACTTACACAACTGATGCGTCAGCTACTCGGAATCCGAACCGAACGTAATAGTTGCTCTTACTCTGAAATGCACTTAGACTTGACCGTAAAAATGTGCCCTATTAAACACATTTTTTTCTTTCTGGGATTGCTTTTAGGGGTCATCCATTAATTACGTGAGGCGTTTAAGGGGTGGAGGGGGTCGAACCGAATCTCACAAAAGAGGCAAAAACATCAAGTAATTATTTTCCCGCAAGAAACAGTAAAAAATTGCAAGAAAACTTGGTTTACTTAAGTAAACAAATTTCTCCACTAAAATATGGCTAAATCCTAAACAATAATATTGGTGAGGGGGTCAAGTCAAATCTCACGACATGTCACCAAAGGGAGACGCTCCTTACAATAGAATATTTTTGCCGCAAAGTTTTTCAATCAACTCAACATATCGAAGATTCGCAGTTCACTGCTTGACATAATAATAATATGCTTTGAAATGAGAATATTCTCCGCTATAAATTTCTCTTAGCTGCACAGCTATCTCCACATCCAATCTCTGTTAGTATGTGTGAAACGACATGTATGCATTTTTATTCAAATAATAAATTGCAGAAAAAAAAGAATATTCCGTTCATGGATATTGTACCTCTAACATAAGCCTTACTGTAACGAGAATATAAAAGAATCAAAATGATTTTGACAGTGAAGGTATCTTTTATCATTTTGACACATCATATGAAGCAGTAAGCAAACGGTATTTTTTACACATTCATTTTGGATTAAGTTTAATTATTTTAAAATAAGAAGAAAAAATGTGTGAAAAAGAATCATTAAAATATCTCGAGAAATTAAAAAGTTATGAGACTTTAAAGTTGCGCTTGTAATCAGGTAAAGTGACGTCACTTTACCTCATTACGTTATTTATTCTTGATGTCTGGCTAACGAAATAAACCCAAGAGAAGGTAGATAAGTAGGTATGAGTACCCAGGAAACTTTGGAACGTTAAATTCCTTTTATTTCAGTACTAAGATAAGTCGGTTTTCAAGAAAAAACGATAGATAGATATTGTATGTATGTTATTTAGTTCGACTTTAATAATCTATGTCTCAGTTATATTAAATAACTAAAAAAACTAATTTTAACTTAATTTTCAAACAATTTTTCACTGGTTTTCATATTTTAATTCCATTTAGTTATTAATGTTATCAACATCATGAAACTTCTCCATTCGCAAAATGATGGCAAAACGCAATAACCACACTTGTTTCCACACCTTATATCTCACATCAAGATTGCCTAAATAATACTTTCCATCTTCTAGACCCCATATTATTTACTTCTTCATACACAACAGAGATTTAAAATGAGGCTAGCTTTCTGGTTTTCTTAGTTGCCGCAGCTATACTATACTTCGTAGGATTAAATTTAAAAGAATCGAAAGTAATCTGTTTCAATAGAGTTAAGACACTTATAGATGAGAAATCGGTTAGCCGTTGGCCTTTACATCCATACAAAAAAAACGAAAAAGACTTCAGACGTTTGCTTTGTTTCGTCTCGAATGACGTGGGTGGATACTGTGTCTGACTATTTGCTTTTATTCCAAGGACAATAAACCTCTTTAAGACAACAAAGAAAAAGTTTACCTCAGTAAGTTTTTAAAACAAAATACGTGTCAGGGTAAGTCTAAGTGCATTTCGTTGGTTGTGTTGTGAGGTGCAATGCTGCATCCTCCAGCTGTACTTTCAAATACTGAAGAGATCCCCAGCAGACGGCAGCGGCGCGAGCCCGCCGGTTACATCCGGGAGACGAGACACGTCCGGTAGGTTCTCTATGTGGGACTTCACTTCCGCTTTCACCGCGTAAATCTTTTGCAGTTTTATGTTGTACTCCTAGAATGAGAAAAGGAGATTGGTTTATTTCCTAGTCTTTTAGGTAGGCATTGATCAATGAAAACGATAGCTTTAGTTTTATTATGTATGATCGTATGATTCGTTATTCTTAACGTGGTCCAAATATCTTATTATAAGTATACCAGAGGTCAGAGTCAGACAAGAGATTCACATTAGACCTGAATCGAAAGAACTAGAAGTCATGGAAATAGGCTTTTTCCAGCAGTCGTATGACGTAGGCTAACAGTGACAGTAATTGGTTCCAGTCGGTGATTACGAAATTCAACTGCACTAACTTCAATTCGGTATTCGGCCGAAGCTCAGTTCAACAACAAGACTAATGAGAGCCACCACCCCGCCCTCCCAAACCTCTGGCGGCGGCAGGGGTGAACGTGATTGAACCTGTCAGTTTAAAAGCGCGCGAAATTCAACCGAATTTCGGCTTCCAAAATGTTCGGCCGAACGGCCAGCCATCTCTAGTAGTTAGTTACCTCTAGCCGAGTCTCCGCCTGCTTGGAGAGGTCCCGCTGCGCCTGCAAGTAGTCCCGCAACATGCCGGCCACCTTGCGCCTCTTCTCCAGCTCATCGCTCAGCCTCAGGTTGTATTCAGCCAGAAGGTCCACGGCAGAGTTCACCACAGCACTTAGGCTAAGCGCCGACTCCTTATCTACAAGAAGATGGTACTATTAGCTACTCGAAGAGGGTACTTCATGTATCTAAGTGTCGGGAATTTATGTTTCAATCCAGAATCTTAAATTAATTGCCTTTGCAATTTATTCAACTATTACTTTAGCGTCAAGTTGAGTTTTGACTAGGTATGTATACAGATAAATAAATAATATATAAATAAAATTGAAGTGTCTGTTTGTAACTTCAAAATAATAGCTTTTTACCGAATGCATATGAAAGTATGTACAGTACTTATAACATAAAAACATATTTTAAAATTTTTGTCTGTTTGTTTCGGCTAATATTAATTGAAACGGCTGGACCGATTTTCATGGGACTTTTACTGGCAGATAGCTGTTATTATAAGGAGTATATTTATTTTAGAAAAAGGATTAGGGTTCCGCGCAAAAAAGTCAAGACCCTTGAAATTGTTAACAAAATCAATCAATAGGGAAGTCATTTATTATACTAATTTCACGCGGACGACAGTCGCGGGGCACAACTATATTGTAATAAAAGTGTAAAAAAAGACCCAAAAATAATTACTGTTGCAATGATATTTGAACTTTGTCGTTTACGACATAAAGTCGGTGGTTCATAAACAAGACTGTTAGCTAAGATTCTGTATTCAAGTTCAAGGTTTATTTACTTCTTGAAATTTGGGTTTGAGTGTCATTTACAATATTGTTTGTTGTAAAAGTTATAAATGAATTGTCTCTTTCCAATTTAAATTCAGTAATAGGTTTGACAGCATTGACTGTGGTACAAGCTATCTGTGTTAGTGTCACACAGGGGTGAGGATATTTTTAACACAAATTTCCTCTTTAATAAAGCATACATTTGCTTGAAGAATATTTTGGAAAACATTCAAGGAAGTCATAAGAATTACAAATGTCTTTTCACAAATTTCATTTAATTAATAGATCATTCATATGATATCTTTAGCAACATTTGCAAGTTATCTAACCAATTTGGGCATATCAGAGAATAAGTGAAATACACAGAGCATATCAGCAATATTCTTTATTAGCATAATATAGTCATAAATAGTTATACAATAATGGTTATCTACTAGAATCACATATAAACACAATGTTTGGGAAATATATGAATGAACACAATCAATATGCAACATAATATTCTGAAATCAATAGTTTCTAATCACAGTCAATGCTTATAAATAAATTAATAAGATATAAATTAACTTAGGCTGGGACAATACACTTCAGTATCCAAAATAATTGCACAATATGATCTCAATAACAGAAACTATGAAAAACCAAATTTTAGGAAAAAGTTTATATGAAGCCAGTATTTTTATAATATTATTATCAAGATAATAAAACGAGCACTAAAAGTTATTATTTTTATTAAAAGTTTCGAGATATATCGTGAATATGGATAAGTACATAGTCGTTTTTCACACACTCAGGCTACCAGCTAAGGTAGCCTGAGTGTGTGAAAAGCGGGCAAAATTTTATCGCAAATCAAAGTGGAATGCTTTTACATTCTTCCACATACTAAGCCACAAAGTGCCGTCTATCCAGCAACCAAATCACAACAGGTTTAGAGCGAATTTTATTCATTAGATTCACTGTCATCTCTTTGCTGACATGGACACAGTCCTAGTTTATATGCTATCATAGCACGGCGTAAGATCTTAGCTTTTTTTATGAGATCAAGTACATAGTTGATGCGATGATAGGGTGTCATTTTACCTTCCAACTTATTCAATAATTGCACTTCGGACACCTCTGGCGGGAGTGACGCGATCCTCTCCCTGACTGCCTCGTCGCTGGATGCACTAGCCTCTAACTCGAGCAGTGCCTGCAAATAAAAACGACCTTGTTATTAGCCTGTTAGTTAATTTCCTGATAATCATAAATTAAAACTGCCTATTCCATTATTAAAATTATTCAATTAACAAATAAATTACTTTAATTGACCATTAATGCCATAACATTATTTTTCTATTGCTTATGGCTGTATAATCATGTTAGGCCTGTTAGGTGGACATCTAGCTTGACTGGCCTTTTATACTAATTTAATACTTTTAGAATTGGCTATGTAATGCATTCATTAGACCAAAACATTCACAATCTGATTTATATGACTTTGATAATCAAAAGTAACTAACTATGGTAACTTCTATTTTAGTCACCTTTCGTTTTATCAAGAACAATGATCAAGTGTTTACCTTGATGAGTTCCTCAGGCTCTGGTGGGTCCCCAGGCGGCGTCTTGGGGCTGAGCGTGGTGTGCGTCTCTAGGTGGCCGTCCACCTCCTTGGTCTCGCTGCGGCGGCGCTCCTGCTTCTCGCGCGCCTCGATCTTCACCTTCTTCTCCGGAACCGACTCCTTGAGAACCTCCACTTCCACCGACTTTCTCTTCTTGCTGTCTTTCTTTGGAGGAGGAATAGCGTCGTTGGGATCCACTGGAATGTTAAGCTAATTATGAATAAGAGCTACTGGTATTTTATTTACTGTAAGCTGGTATTGACAAAAACAAGGGTTCACACAAAATTAAAATTATATTGCATGTTACACATTGATGAACTCAAAAGCATGAAATATGACAAGAACAACTTTCAATGTTCGACTTTTAACTTTTGTGTCGTTGTTTCCCTTATTTATAATCAAATTAGTTTTGACCAGAACTCGGCCACCTCAATGCCGTTGGTGGTGGCTTTGGCCAGTTCAGCACCAAATAAAGGGTGGGTAAAAATAACATGATAAACTTTACAGGCAAAATAAAACTTAATCAATTGGCGAAAACTCTGTACGTTTTATGACAAATTAAATTATAAAACCCTTGTTTCTAATCATAAATAAGCATCACACGGCAGCCTGCAATAATGCAATAATGGCATTGTTGTTTCTATTTGTACAACACAGGTGTGGAAATCAGATAAGCAGTCACTCCATGTAAAATAAGTATATTCAGCTGCATCTGGTTAGACTGGAAGCCACCACACCAACATTATTGTGTAATGGTTAGGCAGATTATGATACAGAAGAAGAAACTCACCAGCCTCCTTAAACTCCTGAATCTTCTGCGCGTCATACACCCCTCTCTCCCCCCAGATAGTGAGTATTCTATGCAGCGACTGTTTAGTCTTAGCATTTATTCCAGTCTTAGCCATGTGCTTGAATGACTCCACGAGTACCTCTCCAAACTCCTTCCCATACTCCGGACCTTTCTTTTTACTATTCTGTATTACATCATTGGCAAGGTACATGAATGTAAGCTGCTTGCTGTCTTTGGCTGTTAAGAAAAAAATACATAAAGAATACAACATAGTAATTTTTTACACTTTATTTGAAAATAAAAAGGGTTCCTCTGAGGATAGGGAATCTGAATTTGCCTTACTAAATGCACCTAGGTTTATTTTTTCCACATGCCATTTTTGATTACTGTGTCAAAACTGGTAAAGAACAATAAATGCCTAATCAATTGTTTTCTTGACTGTTTTAATTTTTTAAACAATAATGTAGGGACAATATTGTGCCTGTCCTACGACAGGGCAAAGCATTCTTCTCAACAAGTGGGTGTAGCTCTCCAGATAACACATATTTCCAGTAAGATATAGTCAACTATGTACATTGAAAGCCACAGGTGCAGCGTATCCACAAGTAGCTGAATACATTTTGCATAAAAAAAGTAATTTATTTCATTTGAAAAGAGACCATATTCTGACTTTCTGTGTTTCATTCCGCATTTCACACTTTACATACACACTTTACTTCAAAGATCAATGTATGAAATGAACAATAAAAATAATGTGTTTAAATCATTAAATCCACATGCATTTTTATCAGATATTTTACAGTTTCATTTGGAATTACAAACAATAATCTACCCACTGCAAGATAGATTGGCATAGTAAAATGTACTGATAGACTAGAAACTCAAATGCTAATCAATTACATATTGTACATTTTGTTATCAATCATGATAGGTGAGTCTTTTTTGTTTCATGTTGCTTATTCCTCAGAATTTCGTCGTTTGAAAATGACAATTTAATCTTTTAAAACACTGTATAACATCCCCCAAATAATATTTTCAAATTACAAGATTTTAGCACGCAAAATTAAAACAAACAAAAGTGCGACATTTTGTCGATCAATGTCCCTATGGTAGGAGCCATTGCAGAAACGAAAAAATCTTCTTTCTCAGTACTCTTACGAGAAATAAGAATTAAACTGTTAATTTAGACATTAAATAGTAAGTACCATAGTAAGAAAAACCAATATTGTAGGTTACCTTTTAGTATTTCTTTGAACCAGGTTTTTACAACTACGGCATGATGTTTTCTGTGATGGATCAGCCACAAAGAAAGTGTTTGAATGCTTTGCTGACTCGAATTCAATTCTTGTAGCTTACGAACTAACGCGTTTTCCGTAAACCCAGACATGGTTTAGGAAATTAATAAACGCCACGGACCACAACCACACACTTCATTTGACGTTTACTAGCGCCATATTGATTTGAGATGAGATCGATAGAGTAGAGAAAAAAATGCTTGGATTTGACTGCGTTCCATTTCATGCGGGGTATTCTAATATAAGATTGATAAAAAAAAAATTAGGACAGAAGATATTTATTTGATTTTCATTCATTCTCTGTTTTCATATTCGGGTGACTCGATTCGGAAAATCCTCAAGTTCAACAAATTTGTCAACTGGTAATACTGGCCTTAGATACTGGTAGATAGACGGAGAATCTAATCATCTTAATATTCCCTAAATTCCGGAGAAACGAAGGAGTTTTCGGCGTTTTTGAAGCGTTTTATTTTAGTTTCATTAAACGTTTTGAATTGTAAGGACGTACACAGTCAGTTTATTACTAAATAAAGTTCAATATTAGAATTATTTAAAACACGTGTTACTCTTTTTAAGTGTAAAAATAGGCTAGATTTTAACATGACATGCCATAAAAAGAAAAAAATATACAGGGTGGGTGTAACAGAATAAGCGCAATTCCTATTAGGTGGAATTAGTGGCGACTCTGACCATCAAACTGGACAACATTCCAAAGGAAAGGTCCAGAAAAATCTTGAGTTCCCATACAAAATATCGCATCGGCTGACGCAATTAGTACCTATTGAAAGAGTCCGATTTCTTTTCTTCACCTCATGTCAGCATCTCAGCCTGACACTGATCGGCAAATTGCAAAAACGTAAGAAAATTTGAATTTCGCGGGCTACCCTAGCGCTTCTACCTTAATGGCAATAGGCTGGTACATACCCTTAGTCACTTAGCATTTAATAGGCACAACTGGCAAACTGTTAGTGTACCGACGACCTATAGCACGGTAATAATACAAGACTGCCTACCTCTTCGAAAACCTCCTTTGCCCTCTGCTCTGCCTACCCACAAATTGCATTCAGCAGGAACAGGCCCTCTATTTGCCAATCTTTATGTACCAAAAGCTAGGTGTATAGGTAATATTGATTGAGATTCTTGACTACAAATGCATCTTAAACTCTGTTTATGTACCTATTAAGATGCATTTGTAGTCAAGAATTTTAAACAAGCAGGTCTTTATGCAGATAAATGTAATAATGATGAGCATCTAACCAATCTTTGAATTTATGACTACAATTTAAATATTTTGATAGATATAATTTTTAAATAAATACCTCCTGTTTTATTTTGACAGTTACATAATAATAATACCAATATTAAAAAAATGTACAACCCAGTGCTTTGCCACTTATTTTGGCCATAGATTTTAACCTACCCATTTTTTTATAGGTACAAGTATCTTCGTATTCGCATTGCCTTGCTATTACGTATAAAAAAATCAATTAAAGCTATAACTTTTTGCGCGCTCCAATTTCTACACGCTCGATCTGAAGCACGTCTACATACCGCAAATGCCTAAACGTTTGTAATCACTTGTTTATCGTATGATAGCAGACAGCGGGCGGTCCCCATGCCATCGACCGGTCCGACGATCTACGATGAACATGCGTTCTTCTTTCTCTATACACCTGCGCCGACGCAGCCTCCACTCAGTGTAGTCTCTAAAGGCCCAGCCGCACGCGCTCCCACCTCCGCGCCCGACGAAACTCGAAATCCGCGCGAAAAACATCTCGCGTCCGTAAATCTTCAATTTGACAAGGAAAATACCAAATTAACTTGTTTCAATTCAAATATATTCTAGTGTTTTATGTTCATTTCGATTAGTTTTTTAAAGTAATAATTAAAAATGAATTACTTTTTCGGTAATAACGTGCCCATCGTACTACTATTGTCGCTGGTGTTTTTGGCGAACGCTCAAAGGAGAGATGTTGGTGAGTAAAAGCATCACTCATTAAAAGCAATTAATATAAGAAATCTGTTTAGGTACTCTTACTTACTAATTAAAATTTTCTAGTAAACTCTCGGTAAAATTACCTAGTTACAAAGAGGTAGTCTATCATAAAATTCAGGCGTATTTTTCATGCATAATTCTCATGTTGCACCTACATTTGTTGCATGTTTTAGCATTATTTAAAGTTTGTCAAAACAAGAAAACGTCATAATGTCAATCGTTCGACAACTCAAGAACGGACGATGACCGCCAAAAAATAGCCTACCATTTTGTCGAAAAGTTTAGTTTTTATTAAAAAATTTCTAAGTTATTTTATCATATTTTTTATTAGGCATTATAGAGCTTCTAGCCATCTTTGTATGCAACTGAATGTTAATGAAGATGCCACTTGTCTCTCAAAATAACCTTGTTATGCCAATTTTGGCTCCAAAGTATCGTGATGTTCTATAGGTAGGCTATTTGATTTGACTGTGAATAAAATTACTTAACTTTTATAGCTAATATTCTAAAGTTTGTAGGTAATGATGCTTTAGTCTACCTAATTTAATTTCCATGATAAGATTTAGTCCGAACCAATTGAAAATACTCATAATTAGTAGAGCCAGTCAATGACCATACATTTGTTTTAAACGATACAATAAATATCTATTTTCGTCGATAAGGTATTTTATGATTTCAGAATTAAGTAATAGAGGTAAACGAATATCATTTATATGTAGATAATATTAACACCGAATAAGTATTGTATATTAGTTAAAGAATTATATTATTTAAAACAAGTTTTGTGGGTCCTTTAACGCATCCTATCATTATATATAAGAATCTACCTATTAATTGAAAAAGCGTTTTCTTAACTCATAAACCAACATTATATCATTATCATTCGTTCATTTATTGTAAGGTTCACATTAATCTTTTAATATCAGAATGTTTTCATTCGTTCAGCCAATCAAAGTTAATTAATACTGATATCAGTGGCAGTTTAATTAACATGCAGAACAGTAATCAGTCGAAACATAACTATAAAAACCAAAAAGACCTTCAATAGTACACTTATGCCGAAAAATAAGTAAAATAACGCCCTACTTAGCGCAAGTCACAAACAACCAGCTTTAAATATAATAATACAATTAAAAATAATGAAGAATTTTGAGTAAAACCTTGATTACTACTAGTAGAGTTATTGGAACAAGTTATCTGTTCTTATTACGTAAGGTAAGAACCATGATTATACATAAGAATGTATAAATAAAGCATTTCGGATTGACAGTGGTCCGCATCGCAAGGCGAGCACCACTTTTACTTTTCATGACACAACTGTGGGTGTGATTTCTCTTTCGGAAGCAAGCTATTGACTGTTCGACCACCAGATACGAAGCTATAATATGATTACATCTCTGTTCCGATATTTGCATTTTATATTTTGATAACTTTAAAGGTTAAAAAATCCTGACGAGCCGACGAAGATGGCTGTAGACAAAACAGGTTGTGTCGTAGGTTTCTATTAGGTATGTGAAACTAGCTATAAAGAAATGAAAATAGCTACATAACTAAGGTAATAAAAAAAATGAAACGCATTGTGCAAATTGCACAAAGAACCTCATACAACACAATCATAATAAAAAAGAGAGAGCGCGTTTGTGTCTTTTAGAGGAATATTTTCAAAAAATCTGTGCACAGTTTGTAATTACATTTTGATGGGTAATTTTGATGCTAATTATGTAGCTACACACTCTGCAAATCGAAGATCTATGATGGAGGTACAAATGATTTTATTGATGCCAACATAATTGTGTGAACAGCGTTATTATTTTATAACTTTTTGTAAAGCCGGCCACACACGATAGGTTATGCATGTGCAGGTTTGCCTGTAAAACTGCACATGCAAACTGTCAAACTGTACGGGCATGCACGAACATGTGTAGGTAAAAGAAAACGGTACAGCTATCCTTGGAATGGAACTCAGTTTTGCATGAAGGTCTTGCATGCGCATTTAAAACTGTCATAATTATGGCTACCTTAATAGTTATATCTTAAGGCGTGCGCAATCACGCTACGATAACTCTAGTAATAGAATATATAACTGAAAAAACGAACATAATATGAACCATGAATAGGTACTATCCATGTACTATCTGAATAGCTTTCTGCTTAGAAAATGTGATGGGTAATTAAATAGCAAACAAGGTATTTCCTATTTTTAACAAATTGTAGTCAGATAGAATGATATGTTGGATTTTAGAGTCGATATTATTCTGTAAATGGTCGTAGGCGATAAATATAAAACAATCACATTTTATTGAGACATAAAATGTGCGTTTTTACTTTATATGGATGCGTGATTTGCGCGTGAGTGTCCTGAAGCTTCAACATTTTCATATAGGTGATAAAATGCAAATAAATATTTATGCGTGGGTAATTTTGGAGTCGTCAAATTAAAGGTCACATCACACGATTCACAGGTAATACACGGCACAGAATTGTCATTCCCACTTCACATTTTTACTAGCTGTCCGTTACAATGACCATGTTACCCGCGTTGCAGTATGGACTTTCATAGAATTAATCGTCAACGACTCGAGTTCAGGCGATTCTGTGCGACGCAGCGCCGACACGTGTGTGTTGGCCTTAATTTATTTATTCGACGACAAGTACCTATCATCTTACCGAATTCTTAGTATTTCAGCTTTCTGCCAATGCCTTTGTAGGTAGAGTACTTGAATGTGTTGCGAGATTTTTCGGCAACAGCTCGTTATTCATTTTGAAATATTATTTTTATTATTGTAGGCTATGAAAACATTGCTCCTTGTTGACTTTTAAGCTATATTTACCTTTGAATTTAAATTGAAATAGTGCCTTCGCAATCATTTTAAATCTGCATATGTGTAGGCTGATTGCGGGTCCTGGGTACCTATGATAGCGTAATAAGAACTAGTTTGACACTTGCCCAATATTGAGTCTATTAATTATTACGCACTAATTTTATTCAAGTATGCGCGTGAGCAAGTACCTGAGTCATCCGCTGCAGCTTTGGTTCAGTTTTATGAGCTTGGAAGGAATTTATGACATCCTTCAACTGCCCACTTCGACTAGAATTTACATTTTTGTTTCGTTTTGATAGTTGAATAACTTTGCTTATATTAATGAAAATATTTTGATGAAGTTTTTGATTGACATTTTGATGAAGAAAACTGTCTAAGCTTCGTAGAATCGAAGGTCCCTAGTGGTCAATGTGCAAGATTATCACACTCTTACTTATCACCTTTACATTGAGTGTGAACTGAATATCTGATTTAGTCATAAAACACTTGCTGGCAGTAAATGCACACGGAGTACTCAAGTTCACATGCATTCCTAGCCCTACTAGCATCCTTAACTCAATCCACATGGAAAGAAGCCTTTGTGAAAATTTGTGGTGACCGCGGCAAGTCATGGTACCAGCTAAAAAACCCGGTCCGCTGTTAAAAAAATGACCCACATGGCGGGGAAGGGACTTACCTACCAGTTTTGTACACGGATGTGGTAATTACAAAGGATCTGGTTACAAGCCATCATCTTTATATCGAATAAATGTGTGATAAACCCGTATGATGTATCAAAGCCACATTAATTAAACATTAAGTTGAAGGTACGTCTAAAACTACAAGTTTGGCTCTAACTTGTCACAAAAATAAACTATGATTAAAATTCGTAAAATTTTACGTCATTAGGTAAATTATACTTATAAATAAAAACTAAAGTGAAAAACAATCGTACCTAAGCTCAAAATATCATAACCTCAAAAAAATACTAGGGGTCAAATATAAATATTATGTTATTAAATAGTATTGTCTATGCCTAAACTTTTTATCAATATTCATATTCCGTCGTCTTAACAAAATATAATTTTAACGACCGCGTCGACAGATTAATAAATAAACAAGTCACGACATTGCACGATCACACACCTTAATGTATTATTTAAATATTTTGTATTCTAAATTTAAATCTAATTGGGAATGTGAACTTTATTCAGAGCACACAATGGTGTGTTAATTACACGCTTAAAAATAACTGAACTAAATATGTTTTTTGGTTGTAATGGATGGTTCTTAAATAGCTGATAAATAAATAAATTTTGATTCCATAATCTTGTTGATAATATCTTTCATATCTTTAGGTTTGAAACTCGAGTAGAATTCTTCGTAAACATATAAGAAATACTATTATGTTAATTTCAGCAAAGCGGTAAAAAAGTGTTAAAACAAATGATAAGAATTTACATAATTAATAATTCATCGGAGATGTTCTCTAAAACTTTGCTTTTCTTAAAAAAAAATGGAATTTTAAGCTGAGGCCTATAAAAAATAATATCTACAATAAATAATGTCAGCAAGTCAAGGATTCAAAATGACTAAAGTTGATTTACGTTACGTCTAATAAAAAATAATCAATCAAAAAACACCGTAAATCAATATAGTTAAAATATCATTTGTAATGGGGATGCTCAACATTAATCATGGCGGTCTCGCTGCGCAGGCGCCGCAAAATTGCTATCATTATCATTGTACTCCGATAATGAGTATTAGTACAATGTGCAACCTGATTAAAATGTCATAAATTCAAAACACAAAAGGACTTTGACAAGTACTTAGGTATGTTCCCACGGTACGCGTTACTGATGACTAAATCAAATCAAAATGTTATTTCTTTATGAGAATTAAATGTCTTTAACCAGAAATCTAATCGATAAAAGGTAAAGTATTTTGTAATAATTAAGCCAAATGAAGGACTGTTTTAAAATTCAGCTGAATCCGGTTAGACTGGAAGCCGACCCTAACGTTTTTGGGAAAAGGCTAGACAGATGTTGAAAGAAGATAAGTGATAGCCGGTCAACAGCCTGACGGGTACAGATAATATTCAGAAAATCGCGGGAAAGACCTGGTTGAGTCTTGCGTAGACCAGGGAAGCATAGCAGAGAAGGAGGGAGGCCTATTCAGCTGTGGTTGGAACACGGCTGCTAATGATAATTAAGTATAATTCGAAAGAACGAGTCGTTACTACGATAAGACGTGATCTACGGCAACGGATTACAGGTTGCTTATAAGTCGGGGTGCATCATTTACAAGAATACTTGCCTCCAAGAAGCTACCTAGCACTGCAAAGTATATATATCCTCGTACAAATTATAGTAGTTTGTCATGGAACACCCTGCTTAACCTTTGATCACGGTATCCGATATTATGCGTAACTAACACATACGGTATGCAAGAATAATATTGTCCTTACTGTCTATGGACTTTAGGAGTATTTGTCAAAACCATGTTTTAGAAGAACAAGTATGTGCCGCAGTCTGCCTAGAGCAATGTTTGAACCCGAAAGTTGGTAGCTCATTTTTCGTGGCGTCATGTTTGTGGCGTAGCTTCCGTAGACACGAGTAATTAGCGGCATCTTTTCGTAACGTAACATTTGTAGTGTAATCTGCGTAGATTACTTTTCGTAGCACAATGTCTGTCGCGTAGACTCCGTAGCCGAGTTTTCGTAGCGTACTTTGTGTCGGATTTTTTGTGTGTATTTTTACGGCGAAGCATCTCATAATTCCTTAGTTCTGCCAAGCGTCCACCTAGTACATTGCCTTCGTTGTATATTTAATACCACCGGAATGTACTATAATTTATTTTCATAGCAACCGGTAAAACTAAAATAGCAGCAATCAATTTAGGATATCCTTACATTTATGTACGTACGACGAACAATATTTAAGCTGTACAAATCCAGTTTATGTGTATCTCTCATTCTACGTGAAATCTATACAAAGCGAGGCCATGTTATACTGGAAATGTATAGCTTGGTGTGTACATCTAAAGAACCATTACAGCGTAGATATAAACTAGTTGCAGTGAAGTGGACTGTCCAGTTTTGATGAGATGACACGATGTCCTTCAATAAAATGCAGCTGCAACTGACCTACCACATTCTTGAAATGATGCATTATTTATTAACTATTATTAAAATGCTAGTTTTTGTGAGAAAAGTTGTGAATTTTGTATTCGTTATTGTCACTGGGCAGATAAAACAAAGAAAGACATAACTGCTCATCTAGTAATCTATATTAATATTATATAGCTAAAGAGTTTGTTTGTTTGGTTGGACGCGCTAATCTAAGGAACTTCTGGTTCGAATTAAAAAATCTTTTAGTGTTGGATAGCCCATTTATCGAGGAAGGCTATAGGCTATATAACATCACGCTACGACCAATAGGAGCGGAGCAACAATGAAAAATGTATCTCTTACGTGACGCAGACGAAGTTGCGCAGGTCAGCTAGTAAAAAATAAAACCCAAATTAGTGACTAATGCGTAGTGGTGACAAGAACAATATTTAAGGTTGAATTTCCAATAATTTTTTATGCGACATGTTTAAGTAGGTAACGTACTTCTTAATTATTTAATAAAGTATGTATGTGATAAAAAATAATGACACAAAACTCAATGTTATTATAAAAAGTACAAATAAAATCAATGATCGAAAGGCTAGTTAGAGGGGTGTAGGTACCTAATAATAGTACACCCACATTTCGCTAGTTATTTTTGAGTCCCATGTAATAGGAGGCGAGCCTATTGCCATCAACCAAGCCCAAATCCGAGGCTGCTACTGAGAAATTCCTGTTGGAAAATCCCAATCAAATCAGCTAAACACTTTCAAAAAAGACTACAGTCGTTAATTGAGAACATAATATATGAAACAGATTCCATTTTTGTCATTTGGCCAACAAAACACAAAAAAGTATAAAATCTTTTATAATTACTTAGATGTCGTCAAGCTTGAAAATGGTCAACAAAATTAACTCGTTTCGTCTTATTTTGCCGCGACCACATTAAAATGGGACTATATTGGCTTCTTGACCCCTAAAACAAGAGACGACCTTGTTTATCGAAAGTCATTAGTGACGTCGTGTCACCGTAGCTATTAATTTTTGGCAACTGATCTTAAACTGGTTTGATTACTCCCCTCATATGTCCTGTCCTGAAACCAGTAACTATGCCCTGTACTTAGTAACATAACATAACATCACGTCTGTAATCCACAAAGGGTTAGGCAGATGTGTAGCTAATAGTACACCCACATTTCGCTAGTTATGTTTAATTCCTATGTAATAGGGAGCCTATTGCCATCAACCGGGCACAAATCTAAACTTCGTGGCTGCTACTGAGAACTTCCTGATGGAAAAACCCAATAACATTTTGTCCGACCCGGGAATAAAACCCAGGACCTCATGCTCAGCAGTCGGGCTTGCTATCACTAGACCCTGTACCTACTAATGTTGTAGAATAGGAACTTCAAGGTGATAATGTATCCTGAGCGTTTTCTTATTCACATGTCTGTTCGATACAAAATTTGACAAGATGCAATTAGGTCTTAACACGATATTGCCTACAGTGGTGCACCTTCTACAAGTACTTATACCTAAGAAAACTTAGACATATATTTATACTGTGACCACACATTACTTCCCAAAAACTGCATTATTTTCCCATAAATATCATTAAAATCATAATTGAGGTTAAACTCAATTAAAGGCGATCCATAGAAATTTTTGTTTGCTCTTTTCCATAAAATCTACGATTGATTCTTTATGGTAAAACACTATTTTCACAGCTCGTCAGCTGTATTACTCCATAACTCCATAATGTTTCATAGTTCCCATGCACACATTTGTGACGTCAGAATCATCATTGAATAACATCGACATCTAAAGGCGAATTTCAACAATGAAACTGGAACGCAATCAGCACATCTAAACCGCGTTTGACAGCTGTCAGTGTCATCATTGTTAAGGAATATTGACTCTGACAGATCTTAAACGGGTTCAGTTTAGTTTTAATAGTGTAATTTAATTCGATAATAACTAATTCGAATTTGACTGCCTCGTTGTAGAGTGGTCGCAAGCGCGACTGCTGATCTTGAGGTCCTGGGTTCGATACCCGGGTCGGGCAAAGTGTTCTTGGGTTTTTCCATCTGGAATTTTCTCAGTAGCAGCCACGGAATCTGGATTTGTGCCTGGTTGATGGCAACAGGGTCGCCCCCTATTACATGGTACTTAAACATAACTAGCGAAATGTGAGTGTACTATAATAGGGATGATCCCTGAGTAAAAAGATATGATTCTATTTAGTCCGTCAGTCATTGTCGAAAAATATTGAATACGAATTTTTTCGAAACGTGACGTCATACGAGTTTTCGACGCACTATCTTAATTTTTTGTTCACGTGAACAAGAAAAAATACGTGTCCAATATTTCATGGAAATCTATCTGACGGACTAATTAGATTTTTTTGGTCATCTACACGTCTGCTATCCCTTCGGAGATTACAGGCGTGATGGTATGTTTATGTTATTTGGCCTAATACAATGCGTGGTGTGTTGTCGGTCGGTGTCACGGACTCGATTCTTGGGCCGCGATGAGTCCGTGACCGATTGAGTCAATATCCGTAAAGTGACTTTATAAGGCGGGGCGTCACCGCGTCACGACGAAAAAGTTCTACAGTAAACATTGTTATGTAAGGTTGACTCGATTTAACAATGTTCGCAAATTACCGGATCGATGATATTCTACATGCCAGCGCTGTGCTGTGGGCACTTCATAGCACAGCATTATGCTGGGTGATAACCTGCTTGTCGCAGTCACGACGTAAAACTGTAATTTTTTTTTTATTCCGTTATGCTTTTGTTATTGCGTTGTATAATTATTTATTTTTAACTCCAACAAATAAATACTTTTTCTTTCTTTTACATAAATAAATAAACTCACGCCGTCTTTCCATGGGTGTATGGCAGAATCCCCCAGAATACTCATCTATGTACCGAAGTAGACATCTGGGTGAAATTAAAGACCAATATTAATGATCCGTTTTTTTTTAAATTTATTGATTTGCATTGTCACAAGCTTGAGGAGTTATACCTACTTACATATTGCGACTTTCTTTAATTCCGTCGAGTGGCTACAATACACAAAGCTGAATATTTCGTAAAATACGCGAACTGAGCACAAATCAAAGATTATGTTGTTATAAATCGGTAAGAGTAATGTTTATGTCCAGTATGATCATGGTGAAATATTACAGGGGAATGTAGCGAGAATACAATACAATACAACTGATTTGAGAAACTTTACGTTGTAAGCTTCTTCTCACTTATGGACGCTTATAGGCATATAATAATAGTAGGAAAGCTAATATTTGACAGTTAGCAAGGAAATAAATGTGAATAAGGAAGGAAGACCGGAAGACGCTGCGTTGGAAGGCCTCCCACTAGGTGGACCGATGACCTGGTGAAGGTTGCAGGGATCCGCTGGATGCGAGTCGCACGGGACCGGTCAATGTGGCGACACTTGGGGGAGGCCTATGTCCAGCAGTGGACGTCTTTCGGCTGAAATGATGATGATGATGAAGGAAGGAAGCAGCGGTGGCCCAGTGATGGCGTCCCCGACTTACGAATAGTAAGTCGTGGGTTCGAACCCAGGCAGGCGCATTACTTTGTGTAATTTATTTCATCACCATTGCTCTCAAAACGGTGAAGGAAAACATCGTGAGGAAATCGGCATGTCCTAGAACCAAAAATTTGAAGACATGTGACATCTACCAACCCGCTCTGGCTCCGCGTGGTGGATTATAGCCCATTCCCTCCCATAGAGAGGAGTCCGTTTAACATTATAGGCTGATTTTGCTTTATGTTTATGCTAAGGAAATAAATCAGGACTGACTATCCTGTCCTATGGGATACGGTAGACGTACATTTTAAGCGATATTATACTGAAACTCTTGTTAGCCAGACGGAGTTAAGCCAGTTGAAATGCATCCCACAAACGTTATGCTAAGTCACCAATTTAGGCTTTAGATGAGAGCAACTTCTGTAAACTGCATTAACTTAACCCTTTGTATAGTTATACATCATAACATCACGCCTGTAAACCCTGAAAGTCTTGGCAGAGGTGTACCTAACAATACACCCACGTTTCGCCAGTTATGTTTAAGTCCCATGTAATAGGGGACGAGCCTGTTGCCATCAACCGGAAAATCCAAACTCCGTGGCTGTTACTGAGAAATTCCTGATGGAAAAGTCCAATATCACTTTGCCTGACACGGGAATCGAACCCAGGACCTCATGCTCAGCAGTCGTGCTTGCAAACACTAGACCGACGAGGCAGTCTTTACGTTTAGTTAGTGTTGAAAATTAGTAGTGGCAATAGTGGCAATGTAAATCCAAATTAACATCATATGGTTTGTATAGCAAAAAGTATACCTCTTTTTTAAATTTACCAAAAGATCTACCTTAAAATGAAAAACTTTAGTTGTAACCGTGTTCCAGAATAAACTACGAGATAAAAAATAGTGCCAATAGGCAATGTAAATCCAAATTAACAATATATGGTCTGTATAACAAAAAAAGTATAATACCTCTTTAAAATCTACCAAACAGATCTATCTGTCCTTTTATTATTTATACTAATATATATGTTTACTTTCTTTTAACTAACTAATTATACAGTATACATTAATAAATTAAAATAACCTATATTAACTAACTAACTTAAAAATAAACTTAATAAATGGCGTCAAAAAACTCCTCCTCAACGTAGTCAACTGGTAATGTACCCAAAAAACTGGCGGCGTTGCCACGTTGTATGGCAACGCTAAGCCTTTGGCCAAGGTAAAAGCCAGCCCTTGGGTCACGGGAAGAGTCAACTAAACGTTTAGAAATGTCCTTGAAAAGGCTGTGAGCACTCGGACCCCACGGACCTAGAGTTTCAACCCCAAACGGCTCGAAAATATAGTTACCAATAAGAAAAATGAAAAACTTTAGTTGTAACCGTGTTCCAGAATTATCTACGAGCAAAGCCATTGTGTTATCTCACATCGCCGCAGGGTTAACTGGGGTTCCGCAATAAACTTGTTCCTGTCTCTTTTATAATCCTTTTTCCTCGTTCCTACGACCGAAACTGTGTGGACAAAGGGTAATGGAGAAATAAAAATTTCGACGCGAGTAAAATTGTGCAGCGCGGAAGACTTTCCCATATTCATATGTATTACCATGTCAAGCTGAATTTATAGTGGTTTTGTTGTTGTTTTTAATTTTTAATGGAGTTTTATGTTGTTAGTTGTTGTTGTTACTATTTTATAACACCACGCCAGTAATCCCTACACCCACATTTTGCCATCTAAGTGTAAGTCCATTATGAAGAGATCAATATTATCTTCTTCTTTATCGTGTGGTTAGTGCCTAACCTGGTGTGGTTGGTCTGACTTGGTTTTAAATGCCGTCAAGAAATATCTCTCAGTCATGCCAGTTTCCTTACGATGTTTTCCTTCACCGAAGCAAGATGATAATTATACAATACGCACATGAATCCGAAAAATCAGAGGTGCGTGCCTTGGGTTTGAACTCGAGACCTATGACTTGGTAGTCCAACGATCACCACTAGGCTATCACTGCTATAATATTATTAATTCACTTATTAAGGCTCGAAATCAGTCCCAAGTTAGCTATAACTAATGTAGCTACCAACATGTTACTTTTTAACTTTCGTAAAACAAAACGAACTAAATGTTGCAAAAGGATAAAAAGATTTTATGAATAAAATAAGTGGCAATTAAAAAAATACTTTAATATTTTTACACTTTGTATAAATTACTTCAGTTTAAAGATTCCGATCTCCTAACTGCATAATAATATTTCATACGAATACTAAAGTTATTCCTACATCAAATATTCAGAGCATATAAACGTAAGGTGATTATAACATTAGGTTTTTACACTCTTGTGAAACTATGTTTCATTATTGTAATAGGTCTATGATTATAACTTAGTATTGGGCTAATAGCTGGTAGTTTGGGAGCTAAAGACTATAGTAATAATGAGAGAAAAGATTGTAATAGGCACACGGTACTCTAAAATTATTCATTTGGTTTATTTTTGGAAGACACCTTTCAGATTGAAACACTACGCAACACTACATACACACAAACTCACCGCCGTGTTGCGTCCTGTCGCGTCAGAAGCATATCGATTTTATACATTGAGAACCTACCTATGGTGTGAAACACATAAGACAGGGCAGACGCGTCGAATCGTTTGTATGTTCGTCACTACATAATGTCCAGCATACAACAGCTTTAGTTGAGCTTGAGACACTTTGAAACGGGCAATGCGTACTTCTACATGCCGCTGTTTGACATCGGATATGCTAACGCTTCATGCATGACGTTTCCGTCGATTGAAACTTCTGTAATGAAATTCACGGTGTAATAGGTACCTAAGTCACATGGACACTCAAACGGTTCTCATAAATTCAATATATTTTAATTCAGCCCAATAACTACAAAAGTGCATTAACTGTACGGTAAGAACGTATGGAACAGTTGATTTTTTTTTAAATTATCCATGAAAAATTTCAGCCTACGTGGGTCAATCATGTACTGAATTCTTTTGTACAAAATCATAAAATTTTGGAGTGTGGTGTTGTTGAAGACTTACACCACTTATTGATGGATTGTGTTCGGTATGAGTCTGGGAGAAATGACCGGTTTCGGGTATTGAGGTTGAACAGACTTGAAGTAGGCACATTCCACAAAATCCTGGCTCAACCAAATGGCGATGATGCGAAGAGTCTGTTTAGGTTCATGGCCCAGATATACACAGTGTGTATTTAGGGTACGATGGGACTGACAAACGCATTGCGATTATAAAATGTCCCTAAACACATAAAGAAAAAAAAAACTGCATAAACCTTTTGTATTATACACCATATTTTTGCGTAGTCTTGTCTTACTATATGTATTCACCATTAACCGTGGCCATTTAAGAATAAAATAAAATTTCATCACATTATACAATTAGTATGTGATACACAGCTTTCAGTGTTGTTAATCTAGTTTTATATTTAAAATATTCTTTATTTTATTCGCATTCCTTCCATACTAATTTCTACGCTACGTTTATTAAAAACAAGTTATCGAAAGACGAGATTACGTTCATTTTAATAATTCGATACGATCTTCATTTGTTGTTAGAAAAAATCGAGTCTAAATATATCACAGCAATAATTTTACACTGTTTTAATGGAATAAACTTGTTCCTCCATACCATCTTCACGTGCTAAGATCATTTTAATTAGAGTCGCTTTTCATGCCTGTGTCTGCGTTGTTCTTAAGATTTTAATAGGGTTAACATCAAAATTTTGTGATTTTATTCCTGAATGTGTAACAGTAAAATAAATAAATCTTGATGTTCTGTCAAGACGTAAAAACCGCGTTAAGTAGAGGCGGGTCCGTAGTATAAACTAATATTATAAAGTCGTATTTGTTTGTAGTGAGTAATCTCCAGTACTAATGATCCAATTCTAAAATTTTATTCACTGATAGAAAGATAAATTATATCATGCATATTAGCCGAGCTATCACAATTTTTGCGGACGTAGTCGCGGGTGAAGTGTAGTATCGTATGAAAATATTTGCTCAAAACAAAATACAGCTGCAGTAAATCCTTTTCCACGGCAAAATCATAAATAACTCAGTTATTTTAAAAACCACGGACCTCCAAAAGCCAAATAAGTTTTTCCTAGTTCCCCGCTAGACTTTAACAGATGTACATGAAAAACTAAAGTGCCCACGGGAAATTAGAATAACTGGCAACCGCGCCACTGTAGGCTAGTTATTAATATTTATTTTGACATTTTCATAAAAGCAACTCCGCTGTAGTTCCGCGTTTTCTGCCACGGAATAATGGGTGGTTTCAGGTTTATTTTACAGCATGTTTTAAAGTAGCAAGCGCGTTACGTCTGATGTCATATTCATTTTTATTTTCATTTTCTGTGTATTGCAACTTGTTTTAGAATAATTGTTGGTTTTAACTAGGTTTCAGTGATGTGTGGCTTCCTAGTGCTTTTCTTTAATAATCGTGTTACAACAAAATAATAATTGTGGAGATCAGAGAGGTAATCCACCCTTCATATAAAACTGAGAGCCGACCACAATATAGTGGAGACAAGGCTAAAATCAAAATCAAAGCATTTATTTCAAGTACTTAGTCCAGTTACAGGCATTTTGGAATTGTTGAAACAAAGACAACAATGAAATGTAGCTACAGTCCCAGTCACAAGGCATAAAGACTGTGAAAGTACTATAGTTACCCATTCCCTAGCGTAGATCTCTATTGAGAAGAACGGGCAAGAAACTCCATGGACACTCTTTTAAAACAGAATACTTTTACAAAACCTTGGTTACATCATTCATGTTGGGATGGTACATTATGTGAGAACGATGTAGCAAGATGTGTACGGTAAAAGTGTCCATGGCTAGGCAGATAAAGGCTGGAGTAATAACGAAGGAAACGTTTGCGTGCGTAGCATGTTTTCTTCTAGCTCGACAGTTGAAACTTGGCAAGCCGCAAGACATAGACAAACAAACTTCTTAGGCTTTTGGATTCCAGCCAGGTTCTCCAAAACTATCAAACGAAATCCTATAGCAAGAATTCGTTCCACAGATCTCAATTCTTACAAGAACATCATCGTTTCCTTTAAGTTATCCGAGTCTAAGGAATGCCAAAAAAATTACAACACAAGTGTCGACATTCATCGTAATTTGTATTATCTAAACGATGGCTTCGCGTGCTACTTGAAGCTTTGTAATGAACTTAATTTGAGGGGCTGAGTTAATGTGGTGGTGTAATGTGTAAGAATTATCCTCATAATTTACTGGTGCTTGTGTTTAGCGTTTGTTCAATACAAAGGAAAGGAAAGGAGTAGTTTTAAGAATGGGAAGTGTTTTCAGAGATTTTTCGTAATTTATCATTTAAAAGACATGACTAGGTTCTGCCCGCGAATTAGTCCGCGTCGAAGAAACTCTATCCTATGGCACTCGACATTAGCATAACTTTACATCAGTGAAAGAATTTTTTAAATCGAATGAGGAGTTTCGGAGATGAACTTACAAACAATCCAAACTTGCAAACAAAAACTAATTACAACAACTTACCTCTTAATAATAATTTTATATGTTTTTTTTTATGTTACTTTGTATAGAAATATTTAAAAATGTTAATTATATGTGTAAATACGAATAAAGGAAATAATAATTTTAGTATTACCTATAGACAATAAATTCCTCTTAATATATTTTCAATTAGATTTCTAATGATTCTTCGTTCTAATTTTCCTTTCTCAATATGAGAAGAAACCACAATTTACACGTAAATTGTTTTGCGTGTACAGGTGTACTGATACAATTTTGCAACATCCGCACTCCGGCCCATTGCAAATTGCAACCAACAATTTCTGTTATAACTGTGTTTATAAAATGAGGGTAGTTGTAAAATCTGTCATTACTACTACTTCTGTCTTATCTACATGAGTAAATAAAGTAAATTAATGATTAATGTGTCGACATTTTGTCGTTAATTGAATTTTTTTATGACTCATTCAAAACGGTTTCACCAAAGTAAATTGAGTGTGTTACATCATTGTGTGTTATGGTCAAAATAACATAGATAAAAGAGAGATAAATTCAGTTATAGTACAGTTAGGTAATTATGTCAATTTGCAGAATGAAATTCAGCCATTAAACTTCCTTGACAAACAACAACAATTAAATAATAATAAAAAATGTTCTCGTTAAGCAGCTGAATCAAGGGCTTGATTCAGAATTCGGTACTCCTGGACACGGCTCGTTTTGTTAGGAGGTTCCTCTCTCTGGAGCCCTGACCTGAGCTTGGACCCTGTTTTCGATACCAGTTGGCTATTTTTAAATGTATTTTTTTTCCTATGTTTTTTTAAGAAATATTTAAAAATGTAATCTATTTGTAATAAAAATAAATAAAGGAAAAATAAAACGGATACGGAAAAAAAACTTTAAAAAGGCTTTTGAGTTGATATCAATGACCATTTTTTGACGCGGTCGGGCGAATCAACGATTTTAGTTTTTGTCTATTCCTAACTATTAATTCTAAGTTCAAAAGTTCAAGTTTCTTTAGACCTCACAAAAAAAAAATTACTACCAACACATAAATTCAAAATGGGCGATCCTCAATACAACAAAGTGAAAGATGTCCGATACAATCAGCCGATTAACCTACTTTGTTTGCGTGAAAAGTCAAATTAAATTGATTAACGGGTGTCCTTAGCATTCTAGATATAATCTAGGTATAGATGTTACAATATAACTGGTGTAGCGTATGATTGACGACTGCTATTACATTCAGAAGATCTTTCATAATGAATGGAAGGTCAGCGGGTGAAGGTCGATTGTGGTGGACTGTAGGCAACCCAGCCATTGAGTAGTATAGACTTGTGGCATAGACAATGGTTAGGATGAGTTGTGGTCAGTGTAGTAATATGTCATTAGAAAGGAAGATGGGAGTAATTTGTTTTGATTGCTGTCTTTTACTAACAGGAAAATAAGAAAGACTAACGTAGAGCTGATATTTGTATACATCATTAATTATGTAGTCTTTTCTTTATACCTTCTTCAGTTTGAAGCCACAGGACTGGGAAGGCTGTGATAGAAAACCACACTTAATTTCTTGGTAATACAGATAAAAACAGAGTACACCTTTGACTCTGACGTTTGAACAGATTACCATACAGAAAATCGTATCTATTCTGCTCATTTTTCTCAGAAAAAATAATTTTTGCTCTATGGCAGAGCAAGGTACGCCCTGGCCATTGATATAGCAATCTCTTCCTATTGTTACACTATGTGGGTACCTATGTAAATACCTATAATCTTGAAAGTACTGTAGGGAACTAGGCGAGTCTTGCCGGGAATCCGGGGATCTCCACTGGTAGGAAACTCCGATTCATCGTTATTACATTGTTACTTTTCCAAACACAAATAGTTTTTATCTTAAAATATGCTGCCTTATAAAATATTTATCAGAGGTCCGTTGGTGAAGCCATTCAGACAAATAACCTCTATAGTACCTAAGTAAGATAGCCCGGAATATCAGCACAGTCTGTCCAGCAAATTGGCTGCATTGCAACTATCAATCAAGCAGCCGATCACTTTGCCTCAGTTATATGCGGTTAATGTTTTTACAGTACATACAAACATTAAGGTCTATAAGTTAGTATTGCAAGTGCATCTGAAGCAAATAAACTGCACTTAAATTGCAATCAAACAAGTCTATCCAAATTTATTGGTCCATCATAACATAAATCAATATGTGCCATCCGCTTCAAGTATGTCCAAAATTGGTGTTAAACAATTAATCTTGACATATATTTTGAAAGTTAAATAATCTTTCTTAATACTTTTTGTCGGTTTCAAACCGCATTGTGTGCACACATCGAATATTTTTATGCAACAATTAAAAGTTAAAACTATTAGCTAATATGCGAAAGGGCGGTAGTTACTGAGATTTATTGCTTTTGTACTTTTACGTTTGCGATCATTTTACCTTTATAATAGATGTGGTAATTCGTTACACAATAAAATAAAAAAAAATATTTAATGTACTTTTTGCTTTTAATTAGGGAAAGGCCACTTTTAATGTTTGACATGAATTAACAGTACCAAAAATTTACTGTATTTGCACTTAAAAATTGCTCGCTTTTGTCTCTCATTTGTTTTTGTAACATTTTTACAACATGTTATTTATGAGCACAACCAACCAACCAGTCTTACCAAGGGGTATCGTATTACCCAGTAGTAACTGGGTTATGGAGGTCAGATAGGCAGTCGCTCCATGTAAAATACTGATATTCAGCTGCATCCGGTTAGACTGGAAGCCGACCCCAACATAGTTGGCAAAAGGCTTGGTGATGTTAATTATAATAATGTTATCACATAATGTTTCCACTGCTGAGACACGTACACCGACTTTTTGCGAGGCAATGGTTCCACCATTCGGGAAAAACTAAAACAACTTATACTGTACCTCCAACGCGTGCTCATAGATTTTATTGTTTGTTACGTGTCCAGCAGATTCAAGCATGACTGTCTACTGCGAGGTATTAATTAGCGTGTGCAGTTGTAATTTTTAGTGTCAGTAAGTCAGCTGCGCACGCGTCATGGCCTTAGTAAACGACTACTATTAAGAAACAAAAATTTATAATTACCAAAACACTTATTACATTATGTTTTAAATCTTATAAAAAACGAATAATAAATGAAGTAATAGGTATTATACATAAATCTCGGAAACAGTGCGTTCAGTTCAACGATTACGTAAATGTTTTACTTTTTTTTAAGTGCAGGCTATGAACTAGATGTACGGATAGTTGCGCTTGCGACAGATCTCATAACGCATGCGCGCTTTACTTTAAATGTAACTTAGGTAGGTATACGGAACGCATAAAATTGTAAGGCAGGAATGTGTTTGTTAATTCATTTGAGTTAATGATCTATAAGGCAAGAATACCTAGTTTTTTTGGTTGATATTTTATGTGTTCATTAAGATTCTATCGCGGACTGACGGTAGAGGCAAACGTTACATTTAAGTATTTAGGTACCTATACGTATATAAGGTCCCATTAAAATAGATGGACAAACTTTTAGAAATCATTCAGACCACCAAAATAAGGACAATGGTAAAAAAAAAAGAAAAACGCATTAGATACTTACGAGAAATAAATCAGCTAACGAAAAATCTTGGTTACCCAATGCATAAACACATCCATGTCTTTGTTATCTCATAATTTTTGATACTACAAAATGTGCGAGTGCCCAGTGCGACCCCATAATGGATGTGTTCATTCTAGAGCGCCGGCAATTTATTATTTTAGGTCAAAATAAAATCACTTTAATCAGTGTTTATTTTGCTTGGATATCTTTGGTTAGACGTACGCTGTATTAAAATTTGTCCATCTATTATAATGGGACCTTATACAACATTATTTTTAGTATATGCGAAACCTGAATATAGTTTGTTCAGAATAAGTAACTGAATCGATTCCAATAATTTTTAAACCATGTTATATTTTTTCCCAAAAATATTTAAAAAGTTAAAAGTTGGACACTGAGCGACTTTGAGTACCTATCGCAATAATTTAGGTACCTACTGCCAAATTATCAATGAGCTCAAGACGACCGCTAACGACGACCGGTAACCGCGTTTTTGTGCGGACAACTAGGTAACAGAACAAGCTTATAACTTTGTGATTTTTCATGATACAGTTGTTTACGTAGCAGGTGCCAGGTAGCTTAGTAAAACTTAATAACATTTGATAAAAACTACAGGTTTAGCCCTGTTGACCACCACTGATATTAATACGACATTGAAGATTTAATTTTTCTTGTTAGCCACTTTTTAATTCATGCATTACCTACAACTAGATCAATAACTGGGTATTTTAGTAGAAACTAATCAACAGTCACATTAAAAGTAGGTCTGTCTTATTAAAACTACTAGTTGTCAGAAGCACAACTGCTGAGCATGAGGTTCTGGGGTCGATTCCCAAGTCGGGCAAAGTGTTATTCGGGATTTTCATCAGGAAATTCTCTGTAGCAGCCACGTAGTTTTAATTTGTGCCCGGTTGATGGCTGCTACTTGGGACTATTTACATAACTGGCACAATGTAGGTGTGGGCAGGTACTATTAGGTACATCTTTGCCTAACCCTGAGGGTATTAGCGCGCCTCAAAGAGATGTCAGCAACCACGTACGGGTCCGCACGGGCCGATGCCTGCCAGGGCTGCGGGACTGTTCGAAAGAGATACCGCGGCCCTGGAACACAAAGGGCAAAGAAGGAACATGGATGGGTTTTAGTCAGTACAAGTCTGACACTCCCTTCCGCTCCGCCCAGAGCGGGGGGGGTCATTTGATGATATCCCATCCTAAAAAAAAAAAAAAAAAAAAGCGTATTAGGTATAGGTATGATGTTATGCTTATGTACCTAATTTAAGTATCTATTCACTCCTAATGTACTTATTTCTCAAGTTATTTTATCCTAATGCCATAGACAGGTAATTTTTCAAGCCTTTTAATCAACTGACAAAAATACATTACGTACCAACAAGTACCAATACCAATTGCCTTTGCGACGGGCTAAACTTAAAAAGGTGTGTCAACATTTCTACATATTAATATCCATTTAATCAAATATAGGAGATATCACCAGATTTGGGCAAACTGCTTTATATGTTTATTTTAAAAATCGAACCGTATTCGTACTTCGAACCAATCAGGTTTTTTGCCAAACGTCGCAGACGCAGCAGAAATAGCGATTTCTTTTCAAATCGAGTCATGAAACAAGTTTTAATGATGTTTTATCGATTTTTGGATGAGCATACCTAATTATTAAGTTTTAAAGGTTACACAACCACTTTTCGAATTATACTTAGTTAAATACATTCGATTTTTTGGATTTTGAAATATCCAAGTTTTAGTTTCAATTTTTAATCAATATCTACATACTTAATATTACAGCTATCAACTACTCGTTGATTTGCTCTAAATTGAATTTCAAAACACTGCTATCAAAATTACAGAAATATGATTACTTATAAACAGGGTTTAAGAATATTAAAATCGATAAAAATACTATCATAACTGTATTTTGATGAGAAGATTCAGATCAATTGGAACTTTAGCCCATTATGTTAAAGTTCAATGGTATTGTAACAATTTATTGGGTCGTTAAAACAGATGAACATCACTATCTGAGTACTATTGAAGATACTCGTGCGATTTTTATTTCGCAAGTCTGATGTTCATGAATATTCATTTCAAAGTCAGATGTGTGCGATTTTTGCAAGCTCTTGTTCATAGAATGTTGTCAATATTATGCTTGACGATGTGTTTAATGAATTGTGAGGCAATATTTTGAAATGCAAAACTGTTCTTTAAAATATATCTTAATTGTTAATCAAGGGTTTTGGTAGGTAGTTAATTGAGGAAATTGTCATCGCTCCTATAAAGGGTTTATATGACCCTTATAGGACTTAGTCTGCCTCTCTTTGCGATATTTTTGTTGTTATGGACCTCACCTGGGAACCTTCTAGTTACGGAGATATTGGAGGTCAAAGTTCCAACTTTTTCACAAGTTTATTTTTCATGACCCGTTTATTATTCATTGCATCTATCAGCTCAATGTTTTGAGTGCTTTACATTGAGTTTTACCGTAAAACGTAATTTTTGACCCTAAAAAAAGTCCTTTTTCAGCAACTATTTTTGTGTAGGGTTATTTAGTTTGATGTCCAGAATGCTTGGTTCACGGCTTCGTGAAGGGTCCGTTTACACCTTGAATACTATGCGTGGTAAATAAATAAGTCTTGTTTTATATGTCATTTGTTCATTCTTATTTTGTTTTTCGTTTCAGGTAAGTTCCAGAGTGATATAATTTATATTACAAGTACCTACGTACTTTGAGTGGACGGACTGGTAAGCTATCGATAACCCTACTTATAGTGAAGCATACTTCGTGATTGGGATCAGTTCCCCAATTACCATGGACTCGCTGCCACAAGCAAGGTAACAATGGCTAATATAATTGCCGAAAACCTTACTAGAACGGTAGAATCGATAAATGCCTACTTAATTAATCATAAAATGGACAAATATAACGGTTCCTCTTCTTTTTAGCGTATCGATGCCAAAAAGATCAAATTTGTTTAGCTCTAAAACTCAGCCACGCGAACCAGCGGCGTCTCTCCATAGACAATGGCCCCCCTTCCATCTTGTACCACATCCCTAAAACCTATAGAATAGATGCCATTTAAGGCTTCACGAAATGATTAGATCATACATTCCTAACCACTAACATAACCGGCAAAACTAACAATAATTTAAAGCATCATAAACAAAGTATTGAATATAATTAATTAATAGACCATTAGTTTACTCTTAGCATAGTAAGACTTAGACCACTTTCACATCGAGTCTACAAGTACTTGCAGGAGTAGTTCTAATTTATCTTTAGGTAACAACTAGAATGTTGAGATCCGATCTCCTTGTTCGTTTCCTCGAATCGATTAATTCAAAATACATAGGTATTATTTGGAACGGAGAGAGAATGCACGTGGCCGTTTTATCTATACTAATATTATAAAGCTGAAGAGTTTGTTTGTTTGTTTGCTTGAACGCGCTAATCTCAGGAACTACTGGTTCGATTTGAAAAACCCTTTTAGTGTTGGATAGCCCATTTATCGAGGAAGGTTATAGGCTATAATTTCACGCGGACGAAGGTCGCGGGCAACAGCTAGTTAAGACATACACGGTGGAAATGGCCTACAACGTCTGGACTTATTTAAATTAAAAAAAAAACACGATCCATCAGTAGTGAAGGGTCAATTTTTGTAAGAGATAAGCCGAAGCACATATCTTTAATGTGATTATATTATTTGTCTATAGAATACTGACTGTGCCATTTTTCAAAGGGAAGCCGGTAGGAATCGGTTTGTATGGAACCTTCGCCACTGCGGTCCATAATTTCGCCTGTGTAGGCCTTGCACTTTTGTAGATGATTCAATCAGCTGACCAGCAGATTATTTTTAGAAACTGATAATTTTCTACTAAATTCTGTGCAATTTTTTTTGTCACAAAGTGACTTCCACCGTGTTGAGGAGATGTATTAATGTGAGTTAGTTATGCTAATGACATACTTAAGTGTTGAAATACTTATCATCCTTTGATGCAAACATACAAAAAATGCTATTACAAAAGATACAGTACAATTATTCGAATTATGCATAAGTTAGAGTCGCTCTCGTAATTAAAATAATTACTTTCAAATTTTATTTAAATCTGCACGAAAATTAGGCTTAAGTTTCACACCTCTGCATGTTTCCGCAATAGATTACAGAGTTACGAATGCAGTACTCTAATAAACCTTAATCTTTACAAATTTCCTGTAAAACTAGGTCGAAATTGATATGATCTCCATAATCTAACAGCTTCAATCCTTACGGGAAACTGCAATAACATTTATTACATACATATACAACATTAATTTTAGTATATGCGAAACCTGAATATAGTTTGTTCAGAATAAGTAACTGAATCGATTCCAATTTTTAAACCATGTTATATTTTTTCCAAAAAATATTTAAAAAAGTTAAAAGTTGGATACCGAGCGACTTTGAGTACCTATCGCAATAATTTAGGTACCTACTGCCAAATTATTATTATCAATGAGCTTAAGACGAAGCTGAAGGCGCGCGCTGCGTGGTGTCCGCGTTTTTGTGCGGAAAACTAGGTAACAGAACAAGCTTATAACTTTGTGATTTTTCATGATACAGTTTTGAAATTTTGTACATAGATTCTTTACATAAAAATACTAGACACGTGTATCAGGTTTCGCATATGATAAGCTAACGTTGTATATTTTCGCAATAAGTGTAAGTAGAATGCTTAGAGCCTGTTTCATCACAACCACTCAGTGATCACGAAAGAGATGGCGGGTTGAGCTGGACTAAGTATCTTTAAAACATACTTAAAATAGCGTTAAAGTGGAAAGAGGGAAGGGAAGCATTTGCCTTGCAGTGAGACAGCGTAGGCTTATAATAATAATAAGGCATTAGATATTGACTTCATAGAAGCACTTTTTTTAACATAAAATATTCAGCTTTTGATCAATGAAACAAGCCTTTAAACTCGTAAGCTTATTTCACTCTACTTTCAATAAAGCATTTGGTAACAGCTCCTATTAAGACTAATGCATACAATTTACTGTTTCCTAGTACACGAGTAACAACCAATGTGCGATATATCCGAAGATAACACCGTTGGTTACCTGTTCCCGATGACTGGCTAGTGACGTGGACCTTGCAAAATGGCTCCACCAACTATCGACCAGCACGCAAACGAATTCAAACCCTACAATGTATGACACAGATTTTACTATCGCGTTTCGGCTAAAAGTGTACGTAAAATGATTATGCAGTTGCGTGGAAACTACGGCTAAACCGTTTACGTTACAATTTCGTGCATCAATTTTCAATTTGTTATCGATTCCGGTTTTTATTTGTATGTGCAAGCTTTGTCGTGCGGTTTTATTACGGATGTTATGCGGTCTAGACGTGAAATTACCACTTACAAAGTTAGGTGCTTTTATTTTTGGCTGTTGTTAAGAAAATACCAATTTTCGTAATTTTTAAAATAGGAATGTAGTTGATATTCTACGAGACTGCAACGGCGTGAATACAATTTACTTGATTCCTTAATTAATATCTAAGCACTACCGGTAGAAGGTTTGGAACTGGTAGCAGAATTAGTTAGTTATTCAAACGTGTGTAATGTGGGTGTACTATTAGGTACACCTCTGCCTAAGCCCTCAGGGGACGTGATGTTATGTTGTTTAACCATATTATGGTGACCAACTAACACATTTCTCAAATAATTTCTATGACTAATAAATCGTGTATGAAGTAATCTTGATTATTACTTAGGTATGTTATTCACAATTATGTCAGATCATCATCAGTAATCAATCATGTTTCGATGATTGATTTGTTAATTTCCACACACCATTGCCATTTGCACAACAATTGATTTCGTAGCATGTTGCAGGAAGATGAAGTTGGACTTTTAATTTTAATAAGATGGTGCTCATAACGAAGCCATTTTCGGTTCACTAAACGAAACGTTTGTATTACGATTTGTAACATTATTAATTTGAATGTCAAACGTTTTGGCAAATTTCGGAAATCGTCCATAGACCCAATTATTTCTTTACATCATCACTACATAGTATAAAACAAAGTCGCTTCCCGATGTCTGTCTGTCCCTATTTATGCCTAGATCTTTAAAACTACGCAACGGATTTTGATGCGGTTTTCAGTAATAGATAGAGTGATTCAAGAGCAAGGTTTATATATATATTGCACCCGTGCGAAGCCGGGGTGGGTCGCTAGTTAGATTATATTGACGTAATTTGATGCCACCGTACATGTAACTCGCGTGAAAAATTTCGACATTATGAAAAGTGAGCTTAATGTGTAAGGGGAGGCCTATACCCAGCAGTGAGTGATTCCGGGCTGATTTGATGATGATGAATGTGTAAGCTCACTTTTCACATGGAACGAAGAATGAACGAGGATATGATTCTGAGTATGAGTGAGAGAGACAATATTAGTCAAAGGAAATAGATATGTGACCATTTTTAGACCCCGGCAGGTGAATCTACTTAAATCTTTGCATATATCTACTTCGGTAACAAGGTGTCACCCGATAGAGATCAAAAGATCGTTTCCCGCCTTCTATCCCAATAAACCAATCAGAATTAAGTAAAAGGGCATCCTCGAATCCCACAGTAAACAGCTCTAGTCATCACGAATGTAAAATAAATAAACAACATTTAATTACGGCCATTTGCTAAATCTTAGTACCACAGATAATATATAGTACTACTTAATAGCACGGATAAAGTAAGTACCCTGCTAATAGCTACACGGGACGCTCATAATAATTACTAACAGTAACTAATAAACCGACAGATCGTGCAAACTATTAGGAATAACTAATGGAATCTATAGGATATCGTATATCGGGACATGGTTATAAAATAAACCGAACCAATTTAGTGTAGTAGGAAGAAATTCAGACGCACAGTTGTGTAAGACGGTAACTGGAGCAAACACTTTGGAGAACACAATCTTCGGAACATAAATCGAAGGCATTCTCTAAATTGTTACTATCTATTCTGAAATTCGGTATGTTCTCACGAGCCTTACTGGTCCTTTACAATGAGGTAATTCACTTTCGGTACCGAATTGAGGAAATAAAGTCTCGATATTCAAATTCGAGACACTGAAGTTTTTGTATTCATACATTTTTATATTGTGTTGGAAAAACCGTGCCGACGACCAATAGCGATTTGGTTTGCCCCATAAAGTATAATTACAAAATAGTGAATTAATCGGAATACTAAGAAAAACAGATTTTAATGAATACTCAGAAATATATTGCAACTTTTATGGCATCGAATCCGGAAATCAACAGTGAAATGAATAAGTGTGTAGGTAATAACTTTGATATGGGATCACAGGATGGTGTTTTCTTTGGACTGTCTATTTCTAAGGTGCGAATTATACAGAAACGGCATAAGGTGAAGGCGCGGCGCAGGCATGATGCCGCTTCAAAACGTTTTCATACAAAATGTACGCATTCGACGTGTCGTGAATTACACTCAAGCGGCGCGGCGCAGGCACGTCTTTCATTTCGTTATAATGATAATTACTGACAAACTCAGCCAGTCTTCAGACAGGAGTGGTCCTGAGTGTTATAACAACTTTGCTCGAAAACCACTACTTATTCATTTTCTATTTCCTAGTTAGCAGTGAAGTCACGTAATGCCACCTAACTTCAGTAATCTGTGGTAATGCTTGCGGCATAACGTGATATTACTTAATATCGTGAAGTCAATTTTACGGTCAAGTCCAGATGACTGATACTGTTTAAGTAGTCGACAGAAGAGAACCAAGGTTACCGACGTAGCCCGAAGAATTGCCAAACTTAAGTGGCAGTGAGCAGGGCACATTGCTCGCAGAACGGATGGCCGATGGGACCGAAAAGTTACGGAGTGGCGACCGCGACCCTGAAGACGTTGCGTTGGAAGGCCTCCCACTAGGTGGACCGATGACCTGGTGAAGGTTGCAGGGATCCGCTGGATGCTAGTCGCACGGGACCGGTCAATGTTTCGACACTTGGGGTGGCCTATGTCCAGCAGTGGACGTCTTTCGGCTGAAATGATGATGATGAGTTGACAGAAAAGCGGATGGCATGTTCTTAGGCCCACTTGCACCGTTCGTCTTCCAGTCCTTCTCCAATGTTACTAGGGGTCGGGGTCGGCGCAGCATGTCGGCGCAGCAGCAAACTTCGTTCTATTTCTTCACTCGCTTCTAGATGACAGTTCAAATTCAAATTCTTTATTGCGAACTAATTGTAAAGTATTTTGACGATGTTAACAATAGGTAGGTTCGTCGAACTTAGTTGCCTGTTAAGGCATTGCAATTTAAATGGTTTTAAAAACATACATACTTATATTAATATTATATTATGTTTAACATTATTCAAAAATGTTGTACCTATTATATTTTTCTCCAAGGAATTATTTTATAGATTAATATGCCTTTTTAATCAAGAAGTCTTTTAGCTTAACAGTAACAGGATGATGTGCATTTTAGTGTTAGAAAAGTGTCGTCAGTTTAGCGCAAGTCCTGGGCTGGTGAAAACTTGTGGTACCTGGTGTATGTGCCACTATGACAGTTCTCGTAGTTAGCAAAGTTATTAGGACTACTGTACTAATTGTGTGTGCTCACAAAGGTACTAATTAGCGCTTGTCAACTGCGTCGCTTCAGACTTTACATGAACTTTTTTGCGAAGTAAGTTTAAATGAGATATCGCTACTCATTTAATTAACTTGTATTAATGATTGTTTTCGTGTTGAATTGTTGTGCAGCCTATGTAAATTGACGCTTGCACTGATTTTTGCTGTGAAAAATAACTTACGTAAGTTACAATCATAAGATTGTTGATACAACCTACAGTCAGAATACCTAATTACCTTCAGGAAGGGCCTCGTGACTATTTAAAAAAAATCATACGGTAGTTCAATGTTACAATCATAAAATAATAATCATCTTGTATCTATGAAAGGATTTTTATATTTTATCCATCGTAAAAAGTGACTTATTCAACCATAAAAATCAATATATGTAATAATATCTGTGCTCAAATACGTAGTTCGTCAGTAGGTACACCTACCTAAATTAAAAATACTCTAAACACTTAATAAAACTGGTAGATATGTTGATTTTAATAAATTAATGAAGTAGATAAACGTCTTGTCTCCTGTGACTTATGGAAAATTGACACCAACAGGTTACGGAAAATTAATGTTTTCACCGATTGAATTTAAATAGGCATTTTAAATTTTTCTAAAAATCCATAAAAGTTAGCATGATGTTTTATAAAAAATGGCTTAAATATGCAGAGTACTACAGAGTAGTTCACGAATGGCCATGTTTCAAATATGGAACAGAAGTTAAATGAAGTCGATTCTAGAAGTTTTTGTTTTTTAGTAATGGCAACGAAAGTACACTTAAGGCTTAGCCATAAAGCAAATATTTTTGCCAGATTCGGCAAATGTAACCCGCATATTGACAAGATTCGCACAGTTTTTCACGCGACGCAATAATTGTGTTATGATGCAGATTTAGGACCGCCACGTTTTTCCAATTTCACATACCACTCTTTCAGTAAATATGTGTAAGAAAATTAACATAACTTGTTAAAGCTACGTACAAACAAAACATAGCGAGTATTTACATAAAATATTAGATTTTTTTTTGCAATAAGTCGCAGTCACCACTATTATAGCATGTCTATAACTTTATTTTGTCTAACATTTGATTGTTTGGTCTAGTTACGGCTAGATATCGATCCAGCTCGGGTCACGTAATGACTTTCCAGCAAATCGGAACGACTGAACTCGGTTGAGTCAAATTGGACTGCATTTAAGGTGGAAGCGGCAGCGTAGACCGCAAGTTTTCTAACTATTTTTGCAATTTGCACGTCAGTGTCAGGTTATATATATTAAAATATGATTCGCGACCGTAACAAATATGGCTTTATAGAGTTATAATCATTAAAATCATCATGGGGTTAAATTAACTTAAAGGGGTAGTCCCTTTCACAAGGAATGCTTTATTTGTAATTAGTTATAGATATTAGTTAGAAGTAAAAATTAAGTTAAGGATGTATTAAGGCACATTTACCGCAATGGTTAGCTGTAATGGTAGATGTAAGTCGATAAATAAATAAATTTAACCCCATTGACTGAATATTTCATGAAAACTTAGACGGTTGTATTAATAACTAGCGACCCGCCTTTTCTTCGCACAGCGCCACCTATCGGGTCCAAAACTATATCTAATGTAGCCTATATTTTAAGTTAAGCATCTAGCCAAGCAGTAGAGCGGGGAAAACTGCGTTCAAATCCATGCAGTAGTTTTTGCGTGATGCGCGTACAAACATACAAACAGACAGACAAAAATTATAAAAACTGTTGTTTTGGCTCTGTTACTCTAATAAAGACGCCTCTTATAATTTTTTTTCAATATCTTCAATGTACAGACTTCGGCCTGTTATAATTTTATTATATTTTTATATAGATTATAATGATTATTAATTTCGCGGGCTACCCTAGCGCTTCCACCTTAAACGAGAATGGATTATTCGCCATTGTGCTTTGTGTGCTCTTTACTGATACCAATACCGATACCATGGAGATTCATATTAGTGAAGCTAACGATGGGTTTTCCGCGAAGTTGACATTGTGAACGATGTTTTTATGGTATTTGTTTTTTGTATGATAATGAAATATGAACCGGATTTTAAAGTATTAGTTGACATTTGGTTTAATCGTAGGCAATAATAAATAGTGATAACGTAAAAGCTTATTTTTACTCTTGATATTAATTAACGCTGTTTTATTGAATAAAATATCAATTAAAACAAAAAAATGGAATATAAAATTGGTTTCTGTAGAATTTTTACCTTTGTAATTATTTTTTTATGTCAAAATAGGTATTTTTAAATACTTAGGTACCAAAACGTAAGTAGTAGGTAGTCTAAAATAATTATTTAATCTGTGGTTAGAGTTCAATGACATTTTCTGACAATCCAAATGCCAATTCGCCCATAATCACAAACTTTGACATTGACATTTGAATAAAATTATTATTAGTTTTAATTTCCCATGTCTAAATTAAATGACGTTTTAAATACGTTCCTAAGATCGAATGAAAAGCTATTAGATTTCCTTTGCTGATGTAATTTAGTTTATGTTTCTGAGATAATTATGAATCTACTGTCAGAAACCTACAATCTCAAATCTTTAGATTAACTTTGTACTGAGTCTATACATCGTACCTACAACTCACTCAATCTATCGCAGTTCACAGATAGCAGTGTCTTGTATTATACAGGGTCGCCCAAAAGTTAATTCAGAATGATATGTAGCGATGATCGAGGACTTTTTTACACCAGCGTTGTAGAATTTTCCAGGCTACAATACGCGGACCTGGTTTCAACAGGATGGAGCGACGGCCCATATCTCTAACACCGCTATGCCCGTCGTTCTTCAACATTTCTCCAACAAAGTGATCTCTCGAAGAGGAGACATTTCCTGGCCACCACGTAGTCTGGATCTAACCCCGATGAACTTTTTCTCATGGAGTTATCTGAAATCTAAAGTGTATGACACAGACCCGCGGTCAATTGAAGCCCTAAAAGAAAATATTCAAAGAGAAATGGCTAACATTACAGAACTGACTTGCCCGCAATCATCGATAGTTTTAGACGTCGCTTACAGGAGTGTCGTGATCGTAACGGATTACATTTGGATGTTGTAATCCGCAAAAAATAATTCCCATTTTATTGTTATTAGTTTTTTATTTATTATTTATTAAATGTCTAAGGACTTAAGGGCCACCCTGTAAAATAAGCCATTTCAAACAAGGCAGGTCTTAATTTTTAGTCCTTCGTTTGTTAACATGACTATAAAAAAACTAACTGGTGGAGTGAAGGTGTAACAGAATTCAAATTCAAATTAATTCAAATTATTTATTAATAATCATGTACATTATACATAGAAATTTGAACGGTGATCCCCAAACTAGACGTACGACTGTACCTTGGGGATCAGAGTTGAACATTTTCGGTTTATTATCCAAAAAGGTCGCAACCGGTGATTATTAACAAAATTAGACTAAAAGTAAAAATAATAAATAAGACAATGTGTATTAGTAGTATTATGTTTGATTTGAATAGATAGGTACCTATTTACTACATATCTATTTGATTTTGAATAGGAATCTAATTTTCCTCTAAACCAGACTATTAACAAGCCGTAAAACATAATGCTGAATAGTAATTTTGCAACTAAGAACAGGTGAACGGCTGATCGAATCACAGCACATTTGCACACGTCATAACGATCTATTTCCCGCATTGCACCGAGTTGTGCACCTCACAATTTCCGCGGGAAATAACCAATAGCTAATAAACAGCTATTTTAAGATTTACCAGTCCTGTATTAATGAACTAACTTGCGTTTCTAAAATTAGATCAGCCACAGTAATACCAAAATATTTGTACCTACTATTTGTATTTACTAAAGTTGATAATAATTGAATTTTGGGAAATGTGTGAAAAATCCATCACAAGTTGTACTTGGTATACTAATATTATTAAGAGCTTTGTATGTTTGGTTGTAGGGGTAATCTTCGAAACTACTGATCCGAAAGCTAGTTATTAATAAATAGATTTAAAAAAATTATTGGGGGAAAAATTCCAAAGCGAATGTTGGTTTCCCAAGAACTGAAAAAGAAAATTGTTCTAGCTTGTCAAGTGAATAAATCATAACCTGCCTAGCCTTTTCCCAACTATGTTCTGGGGGGGTTACTATGACGTCTTAAAGCAGGAGTAATTCCAGTGTGGGAAAGAGACAGAGCTATCAGTAGCGAAGGGTCATTTTTTGTAAGACGTAAGCCGGACTACATATCTTTACTGTATAGAATATTATTGGCTATAGAATACTGACTGATTGCCATTTGTCAAAGGGAAGCCGGCAGGAATCGGGTTGCATGGAACCTTCGCCACTGAGAGCTATACAGGTCGTCTAGAGCCATCTCTTTCCCACACTGGAAATACTTCTGCTTTAAAACGTCGTGGTAGGTCACCTGCTCGACTTCCAGTCTAACCGGACGCAGCTGAATACCAGTATTTCACATTAAGCGACTGCTTATCTGACCACCACAACCCAGTTAGTACTGGGTATTACGATACCCTCTTTCGAAGACTAATTTCCAGAATTTCGGGCCACTGACCTGTAACTACTGTCAAAGATCTACAAATGAGAGCCGGGACCAACGGCTTAACGTGTTTTCTCAGTGTGTAATGGGTGGTCACCCATCCACGAACTAACCTAGGCAAGCGCGGCTTAACCTGAAGATCGACTCGACCGGCTGTTATTATTTAGCCACGAGCTCCTCCGTCAAGTGAATAAAGATAATGGAATTATCACGATGATTATTATTATCTGCATCCATCTCCACTCCATTCAAATAGAAGTCTAAAGGGTGTAAAAAGACCCTTAACATAGCCGAAAGGCACTTGTTCTCCCTGTCTTTGCGATCATTTTTTTGTTCTAGACCATACCTGGGAACCTTCTAGTTATTATATATTATTGGGGGTGAAAGTTCCAACTTTTTTTTTAAATACATGTTTTTAATGTAAGATTTTCTTTCTTCGTTACACACCTCCACGACCCCCGTACAATTCAATCCATCCATCAGCTCAATGTTTTGAGTACGTTACATTGAGTCCTACCGTAAAACGTGATTTTTCACCCCAAAAAAAGAACTCATTTCCCAGCAATAATTTTTGCGTAAAGTTACTAGTACAGAATGCTTGGTTGACGGATATGTGAAAGGTCTGTTTACACCCTGTATATGATTCCTAGTAAAGCGAACTAGCTCTTGTGCTAGATATAACCCTGTGTGGTCTAACGTTATCAACAGTGTCAAAGGCGACTAATTGACAATACCACAAACAGAAATGCTAGCTGTGTTTGTCCGAATATTGAATATTCATGAATTTTGAATGATATTTGTCAAGTCACATCACACGTTCTACATTTGGTTAGTACAGATTTATTTTCTGAATACTGCCTCGTTGGTTGAGTGGTCGCAAGCGCGACTGCTGAGCTTGACGCTTGGGTTCGATTCCCGAGTCGGGCAAATTGCTATTGGATTTTTCCTTCAGGAACTTCTCAGTAGCAGCAGTCTGGATCTGTGCCCGGTTGATGGCAATAGGCCGCCCCCTTGGGGCGTGGGTGTACTATTAGGTACACATCTGCCTAACCCTTCGAGGATTATAGGAGTGATGTTATTTTATGAATAATTATTTTCTAATAAATAAGTGTTTTGTGTTATAGAATTTCTTTTACGAAACGAATACGACTATCATACATACATACCTAGTATAAATTTTGTTTCATTGTCTCATCCCCATTTTACCATAATATAAAACACAGTAACACTCGAAATAAATTAAATTAGCATTGTCAACGAACCATGTGTGGATAATTAAGCTAAGCATTACAATGTTTGCGTAACGCGGCAGCCATTTTATATTAAAGCATTAAAATATAAAACATTAGCATAATTTCCTATTATCTACATGCTCTACTTTCCCTGTACAATGGCGAACTCAAAAACCGTATCGACAGAGGATCGTTGCATAAGGGACGTTACACATCTACGTATTTTGTATGTTTCGACAACGACCGTGTCCGTGGTGGAAGCCTTCTAAGGCGCTGTCATCTGATACGAAACTCATGTTCATTGTTTCTCTGGTTTATAGTTTGTTTATCTGATATTTCGTAACATTCCATATTGTATGTTCAGATACCAGCACATGAAGCTACACGAAACTGTCAAATTTTCCCAATCAATCTTGAACCTAATGCTTTAGCGAGAAAGTAGAAAATCTATTAAAGAAATTTGACAGTTTGTAGTAGCTTGATATGCTGGCGTCTGTACAGTCACGAACACCAATATTTATCCACTAAGCAACTTATAAAAGGGTTTTTCTTCTATGGTATTGATTGTAATTTCATGTTGTTACTAACATAGTATCTTGGAACCCACATTGTTGTGAAGTTGGTCTTATTTCAAAGTTACAATCGTTATTATACGAGAGAATCGCATTTGAATTTAGGTAAGTGTATACATATTGATGCTCGTAACTGTACAACCTAAGCTGGTAACCTATATTGCGTTGAGACAAGCTTGTTACTGGTCCCCGACAACGGTACTTAGGTAGTCTAGGTACTTGATTTAGAACTTGTAGTGACTCAGTGTTAACACCGGTGATTTATGCTTTTAATTGCATGTGAAATAATCGTAAAATTTTACCATCAACATTCATCATCTACCTAGCCTTTTCGCAACTATTTTGGGCAGCTGAATACCAGTATTTTACATGGAGCGACTGCCTTTCTGACCTCCACAACCCAGTTAGTACTGGGTAATACGATACCCCTTGGTAAGACTTGTTGTCAGACTTTTTGGGCCACTGACTACCTCACGACTGTCAAAGATTTACAAACGGCACCCGGGACCAACGGCTTAAAGTGCTTTCCAAGGCACAGAGGAAACTCGGTATGTAATGGGTGGTCACCCATCCCCAGACCAACCTAGGCAAGCACGGCTTAACCTAAAGATCGACCCGAGCGGCTGTTAATATTTAGCCACGAGCTCCCGAGCTTTTACCATCAACATTGAATTCAGTTAATGCAATGATAATGACCCACAACGGGTTTGTAAACTTGCATACAAATATCTAGGACATTTTTAAGCTAAAATTAAACGATCTGAAATGTATCAAAGCCATGAAGGACAGTAAAAGTTGCCACCGACCAGTGTCTTTTGACCTAGATTTTTTAAGCCCGATCTGAGGGTAGTAAAAAGGATTGCAGTAGCAATCGGTTTAAGTAATATCTTTGGTTGTATCGGCAGCGAGGTGTAAGGTAAGCTCTGCTGTTAATGGGATTTCTTTCGCTTTTAATCTAAAGTCAGTTGAATTCGAAGTCTATAGTTTCTGGTAGAGAAGTAGAAACCGAATCACTACATAGTTTAAAACAAAGTCGCTTCTCGCTGTCTATCTGTCCCTATGTATGCTTAGATCTTTAAAACTACGCAACGGATTTTGATGCGGTTTTCAGACTTTTCAGTAATAGATAGAGTGATTAAAGAGGAAGGTTTGTATATATATACAACATTAGTTTAAGTATATGCGAAACCTGAAACACATGTCTAGTATTTTTATGTAGAGAATCTATGTACAACATTTCAAAACTGTGTCATGAAAAATCACAAAGTTATAAGCTTGTTCTGTTACCTGGTTGTTCGCACAAAAGCATGGTCACCACGCAACCGCACAGCGCGCGGGCCGCCAGCGTCGTCTTGAGCTCATTGATAAACATAATTTGGCAGTAGGTACCTAAATTATTGCGATAGGTACTTAATCTCGCTCGTTGCTAACTTGTAACTTTTTTTAATATTTTTGGGAAAAAATATAACATGGTTTAAAAATTATTGGAATCAATTCAGTTACTTATTCTGAATAAACTGTATTCAGGTTTCGCATATACTAAAAATAATGTTGTATACATATATTGCACCCGTGCGAAGCCGGGGCGGCTCGCTAGTGAATTGTAATGAAATAGAAGAGATGAGTGATGTTACACTATTATAAATGTGACAGTTTGTGTGGATGTATGTTGGGTTGGATGAATGTTTGTTACTCTTTCACGCAAACATCCAGATTTCATCCAAATCCGTTCAGTAGTTGACAGATTTTGATGAAATTGCGCACACAGATATTTTATAACCAGGATTACACGAAGGATACTTTTTATCCCGTCTGTACGATCACGTGGGATAAATACCGAACCTGAGCATAAGCTGGTAAAAGATAAATTCTGTAAAATGAATAAGATAAGATTTCCCAAAGATTTACCTGGCTGTTACTGTGAGACCTGAACTGTTTGAAATTTTACATATTATATTATTGTAGCTAGCCCACATTGTCCCACTGCTGGACAAAGGCCTCCCTTCACTCCTTCTAAAGGTCACGCTTCTGTGCTACTTCTTGTCAATTCGAAATTAGGTGTATAAAAATCTTTTATGGATTATAGAAGATTTCATTGTCTATTATAACTAATACTATTCGCAAGCGTACAATACTTGCCTGCACTAACTCAATATCAATATCATATCGCTTTACCTCTCACTGCAGAACTTAGCAGGCGCTTAAAACTTTACTTTACCTTAAAACCTACCTTTACTGTAACATTTGTAATACTATAACACACTTGTGTTGTAATTTAAGTAATACACTTTATGTTGCCGACACGGTCGTTTTCTTTCAAGTGCGCTGACGACTTTCTCCGACAAACCGGAATTCATTGACGCATTATTTAGAAGTGATGGCTAATATTTATATACTTGGTATTACGTCCGGTATCTCAATTATAACTTGTTTGGCAATAAAGGCATGGGATGGGACGTCAGTGGAGCGGGACTAATCGTTGTCAACGAATGGATAAAGTTTTGCTACGAAATTATTTCTTCTTGTTGGCTCCAGATCCAAGTAAAGTCATTTCTCAGATCTTTTTTACAGATTCTATTCAATTGTTGGCCTATAGTGAGTATCTTAGAGTATCTTATCCATAAACAAAACAGCATTGATTGACATATTTAAAAAAAAGTGAGAATTTTTGATTTTCTAGCTCAATGCAGTTAACAACTGATGCAAAAGTTAAGGACTTTCTTTATACCGTTTTCTTTTACTGCTCCGTCTTAAAACATCACCCTATATTTCAATAATGTATCTAATGTGAATATTTCTGGCAGACTAAATCTCGAAACTAGTATAGGGCAAACATTTTAGATGTAATCTGTACAGCAATTACCAACATGCCACCAAAACAAAACAAAAAAGTCGAGTGCTTACATTAATTATTTGGTGAAATAGCCCAGCAAGTCTCAGCAGCGTCTGCGCATGCTTTCACTTGTCTCCACACGTCATTCGAGCTGTCAATCTCGCCGACATGATCTAATCTCCGTTCTCAAATGTGTGAACAACGCTATACCACACGTCAATTGGATGGGAACGCCTTACTAATAATATAGCAGGTACTTAACATGCAAAAGAGTAGAAATTAAATTATAATATCAGTCCACCTAAGTAAGGTTAATATAAAATGTCGATGTGTCAAACGAAGACCTTCAAGCCTTCATATGAACAGATTGTGGAGGAACAGACATCCCACCCCTCCTCACGTCATCAATTCAGCAGAACATCTTCCTCCTGGACAAGAACGGCAGTGGCCAATCTGAAAATCTCTTAACCATTTGCGGGCCTAGGGTGGCCGCTATAGAAATAATCTGGCCAAATGGGGTATCATCGACCCGTCCCAAATACAATGACAATGTGGAGGCCCTCTGCAGGATATGCCCCACCTCCTTTCTTGCTCATCCTGCACAGCCACCTGCATCTTCCAGGATTTATACGAAGCCAACGACAGAGCTGTGCACGTGGCAATATACTGGTCGGGTATTAATTGAATCTATCGACACGCAAAGAAGAAGAAAAATATATGAACAGATGAACTTCCAATATCTAAACCTTACATCAATTTTCGAAAATCTGAGAAGTTACCAGAGAATTTCAGTCCCTCTTGAAAACTTAAATACATAAACAGCGTGTCAAATGAATGCGAGTTAAGATAAAGAAAGACAAAAAGTAACATATGAAGAACATTTATTAAAATATTTAAAAAACAAAACAAGTCTACTATTACAAAAGCATCCAACAACTTGTACACGGTTATTGTTCCGTTAATATTAAATGGGTAGCCAAATTACATGCTGTTATTATTTTCCATGAAGGCTTTTACTTGCTCTTGGTACATTCGATGTTTCTCCTCTAAAGTTTTTAGGGCGCTCGTCTGACGGACCCCACCTACGTTCACCATGAAACTTATTTGTACTGGAGGCACGTCAGTCTCCGATTCCGTATTAATACCCCTGGTTGTAACACCAGACTTTGTCCTCTCCTTAGTTTTCTTCATCTGCAACTTAACGTCAGGTTTAGTTTCAACCTTTGGTTTAGGTTCTTTCCTCTGACTTGCACTATCTTTCTTCTGATTTACAATATCCTTCTTCTTTGAGGATGTTTGTCTTTGTCGTTCCTTCTCGGTGTATCTTTCTCTTGTTCTCTGCACATCGGCTGATTTTGATTTAAAATACAGATTGTTCACAGATTTTATCATATTTTCTTTGGTCGATTTATTGACCAAATAAGATGGTCGTTCTTCTTCTTTGCGTTCTTTATTAGACGGTTCCTTCACGGGTTCTCTGATTCGTTTGGATGATGACTCTCGTTTAGATTTTTTGTCATTTTGTGTTTGACATGTTTTTTTATAAATCTTAAGTCGGTTTTCCATTCTTACTTTTTCAGAATATCTTTGTAAACTTCTAGCTCTTTCTAGTCTTGGTTTGATCTGTTCCATGTCGGGTCCCAAACCACCTAGTTTGACAGGTTGTATAGGTCCCACAGTCGCTCGCCTGGTATGGCGTCGGGAATTTATTACCTCTGAAACACTCCTAAAATTTTCTGGGCTTTCATCACCAATTTCGACTGCTTTCTGAGTCACATTTTCCGTATCTTCCAAATGCAATTCTTCTTCGTGATCTTCATACGAGCTATCGAGATATCGCTGTAAATCACGACACATAAGTTTCTCATAATACATTTCGTTATAAGGCTCGGTATTGTAAAACTCTGGCGCCGGATGATTAGCGTCTTCGCCGATACTTTCCCTTTCAGTATCACCAAACTCTGGCGATATTGATCGTATTTCAGTCCTATCCTTCTTTTGCTCTACATGGTTTGGCGTGAACTGCTTGCGAAACATCTCCAGGTACGTGGTCTGTTTTGACTTGCGGTCTTTTTCTTTATTGACCAGATAACCGGTAGATTGAAACAGTTTGTTCCTTACCTTTTTATTAACTTGTTTGTTACCTGAATTATTTTGCTTTTGATGTTTGTCTTTTGACACTTTTATGAGTACATCTTTTTCATAAAAAGGCACAAGTATTGTGTCGACATTTTCTTCCGGGTCTACTTTTAAAGATGATTTTCGTGGAACGCTTGTTTCTAAGCTATCCTGTGATATATTGCTGACGGTACTTGAGTTTTTATCCATTGCTCGGAATGAAAATTTTAGTTTTTTTCTTTTACTCATAAATAGATACGACGACCTGTCCATAATGTTTTGACATATTGTTTTGACAGACCATTTTAACTTTTATAAGGAATACTGCTAGGCCACTTTAGAAATAAAACAAACTCCTTCGAAAGTAAAAAGGAACACTTTGTGTAATTAAGAAGACAGAGGTATGCATATAAACAGCAGCTTGTCTTGCGTTATCCGCGGAATAGTATGTAGCAATAAATAGTAGGATAGTCAAAAGTTGGGACACGTAGTGGGGTTGGCAGCGGGCCAGATTGGAATAATGCGCAAATTGCTTTACGCCCTCGTCGGCAAGTCTGGGCGGCGTGGCGTGGTGGCGTGCACGTTCACGCGTCCACTACCGCGCGTCCGCATCATCGTTCCACCTGTCAACACTATTTCTACTAAATTTAGGGTTAGAACTACCATTGTAGATTCAACCTGGGTCGAAACCCCATTTGAATTTCGACCCAGTATACGTATGTGAAATATTGAATTTGTCTAAAAGACAGATAATTGTAATTCACCACTCCTAACACAAATCTAATCATGAAATAGGTAAGTACATGGCAAACCGAAATACCCAGACTTTTAAAGGATTAGATAGCTGTAGTAAAAAGGAATAGGTATCCCTCCTCGCACTATCTGATATTGCTAAGAATCTTCCTTTTGAAATTTTGCCAAAGATTCCCGACATTCATGCAGGATGTTACGTCTTGCCATTAAGTACTTTATTCATTTTTGTTATGTTATTCTTGTTGACATATTTTCGAGATTGGAGCCAGTCCGCATCTAAGTTGATTTATCAATATAGTTTTGTAAACCTAATTTAGTAATCTCTTGTCAGTTTAAGTTCTTTATCATTAGTTAAACTTGCGGCAACTAGCTTCAACTGTCTGACTGACCAAGACTTTGACAATTCAAGTGCTTGTAAATGGTTCATTTGAAATAAATGATTTTGAGTCCGAGTTCGTTATTCTTTCCACATCTATTGTTCTAAGTTCTACATGGTGTAGCATTTTAACGTCTAATAATTATAGAGCACACAATGGCAGCAGATTCCTGGCTGGCTCCGTGCCAATGGCCGACTGAGATAACGGATTGGGGGCAAGCTACCCGCGACCCGGCCGGATTTCCTCTCTTATTACCCTCATAATACCTATTTTATGCATTTAGGTCCTTCTACAATTGCATTTTGGTTGTAAAGTGCTACTAAATCGTCTATGGGGTATATCATTTGAAAATTAGTTTTCAGATACGGCATTTATGTAGCATTATCAGCCTTATGTTTCAACTGTTACGACACAAGTGTCATCCTCGTTGTGAGAGGGAGCAGGACGAATATCTTTGCAAGCTTCGAAGACAAGCACAAGAATTTTCGTTTTTTTGGTTCTAGGTCGTGCTGGTTTTCCCGCGATGTTTTTCTTCACCGTTTTGAGAACAGTGGTGTAGATGAATTGTACAGATATTACTAGAATTTAGGACCAATTAATTATAGTGCTGTATCAGTATTGGTACCAGTTATTAGTCTGACTGACAGCATAGCACTAGTTCATGACTGACTCATGACAAGGTTCATCGATTGTTTCCATGGCATTCTACACTACTTCAATCTATTGTTATTTAAGCTGTTTATTTTAAACTATGTCCCTGATTAAATAATGCATTTTCATATCGTCACTGAGTTACTGTTAGAGAAATCGGTTAGAGCGATATTTTCGTCTGAGACTATTACTTTTCCAACAAGTCCACAACATAAGTTTATCTATAGGAACTACATACTGGTCTGTTGGTCTAGTGGTCAGTGACTCTGACTGCTATGCCGGAGGTCGTGGGTTCGATTCCCACCCAGGACAAATGTTTGTGTGATGAGCATGATCATTTGTTCTGTGTCTGGGTGTAATTTATCTATATATGTATGTATTTAGAAATATATAAGTATGTTTATCAGTTGTCTAGTACTCATAACACAAGCTCTGTTTAGCTTGAGACTAGGCGGCGTTGTGTGATAGTTGTGGAATATTATTATTATTATACTATGGATCCTAGAGAATTCAGAACTGTTCAGTAAACCTAACATCAGTGGTTACTTTGACACTGATATCGCATTTATACCGAAGCTAGCAAAATAGGGCGATTTCCGTATTGCACTGATATGTGCGGATGACTAGTACTAAAACTATCTTTTCCTGAGATTTGTCTGTCTTTAGTTATCCTTATCTAATACTTATTTGAAAAGTCAATTTACATCAACTACTTCTGTTTTTGCATCATCAGATATTCAACGAACCGTAAAATCTATTTTAGATTAGACTGCGTATGGCATAATTTCAGCAAAGCCAAAGTTAATAATGTTATCATGAGCTGATTGCATTCTAATGAACTTCCAATCGAACTTCATATAGGTCGCACACAGTCGCATTATCATTTAAATTGGTAATAGATGTGATACATTTATTATCAGCCGATATCATATTAGTTAACACAATGTTAACTGCTTCGTCAATTTAACAGTTAACTGATCAGGTGTTAAGGTCGTCGGTAGCATATCATTGTCGCTTATGAGTCATGCTTTTAACATGTTTCAACGATACAAGTAATGAGGCATATTGAACTTTATTCTCTTTAGATAAGGTCTTTAGAATTTGCTCTGTGATTAATACAGTAGTGACAGCTTACACTATGATAACATCGATGGCATTTAGAATTAGAACCGGAAAGATAATCGGAGGACTGAGGACCGAAGTATGGCGTAATACTAAAGGTAAACGAGTTACAAGTTTGGATGTTCCTTCATAAAAGGAACTTTCAAGGATTCTGTTTTTCTATAAAACTAGATGTCATTTTACGGTGTTTCGTCTATTTTCCTCTAATATTTTGTCTGTCATCTGTTCTTTTATGAATATTTTCAGTAGCTAAAGTCATCATCGTCATCATTTCAACCGATGGAAGTCGACTGCTAGACATAGGCTTTCAATCGACCAATTCTGAGCTTATATTACCGTAGATTATATTAGTATGGGTAAATACAGGGTGATAACCCAAAAATTTGGACTTTCCATATAAAATACCGCATCGGCTGAAGCAATAAGTGTGATGGGACCAAAATTTTCGGCCCATGCTCCTTAGGGATGTTGTCCAGCTTGATGGTCTCAGTGACCACCTAAGAGGTATTCCGCTTATTCTAAAAAAGCCGCGACCCGGAAGACGTTGCGTTGCAAGGCCTGCCACTCGGTGGACCGATGACCCGGTGAAGGTTGCGGGGATCCGCTGGATGCGAGACGCACGAGAAAAGTCAATGTGGCGACTCTTGGGGGAGGCCTATGGACATAGGACGTCTTTCGGCTGAAATGATGATGATGACTAAAAAAAGTTTATCTATTCGTTGCCATCAAATTAGTTTAGAGAGGCACTTAAAATTGGTCATAGTATAAGTAATAGAGTAGTTTGCCTTCAACAATTTTCGGCAATTTAGTATCGCGTATGATGCCTAAAATTCCAATAAACTATTAGCTAATGTTAAACAAAACAAAGACCTTGACATTTGTTCATGTTAGATGGAAGTTGGTTCGTTTTTACCAAAAAACAGCAAAAATGTGCTTTTTTAATAACTGATATAACAACCGTAAAAAAACATTCAGACGAATTGACAAAAAAAAACACAATGGTTCAGTTAACCATAGTCTTTTTCGTGTTGGTTGTGTCCTCCTGGTGTCAGTGCCGGTGTTAGGGGGGAGGGGGGGGATGGTGTGAAGGCCCTGGGCCTAAATTGGGGGGGCGGGGGCGACGACGAAATTCTTAATATACGTTCACATTGGTTCATCAAAAAATTAACACTTGGTTATGATTTCCTTAATTGGGCGCCACAGTATTCTTGCCCGGGGCGGCAGTGACCCTGATGCCAGTACTGCCTGGCGTCGTGCATAAATAACTGCACTTTCCAGGACTTGAATGAGGCAAACGATAGCTAGCTCAGCTTCAGGTCAGTACATACTTGTCGGACAAATCCCTAGTCATCGATTCAAGAAGAAGAAGAAGCATTCGTTAAATGAAAATTGACTTTGAATGAAATATGGAATCCATTAATTGAATTAAATTATATTGAAAGTTATGCAGCCGGTTAAAAAATAATAAATCATAGAGACCGAAACTAAATATAGTGTACATAATGTTTTTTTATTTGGTAAGAATAAATCAATTTTGTAATACCTAAAACAAATTAATAAAATTCCAATTATTCAATGACGGGATACTTAATGTAAAAGCAAAGTGTGTGTGATTGTATTTTCATTAGTTCAAATCTTTGAATACTCCACCTATTATTGTATTGTATAACGGGCTGGTGTTCGCAACTCCACGTCAAAGCGCGTATATTGCGTGCGAGTGGGAAATTTATCCGATCCACCCTAAATCCTCGAGAAAGGCCAGCAGCGCCTTGATGTAGCTGACAATCTCGCGGAGAGTACCTGGGTTACCGAAGTACTTTGCCCTGTATGTTGCAACCACTGGGCAATGCAGAAGCACGTGGGCTGCTGTTTCGTCTTCCTCCATGCAGGCTCGGCACGGGGGGCTGTCTGTGACTCCTATGACAAAGAGGTGTTTATTAAAAGAGCCGTGTCCAGTGACGGCGGCTGTAAGTGTGCGCAGCTGTATGGAATACTCCATCTATCTATTTATTTACTAGTCTCAAAATCTCGATGGCAGACCTCTAGGTCGATTATGATTAATAGCCAATAAGCAGTCCTTGTATTTTGTAAAATACTTAATAGACAAATGTCATAATAATATTAAAATAGGTAAAAAAAGGTATGGGAGATTGGCCTAAAATGGCCAGCTTTTAATTTAGTAACCTACGTCACCACTACGCAAAAATGCGATTTGTATAGAAAGAAAGAAAGAAAGAAAAATAATTTATTACTCACACGGGACAAAGCACAAAAAAAATGGATGAGATTAAAATAAATATATATTATTATATAAAAAAGTAAACAAGAAAACAAATTAAATTGGTCCTGTACGAGGACAAAAGGTCCTAAGGTTTAAAGGTGTCAACTTATTTGCAAATAATTTTGTCGAAGATTTGGCAAGTAGATAGAAGGAATAGTTAGTTGGTAGTAAATAGGTATTTTTTTGTAGATATTTAAAACCCATAACCGTCCCATGACCACCGCGATGAGTTCTTTTGCACACGTGGTATTTGATGTTTGAACACCGTGACGCTTCTGGAACTGACTTTAGTGCCTTTCTTTTCATCTTCGGTACCTAGGCTCTTGACAGAACTTTCATGGTCACGATGTATTGTGTCCACTGTCCAGTCGTAGGTGTGGTCGTAACCCGTCTCGTGATCTCTCTCAAATTTTGAACAAAATCAAATGAAATGTTTTATTAAAGGCAAAATACACATTTACAAGTCATACACACAGTTACCTAATAGTCTTACAAACAAGTTGACAATAGGTATCTAACAAATCTAAATTACTGAATATGAAAGCTCTAACTTAAAGTAGCGAAGGGTCAATTTTTGTAAGAAGTAAGGCGGAATACATATTATTTGGCGTATTATTTGTCTATAGAATACTGACTGTGCCAATTTTCAAAGGGAATCCGGTAGGAATCGAGTTGTATGGAACCTTCGCCACTGCTAACTAAACCCTTTTAAAATGTTAAAAATACTATTAACTCACAATAGAATGTAAAACAAATCCAATCAACTAACTAAAACGCAAAGTTATCGACAAGGTGACACAAATTAGGATGGGTTTACACCTCTGCCAATGTGGGCCAAGGTGCAACGAAATTGATGTCAATTTAGTTGACAATGGCGACGCGGCTTCAAATTTACAATCTCTGAGTGCACGTGTATTTAAGTGTTGATAAACTTCGACAACAATGAAGATGTCTTCCAGGGCCATAACTGTTGCATTGTGCATAGGTTTTGCTAATCATCATTTATCTGTCATCATACGCAACGCTTAACTCCAACAATTTACAATCTTTGAAAGATTAGTCTCAGTGTGATTAAGTTCGGTTTAAGTATGGCAGTTTTTATTTGCTGAATATTTACTTAATAAGTTGCTTAACTTAAGCACAGATAATACAGGTTGTAAACAGACCCTTCGCATAGCCGTCAACCAAGCATTCTGTACTTTTTTTTTCTACTTTTTTTTTTTAAAACGTTGCCCCACACTTGGAATTTCTCCTGTATCGTGGGTGCGTTTACAAACATTTAAACTCACATACACAAACAGCCAGACCCGGAACAACTACCTGTAGATCATACAAATATTTGTTCCGTGCGGGGATCGAACCCGCGACACGCAGCGCAGCAGCCGATCGCTCAGCCACTGCGCCAACCGTGCCGTCTAGTACATACTGTACATAGTAACTTTACGCAAAAATTTTTGCTGGGATTCGACTTTTTTTTGGGGTTGTAAAAACACGTTAGGACTTGATGGAAAGCACTCAAAGCATTGTGCTGATGGATGGATTGAATAGAACGGGGGTCGTGGAGGTGTGTAAAATAAAAATCTAACATTAAAAACTTGTGAAAAAGTTGGGACTTTGACCCCCCAATATCTCCGTAACTGAACGTTCCCAGGTATGGTCTAGAACAAAAAAATGATCGGAATGACGGGGAGAACAAGTGCTTTTCGGATATGTTAACGTTAAGGGTCTATTTACACCCTTTATAATACTACGTAACTAAGTCTTTATTAATACAACATTTTTTTTATTTGTATGTTGTAGGAATCGTAGCATGTGACGTTCGGTAGTTTCTGCTTACGCCTATGAAAAAAGGTGGAAGTTTATGTATGTACATAATTATGTATATTTTATAAACAAGTGAACACGATTGCAAATTGAAAATAGACGATTCTGGAATTTTAGACCATCAGTTCCTAGAAATGTCTGGTCTAAAAGCTATCACACAATATAAATAGCCCAAAATAGCCCCAATTCCCCTACTGCTCATGATAGAAATAGATCGTGGAGAATAACAGACTAAGTTTCGGTGTAAAAGCCGTATAAATAAAATGATAAATTGGTCACCGTAATTTGGCGCGCCCTGTATCGTGTAATCGTGTCATTGACCTAATGGAGCGATTAATTTTGGGAACCATGGTGAAAAAAATATTATACACGAACTCTATAAAAACTCCATGAACTTGTCATTTTAGAATTGCTTTAGGAAAATAAATAGATACTTACTTAGTTGTCTCAAGCTACAACTACAAACTATTCAATTAATTAAGTAGGTAGTAGGTAGTTATTTACACGTAGGTGCGTAATAATTATTCAATAAGTGAAAAAACAGTAAGTAGCACCTACATTTATAAAAACTTCAGGAGCAAATACATAAATAGGAACAAGATTAGATTTCCCGGAAACAACTTACTTAATCAACCTGAAAATATATGGAATTTTGCGCTGGTAACCCCGTCCGGTCTTGTTTTATCTTACACATTTCGATGCGGCTGTTTCAGAAGTTATGGCGTGAATCGTGATGAATGCGGTTATCCAACACTGGCGATACGACTGATACAGTTCAAGTTCGTCAGTTACGATGACTGGGGAAGTACGGTGCTTTAAATTGCGTAATCCATTAAGAAGTCCATTTTACAATTACTACCCAGTTATATATTTGGTATACACACAATATCCATTCAATTAATGCGATAGTAATTTTGTCTGGCTGTATGTTACTAAGATTTGGATGGAATTTGGGTTACGGGTAGACCACGACACGGATACGTCATTTTAGCCCGGGTAGTACTTATGTACATCGCCGGGGGCGAATTCAGTCCGTGTTCCTGTTTTTTTATTTTTTATTTTAATAACACCTAGTCCAAAAACCACCACCCAATCAAAGAGTTAAAATTATTATACCATCATCAACCAAACCAAAAACTGCAAAAAAGAGCAACACCTCTTCGATTCTCGTACCTACCTACTTTTTATCTCACTAAGTAAAAGCAACCAGCGACCACAATCCATATTTTCGGCGAAGCGTGCCAAACTTACGCAATAATTGATTGATTACGTGCTTACCTGTGCAAAATCATGTTTATCGATAAGTTCCGGCAATTGGGCCCGACACACATTTAGTTCCGAGACAATAGGCCGATTAGTTAGGCTGAATGCACTTGACCTACATCCGGTTGAGCTAGTTACAAACATTTACTATAGCAACATTAGCCGTAAGTCAGTAGCACAGATATAAAAAATAAAAAGCGCGGGACAAAAGCTTATTCGAATTTCGATTGCTTGTCGATGATTAGATCAGGCGATGAACTTTAAAAGGCGTTAAGCTTTTAAATTGCTTTTTTTTTCATTAGGCTGTAAGTCAGGGTCGTGTGCCTGACATGTTTAAAAATGTATAGAAATAGACCGCTGTGCCGTTACGGTGTTGTTGACTCCTGGGTTTTTGATCCTCACGAATTAATAATTCATGATTAACAAAAAAGCAGAAAATATCTAAAATCAGATAAATGGGCATAATATAATATTTTTTGTTTCTTTTTCTGGTTTCTAACATGGATTATAGATAACAAATTACCCATTTCTTTTGGCATAAATTACTTATGGTGTCAACGTACCGATCGTTGACCTAACTTTGTAAAGCCAACGACCCATCTATCACCAAACGGTATTCCACAAACATGTTATTAATACCGGGACTAATAAAACATTTCTTCTCTATGGTATTAAAAAAAACTAAATCTCAAATTAGTCAATGTCATTGGCCGATTTATTAAAAAAAAACTTGTAAGCAAAACAAAGAAGGTTGATAACCTAGCAAAACTGGAGTCAAAAAACAAATTAATGGTCCTATGCTTTTCAAATGTATCAATAGTTTATTGCCTATACTGCTATACAAACATTTACATATTTACTGATTATAAATATAAATAACTTTATTATTTTATTGACCGCACCAGCCTATACACTTGTTGTGTTTAATTACCCGTTTTATGATCAAAATAATGATTAGCTAAGTATCTATTTCTAGAGTATCGATATATAATCCTTTGCTATTAAAACATTCGTCATAAAAGTGATATTAAGTCTGTCACACCTAGTATCGGTCACTCTTCCTGTTTCAATTCACGTGGAATTCACCCTTATGTTTCATTAACAAGGTGTATAATCCCGTGAACTTTTTTGGCATTACGTAGCACCTGTGTCATGGGTTGTACAATGTCAATAAATGGTGACGGCGTGCGAGTGTCGATGAGTATTAAGGTAGCGAAATGAGTGCAATTGCGATCATTTACGATCAGTTGACATGAACAGAATGTCAGCTGGACTTTACTGCTTCTATCCCACAGATAACGGTTGCCTAACTATTTGTGTAGTTATATTTATCCCCTTACCTAAATGAGACTTATACATTTATCAGAAGAAATAGCATAACATAACATCACGCCTGTAATCCCCAAAGGTTTAGGCAATTAGGCCCCTAATAGTAGACCCACATTTCGCCAGTTATGTTAAAGTCCCATGTACTACGGGGCGAGCCTATTGCCATCAACTAGGCACAAATCCAGACTGTGACTGCTAATGAGAATTTCCTGATGAAATAATTCAATAACACTTTGCACGACCCGGGAATCGAACCCAGGACCTCTTGCTCATCAGTCGCGCTTGCGACCACTCGACCAACGAGGCGGTCAGTGTATCAGAAATGAGCGGTCATATTTTAAGGGCGTGGTGACCAACTTCTTAATTGCGAAAAAAAAATATCAGCTATCCCATTGGTACATTTGGGTAGAGCAGGTCTTGAAATTTTGAATTGAAAGTTATTCAGTTCGATGTTCTTTTTTTCCCTTAAGGCGCAGATATACGACTTTTAACGTTTTTAAATTGAACATCACGTCCAAACTTGTATTCTTATTTCTTTGAAAAAAATATATGTTATACTAGACAATTTTCTTCATAATTTGATATGTGAAAATGTGAAATTATATTTTTATAACATAGTGTAATTAATTTGTAAAGTAATGTCTAACGCGGGCAAAAAAACGATAATCACGCAAAAACTATCGGGCGTATTTGCATGAAAATTTGACCATCTAAAAGACAATTAATGAGCCATATTTTAGTATACGACTTTTATTTGTATTGTGTTTGATAAATCAAGGAGGGTTGTTTTTTCGAAAAAACTTGGTGCGCGTTGAAGCGGGAGCCCTTGCGGGCGATGGCTCGAATACTCGCTCAAGGTCGCTGGCACTTAATGTCGCCTTAAGTAATATGATCACTCATTACTGATATAAAATTGGGCGTTCATGTGGTTTTGTTAATTCCACTGGCAGCTAATCATTCGTTCACGATGATTAATTAAAGTGTTTTAATTAGACGTTTCTTTCAATGATACCCATCATTGAAAGATACGTCTTCGCTAAAGAAACTAGTGATCAATGTGTGAGTTTTGGAATACATTCATTCGTAAGTCCGTATTTTCCTATTAATGTCCATAACTTTAGTACTTTCATATTAACTTATTAAGCAACGCAAATGATTTGCAGTGAGGTGACGCCATACATTTATCTATAAAGCCTATGCCATGTTTTTCAACCTATAATAAATTGTTGCAACATAAAAGTGCTCATTAAATTCCTATCAATTAGTGAAGATGTACAAACTTTAAATTACTCAATAAAAAAAACATTACAATGATCAAATTGATCATTAAAATATCGTTTCCTAAATCTCATTGACATTCAAAAAATAATTACACGCATTGATCTTCACATGTTCCGCATTTAAAATGAGGTCAGCTTAGTTTTTTTCTTATAAAAATATCGATATCATATTTTATTCGATTCAATAATCGAATAATGTCTCAATCTCGGTATCGTTAATATCATCCTTTTTTTTAATGAACTACAATTTCCTTGTCGATGGCTGGAATACTTGCAATATTTTGTCCGTGGTTTTTCATACGCCAGCGTCACCTCATGAATAATATTATCATGTATCCCTTTTACGCATTTACTTTTTATATCCACAGCGTGTATTTGTAAAAATTTCGCGCATATTATTTTAAAATTCATCGTGCATTTTCATCTTCCATAATATGCAGCATTGAATGACTTTGTTGTGGGTTTATTTATTACTGCCGATGTCAGCAGTTTAATAATACTTTAAAATAAATGTTAAATCGTGTTGGATATTCCTCAGATAAGTAGATGTACTTAATTTGAATCAGATGTCATGGCGTAAAAATTATGATACAAAAATGTTGTGTTGCCTGCCCATCTACTTACTTGTTAAACATGTTAATAAATAAGAATTAATATTTAATGCTCACATTTGTTCTGTAGATAATATTTCTAAAAAACATACAGTTTACCGATATTTAAAAAAAAACTATTTTTTGATGATTTATGAAATTACCAGTTTGATTCGTCTATAAGGAAGGTGTTTAATTTATACGTACCAAGTGAATAGCGACTTCTCCTTTGGGGAAAAGTGTCTACCTCTGTAAAGGGCTATTTTGCAAATAACCAGGAAAATAAACCATTTTCACAATATTTTGAAATATCTATTGCCTACCTTACACACTACCTATCTATAGATATTCCAAGATATCGAATATCAAGGATTATTGCAATAATTGACACTGAAGCAGTTCTGTTTACCCCACAGGGAAATGAGCGTATTAGTACGCTAGATACCACTCAGATCGAGGAGGTGTCTCTGGAGATAAGCACGGAGCATGATGAATCACGAACCTACCTCTTAGGAGCTCGATATCTTGTCCAAACATTACATACTTAAACTTAAAACAGACCTTCGAACAGAACAAAACTGTATTGGTAATTAAGTACTTATTTCAGGCTATTTCTTAAGACATTAAAAAAAAATATCCAATATGTTATTTTTTTTAACCTTTTTAGAAACAAATAACTCAGGCCTAAAATAATAATTTTAGGCAAAATTCTTTTTGACATGAATTATTGACTTTTACTGAATGCGGAAAACAATTTAAGTAAATGAATTATTTAGCAAATTAATAAGTGATCTAGCAAACACCTTTTTTACCTAATAAATAGCCACCTGCCTACATTGAATAATTAATTAAATATGCCAGTTTTTTAAAAAAAAAAAATAGTAATGACACAAATAATAAATTAAGGCATCACACTCCTTTATAATTTATTAAAAAAGTCACGATTATGCCCATTAAAATTGTTAATAATACTTAAAAACGACGTGATGGTTGAACTTTACTTAATTAATGACATTCTTTTAGCAATTGATTTTGACGTCTTCTCTCTACCTTGAGATGAATTAAATCTGAATACTTAGTTAACTAATAGGTGGTTTAAAGTGGAATAGTAACCTTAGTAACACAATTTGGGAAGTATTTTATCAAATTGTTATTGTAATAACACATTTACGCCTTTACGTGTTTGTTACCGCGTACGTACACACGGCGGCACATGAAGCTGTACATTGCCAGTATAACTTGGCTACGCTTTGTAAAGATTCCCTATACAATGAGAGATCCGCATAAACTGGTTTTGTTATAGCTTGATTGGCCGTCGTACGTACTGTAGCATAAAAAAATCAAAGCCCCTAAGTACGTAAATACGTCGGTTTTAAAATTATAAATAAAAGTTTCGCATATAATATTTCCGTAATTTTAGATCATATCTATGGATGATACTTATTGTGGCTTTTGCAAACAATTTAATTGAAATGCTACGGGATAATTGTATTTTCGATTCAAAAATTTACGTATTTACGTTATCTTTACACCGCGTGCTCGTGCTTAGGGCCTTTGGTGCAGCAGTATTTAATAATCAAAAGCTAATTAATTAAGTTTGGCAAGCATAATCAAAATTTACTGCCATTTAAAGGCATAATAATTATTACTTACGAAATAAAAAGGTGAGACATGACAAAAGCTACCAGATTTCGATCCAAGGAAGTGTTAAATAAATAAACAAAATGGTATTTTATGATATTTTGCTTTTGAGGATGTAGCTGATTAGTGAAAGTGCCTAGTAATCGCTAAGTGCATCATCATAACATAACCTATGTCGTAATCACATACTTTTATGATTACTTGGATATGAGCAGGAATTCTTTGTCGTAGTTTTCAACATGTATTTTCTACTTTTCATTACGAGTTACAACTTGCTTCACCACTAGTAAAAAAGTATGTTTTAATTTAATTGCATTATTATATTAGTTGAAAACTCAATACAATAAACGATACAAATAAATATAATTGAAGTGTCTGTTTGTAATTTCAAAATGACAGCCTTTTACGGAATGCATACGAAAGCATATACAAAAACACATATTTTTATATTTTTGTCTGTCTATCTATCTATCTGTTGGTCTGTCTGTTTGTGCCCAGCTAATCTCCGAAACTGCTGAACCGATTTTGACGGGACTGTTACTGGCAGACATTTGATATTATAAGGAGTAACTAGGCTTTTATTTAAGAAAAAGAATAAGGGTTCCGTGAAATTGTTAACAAAATTCGATTCAAATATAAGTTGAATTTTATAATAATTTCACGGACGGAGGTCGAACACATCAGCTATAAATATTATAGGAATTTTCAGTTATAAATAATATAGGAATATAATTATTATTTAGTGGAAGTAACAAAAGAATTATATAGGGATCGTAGCAGATGGCTATCTATGGTTACTGGTAACCCCCACGGGAATAAGGCGTGAGTTTATGTGTGTATGTAGGCATTCTAATATTACATGATTACATTTATTGAATAATATTATATGTTTAGATGGTCAAATTTTAACACATCGGTCAATACGTCTAACCAAAGACATCCAAGCAAAAAAAAACACTGATTAAAGTGATTTTATTTGACCTAAAATCATTGGGTAACCAACATTTTTAGTGTATTTTCGTTAGCTGATTTTTTTTCTTGTAAGTTAATCTAATGCGTTTTTCTTATTTTTTTTTGCCATGTTGGTCTGAATGATTTCTAAAAGTTTGTCCATCTATTCTAATGGGACCTTATTATAAGGTCATATTTAGACGACACGATCATCTTTGGCTAGCCGCTACGTAATTGATAGTTATACAATATATACATACCTACCTACCTCAGTTTTTATTGTAACTGCAGCTATAAATGAAAGTGGCAAGCAGACAGGTACACACCTACTGTCGTTCTCTATCAACAAGTAGGTTTTATTTTTATCTTTTATTAGTTTTATTGGCTTCTGTATCAATAGACAAAAAAGTAAAGTATTTAAGAATCGTTTTAACCTTCATTCGGTCACATGTAGTGTTCCAGAAATGTTTATGGACGTACCTATACCTATCGATTTTGTTTTTTAAATAATAATATGCGACCTCTGTCATACGTTTATAACCTCTAACTTTCTAGATTATAGTAAGTAGAACTTTAGTATATGATCTACTTAGGTATCTACCAGCATAAGTTCATAGTAGGTAGTATTGTATTTCTTTTTTTTTGTAACACCACTGACATACTAAAGAGGAACTTGTAGCTAAACAATACCAGCCGCTCGGGTCGATCTTTAGGTTAATCCGACCTTGCCTAGGTTGGTCCTTGTATCGGTGAACACCCATTACATGGGCCCAGCTACCATTTGTAGATCTTTGACAGTCGTTTCAAGTAGTCAGTGGCCCGAAAGTCTGGCAACCATCTGACCTGCATCCGGTTAGACTGGAAGCCGACCCCAACACAGTTGGGAAAAGGCTAGGCAGATGATGATGATCACAGACAGACTACAACTTTAGAGTTCCATACTAATTTTGAGACAAGGTAAAGGGAAGCTTAAAGATTCTAATCAGATTTTCCACACACACACCAACACACACACCACACACACACACACACATTCCACACACCAGATCCATCCATTCCATTTCCATTTTTCACATTTCCTTAAACAGATCATCATTGCCCGACCTTAACACATGTAGAACAAATTCACAACAATAGTCTATTAATAAGCCTCTAAACCTTGACCCATTAAAAAGAAAAACAATTGAAGATGCAACATTTTTAATAATATTTCAATTAGCTTCCGCGCCCTATAATCAAATGTACCTATTACCCATAACGAACAATACCTGATGGCGCTTGAAAAGTGGCTTTATAACACAGGCCATAAGGATGAAAAGTGGTCAATCGCCGCGGTAGTACTAAGAGAGCTTCCGTACATTGTAGACTTTTGGCAAAACAATTGGCAGGCCAATGTACCCATTGTCTTTTTAATGGATGCTCTAACAATGAAACCGTACTAAGAAGTTCGATTTGCTCTTACTAAGGTACCGGTAGTAGCCAAAGATTTATATTGATAGATTTGCTCTACCGCGTCAATAATTGTAAGGTCATGTTTCTGTTTCGTTATGGCACCTCTGACGCATGACGCACATTTTTGTAAGCCGCCATGGAAGCGCCATATAAAATGCTTAAAGATTTGTGCTGTTCGTAAACATAAAAAAATTGTTTTGTGAAAACTGAACAGTTATAGATTCGTCCTGACCCTCTGGTCTGTCCGTATGCCACACTATTTTTTTTAGTATTGTCAGTTGTCCAGTGACATTAGTACGGTGAGAGCAAATCTAACGATTTTAATCTTTGGATAGTAGCCACCTTATTTCTGATCTTGCATTGTTGTCCGATGCTATCGAAGTGTATTGAAATGTTGAGAGAAAGCAAAAAGAAATCACTTTTAATGGCAATAAAGATTGATATCAAGAAACAACAATACGTTTTTTTGTGATGACGTATCTGTGTTCAATGGACATTACTATCATTTAATTTGTAATAGAAAGGCGAAATATTGAGATGCTTGTTGCCTTGTCAACACCCGGCCACTGAAAAGATTTAAAAGTTGATTATTATTTTGTTGACTGTCTCGTTGATCGAGTGGTCGCAAACGCGACTGCTGAACTGGAGGTCCTGGGTTACTGGCTTTTTCCATCAAGAATTTCTCAATAGCAGCCACGAAGTCTGGATTCGTGCCCGGTTGATGACAATAGGCTCGCCTCCTATTACATGGGACTTAAGCATGAAATGTGAGTGTACTATTAGTTACATCACCGCCTACGGAATCCCCGTAGGGTTAGGCGGAGATGTAACATAACAGGCGTGAAGTTATGTTATTATTTAGTTCTGCAGAAGTTTTCGAAAGTACTCAAAAAATTACATGATGCATATATGACAGAGTATCATTACGGTCTTTAATCGTATGAAAATCATCTAATATCCTACCTGTAATCCTGTCTACTTCATGTATCCATCTGTTTATCTCTTAATTATAAGTTACAGCCTATTTCTTATTTATAAGTACTAAGTATATGTATTGCTATCCCATTTTTCGGTCCCCGAGAAGGGAGAACCAGATAAAAATGACGTCATTCGTTTACTTAAATCCTTTCCCCTACCTATTCTATTGTCAGTCAAAAATTGACTAAAGAACAATGATTTCTGAAATTCGCGTAAAAATCAGTCATTTTTATCTGCATTCTCCTTTCTCCGCAGACATGCAACACGAACTGGAAAGACAGAACAAGATCACACAGCAGATCCTGGAGGCGTACATACAGAAGAAGCTGGGGCTGAAGAGTAATGTGCCGAGGGCGCCTACGATCCTTGATATCCTTGAACCGGTGAAGATGCCAACACCTGTGACCACGAAACAGCCCGAGATATTCGAAGACGACATGGAAGATATGGAAGACATGGAAGAAGACAATGAGGACAACATGGACAGTCAAGAGTTAACAGATGACCACGAACTAAGAGAAGACGACAGTCTACAAAGCGTTGAAAGCGAACAGATCGATTCCATATACAACACAGAAGGCAAGTATCACGACTCTCTATTGAATTTGGCAATTTCTTGTTATAATCACCGACGATAGCTTCTGATAGTTTCTGAATGAATTGCATTATGCAAGTTGCATTCTATCTTTTTAGCACCAACTCGTTACTATTGATAGTCGTTTTATTAACAAATTGATGTTTGATGTTACGCTGCAATTTCAGTGGTTTACTGCATGTCAATATTGATACGTGTTTCAAGTTCAGTGCAGTTGTTATTTAATTGATAGAACCACGACTAGCTTCTATTTGAATTTGGTGAGACCTTCAGAAAACAGACATTGAGTGTCTATAAGATGAAGACTTCAAAATTTCAGTATTTAAGATTTCAAGAGATTGCCTTGTCAATTCCTAGAATACCAATCGTATTGACATTCCTATGACCTATCAATTTGTTTAGACATTCTTAAAAGTGTCATAACGATGCTTTCAATGCTATCTAAAATGCTGATATCCCCACTAACCCAAACTCTGAGCCAACAACCGTAGTACGTACTTCAGTTAGATTGGTCAAACATTTGTCAATACGGCAAACAAAACGCAACGCGTGCGCAAATATGTCAAAGACACCGCGACCCAAATCATATGTACCACGGTAAGACAAACATTATGTCAAAGTTTGATCAAATATTTGCGATACGCTCGTGAGACTATTGCTAACCTGCGTACGAGTTGATTAATTGTGAAAAGTCAATAAAATACGACTATAGTTTCCTAAGAGAAAAACAATGAATCAGCCTCTAATTTTCGCTAGTCCATGTTAATTTTATAGTACTTGGTTTGTGCCAATTATTTTTTCTTTCTTGACATTCACTTATTCAAGGCAAAAGGTAGTTGCAAATAAAGAAACCTAGGGTTTATCCTTTCACTGATAACAGTTATTACTTGTTCGTAAATAAAAACTTGTGCAATTTCCAACATGAACGCTCTATGGCTGTATGAGGATATTATGGCGCTTGATTTGACGTTGTAGGTACAGTCAGCCCAAAGATGTAAACACAGACAACGAACCATTTTATTGTCTACAACCATTATTCCAAAATTTTGTATACAATGTAAAGGTAAACATATTTATGAAATAATCACGAAATTGTATTGAAAAATCCAGCCACACGCCAAAAGATCCTTGTATCAGCTATACTCGTTGTTTTATAAAGCGTGATTCAAAATACAAGTAAGTATATAGTCTGAAAGATAATTAAATGATTATAGTGCACAAATTACCATATTCATTGACAGTTAACTCTGTAGTTCAAGGTGCAATCAGCTAATAAGCGGTGGCGGATCGTGAGTAGACTGCTCTGGCCTTTGAACCACGACGCTCAGAAACATCTTACATTGCGAGTCTATGATTCTGTAGTATCATTTAATTCGAAGTTTAACAAGACAAGTTTTTTTTTATTTTTTAAGCGACCCGCCCCGACTTTGCACGGTTGCAATATATGTATATATAAACCTTCCTCTTGAATCACTCTATCTATTAATGAGAACCGCATCAAATCCGTTGCGTAGTTTTAAAGATCTAAGCATACATGCGGACAGACGACAGCGGGAAGCGACTTTGTTTTATACTATGTAGTGATGATTACAAAATGGACCTGCTCTTGACCTCGATCAGGCCTGATGGATGAGGTCTATGATGGAACGAACGTGCCCAGAAGATGCCTGTTCACTCTTGCTTTGAAGGCAGACGGGTTAAATGTGAGAGGGAACATAGAGTTCCACACTTTGGCTGTGCGCATAATAAACGTGGATGAGAAGCGCTGAGTACGACTCGTCGGGATATCAACCAAGTGTGGATGGTACGCCGCAGTGCGGTGGTAAAAAGGTGATGGTGGGATTAGGTCGTGGAACTCCTGCGCACACTCTCCGAAGTACAGTCTGTAGAAGACCGACGTTTACTGTTTAAGGGGAGACGATTCTGTGTTTCGGAAAAATGTCCTTTCGAATGTTAGGGGAACGAATGGTCTTTTTCAAAAAACATGTAGTATTTTTTTTCGTGTTCTTGGTGTCTAGACTGGTGTCAGAGTTTTTATGCTGCCCATGGGCATCTTACTTGGCTTTATTGCCGTCGAAAAATATCTCTCAGGCATGCTGGTTTGGTTTCCTCACGATGTTTTCCTTCACCGAGGCAAGTGTTAATTATACAATACACACGAATCCGAAAAATCAGAAATAGTCTTGGGTTCGAACTCGAGACCTATGACTTAGCAGTCCGACGTCTCACCACTAGGCTATCACTGATGCGATTTTACTTTAAATTTCTATTTGAGTGAGAAATTGAAGAGAAAAAGCCTGAAATATGTTACGATGAAAATATATAGATACTCGACCAGGCTAACCTAACGCGGCTGTAAAGCCTTAGATAACAATGATAATTTAAAAAGCTATGGTTGGTTTCACACTCTGGCAGTAGATAGATCTTAGTGATAGGTCAATATTTGGTATAAATAACAAATAAGTATATTAAAATAATAATACTAGCCCTGACCACTGTTCCCGATGCCGTTGGGCTAGTATTTTTTATATTTTTTAATGTTTTTTTTTTCTATTTTTTGTTAATTAAAATATTTAAAAATGTAAATAATATACAAAGATTTTTTATAAAAAATTGAACTAAAAATTAATTATTATTCCTTTATTCATTAATAAAGGAATAATAATAAATTTTTATTCAAATTTAAAATTGGTACAATATAACATACATTTTAGAAATAATATAGGTATAACAGAGTTCGATGCCTGTACTAGGATAAACCTGTATCACAGGCTATAAGCGTTCTAATAATAACTATTTGGACAACAGGTTTCTAAACAACAATATTTAACATAAGTTTTTTTTTTTAAGTACGTAGTGAAATAACTAGTTAATTTATTATGATAATACACCTAATTTACTTAAACTCTATTGTTTTTAAGATAAGAACAAAATAAATAAAATAATAAGTATGTTGTGTGTGTGTTGTAGGTCAACCTTGCGGTCGTATTACATTTGGATTAATCTAGACATAAAAATAGCAAAAAAGATAACAGCATCACCTTTTTGATGGCGAAAAAGAAGGAATTTAATTTGTAGAAAAATAATCGAATAGTGACATTATAAAAGCGAATATAAAACTTTTACGACAAAAAACGTACAAAATCAATTGAGATGCCTCCTCCATTATATTTCTTTTTACTTACGGACTCTGACATATCAGAAAATAAGAGTTCATGGTTAAAGGTCGCGATCTGACATTTGCAACAAATTAGATGTAAAATAAAACGAACACACATGTACCTATGTACCTACGCGCATACCTATCGTCTGTTAATTTTAACCAGTTTACGGTCTTGATAAAGAATTCATACATACATAATATGCAACATCACGCCTGAAATCCTCCAAGGGTTAGGCAGGAGTGTACCTAATAATACACCCACATTATTTCGCCAGTTGGTAAGTTAAAGTCCCATATAATAGGGAGCGAGCCTATTGCCATCAACTGGGCGCCGATCCAGAATCCGTGGCTGCTGCTGAGAAATTCCTGATGGAAAAACCCAATGACAACTTTCCCGACCCGGGAAGACCTCTTGGCAGTCACGCTTGCGACCACTAGACCAACGAGGCAGTGAAAACGTATTCTGATAAGTAATTTATTTCAAATCTTCTAAAAGGTGAAATTCGTAATTTACTGCGGGTTGCTAACAAAAATTATTTCTTCTGCAATAAAGAGGTTGTATACCGATATCTTGATCACAAACGGTCCCTTAATAAATCCGAGTTTCCAGATTAAACTTAATTTAAGTACCCTGCCAACGATCAGATCATGACCAGCCCGGTATTTCACCCCACAAGTTCTCCTTGAAGAGTTCAGTGGTGCGGCCACATGACCGGTCTAGCCCGACCAAACGTCTGCGATCTGAAAATAAAATTTGCAAAAAACACAAAAAAACAAACAAAATAGCATCACTTTAATCAGGAATCTTACTTTATAACGTCTAGCCGTAAAAAGAAAATATGATACACTTTTAATAAGGCATTAGTTTGAAAATGAGAGTGCAAATACATTCGACATCTCTTCAGTCACCTTGAAGGGTCGTTGCTACCAACATAATGGTAATTTGACATTTATTAAAAATGCATAGACAAAAAAAAAATGGCGATGATACACGTTAACACTAAATGCTTTGATCATTTAACATTAGCTATAAGTTAGTATCGAATTCATTATATTAAACACCAGTATAATGTGCTATTATATTTAGGTTATTATGTACATTAAATACAGACTACAAATAGAACTAAAATAATAATAAAAAGAAGACTAAAAGTATGTACAACAACGACAATAGGACACTTAGGCGTCAAAGTACTCCTCCGCATCGCTGTCATCTGGAAACGTGCCCAAAAGATTGGCATTGCCACGTTGAATGGTAATGCTAATGTTTTGGCCAAAGAAAGAGCCAGGTCAAGTTAATATTTAAGTAAATTGGTTAATTAATATTCACATTCTTTTTTAAAAATACCTAGACGATGCGGATACGACAAAGCAAAGTTACTGAATTTAACTTTGTCGTATCAGCAACGTCTTATAGGCTATTAAATAACTTAGGTATGCTAGTCGTTTACCTATTTTTAGCAACAAATGCACTTGACATTTCAACAGTTCACCTGATTCTCCCAAAAACTTATAATAGAGAAATCAAAACATATTTTATTGCAACTAATTTTGACCATAAAAGTTATAGCTCCACTTATTATGATATAATTCGATTATGTATTAATAAAACTCCATGATAGTCATTAACAAAGTTTTTATTTTATTATATTATTTAAGTTTAGCATAACAAAAAGTATGATAAGATTTTAGAATAAACCGCAATACAAAAGGAAGGGTTTATTTTATGAGTTTTCCCGCCATAGGTACTATAACTTACAAATAAAACTACAACAACATATTGGTATGTTTCGATTTTTATCTGAGATATATTTTACGACAAACTGAAAATAGAAGCTTACTTTCGTCTGCCTGGGTATTCATATCTTACACACTATTTAAATATCCACATCTTGTAGGTGCTTACGATATTTTCAGGTTTCTTTAATTGACTGTTGGAATAACTTACTTTCCCAATTTTCTATCAGTTGTACGTACACTTAAGTACCCATTTAAAAGAGTTACGGCTGTAGTAATTCCTCATTTATAATATAATCGTACTGGAAAGTCAAATATCAATGGTAATTATACCTAACTTTACACTCAGTTAAGATTAAGATTTAAATAAAGAATATATGACATATAGATTTTTGTATGCTGTATTCTGGATGGTACTCACATTCCCCTTTTGTACCTACGTGTTAGTTCACATAGCATCTATCTTGAAGCCAGTAGGCATTGCATTTTTAATAGGACACGTACGGACGCGTGAACCGCTTCAAAAATGTAAGGTAGACACAGTTTCATGCATGAATAATTAAATAATTTCGTGGATGTTTTCTTATTTTCTCTAATTATACATGGAATATTTATAGTAGAGCTTATAGTAGTACATTTAAGGGTTAACTCACATTTTGTTAAAAGATTAGTGATGATTAACGTCAGCTTAACCATACGTTTTTGACGTCGTCGGTTAGAGATGTCTCTTTTCTACAACAATTCTTAACAAATCCTTTAGATTTTAGACCAGTGTTGTCAATACATCATAATCATCATCATCCACAGTCCGACTTCAACCACTGCTGGGTATAGGCCTCTCTTTCCTTGTGCCAAGCTCCACGTTCTTGTGCCAGCCTCATCCAGGATACGTCCATAACTAATATTTATTTTATAAAAGGTAGCTTAAACAAACGATGGGGCATTTAATAAATTTAATATCGTATCCTGTGTGTCCTGTTGTTTGTTCACTGCAGGAACTGATGGAGGCTAAGAAAATCGCCAAACTAGTACCCTAGTTCTGGGCTGACACAATTTAGATTCATAGATTGCCATCGACACGCTAAGAAAAAGAAGAAAGGTAGCTTCATACGGAACCCAACATTCACCAGATCATATAAAACACCCAGTCAACATAAAAAATGATTTGCATCAGTAAACAAATTGCACAAAATTTAAATAATTTCCATCTCTCGCTACCTGAAACTTTATTTCCATGATGCCAAGCATAGCGTCCACAGATAACGCAATCACGCGATAATCTCAACTCGATTTACAGCTCGCAGTTTATGCTATTAACTGACGGCCACTTCACAAATATCCAGTTTTCAACATATTCTGAAATTCAACACTTTCATGAGCACCGTTTAACGTGAATTTCGATACTCTTTACCTACATTATATTTTGTTTACTTTTGCTGTATTTCAGCGGAGGTCGTTTTGTGGTTTTCTTTATGTTTATTTTTTGCTTCTTCTTTCGCAACAGATACGTACTTTTACCAATAGGTCAAACAGTTCGGGAAATTAATAAAAAACTTATGTGTCATCCATCATAGATATTTAGTAAAACACTCAAAACCGAAGTTGGCTTTGCGAGCTCGAAGGTTGCGAATTCATAAAAACACAAAATTAAGTAACTTTACATTTTAGACGTTTATGTCCCTTAATTTTAATCAGCCTTTATGAATAATCCCCTCAATTAGAAACTACGACCCAAAGTGTTAAATCGGTAAGAAATTCCAGTTGTATAATTCCACCCCAGGTAGCATTAATACGATACCAAACTGGGACGTGGATGCACTGTTGTGGAAGGTGTCACGAGAGAATCCTGCAGATGGCGCTCGGGACTGTGATCTTGTCATAATCTCCGAGACCGCGCCAATCTTGCTCTATTACTGAAAGCGATGCGGTTACAGATGTAGGAAACAAATGTCTGGAGAGACAAATCAGCTATTTAAATGGTGCTTTTATTCATCTACGTGTATTATTCGTTTATTTTCAGAGATTATAACCTCATATTATAACTAAAAAAGGAGAACGTGATAGATTTACCTCAAAAATGTCCTTTTTTCAGTGAGTACTGAAAAGAAAAAAGAAATTCAGGGACTTTGCTATTCAGTATTATTAAACCTACTTTTTATTTAGTCTTATATATGTCATTAGGTATTTTATATACCAACTGATGTCTGATTTGTCCTTGAACGGGCATTAGTATAGTAATTGAATTGTTTTGAAATGATTTTGTGCGAAAAATCAATTTATCGTTACTGCGTCTTTATTACCGATTACACCTACAAACGGTATCTCCATTCATTTATATTTTTGAGTAATAGGTACTTAACCTTCATGTATACTATTATTATGTGAAGTGAAGAGACTGCTGTTTATTAATTTTATGACTTAAAGTTTTGAAACTAATTAACATCTTCAGTGTAATAATGTTGTCCAGAGAATCTAAGGTGACTGTGTTTATGGAAGACTTTGGTTACAGCTAAACAACTTCTTTTAGGCTTTAGCCAAAGTCGAAACTAAAAATAAACATCATCTAAAGGCGCCATCTTGATTTTCCTGTACATTTTTCGTATAGCGCTTAATCAACGTCATTCAAGGCCAAAAGATCCTTGTAGCACTGTACACAATTTCTGACTCCCTCTATAACCAACTTATTTTGAATAGCCCAAAATAAAATCGTTTCTGAATTTTCTAACTATGCCTATACTTTTTCATAAACATACATGACTGTACCGTTTCCAAGCTAGACAATTTTAGGTAATGAGTCCGTGGGATTAGGAGCAATATGACGTATCATCCGGCTTCGGTCACGAGTTGACCATCACTCGCCGTTTACAGAGCAAAATACACCAATTTTTTATTTGGAATCGTGAACGCACATCAATCACATTTTGTCTGACGTAAATGGCCGTTGACGGCGTTTTCATTTTACTCACAAATAGAGACTGATCTAGGAAGGTAAACATTTTTTGTTTGCCTGAAAAAAGCCTCTTGTAACATAGGAATAAATAGCGCAAAATGTGTTGTATAATTTTTTATGTGCCTTACTGTGTCAGTCTTCTTTATCAGACCACAATCAATAGCTCTGAAATAATTTTCCTAGTTTTTCTTCGTGTCGGATTTATCTTTAAAAACCTGATAAAGAAACTATTCCCTATAAGAATCCCAAAGATTTAAAAAAATAATCTGTATACCGCACCGGTTTCTTCTGCACCTGTGTTTTTGATGAATAGAAAGTGCCCGTTCTCCTTTTAATCCTTTCACATAAAAGTTACGTAGCATAACAAATTGTGATGACTCTCTACGTGTAACAGTTATTTCAAATGGCTTTTTACCTCCAACAAACTTGAACCCACGGCACTGACTTTCAATGCCCTTGCCACGCTTGTTATTAATTACTGCTTTTGCCTTCACGTCTGTCTTAGTACGCGAAATAACAATCATTGTTAGTTAATAGCTTCCGAAAACAATTGTATGCTGATTTGAATGCGAGTTGTTAACACTCGGTGTTTGGAACGAAAGTCAGCGAAGCGTAAAAAAAAACTAGCAGACGAATATAGAACCTCCTCGTTTTTTGAAGTCGGTTAAAAAGTGGTGAGATTGTTCCCTCCGTTGCTCTGTACATCGGAAAGTACGTAATGCCGTTGGTCCCGGTTGACATTTCGGTAGTTAAAAGCCAGAAATTCTGACAACCATTTCGCGGTCGGTTGGTTTTAACTACCAAGAAGACACACACACACGAACACAAAAGAAGACACAACCAAGAAACCAGGAAACCACAAGAAGAACCACGATACCACAAGAACACCAAGATACCACCACCAAGATACTTACAAGAAGATTTATAACTTTCAAGAGATATTACCAAGCAGTATTGAATGTTGTTATTGAATTACGGAGTGATTCTTTTAAGTGGAATACACAGTCTTACTAGTCTGAACCAGTAACTAGGTTGTGGAGGTCAGATAGGCAGTCGCTTTCTGCAAAATACTGGCTATTCAGCTACATCCGGCTAGACTGGAAGCCGACCCCAACATAATTGGGGAAAGGCGCCTAGCCTTTGATGATGAAAAAGTGGTAATTTCCGTTTCAAAACCAACAGTTTTGTAAGTTATGTAAATCAGCGATAAGATTCACTATGTGAAGTATAGCCTTAACCTTCCAAGGGCTGATAGTGATGTTTTAACATTTAATTCTAATAATGTATGCCTACTTGATATGATTAATTAAATTGATGCTCAACTCAAGTAGAAATAAATTCTTGAGAGTTTGACGATACTGAACTTAACAAATGGATAACTGTTCCATGATCGTGTACCTAAATCTAATATTATAAATTCGAAAGTATATACAACATTATTTTTAGTTTATGCGAAACCTGAACATAGTTTGTTCAGAATAAGTAACTGAATCGGTTCCAATCATTTTTCCCCAAAAATATTTAAAATAGTTGTTATCGCAATAATTTAGGTACCTACTGCCAAATGATTATCATCAATGAGCTCAAGACGACGCTGGAGGCGCGCGCTGCGTGGTGACCACGATTTTGCGCGGACAACTAGGTAACAGAACAAGCTTATATCTTTATGATTTTTCATGATACTGTTTTGAAATTTTGTACATAGATTCTTTACATAAAAATAGACACGTGTATCAGGTTTCGCATATACTAAAACTAATGTTGTATACTACCTTTACACGCTTTTCAGCTAAACACACTGTTTGTCGCAAAAGACACCAAAAAAAAAATTAGGATAAAAATGCCCTATGTCCTAACAGTGGACATTTTTACATTCACGTGAGATCATTCCCCGCATCCACGCTGGTGAAGCCGCGGATACAAGCTAGTTCTTAAATACCTCTGCATTTAGACATGCACATTAGCACTTTATTTCCAGAAGCCATTATAAATGAATGCATTTTTTCAGTCACGTTTTAAAGCTATAAAAACTGATGAGAAGCGCTCTAGGTCACAGCACGCATTAATTAAATCATTGAATTAAATATTGCAATTAACACCTGTTCGTATTATTACAAAGACGAAAACGAATAAAAGATTCTTCGAATCAATCAATTAGATCAGCCTCTAGACAGCTGTACACAATTTCAAAATGAGCTTGGAAATTTGTCCATCGTCGCCAACCATCTCTTATACCACCAAAGAACCATCTCTAACAGTAGGTATTACTTTATTCAATCAATCAATCAATCAATCAATCAATCAGTTTATTTGTGAAAAAAATTATTGTCACTTCAGTTTGTGAAAGAGGTGGAGCTCACGACGTCTAGCTCCATTTCCTTCACACACTGAAGTAAGATAAAATTAATACTGCTATAGAAGTCATGGAAGACCCAACATAGACTTCAGCCCCCACGAAAAGTCATCATGCTCACTTATGATGCTTGTGAACCAAAAATTTTACCTCTTTGGGAGAAATAAAATAACAAGTAACAAGTAAGTAAGAATAAAGCTCTTCTGAAGAAATCCACTGCAGTCTACAGAAGCACCGACATTTTATAACGAAATCAAGTCAAGCAATGTTCGCAACGAAACTACAAACACCGATAGTTTTAAACTCTGTATGTATAGTATGGTACATTTAAAAACTTCGTAATTGCCCAGCAATTCTCGCATCGTACATTTCCTAAAGATGCCGTATCAACGTGCCAAGTTTTCTACACTCAGTATTGAAAGAAGACGGTAGCGAAAAAGTGCAAAAAGGAGCATCGTTAGAGCTCACTGACCCATTTTTGTAGTGTCCCTTAGTTCTGCCCTGTTTATAGCGAAGCGGTGCGAGGAATGTGCGCTCATTACTAGCTCAGCTTAGCTTACGAAATTATCACTTACCGCGTTCTATTCTTCTGTCAACAATTGCTCGTCTTCATTTTTTTTTTCAAAAGGAAATGGCAAAGGTTATGACTTTTGCGGTCTGGAAATGTCGATTTAATGAGGACGGTATGTTTACAAAGTCTTTTTGTTAAGATTTAACTTTAACACCTTTCCGGGTTTCTTTTGAGGAATTTTGCAAGATGTTGTTCTGTGGTTTTCGCGAAAGAGGACTGACATCATTTTGAGTAGGTTACTTAACAATATTGAAAATAATATTGATAAAATATTTGCACATTACCACAAGTAGGCTTTGTGGCAATTACCTAACGTTTAATATCATCGTCGACTCGTTGGTCTATTGGTCGCAGGCGCTGATGTTGAGCATGAGATCTTGGGTTCGATTCCTAGGTCGGGCAAATAGTATTTGGGCTTTCTCAGAATCAGCTCAAACTGAGTTTGTGCCCGGTTGCAATAGGCTCTCCCCTTTTTACATAAAACAACAAAAGCACAACTGGCCAAATGTAGTTGTACTGGTGCACCACTCCATAGCCTTCCGGGTATTGTAGGCGTGATGTTATACTTTAAAACATCGTTCATATTATCAGACTAGGCCAATAGCCGATGGCCGCGTCAGCCAAGGTGCATAGATACAATACCGGAACGAAATGGAGCAGAAATTGCAACATAATGCGCCTCGTTACACTTACAAACTTAGTTGGCACTTAGAAAGCCGATAACTGCCGCCAACACTAGGAACTATTGTTATATAAAAGGGACATAATATTCGTCCTATGTTAACTTTCTCAAACTAGGCCTATATTTCGCTCACAATTCAAATCCAGAGCCTGCTGAAGTGAATTAAATATGTATTCTAAATTTCTAACATTTGGAAAACTCTCTCAAAAGCACCTAAACCCAAAAATCCATTTCAGAAAGTATAAGTCGTTAAATAGAGACCTTGAAGTGCTATATAACCAGCTACATAACGCAGGCTCATCTTTATATAAATCTCTCAAAATACCATCTATTTAGGACCCTTTGAGGCCTCTTTCTTAGGACTTTATACTTTTTACAGTCTCTACATACATACACGTCTTCAAGAGCATAATAATTATGTTAACTAGTGTCCTTGAGAGCCTTTAACAGACTTTAAATTGGTGCACGAACTGCGAACTATGACGATTACAACTAAACGTGAGCCTCCCATTATGTGCTCGAATAATCAGATCCGACACACGAAAGTCAAAGTTCAAGCTAAGTGAAAAAAGTGCACTTTAGCTATTTTCAAAATAAGTAGGGCAGAGAATTAGGTATTAGTAGATATCTTACAATATCATAAGATATAATTTTTTTAAGTATAAAAAAAATTGTAGCCCACCGGTATCGGGAACAGAGTGCAAGCTACGAGGTTCCTCTCTCTGGAGCCCTGACCGTCATCCAGCTGCCTAACGAGAGCCTCCTCAGGTATTGATCGGGGCTCTTGGTACGACTGTTATTAGCATTTAAGCTTATTGTGAAAAAACTGTAAGCTTAGAATGTATTACTGAATAAATAAATATCTTTAGGAAGAAGCTAGTCTGAGCACTGATGGCCGCTCTAGCAGAATCATAAGGGATAATAATATAAATCACGTTAAAATTCTTAAAAATGGTTAAAGACGCATTATAAAACCGCACTCGTGGTGTTAACACCGCCGGTGGCTACAGACACTTATGGATACCTATTCGCAATACAAGAGGTACCTAAGCATTCTCAATCGTTTCGGAATGAAGCAATGCTGCCAGCCGGCAGATAAAGTTGAAGTGTTCACTTCTTAGTACGCCCCCCGGATGAGCTCCATCACAATGAGAACTTCTGCTAATGATGATGAGTGGATAACATAACATAGCGCCCACATGATTTTTTCATTACTCACAACCTTTTGTAAAACCTGCGGTTTCTGCTTGACCTCATAACGCATATAACCTTGAACTATACTAATATAATGCCATAATCTTCACACTCTTTAAATAAATGCTTCATAATTATTGCGTTACTAATTCACAAATTACGTGCCGAAAATCGTTTGGCATGTACACGCAAAAAATCTTTTGGAAATGAGATTTTAATTATAAGCACTTACATAGAAACACCGCGGCGTAGGACTGCGTCGCTGGTAGTCTAGTGGTCGCAAGCGCGACTGCAGAGTATGAGGTCCTTGGTTCGACTCCCAGGTCGGACAAGGACTCAAAGATAGATTGAGTTTTTCCATCAGGAAGTTTTCAGTAGCAGCCACAGAGTCTGGATTTGTGCCCGATTGACGGCATTAGGCTCGCTTCCAATTATATAGGACTTTAACTTAACTGGCGAAATGTGGGTGTACTATTAGGTACACCTCTGCCTAACCCTTCGGGAATTACAGGCGTCTTGTCTTGTCTTATGTTACGTAAAAACCAATTCCTCGAAATAATGGCGTTTGAAGTGCTTCAATATCGAATTATGAAATCTGCAAAACTCATATGAAACGCTTGATTAATGAAAATGAATCTGAAAAGGTCAGACTTCATTTGACATCGAAATGAATCAATTCAATGTATGACATTGAATTGATTCATTTCGGTTTCCAGAATTCAAACAAATAATTTCCCTGCGTAGGTCTTCCACGTTTTTCGAATTACAGCATCAAAAGTATTTATGTAGGTACTATATTTACTAGAAATTATACGAGAATGCAAAAAAAAATATCGTTTCATAGAATTTCAAAAACGATTGGCGATCAATCAATCAATCATTTTATTATCAGGCAACTGAGGCCCATAGATAAAAATACACAAAATAAAGGTGAAAAACCCTAGAGTAAAGGTTAACCCGGTTATAGGGTTAATCAGCCTATAACCGGTTCACGCACAGAGTTCATTTCTGTACATTAAGATTACGCAAGAAAGTGACGGAGTTATCCCGCGGTCGGTGCTTTGTCTCTTTCATTCTGGTTGTGTCAAGGCAATATTTAAATGGTTAACCCATATATGTTTTATAAAAGTTAACCCAACACGTGAGGTATAGGTCTAACCGGTTAACCCGATTAATCGGTCTCTGGTACAGTACCGATAAATTAAATAAAAATAAGTTTATTTCATATCATTTTGGCTTACATTGTATTGTCGAGGAGTCTCCATTTAGGCATAGAAAATGCCTGTAGTTGAAGGCTCCGGTCTTCCCTCACATTATAAACTTACAAATAGGTAAATAGAAAAAGAGATACCGATATTCTTTCAATAACAGTTTACTAAGCACTTGGGGATTGCAGGCGTGATGGTTTCTCTCTCTTATATTTATTTTTATCTTGTTACAGCTAGGAGCAAAAAGTATGCGACTCCGCCGTTTGAGGCGGACTTGGAACAGAGTGGTTACAATCGTAAGCGATACAATTTAGTTATCACTTTCTCTTCACTCCTTTTTCTCTCTCTATATCTCTCTTTCAGTGCGAATTCCACCGCTGAAGCAAACGCAATCAGCACACACAAACCGCGGTTAATAACTGTCAATATTCCGTAACAATTGTGTTACTGACAGCTTTTGGACGAGATTTACGTGCTGATCGCGTTCAGTTTCAATTGTGAAATTCGCCCTCAAATCTCTATGGTATGGCATTATTATTCCACTCGATTTTTATATTATCGCATATCAATATTCACTTATAACCACTTATATTGCATATTTTAATCTTATCTTTAAATTATACATTTGCATTGACTATCTTACAGATACTGTCAATGAATAAACAAGGCCTTTCCAATTCTTGATTGACAGTACTTCTAAATATTGTTACGAGTAATATTTTGCCAATACTTATTAGTCTTTAACGCAATACGACAATCCTTGCATATCTTGGGTCGAAGCCACACAGTTAGGTGCTTCGCTTAGTGATATGTACCATGCTGCAAGCTATCGCTCTCAATGACAAAGCGTCGCTAGGTGTCAGGCTGCGTGACTAAAGTTGCGATCTATTCCTCCATACAAATACTTAGTGAAGTACCTGTCAGGGTCTGCTGTCTCGACCGCACTAGTTCGACTGATCCTTTTCTGGAGTAACGGTCCGTGTCCATGTCCGGAGCCGCGTCCGCACTTTATCTATACCAGTTTGATCCCTATAATTCGATACTTGTTCAGGCTACGTTTCTCACCAAACGTAGCACCAAGCGAAGCTCCTAACTATGTGTCGTCAGCCTTACAGCGGTAACATTCACTGCTTGTTCCTTTCGCCGAACAATGCCGCTTTCGCATATTAAAACATCTGCTTTTCCCCTTGGCTTATTGAAATTTACTATTTATACGATTGTGCTTCATGCAACAATGACGCAGCTTGCTCTGAATCTTTCATAGTGCTGTCAATGATGTTATTTATGGATACATACAACGAACCGCCCTGTTTCCGCTCAAGCTACAAGGCTGTGTTTTTTCCCGCATGAATATGATTAAATAATTTTATATTGCAATATTAATACATGAACGTTTTCATAATACACTACTTAAGCCATTGGAGAATGTCGCACCAAAAGTTTTGAGTATGAATGTGGATGGCTATAAGAGTAAGGGAGAGCAAATATATGTGTGCCAGACGATATGGCTAGAGAGGAGGCGACTGCTCAGATGACGATTAATAGAGGAGTTTGGAAGAAGAAGAAATGCTGTGCCAACCCCAAATAAAATGGAATAAGGGCAGGAGAATGATGAAGGTTGTGAATATTCTACTAACGAGAGGTACTAACCCCTTATTGAACCAACAATTAATTCTATATTAAAACATAAACATCTCTATCAATAATGCTCAGTAATGAAACGCATATTAAAATCAAACCATTCCTATGCAAATATGCATTTGCTTCCGATAGAGGCACAGGTTATAAAATATTCATGAAGCATTCGACAAAATTATATGGTAATACAAGTTTTGAATATGGCTTCACGTGTCTTTCAAAGTTTAAAGGTACATTGTGTAAATATTTGAACATTAAGTACCTAAGCGTTCAGGAATTGCAAGCTTTTTATATTCTATTCCGCCTATTGCAAAAATGTTTTGACATTAGGCACATGTGGGATTTCATAACATAAATCATTTTTAATTGAACTTTTAAACTAAAACCGCACCTTCTTGACATTATTTTTTTAATTAATAAAATGTGTCTGATGATGATGATATCAGAGGTAACATAGTTGTCATTGATTCTCATAGGTATTTCTCTGCAGTGACCTGGCAATATATCTGTTTGAATGTCTGCCATATTTATGATCGCCATTTACAATATGACTAATCCAAATCGAATTTGAATTCTTATTTTAAATCTTATTGTGAAAATGACCTCAACGCTGAATATTCGAAGTTATTTTCCAATTGATCATTATAAAGGCCAGCAGACGTGTGACTTTAGTGTGAGAGATGAGTGTGACGTGCTGATTTGTTGCGATAAGTATGCTTTATGCAGAATAATATGATATCAGTTTTTTACGAACAGCTAGCCAGAGGTGAACCTACCTATAACTATTACACCAACATTTCGTGAGTTATGTTTCAAGGATGTTTGTAGTCCGCGGACAAAATGCTCTCATCTTCGCAAACCTTAAATTATACCTACTTACATTTACCGATCCTCATCCGGACCGGCCAGTCTGTATGACATTTGAACTAGTCGGCATCCTGCGAAGGCCGATCCCAGCTTCATGCATTGTGCACACAATATCAGGTTGCCTATTCAACGACCCGGGACCAATACTTTTTGTGCTACGACTGACGCATACAAAATTAAAGAGCCCAGCTAACAGGCAGGCTCCTTTCAAAAATTATGAATAATGAACGAAATTTTCTGGCACTTTTCCAAATGCTCGCGAATTATCCTTGGAGAGGGGTGCGGATTTATTAAAATGTTTGCTTTTTGGCAGATCACTCTTAGCTGAAAGTATGAAACTAAGATAGGTATTTATGTTATTGGTTTCGTAAAGTACTAAACGTATTCGAATCTCATTAGTTACTGTGATGTGAAATCAAAAAACAAGTGCTGAACTTGCTCAATCGTAAAACAGCCTATCAAATAACAATAAAAGATTCCACGCAAGTCCAAAATTTCATACAAATCTTACACAAGAGCACAGTTTGCGTGGTAATTATCTGTGGTTGCTTGTAAAAGTCAAGGGCACGAAGATCGCCGGTCGAAACGTTCCTATTCGATCGAAATCCACATACCTGACAATCCACCGCTCACTGTGACTCGTTTGGCTTTTTACATTTTATTTTCCATTACCATACAGGTTCCTAAAGCTTCATACGTTGGTATTTGGCTGTGTGGGAAACGCCAGCTGCTATGCACCCCACGAAACCATAGTAACGCCCTCGTTCGATATATTTGCTCTTCATGCTTACCAGCTGTTTTCATTTTTAGATTATCATTTACAATCCGTTTTAGAGCGTTATTGTTTTCATAATTGCTTTCTTTTTGAAGCCAGTGGTCTAATGGTCATAAAAGAAAGACAGTAAGAGATAGAACAGTGCCCACATTGGTCCTGAATTGTAATATCCTATTAGAGCAGCAATCAGCAGTAAGATTATTCTTAGACATGAAAATCTCGAATAACAGACAAAGAATAAGTCACCCTCTTAGCTTTCTGTGCACGTTGTAAAGCTAGGGCAATTCCAAGAGTCCCTCTTTATAATCAAACAACTTATTGCGATCACCGATGATGCCATTTTAACTTCTTCTTCTTCTTCTTCTTCTTCTTCTATCCTGTAAGTCCAAAATTCTATGATTATGATTTCGTTCGTGAAGACTCTTAAACGATACTTTTCAAAATATAGTAATTTGAACAGTTTACGGTTCCACTTTCTTTAATTTGTGACGATGCCAGAACGATGGATGAATGAATGAATGATGATTGAACACTTTTGACACGCCACGTGTCACGCGGAAGTGTCATTAGAACGTGATTAGAATTTGTGACTGCGTAGCGTGACGCAGCGCGGTGTCGTGACACTTTCCGTGACATCTCCACATGACAGTCGTGATTTTTCACGGAAACACTCCGTTTCATGAATGTAATTTAAAGCTTATAGCATTGATATGGTTATATTTTCTTTATTCGTTCTGACTTCGACATGCACCATTTCACAAAGAGTATTTTGAAATAGTATTTTTCAAACTGGTTTAAAACGTCACCGTCGCGTACATTTCAAAACTACATATAATAAGTATTCAAAGAATGCAGATACTTTCAACATCTAAACATAAATAGTTTTTTCTTAGACTTGAATCTAGCTCAATGAAAACTTAGACACAAGTACCTACCTAACATGTACCAACTCGAAAAGTGCACAGGTCATTGATATTTTAAAAGAATACGTTCAATGCAACAAGCATTTACCATAACAAATTAAAATGTTCCCACTGGAGCCACTGTTCCACTGAGCCTCTGGAGTTCTGGACTCCTCCAAGCTCACGTCGCTCAAGCATTTAAGTAGTTCTAAGCCTTGGCAAAGGGCCTTCTTAAACAATCTCCAACTCTGGAAACTCTTCAGATTCGAGCTCGATGTATCTAAGCTTGGTTTTGTCTTGGTATCATTAATGTTGTCGTTGTCTTCTGTGTTCCTTTTGCCAACATCAACTTTACATCACTTGTACCTGGTATCATGTCCATCTTCAACTTTTCCCCCAACAATAATATGTTAACAACCTTTAAATACACGGCATTTAAAATTAAGCCGACGATAAATTTCACATCCATGCCTCGAAGCTTAAAAAAAGACAGGAACAACATTTAATAGGCTTTACCAGCTCGAACATAGTTTATTCAACCTGTAAGACACCGTGTACATTATATGAACCACAGAGTACGGAGACGCCGATGCTAGAGACAGTATTGTATATGGTTTTTTTTTTCCTAGGTGGCTTTGCCAACCAACCTCCACGAAGGTGTAGTAAGTTTATGGATAATTCGAATTTAGAAAAAAAAAGCTACTAATCAGAGTGTCCGGCCCCGACTGTTGACAGTTCTGTAACTTTAATATAAACCAACCTTCAACAAACCTTCCTTACCTTACCTTTACCTTTTAACTAAATATCGGAGTTTGATTCTAATAGTTTAGAGCACCATAGTCCGGGCGATACCCTTCGAATCTCCGACAGTAGGTATGTACTGTCAACACTTTTCATATGAACCAAGCGTGTCAGTGAACGTTACAATTTACTCATAGCCACTGACGGCCCGTGACAATTCTAACAATGACCTGTGACAGCTTCCGACATGAATATTGTTAGACTGCGTTGTTGTTCTAGTGGGAGCTAGCGAACATGAGGTCCAGGATTGGATTGGTTCGGGCTAAGACTTCTCCATCAAGAATTTCTCAGTAGCAGCACTGAGTCAGGATCCTGACTCCGTGAAATGCGGAAGTATTTGTATAAGTCTTCGACAAATTACAGACGTGATATTATGTATGTATATAGTTCGCAAAGGTGTCTGTAGTCGCGATTTCATGCTCTGTGATCCGAACAATGAATAATTGGCTCGATCACACAATAAGTAACAAAAAGCCATGGATAAAACCTTCTCAGGTAGACGCACCAAGTCTAGGTCTTTATTCTTTAGTCTAGACCTTGCCCTTTGTCGGTTAACGACACCGTAATGCAGGTTCCTTTGGACGTATTTTTAATGGCGGCCAAAGTTTTTACGTACGTTTTTTTATATAGCAACTGTCGAAGAAAGGAAGTTGTGCCCATTTTGGGATCCTGTGTCTTGAAAGCTCTGGAAGCTTTCAAGACACAGGATCCCAAAATTTGTTCTACAAACCAAAACGAATTTCAAGTAAGTAGACGAAAAAGGCATTCTGTAACAGATCTAGACCAATGAAGCGCGGAAGTAGTCACACTTCTAAAAATAAATAACTTGTTTAGAATCGTAGAAATGATATCTCTAAAAATAAAACCTACTGCAGAAAGGCTCAATTACTATGTAATATATCGTTTCAGGAGTCGTAATATCAGCATACCTCAAAAACTGGCCAAGTGCGAGTCAGACTCGCGCATGAAGAGTTCCGTACCATCGTAGTGGGGGAGCCCCCTTTATTTTTATTTTTTGTTTTTATAGCAGAAAATTTCAACTGTCTCTATTACGGATCATGAGATACAGCCCGCTGATAGACAGACGTACGGACGGACGGACTGCGGAGGCTTAGTAATAGGATCCCGTTGGTTACCCCTTCTGCTACGGAACCTTAAAAATCAACAACTCTAATTACAATTTGTAAATCAAGCAAGGACGAAAGCTTATCCACATAACAAAAGAGTATTAAAAAACTTTCAGCTTACATTTGTATTGTTTTAACCACATCTTACAGAAAGACGTGACAGATGCGACCCCCTGCACCTATTTAGCAGCATGTACACAAAAACAATCTAACAGGTCACACATATTTCTAAATAAAATAACCTTAACCAGCGAGGGTTACATAAGCATTCAAAAACAAAAACCTTCGAAAGGTCACTTGGAATGTAGCTGCACGGCTGCGGCTGCGGGTGAATCGCTTGCACCATCTTCGCTAGATCGCGCTTGACCACAAAAATGCGGCTTTCAATCCGAAGGTTGCATAAAGGCTTTGCGTTTATCATTGTTGGCTGGTTCAGTATAACCGGCACGACCGCGCAGAGCGCATGCGTCGACGCGCCCGCGCATAAGAGATCGTACAGCTTTAATCGTTCGTAACTTTTAGTCTTCGCTCGCCAATGAGGTGTCAGTGTGTGCAAAAACGTGATTATTTTCTTCTTCGTGTAAGCATTACATAAAAATTAATGGGATTTAAAACTCGTTGTCTATTTTATCGTAAAACATTTATACCGTACGCAATAAGTTGTTAAGCTGGTATTTAACGTTAATTATTTTAAGTTTGACCTTAACATTAAGTGGTGACATATGTTTATGGTTTTTATATTAATTTAGTAATTTTATAATCGAAGAATCTTAATTGGCGGAAAAATATCAAATCGCACGGTGTTTTTGCTGAAAATATTTACCTTTTCTATAAATATGGTGTAATAAATCTGTGTTTGCTTAGTTTCTCCCCGGTTGCGGATGAGTTGGGGGAAAATTCTGATATCCTATGAAATCTAGCCGGACACCGCGGCACCGGCGCTCGCTCCGCGTGATAAATTACCGCGTGCATTGCGCAATTTCATTCCAAACACCTAATAACGGAAATTTAATCAATATTGCACCGGTATCGATGGACAGGCCATATTTAATTAAGCGACAATATTAATGAAGAGTGAGACTGTCAGAAGAACTCGCTATCTCGAAACTTTCGTTCCTTTCCGAAGTTCCAGAATTATTAAAGTAATCTTGATCGTAATGTTCTCAATGTTAAAGTGTTGAATGGAAGATATTCTCTTCAATGTCAGTAGACGGAAACAAAGATATATTTCTTTTGTTTTTGAACACTGTTTGCTGTTTTATTTTAAATCAAAAATATTTGGCTGTCATTAATCACTTACGACGATCTGGACTCATTCTTAACGGATTGGTCGGAGAGGGCAAATTGTAAAAGAATGGGGAGGCCTTTGCCCAGCAGTGGGACAGAGCAGCATGATATAAAAAAAACACTTAAGGTTAAACGAATATTATCGAGGTTTGTCTAGTATTTCTGCAAATTCTAGCATTAAAGATTCCATGTACATAATATAGCAACATACATGACGGTACACCATCTGACATTTACTTGAATATCCATTAAAATTAAACACACCGTAGTCTGTAAAAGTTGTTTTAATTAATAAAAGAGACGTGTTCTCCTAATATTGCTTTTGATTTCAGTGACATATGCATATTAACCGGTTAGTAACCAGAATAACAAACATGTAAAACAAAGTAAGCGTCAATTTATTCTTGGCTTGAAAACTTGCATGACATATGATATTGTAATTTGAATCTATCGATCGAAGAGCATAATGAGATACAAGATAGGACACTGTATATGGCCGACTAGTTTTTTTTTAATATTTAAATAACTACCTACTTATAACCAAGGATCATAAATTCATAATCCTTGTAGGAATTCAAAAATCGAACGTCAGAAAAAAGAATGCGTGGAATTTATAGCTCAATCAACCTTTGAAAATGTGACATTTCTACATCCGTGTTGGCATTATTTTTAAGTATGCTATTGTCTCTTGTGCAAGTGATATTCGAGTGCACTTTTGACTTGCTAAGGTCACTCCTTTTACATTCTATAGGGTGATATGAATACTGTACCACGTGCTTACTGTCACCAGCCAACGCTTATGAATATTACATACCCTACTAGTTTCAGCCCGCGGTTTCAGCCACGTAAATATTTGTTTTGCACAATATCGTTATAGCATATGTGTTATTCTGGTATATAAGCTACATTACTGTAAATTTATATCAACAAAGAAAAAAAAAGATATAAAAAGATGCTCATGCAGCAACACTAGTTATGCAAAATTTAAGGAAACCAAATTAAATAATACACGGCTCGGCCACAGTTAATGTTGCGTGACATTTAAACAAACACTGAATTAGAAATAAAACTAATATTACCGGTATTAAAATGATCGCCTTCAAAGTATTAAATCACTTTATTTATAGCTGATGAACAAACACTATAAACCTTGATTGATTGCATTTAAGTTCATGGTTATGAAGCCATAGGTAGCCAAAGATACAAACGATTTTTCAAAAAAGGTAGGACCTGCCTGCCCATCTATACTAATATTATAAAGTTGAAGAATTTGTTTGTTTGGTTGAACGCGCTAGTCATATATAAATAAATAAACTCTACTAACTATTCAAAAACAAGAAAAGTCCAAGAATATATGAAACCTCCTTGTGTAAGATCAAATTAACAAATCAGCAACTGAAAAAAGTAACAGGGTCTACAATACCTTGAGATGATTACACTAAAGACCTTGTATTACACGAAATACGCTTCACAAATTCACAAATTATATTTTAAATGCATAATAATACGCATAATTGTATTATTACATAAACAACTGGCAATATTTTCGACTTGCACAATGCTAAATATCGTGAACTAGCACACTTGAGAATGTGTTAGATTACCCTGATTTAATGTTGCATCCAACGGATTTGAGTCATTTATCATCTTAACTCGCAATCTGAGGCGTCGGAATGTTGCACGCAATCCCAAATAAATCAGGCCCTGAAATTAATTTGCACGATGTCAGAATGTCAGTAAATAAATGAAAATGAAGGAAATATTTGACACTAGCTTATGTCCGTGACTTCACCCGCGTCGAGGACGATAATTATCCCACGGGATCATACTACCGGGATAAAAAGTATTCTATGTGTTAATCCAGGTTATAAACTATCAATGTGCCAAATTTCATTCAAATTCATTCAGTAGTTTTTGCGTGAATAAGTAACAAACATTCATCGCTCCGCCTATCCATCCATCCTCATAAACTTTCGCATTTATAATATTAAAGTAGGATTCTACAGTTTGGCAGCGCCTTTATTTTGTTATATGACCGTAGGAGTTGGCAAGAGAACCAAGTCTTTCGTTTTCGTGAGGTTAGTGCCTAACCTGGTGTCAGAGTTTTTATGCCGCTCATGGTCCTCTGACTTGGTTTTACATGCCGTCGAGAAATATCTCTCAGGCATACTGGTTTGGTTTCCTCACGATATTTCCCTTCACCAAAGCATGTGATAACAAATTAAACAATACGCACATGAATCCGAAAAAATTGAGGTGCGTGTCTTGTGTTCGAACTCGAGACCTATGACTTGGCAGTCTGACGGTCACACCACTAGGCTATCACAGCTATAGAACCAGTGTCAGGTCACCACGTGTCCTCTATGTGTCCGAAGCAGTTTGACCGAAACCTCTATACGGTTACCAAAAATAAACCCTAGTTCTATTATTGAAGCTTGTTTGACTGTACCTAAACTAGTGACGAGCACAGTGTTAGGCAAGTAATAAGTGCAGAATGCTGATCGATAAGATACTTAATTATAACTTAGTCTTCAGTAAATGAAGGGATCTAGGTTTTCGCAACAATCGATGAGGAAAGAATTTTGGATGTGAATGTGAAATACACTGCAATTATGTTCACGTATAGTCAGCCTATATCGTTCCCACCGCTGGGACTCAAGCCTTCTTTCTGTTAGAGGCCCAGAATAAATTACCATCATCATCTTCCTAGCCTTGTCCCATGCTAATGTCTTGGGGTCGGCGCAACACGTTTTTGTCTTCCATTCTCTTCACCAAATAATATTCGAACACTTTTTTCCCTTCTCCAAGAAAAACAAACTATAATGTATTTTCAAATTACACGCCTAGTGGATAAACAAGGTATCGCCCTAATAAAAATACACTCCATTCCATTAATATGGATCATCCTGCAATGGAAATGATACGAATATGGTAATCAACTTCCGCGTAGGAAATGATCTAATCTAATGCAACCTCATGCGTGTATCCTTCAAACTGTATAAAATAACATAAATATTATGCCATCCATATAAAATTAAGGAAGACCCAAATACCAGCCTACCGGAAACGGTTTCATTAATACTGTATAATTAATATTTGATCATTAGATAGATAAGTGAATTACCGACCAAATTCCAAGAGCATATTTTTGTAGCAAGTTTTATACCTTAGTAATCTGTATTAGTGTTTAGACGTGTTGCCAGCGAAGTGCAATTACTAGTACGGTATAGTAATTTATTTAAACTGAATCTCGTTAACCATATGGACTACTTATGTCAATAGTAAAATATAAAAAAAACTTTTTACAAAATTAATAAATAAAATTACTTGTATACATAAATATCACACTTTTGGCGTCAAAGTTCTCCTTCACATCGCTGTCATCTGATAACGTGCCCAGCCCCCGTAGACAAGGATTTCTTTGACGGAAGAATCGACAAAATGACAGATAGTGCAAAGAAATCTGTCATTATGTTGACACAATCTTTCATTTTGTCGATTCTTCCGTCAAAGAAATCCTTGTCTACGGTGGTCATGCTACGGGGGCAGATGACTGACAGCATTGCCACGTTGAATGGCAAAGCTAATTCTTTAGCCAAACATAGAGCCAGCCCTCTGTGTATCCTCTTAATAACAAGTTTTAAATCCTTAATCACTAATTGTAGTCCTACGTCACCTCATTAAGGCAACCGAGTCTAACGAACGAAGCTAATTTCTTAGGTAGTCACCATAGACAAGCAAAAGTGTGCAAACCTTATTAGAGAACAGTGCATAGACAAGTGATCAACAAAGATGTGGCAAAGGAAAGTTTTGTGCGGCCTGGTCCTGGTGATGACCTGGATTGGAAACACGGCGACCGTCAGCTACCAGAACCCGCTCAATCAGGTCGGGAACGGCTTGAACAAAGCAGGTAAAGTAGAGTTAAAGGAATTTTAAAAGCTTCAATCTATAAAAAAATAATTTGGCATTATCTGTACTGCCTCGTTGGTCTAGTGGTCGCGACTACTGAGCATGAGGTCCTGGGTTCGATTCCCAGGTCGGGTAAAGTGTTATAGGGCTTTTACATCAGGGATTTCTCAGTAACAGCAACGGAGTCTGGATTTGTGCCCGGTTTAGGCAATTGGCTCAGTCCCTATTACATGGGACTTAAACGTAAGTGTACTATTAAGCACGCATCTGCCTATCTTGGCGTGATGTTTTGTTATGATCCTAGATTTTTTCAGGAGCTAAAATTATACAACCTGACATTCACCCGATCGATGTTTAAACTTTTTGCGAAAGCGAAGGCTTTATTTTAATGATGTACCAGAAAAGAAAATGTGTGTGTTTTGTGTAAACAAAGATAAACTATTATGTAAAAGTTCAATCATCTTGGAATTGATATCGCTTATAGTCGTAGAGATCGTTCATTGATGTTCTTTATACTTACTAAAACCATGCAATTAGTGCAGTGACCATGGCCCTGTTTTGCAGTAGACCTAAACTTCCCTAGTAAAAATACCAAGAATGTGTATCTATAATTTAACAAATTTAAGAGAAGCACGAACATAAAATGCATATAAAATGTTATGTTATCGTAATAGTCGATTATTTTTATGACCGCGAAGTCTTTACATTCGAAATCGGTATTTATTGAAATACCAACACGTGCTGTGAGAACAATGCAAGATATTCATCACTGGGGACATCGCAGCATTGTTTTTTCGAATCAATAAAGAATTTGAGGTGTGGCTCCTTCACATAACCCACAAATCAGAAGTCGGAGATGAATGTTAAGTTGCATATATAAAAACAAATGAAAGTCGAAGTCGGAGTCGAGTCAATGAATCGAAATAAAGCCCAATTCTGGGTTAAGTTCGCCATTGAATATAAGCCATATTGCAATTTATGTGTATATCTTTTAATTTTGGCTGCAATAAAGAATACGAATGAGAAAGTCCCAAAAACGTGGTGCAATATTTGTGGTTAATTATTTAAGTTCTTAATGAAGACTATTGAATTAAAAAAGGAAAGTCTAACCGCAGTGAAGACGTCTCTTATGACACAGCGCACTGTTTCTGACATTGACAAATACTCTATGCTTACTCTTCAACTGTGTTAATACCACGTCAATTAAATCGAAATAAGTAGATGTTAATCCAAGTTTGACCACAAATATTGAGTGACAGGCTTACATCAATCGTACGCACAATATTTCACTATAATTCAATTTTAAAAAAAGACGAATAATGAGGTGTCAAAACTGACTTCAGGGACTGTGGTTGGCAAGTGCCCCCTTAATGATCCTAATGTTTATCTAAAACATTTTGTAACAAGAATTGGTTACATTGTTGACCTTTGTGCGCACACGCAGGTTTCTTCATACAAACATAAGATGAATTAAATGTCAAGTGGGATAGCAGGTGTGATGGTTTGTAGGCAAGGCTGTGTATGGTCACAAAAAGAGATGAGGTCAAGAGATTATACATATACGCAGCTAAGTATAGTAGTAGTACGTATATCTATGCTATATTTTGACATCAGTTCATTTTACTGTATGACCACTTTGATTGCAGATCAAGGTGGCGCTGCTTGTTAAGAAAAAATGCATCGAAATGTCAAACTTCGTACATTTATTTTAGTTCTGTGTTTTCCCGTCTGCACAGATAAGTTGGTTGAAGTGTAAATGGAAACTTCATTCTGATTGAAACTATCTAAGTGTCATAGAAAAAGAGACCTTGTCGTTTTATGACATGCAAATGACATTGAAACTTAACATATCAGGATGGTAGACATAATTATGTTGTCTGTCTGCGCAGTCTTATTTATTTTTAAAAGTTCTGAGTGATGAAGTTATAAGTTATGTATGACGCACACAAAAACAATGAATACTGCCTACGTGGAGCAAAAATATTTGTTTCTTGCGTGTATGCCAAACACTTTTGTCAACTATACTTTACGCACATGCGAAAAACTTTCGACTTTGAATGTACCTATCTTTTATGACCATAAATAATGTAGGATACTTGAGTAGAAAATTGATAAGTAGAGATGTACCTACTGATTGGTCGGGAAAGCCGATTGTCCAGCCATGTTTGTAGTCAGCGAATAGTCGGCAACTAGTGTCGGCTGGAGTGATTTATATGAGATTAAAACCTATATTGTCAATATTTTTTACTGTAGGTATATCCGTCTTAAATTTTATTAAACATATGAATAATCTAGGAAACGAAACTTCCTTTGGTAGTCAATAATTGAACTTAAGTCAAGAGAAATATAATCTTAACTTTTAAACGAAAATAAATTTAGATTTTTTATGACCGCACGGTGCGCGTCAGCGAGTGCTTTTTATGAAGTAAGGACGGAATGGCCGACTACGCGGCCTTTTTGCAACCGACTTGTCGGCCAGTCGGCCAAAGTCATAGTCGGCCCATCACTAGTGCTAAGATTATTTAAACGAGATACACAATTTTCCGAAAAGGTCAGTTGTATTTTGGATTTTACAGCCACGCAAGATGCTACTGCATTCTCACATATTTTAACTTATAATTCACTTACTTAATTCTTTACACACGTGTCTGCATGTATACTTTATAAGCTGTTAACATTTTATCAAGAGTATTTGTCATTCGGTTGCTTCATTCTATTTGAATATAGAATGGTCGTATAAAATATTATAAATTAATTTTTAAATAAGCAACTTGTTATTTCACTTTAGTTAACCTCTGTAGTATCCAAGTTTTTTGTAAAGTGTACACACGGCGACACATCAAGCTATACATTTCCAGTATATCATGACCTCGCTTTGTATAGATTTCCCGTACAATGTGAGATCCGCATAAACTGGTTTTGCATAACTTGATTGGTCGTCGTGTGTACCTATAGCATTCGTTACGTAAAAGAAAACATGATTTGCATTTTTAACTAAAATTGGTTTTCAAAATATTGTAATAGTAATACAAAACTAATACCTATCTAGAACGTATTTAGCATTTTCTTTGATTGAAATAGGAATGCGACACAGTTATATTGTTTAAAGACTTCAATTTTTTTTTAAATATTTGCCACTTGATAGTAAATTCAAATATTGTAATAGTAATAAAAAAAAATTAAATCTAGAACGCTTTTAGCATTTCTTTGATTGACACCTAATCTTTAAATTGGAATGCGACAGAATTCTATTTTTGATCTTCTTCAATATTTTTGTAAATACATTAGTGCAATAAAATAAAGCCCCATACCTACAGTAACTAGATCCTGAAAGCGTTACACTGAACTCAGTTGGAAAACAGTTTTTGCTCGAGTTTCTCTAAATCGTCGACTCTTTTGTGTGAAAATAAAACGAGCACAGTATCACCGTCGCAAAAACTAGAGCAAAAAATGGCTACCACCGCCGTGCGAGCCAATTTATTACAAGTTATCGATTAACAATAAGCATCTTATCAGCATGATCGACTGCCTCGCTGATCGTAAGGTCCTTGGATTTGATTACTAGATCGAGCAAAGCATAACTGGGTTTTTCCAACAGGAATTTCTCAGTAGCAGAACGTGGGTCGGGAGATGTGCTCAGTTGATGGCAAAAGGCTCGACCCTTATTACATAGGTCTTAAACATGAGTGCCTTTGTCCAACAGTGGACTGCTGTAGGCTGATAATGATGAACCATGACTGGCTAAATCTGGGTGTAAACCTCTGCCTCCGGAGATTGCAGGCGAGTAGTTATCTTATGTTAACAAGCATCTTATTTGAGACCATCAAAATGAACATTATCGTGCTTCCGAAGCCATTCCAGTGAGTCCATGTATGTATTCGCGTGTTACACATCACCGAGCCATGTGATTACACTCATCGTAACCGTACTTCCATGGAAACTCAATGATTACGTTACATAACATACGAAAGCTTCAACAAACAAAATCGTAACAGAATAATAACACAAATAATTCTCTTGTGAGGCTTTCTATAATATTAGTCTTGTGTTTATATCTTCACTGGCTTTTGTCCGCGGCTTCGTCCGAGTGTCATCATCATAGTGATTCAGACCATCGAGCTTTCCTTCTGGAACACGGCCGAAAAAAATTTACTCTTCTGATATTTTGAATGAGAAGCCTAACTTTTTATTCGACCTATGTTCCTTTGAGTGATGAATATAAATGTTGATGGATGGAGAGGGAGAGGAAGACCAAGGAAACGATGGATGGATTGTGTGAGGAATGATATTAAGAAAAAGGAGTAAATAATATCCTGACGGTTGACAGAGGAGAATGGAAGAAAACAACGTGTTCCGCCGACCCACAGTAACACAAGGACAGGAAGATGATGATGTTCCTTTGGGGAAGTTTTCCAGTTTTATAGTCTGAATCACCATTTAAAACATATCGCTTTTTGTGTTACTCCTTGTGTGCAGAATCTCTCTCTTTCTCGACCTCTGCAGATCGGAAATTATCCCATGGCAATGTACTGTTGAGATGTAAAAAATGTATGTGACTTAACCCAGGTCATGGTCTAACTGTGGGTGTGTACATTGAAATCCCTGCAGCAGTTAAGCCGTGCAGATGTTACAAACAAACAGATAGAGAAACTTTCGCATTTAAACCATAAAGTATGGATGTAACACTCGCCGGATCCCACTTACCGTCACTTTATTCTTATAACAAGTTTCCATAAACGGTCCCATTAACCATTACATTGGGTCGCGCGCAATTTTGGATGAGCTAAACGCATTATTTTATTACACACGCCATTTTATTATACTCGAGAAGGTCGGATTACGAAATCGAGAAACGCATCAGATTGCGAAATCGATTCTTTTGATATCGAATCATTAGTCAAATTAATGTTGAACCTTAATCATTAATTTTAATAGCCATTTTGTTTCATCACAATTATTAGGGACGCGTCAGGAAATGGTCACCAGAAAATATTGATACTTGACCTTTTTCAAGTTAAACTTAAACTTAGTCAATCAATCAAAAAGTCAATTTTAATTAAAACCGTTATGATCTATTATTAAAAATGACATTTTTGAAGAGGGTCATTTATTTTAATCAAAAAATAGATCATCCATCCAATTTTTGTGACTGACCTCTGAAAATTAAGTGTTAATTTCTAAAAACGTTCGTTTTGACCCAATTCGTTTATAATTGCCAATGTTTAAAAACATCTGTCGCCTAACAGATTAGATTGATTAGATTCTAAAATAAATCTTTTAATCCATTTGATTGGATGTCTCATTTTGGCAGGCAAGGATGCAAATCACATTTTTCAAATTTATTAATTAAGTTCTCCATTTCTTTTGATTAGAGCTTCACCTTTTAATTTTTTGATGTCAACTTTGACAAACTGTCTTTGACCTGTACAATCATATTTATTTGTGACTCGTTTTTAAACTTTTATGTTCTTTTTGCTTCCAGAATGTTCGAGCTGTAACGATGATGAGCTTGGTGTAACGCGGTGGACGATGCCTCTACTCAAGTCTGGAGAGAAGAAGTATTATCTGGGGATATTCTTTAAGGTAAGAACGATTTATCCTATAACTTACAACGAATAGAAACGTTTTTAATCATCTGCAGCGGAGCCCATAACGAAAGAAAGAAAACACCGAAAGTGTCCTACTAAACCACAAAAATGTTTCACTGGAATAAAATTATATAAAAATATTATATTTATGTTATTTTTTTTTTATTGCCGAGTGCCACAGGCTATGTTTTATGAACGAAGACACGGGCATGAGCCAGTAGGTAGTTAGACACCTAGACACTACGTAGAGTGCCTTGAGCCGGCAGGAATCGGTTTCTTAGGTGCCTTCGGGCCTGGTAGGTACGTAATAAATTGACTAGAAATACCTTAACAATCATCAGGATATTTGATATGTAACTAAACTTGACACCGTCTAGACCGAACACACCTTCGAAACCTTAGTTTCTGTCAATATAAACAACACAATTTTTAACCGCTACAACAATACAAAACAATACAATACAATATCCAAGCTCCTGGTATGTCTAGCTTGAGGAACTACGCCACTAGGTCTAGCCTTCTAGGTTGTGAGCCTACGGCCTTAGTACAAAGCCTTCACGTTTGGTATCAGGTATGCATTATCGCCTATCAGTACATTCGCGCAAGCTAACTAACATAACCGCATTGTTTAGATATCAGTGATATTAAATTTAATTGGACGTTATTGAATTAGTAATTATCATCAGGATAATAACTGTACTTTGTGAGCGGTAAAGAGTCACTGAGCATTTGAGCTTTATAAACTACTAGCTACGCCCCACGATTTCAACTGCGTAAGTTTTGATCTCTTATTTTTTTTAAATTTATTTTAGTCTATGTTACTTCCTGATAATTTAGCTATATATTGGTGAAAAAATGGTTCGGTCCCGTGGTTTCGGGGCCTATTCGGTACAAACAATCAAACAAAAAAGTCTTTCCTCTTTATTATATTAAGTATATAAGTATAGATACATAAATCTAGCATACAGACGGCAGCAATTTTTTTTAGTTAGCATTTTATCCCACGCCTGGGAAGGCCTTCATGACTTCCACTTCTGATGGTGTGCTTTTTTTCGCCAACACATTCGAAGCCGTCCAGGAAGTCACGCTAGCTTCTTCTCGGTAGCTATCATAAGTCATAATCAGCTCAGCTTATCTAAGGCTACTGCTGGACATAGGCCTTTCCCCAGCAGCGCCAGAAGTCATAATCAAACCCTTTAACACAGGAACGACAGGTTATTTCCAAAAGGGTAGATACATTATTATAAAATACTGGTATTTAGCTTCATTTGGTTAGACTGGAAGCAGACCCCAACATAGTTGGGAAAAGGTTCGGCAGATGATGATGAGATACCTATATTCTTACAATTGCGCAGGTAACATGAAAAACTATAAACCTACTAGGTATTTTTATTCTCTATTATTCAAAATCGCTAACAGTACTTTGGCACATACAAAGGTAGCCACCGTCATCAAATATCCTCTTATCGGGAACCCTTTAGAGGCAATCGTTTGTGTAACAGTCACGTACGATTTTATAGCTCCATATCGGAAACTGCTGTGTAGTTTGAATTAGTTATACGGAGATAAGAATGTTATGTGAGTGTCTAATAGTTAAACTATAAAGAAAAACTATAGGCCCTTTTGCACCACAAATCGTAAAATACGTTTAGCGCTCGATATTTGAATTGATTTATTAAACTTATTTCAAAGAGCATTCGGTCCGATTGTCTTGTCCGTTTGTTTTGGTATGGACATGTAATGAGGAGGGATGAAACGCATGTGACTAAAAGAGTGATGGACGTGAATGTTGATGGATGGAGAGGGAGAGGAAGGCCAAAGAAAAGATGGATGGATTGTGTGAAGACTGATATGAAAGAGACAGGACTAAATGATACCGTGACGTCTGACAGGGAAGAATGGAAGACGAAAACGTTTTGCGCCGACCGTAAATGAATTGGGACAAGGGCAGGAAGATGATCATTCGATCCGACATCTGTCATCTCCAAATTATTGACAGCAGAACAAAAGTTTAAAATTGATTTACCGCTAAAAGTACCTATCTTTGAGTTATTTTTGGTGAAAGCGGACCTTGTGTATCAGACAGAAAAGACTAGGTACTAATATACGATCAGTATTTTGGTGTTTTCCTGTTAAGTCATTCAATAAACCTTCAGTAAAACGTTTCCAAAAAAGGCGATACGTAGAAAACCAAAAATGAATCATCATCACGGATACCAAACACCCAAACTTTTTAATTTCACAATCAGTGACTGATTCGTCGACTCGCAGATCTCGGCAGACATTTCCTAAGGCGCGGAAGTACATTGTTCGCTACTATTTACTATTATGTCACTATTATGTCTAGGGAAAAGAAAACTAGACATTATAAACAGATCTTGTGATATACTGCTGTATAATTTAGCTTGTATTATACCGCTGATGTCCCTTAATCAAAGGCGTACATAATATATCAATGTTGAATATTGATGTGTGGTAACTACTTGATAAATGGATTCATGAATGGAAAGATAAACGCAGGTTTGAATAGTAGGTTAATGTCGTGCAATTAAAATTTGATTGTAGAAACATTGAATAACTCATCTTTATCTGCCTAGCCTTACCTAACCAGATCAGGCTGAATACCAGAGATTTTATTCATCTTCTATACCTATTAAATTCTAACCTCCATAACTCCAGTCACTGAGTAACACGACACCCCTTAGTAAGACTGGTTATCAGACTTTTGGACTACCCATAACGACTGCTAAAGATCTACGATGGACTTAAGGAAAGTTCTTTTCAAGATACACAGTAATAATAGGTAATTCTCAATTAATAAACATGAACCTAATTCGTGCCTAATTATTGTTGATCAACAAAAGATAATTACGAGCACATCCTCAAGCAAATTAACGAATCGATTTATCATTTGATGCGGATACCCGAAGGCTGCGCGTACGCAGGTTCGCGATGACGACGATGACGCAACACCGCGTGGCGCGCTGATAGATAGCCGAGCTTTCTCTTTCGACAGCTGACACGTATGATAGTTATGGCTATTATGACTTAGTATTAATTATATTTAATTCAAGTAGGTTTTATTTTGATGAGTTATCATCATCTTCCTGCCTATGTCCCATTCTACTTGAGGTCGGCGCTACACGTTTTCTTATTCCATTCTCCTCTGTCAGACGTCACGGCATCATTTACTCCTTTCTATTTCGTATCAGTCCTCCCACAATCCATCCATCGTTTCTTTGGCCTTTGATTTTGATGAGTTATGTTATCTGACAAGGCTAGAAAGGGGGCGACTTCTGAGATGACGAGTATAGAGAAGTATGGAAGAAGAAGATATACTGCGTCGACACCAAATAAATTGGTACAAGGGCTGATTGACGATGGTTTTCCAAATAAAAAGTTTGGAAACTACCAGACGATTTTATAAAAAATGTTTCAGATTTATATTGTGTGTTTTAGAATCTTTTCTTATTGTTATCTCTAATCTAACAATATTGTTTGACGACCTCTAAAGAGAAAACTAGGCCAATGAATATAAACACAGACGGCCAAACGTGAAATTTTCTAGCTTTGTGTGTTAGTAGAAAACACTTTTATACATAACCGCAGAATCCAGTGGGTCACTCGCGTCACTATGATATAACTGACCAGTTTTCTCTGAATAACTAGTTAACTAACACGTTAGGCTACAGAATCACTGTGCCAATATCTTACGTTTTTTGTAGGAAACGCGAAAAAGTTGCTCGAGAACGCTGTATGGATTTATTGAGCAACAGTTCGAGAGTTGAATGACCCAAAAACGTTCTTAATTGAGTCTTAAAATCAGTTTGGCCAGTAAATGTGTGATAAGTTATATATAAGGGGCGTTACTTTGCGGAAAATCATGACAGTAAAACGGCATGATTAAAATTAGATTTAGAATTGGATGAAAGATGCAGCCCCGCTTCACGTTCTGCATCAAAGCTTGTGTCTTATTCTTACGAAATTAAAACTAAATATCTATTCTATGTTTTTAGTAAATATTAACTCGCTTCGTAAACGTGATAAACTGCATTTTTGGAATGAAAATCTGTTTATTACCTAGAAAATAAGTATATATATAATACTGGCTTTTTCAAGAAGACATAGGGTTTTTATATATATCTTTAATGTTGCAGTTTCAGTAATATGTCTTTTCACTCGAAATCAGGCGCCTTTTCCAATATGTACATTGCATATTCATTATAATAACGTTACTTATTTTTATATTATATTGTCTTAAGCTATACCTTACAAAACAGCAGTCTATTCCAGTAGAAATAGAATGTAACAGTTGCTAATATCCCGGTGGTACTTACTACTACTGTACAGTCGTCGGAGGGAAAGTACGCAGGCTTGTCACAACTTAGGACATTTAACATGTAATACTTACTTGTGACATAAACTTTGGTCACACCGTAGCTCGTAGGAAGCATAACTTTAATGCTTCAAGTTGGTTTTCCTCGTCGAAAGACGACTAATTTGGGCCATTAGAGAGATGATAGTGTTTTTTTGGGACACGTCAAACATAATAAAATTGATTGACGTGTTTAATGGCTAGGCCATTCACAAACATGGAATAATTAAATCAGGTATCCATGGTAATCAGGTGCATTTTTTTTCGCCAAATACATCATCAGCTGCCCAGCCTTTTCCCAACTATTTTGCGGTCAGCTTCCAGTCTAACCGGATGAAACTGAATACTAATATTTACGTGGAGCTACTGCCTATCTGACTTCCACAACCCAGTTAGTACTGGGTAAAACGATACCCTTTGGCAAGACTGATTATCAGACTTTCGAGCCACTGACTACCTGTAACGACTATCAAAAATCTACAAATGACAGCCGGGACCAACGGCTTAACGTGCTTTTCGAGGCACGGAGGAAACTCAGTATGTAATGGGTGGTCACCCATCCACGGACTAACCTAAGCAAGCGCATCTTAACGTAAAGATCGACCCGAGCGGCAGTTATTATTGCAACAGTGTTTTGCGCCAAATACATGATTAATTAAAATTCTAGACAAAACACAAATATTCATTCAAAACTCGTGAATAAAATATTGCACTCAGAAGCCGCAACAAAACTGCAGACGGATAGAAAATATGGCGCTCAATGATTCTTGTTTGCCTTTTCCATCTGGCACATAATAGGAAAAAACCCGACATACTTTTTTCTACTTCTCCCGATCAAAGAGAAATGGGAATAAAAATGGGGTCCCAGCAGACTATCGGGCTATTTCTATCGACTTATTTGAATAAAGCTGAAGAGTATGTTTGTTTGTTTGATAGCTCTAATCTCTTGAAATACCTGTCGAAATTGAAAAAATATTTTTGCATTTGATAGCATAGTTCTTGATGAAGGATAAATGCTATTTAACATCACGCCACGGCATTAAAAAGAACAGAAAAAAAGTTTATTTTTCTTTATTGTTTCTGGTGGTTTTATTCCACAAGGACACGTCAAACCTTGTACCTTAAAACTAAATATCATTCACTATCCTAAATGGAATATAAAAAAAAATACAAAAAACTAGCAACATACTCGTAGTTGTTTCGCTAGATCTGATTTAGGAGGTGACAAAATTGTCTGAATAAAACCTATATCTCATCTGTTCACTGCTCTCTTTCCAATTCTTCTCTCTCTTTCTAATTTTATATCAGTCAAAACTTTTTTTTTAAGTTAGAAACAGCGGATGAAACCGTGGATCACAGCTAGTCGTGATATATTTCATTCGAACAGACGCGGGTTGTTTTAAAAAAAAGGGAAAAGGAAATATCAGACAGTACGATACTCATAAAAGTGGGATTATTTTTATCTACAAACACGAACATTTTATTGTGTAGTGATAGATGTTATGACGACGCTTTCTTTATTGTTGAAAACAGGTGTGTCACCTATTACTACGTAGTGTTGTATACATCTTATGTTCTTAATTCAAAACTTTATTAGTAGGCACGGCGCATTATTTGTTTCGGACTTAGCCATAGAGTAGTTTTTAGTTCTAATAAAATGCGAAATTTTCACAAAAAAAAAAAAATATTAGACAGCCTCGTTGGTCTAGTGGTCGAGAACAAAGTGTTATTGGGGTTTTCCTTCAGAAATTTCTCAGTAGCAGCCACGGAGTTTGGATTTGTGCCCAGTTGATGGCAACGGCTTACATGGGACTTAAACATAACTGGGGAAACGTGGGTGTACTGTTAGGTACACCTCTGCCTAACCCTTTGGGGATTACAGGCGTGATGTTATGTTATTTCCGCAAAATTGTTGGAAAATTCTGAATGAAAGTGCAAATATGACTGTCTATCTATTACCTACTTTACAAAGGTAAATATATTCCTACTGTGAACCGGTTCAAGGACCATTAACTTTGGCCCAGTCGTAAACAGCCAGACCAACAATAGATAGGTAGTAGTTAGCTGCTACATTCATGTTCTGCTGTCCTATAAATAGCACGGTGCTAGACTTTTACTTCGAACTTAATTATAAATGCAGCAATTTGAAACAGGCAGTGAATTATGAACTTAGATTGGTTTTAAACTTGTTATTTTTAACACAGTATTGAAGTAAGAAGAAGACATTGGGATAAGGGTAGGATCATGATGAGGTTATAACAAAATTGTTACATAACGTAGTAGCGAAGGCTCCATACAACTCGATTCCTACCGGCTTCCCTTTGAAAACGGGCGCAATCAGTATTCCATAGACAAATAATATAATCATTTTAAAGACATGTACTCCGGGTTACCTCTTAAAAAACTTAACCCTACGCTGTTACAACGTTGTAATTATAAATATCTTCCTTTTGAATCTGGCAGTAAATTAATAACTTACATTTATATAAAACTTGTTATTTTTAACACAATATGTTATAAGTATAACAATATTGTTACGGTAATACATTTTTATTAGGTAACAATAACACGTTAACATTTTATTTTATATAACGTCTCATCAATCAAAACATAACCAATTACCAATTATAGTTAATCTAATAACTTTTATTGCGTATCAATTTATTAAATTAGTGGAGTGGTTTTTTTATTTTTTATTTATATACCTCGTCAGGTAGGCAGTCGCTCCATGTAAAATACTGGTATTCAGCTGCATCCGGTTAGACTGGAAGCCGACCCCAACATAGTTGGGAAAAGGCTAGGCAGATGATGATGTTGATTCATATACCTCGTAAGTCGTACGCACGGCGGCCAGTCAAGCTATGCAAAACCAAATTAAGCTGATCTCTCATGGTATGGGAAGTTCATACAATGCGAAGTCAGGTTATACTGGTTATGTATAGCTTGATGTGCCGCCGTGTGTACCATATGAACTCGTTAGTGAACTGTTAATTAATTTAAGTTCTAATTAAAACCGCAAATGTAATGCAAACCGGTAATATAGTGATAAATATAATGAATGTTGTGTGGAGAGGGAGAGGAAGACCAAAGAAAAGATGAACGGATTGTGTGAGGAATGATATGAAAGATAAAGAAGTAGTAAATTTTTATTCATACTATAATAAAAATCGAAATTTATTATAATGATATTGTGAAACGAGAACAACTGCCGACAAACTTATTGGCACACTTTTTATGTATTATTGTTTTACAGGTGGCCTACCATGAAGTCTTAAAGCCCTCAGATTTTGAATAAATAAATTTAAAAAAAAATGATAGTGTCTCAGGTTGACAGGATAGAAGGGAAGAAAAAACCATGTTCCGCATATTCCAAATAATATAGGACTATGATGAAGAGTATAATGATGATGACTATTGCAGTAAAAGTATACAACATTATTTTTAGTATATGCGAAACCTGAATATAGTTTGCTCAGAATAAGTAGCTGAATCGATTCCAATAATTTTTAAACCATGTTATATTTTTTTACAAAAATATTAAAAAAAGTTAAAAGTTGGATACCGAGCGACTTTGAGTACCTATCGCAATAATTTAGGTACCTACTGCCAAATTATTATTATCAATGAGCTCAAGACGAAGCTGGAGGCGCGCGCTGCGTGGTGCCCGTGTTTTTGTGCGGACAACTGGGTAACAGAACAAACTTATAACTTTGTGATTTTTCATGATACGGTTTTCAAATCTTTACATAAAAATACTAGACACGTGTATCAGGTTTCGCATATACTAAAACTAATGTTGTATTTAAAAACAATGACACCAGACAACAAATGATTTTGGGTATATCCCAAACAGGCCAGGTTTTAACCTTCCATTTTTGGTTAACCATAAATCGCTTCCAGAGCTCGTGAATTTTCAGGCAAATTGTCAGTTTCCAGGACCACCCAATGGAGCGCACGTAACTTTGGCCATTGCAAAATGTAGTGGAAACGCTGACTGACCACAGCTCTGTCTAAATAGAACACTGAACCACAGATTATTAAAAGAGATTTAGTGGTGTCATACTAAACTGAATTAGTGTGTTATCTTGATCTGGCTTTCGAAGGATGAATGAAGTTGTTGTCTTTGCTTATTTAGACGTCATTGGATGATGATTAATAATAATATCATATTTTAATATGATGGGATTGGCCTGCGCTTAGTATCTTTGCAATATAGATATACGAATGTCTATCATGTGTGTAAGTACGTCTGGATGTCAAAGGTCTGCGAAAGCTAGAGGCGACTTGGGAAATGACTTTTCTCGTGGGTAATGCATGTTGGTACTAAAACGTACATTTTCAATCATTATTATGCTACTTTAATATGGTCATTGATAGTTAAATACCGTAATGTATATCTCAGTCCTTGCCGATAGAATGCTGCTTCGTGTTAATTCAAAACCTTTATCTCTGACGCATCTCACACAGGTGAGAATTTCTAAAAACGGAAATTGCTAGCATTACGACAAATACAACGAATGTAAACATTCTTCTATTATGAAACAGCCTCTATTATGTTTGGGTTGCATCAGAACAACCACAAAGTAAATTGGAATCAATTTGGTAAACCTGACTTCACTGTTTTCCTCAACCACGGTTTAATTTAGTAAAACAAAAAATTACGCATGCAATTGCAGAATTTTTAAATTAGTCACACTACGAAATTGTTTACGATGAGAATATGCCGTACGTAATATTACATTAAAACTTTATGCAATAACAATTAGTGATGAAGTACCAAATAATTGTCTGATTACGATATCGCAAAAACCGAACTTGTAAGAAAAACCGTAAACTATAAAGAATTAAGTGGCATCCTTACGTTAAGACAGGTCAGTATACAAAAAAAACAGAGACGAAAAACGCAAAAAACCGGTGTTGAACATCTAAATTGTAAATGAAACGTGATTGCATAAGCGGCACTGAGAGAGAAGTAAAGAATCCGAGGTAGCATCACGTCGCAGCACATTTCTTATTAGCCGGTTGCAGACGTCGCCGACGCCTATTACGGGGGTAATTTGCACCGGCCGCCGTAGGGTTGACACTCATCCGGCGATCATCAACACGAAGCATTTAAATAAAATATTGTGTTGACTTGTAAAGGACTTATATTATTGCTGTTTGTGGTTTCTAGATAGCATAATAGCAGATTGGTCCGTGTATGTGTGACCACCCATTTCATAGGTACTGAATTTTCTCCGTGCGTCGGAAAGCACGTTAAGCCGTTGGTCCCGGCTGTCATTTTTAGATCTATGACAGTCGTGACCCGAAAGCTTGACAACCGGTATTTAAAAGGGGTATCGTATTACTCAGTACTAACTGGGTTGTGGAGGTCAGAGAGGCAGTCGCTCCAAGTAAAATACTGGTATTCAGCTGCATCCGGTTATACTGGAAGCCGACCCCAAACATAGTTGGGAAAAGGCTAGGCAGGCATGGCAGATGGAACCTATGACTGAGTCAGTTTAGTTCCTAGAATGTTTAAACTCCAAATCTGAACGAATGAAAGCAATCAAAACACATGAAAACATCCACATTATTTGCAAAATATAAAATTTCACCAAAAATTTGCCACCCCTAATCCCTACTCCGCAAGCTTTACCGGACCGGTGTATTCTGACTTTCTCCGATAACCGGACCACCGGCCAACGACAATCGTACAATTAAACATTTATAAACGCATAACTTCTTAAATATTGCAGAATTTAATAACGCAATAAGAGACAGTATTAAGTAAATAATTTCGCCTTGACTCTCTTACTGATTAACGGACAGAATTGGAAAGGAAAAGAGCGACTAAAGTAGAACCCAATATAATGTTCCAAAAAAGTAAACAAAATAATATTTTGAATCAGTTTAATTCGCCAATCAATTACTGGTCTACTATAACTATTACATTGATTTCATGACCAGGATATCTTTGTTGAATCAGCTTCACTATAGCAGATTAAAGTTTTACTGTCTCTTATTTTACACTAGCGACCCGCCCCGGCTTCGCACAGGTGCAATATATACATATAAACCTTCCTCTTGAATCACTCTATCTATTAAAAAAAACCGCATCAAAATCCGTTGCGTAGTTTCAAAGATTTAAGCACACAAAGGGACATAGGGACAGAAAAAGCGACTTTGTTTTATACTATGTAGTGAAGCAGTTTCTTTTTTCGAAGATCTACAAATCTGGAACTCTAGAAGAGCAATGTCTTGTTTTCCACTGATTTAAATGACTTTTAAAATATATGAAACCAAAAGACAAAAGGTATTGACGTGTAACAAGTTCTCTCGAACATATCGGAACATGTAACATTGCCCACGTAACGTGACAGGTAAGTTTCTTGTCACTGTTTAAAAATAATGTAAACGCTTAAAATTTTGCTCAGAGCTTTTGAATTTCCGCACGTAGCTCGAGTGTTTTATTTTCTTTGCGTTCTGAAACTGGTGATGATAAATAAGGTCGTAAATGAGTTGGAAAATACATATGCTAATTATATGTTAAGGTTTAGTACTATATTGATTAGACACTTTATCATAAAAGTGTTACAATGCAAATGAAAACATTTATATATTCAGTGTATGGCTAGCTGTCATTTATATAATTTTGATCGTAACATTATCAACATATTTTGTGGCACACTTTGTCATTCATCAATTAGTTTGTGAAAGGATATATTAAGGTAGATATTATTTGCTAAAATTCTGTTATGTTTCAGTGGCTTTTATTAACAAATCACACGAAGGCAGGGTATTGGATACCACGACAAAATTAACTTAATGTAGATCCACCCACAGATTCGTAGTAAATACCGATGCAGCTGAACATTTTCCACAATTTCCACGAACCGATTAGATCACGAATTAGCTCTCTAGCGACTGAAACACAATTACTGGTGGATAACTAGATAGACATGATGCTGGACTCGCTTCTGACTAACGCAATGGCTGTCACAGGTCATCAGGCATCTCGTGAATGTGTTTACACATAGCACAATCTACACATAATACAGATATTTTATTTATCCATAGAGCTTCACTAACGGATTATTTTCTACACTAGTATTGGAAAGAGGAAAAGTTTATTTTAGCAATATTCCGCGACTAGATTTACTCGCGGGTCAAGAATTACACATAGCATTACCCCTGTAATGCCAGAAGGTTTAGGAAGTGTACCTAATAGTACACTTACATTTCGCCAGTTATGTTTAAGTCCCATGTAATAGAGCGCGAGCGTAATGCCGGATTAGGAATTGTCCTAAGAAAATGTCCTACAGGGATAAAAAAACCTTATGTTCTAATCAGGTTATGATCTGAAAGGTAACAGACATATAGAGTTACTTTCGCATATATTAATATCTAGGGTCCTAGGGATAGTGCAAGAACTGAAAATATGTCGTGAGTAGATGCCATATAAGTCATTTAAACTTCTTTTAATTCGTAGGTTGGTAAAATAGTAATTAAGTCTAGTTTTTTTCAACCTAACCAATGTTAAACAACTAATCTTATTGTACTTAACCTGTGCGTGTTACGGTAATATTTGAATTTCTCACATTTAGTCAAATGACCGGATTAAGTAGGTTGATTCCGGTTTCCTAACAATTGGTTGTTAACATTATCTTCCGCGATTATTAAGTATAATTTTGTAAGATTAGACCTGGGAACTAATTTAATAATGGATGTTTCTGGCAGTTGTGATAATTTAGAGTTGTGATGTGATCAAGTTATGTTTCGGCAATAAATACAAATAGGTAATGTTACTATCTCATTAAATAACATCTTGTTGCATTGCACAAGTACATACTATGCCTAGAAGTTTATATTTTACTAAATAGTTTATGATAAACCTTTTCACACTATAAAATCATTTAGCCCACAACGTAGCCTCCTTAGTCGATTAATAGGGGTATTCCTCAAAGCGAAAGACTATAACAAAATGACTAGGCATTTCAAAAAGTGCCATCAGTAGTTCACAAAGCGGTGCGCGTTTATAGTTTTGTACAAAGATCTCTTTTTTTATTAATTTCATTGTATTTTATATCGGGCGGGTCTCCGTAACACCACGCGAAAATTGCGTATCATGTCTTACAAAAATCATCTATCTACCAAGTGCTTATGGAACACTTGATGCTGCCTACAAGCATTGCTTCACAAGATGTAAATGATGTTAAGTGCATCATCATCTCTGTGAACAGATGGGCTGCATCAGTCAACAACTACTTTGGTACCAACTAATCCTCAATGCCAGAGAAAGTGGGTCTTGTTTCGTAAGATCAATGACTGTGTATACAAACATAAACATACATGACGTGTCATACATTTGTACACCATGTATTATAAGTACAGTCGAACAAACAGTTTGGTGTTCAGGTAAAAATACTCATCTTTCCACGAGAATGCCAGTACTGAGCATTTTATATTTTGCGTTGTAATAAAACTTGTAAGCTTATGCGATACTTAAGAGATTGGGTAATTACCTGCCTAGCCTTTTCCCAACTACGATGGGTTCGGCTTCCAGTATAACCGGATGCAGCTGAATACCATGGGGCGACTGCCTATCTGACCTCCACAACCCAGTTAGTACATACAATTTAAAAGAATTGATTGACAGTTAGAACTGACGACCTTAAAATGGTGATTTGGAAAAATTTGCTGTCTGTGTACTTACTTAATTGTTTGACTGTACCTATCATAAGATGTACATCTGTAGATTCACACCTGTGCTCATTGTTTTAGCCCTCATATAATTAATCTTGCTGATGCATTTCGTTGGCATGACTGTTGATAGCTGTGAATCACAATGAGTAGCTAATCTTATTAATTTATTACGTATTTGCAATAGTGTTAACACAAGCAGTTGCCTCATTTTCTATGTTATCAATAATTTTTGAAATCGAATTTATTATTTGAATGGATTTGCTATCTCTTAACATTACTCTTAACATTTTAACATGTCTATTTATTAGTTCGTTCATAAATGTCAGCAATGAAGCTTTACTATAATTACGGGTAATAAAATCGAAAATATACACGAACATATCGACAAGTTGTTGACACCTCATCCGGCTATAACCTAATTGGAATCCTAAATAAATGCACTCTAATTGTACTTCAAAATAACATATTACAAAGTAACTACAAGATACTCTTGCTTGACTGTACAACTTTCGCCAATCACATTTTTTTTTTAACATAATTTATCGAGACGGTCCAAAATATAATTATGACTGATATTTTATAACTTCTGACTACGTAACATCAAAGTAATTAACTACTTTAAAAACGTCGCTTGAGGCGTTAATAAATAAAAAATCGAATAAATATTTGCACTGATAATTAAAATGAATAGCCTAGCCTATTTGCTCCTAGAAATAAACGATTGAAGATCTAGGCTACATTTTGAATACGAAATAAGCTCTGCCGAAGTCTCGACGATGCAGGCAAATGGCACCTGTCCAGTCCAAAACGTGGTTCCTATTTCTATACGTGACTTCGAGTACACCCAATTTATAGCACCGGTATAAAACTGGTTGAAAACCGTCGAGGGAATAAAAGCAAAAACCTTCAGGTAGGTAAGCGAGCGGATTTTTTAAAAGTGCTTTTGTTTTGTCCATAATTTAGCCGCACTAAAGACTTTTATTGCGCTTTAATTTATGTCCCTGTCTTTACTCGTTTTGGTACGAACTTACCGATACCTCAAGCAATCTATACAAATTAATAAAATTGAAGTGTCTTTTTGTAATTTAAAAAAAAACAGCTTTTTACTGAATGCATATGAAAGTATCATGTATGATACATATGATAACAATTTTTTTTTTTTTTTAATTTTTGTCTGTCTTTTTGTGCCGGCTTATCTCCAAAACGTCTTGACCGATTTTGGCGGGACTTTTACTGGAAGTAACTTAGGCAACTTAAAAAAAAAGGAATGGGGATCCGTGCAAAAAAAACTCTTGAAATGTTTAAGGCAACGACTAGTGGTAAATAAAATTGCAACGCAGCAAGTTGGTAAAGGGACTGACTGTTTACCGTCTGTGGCAGTAACCCTTCAATAGGTCATGCCAGGCTTACTGTGCACCTCCAACACAGTTATTATCCATTATCTTTTTAATGAATATCAATTTACGTTTCCACCCTATTGAACGTAAGAAGCACCAGCAGGCCTGCTTACACCATTAAATAAAACGATCGTTAAATACGATCCCTAACGATGTCCAGTTACACTGAACATCTCATTCTCATTAAAACAGTCATAAAGATGAGAACACACTAAACTTTATAAGTACCCCTGATCTTAATGACATTTTGTCTCGTCTCAAACAAATTGATTTATCCCCAGACATGGCGTGTTGTCTTGAACCGCAGAAACCTGCGTGTCGCCGGTCGGTTAACCGCAGTTTTACTTATTGTGCCACTAACCTAGTTGGTATGCGGCTTCCGTACTGCGCATGCGATTAGTTTCAATGATTTCGGTGGAACTTTGCCTCGAAATTTACAAGTTCAACGTTTCCATTAACATTCCTGAATTAATATTTTATTAGGTTTACTTGATTAGCAATCTAAGTTGAGTTTTTAAAAGCATGCAGCAATAAAATCCTAAAGCCAGGAATTTTTAACGATGCACGTACTCGTAAACTACTTGAATTACAATTATTGGCGGTAATCGCTAGCGCATTTTAAAAGAAATATTTCTCATATACTCATGGGAAAGTGTGGAAAGCGTGAGTGCGTGATACAATTCCAAAATTTTGTAAACATTAACAATAAAATTATACATCACTATTCATTATATCCGCGATTTCGCCCAGATGTAAAACACATTCTATGACACTCAGCAATAGTAGTGCTAGTAGCTTTCCATCAGTGAAATATCTTTTTTTAAATCGGATGAGTAGTTTCACAGATTAAATCCTACATACAAACTTACAAGCGAACAACTATTTATAAATTTAGTAGACTAGTTCTACCCCGCGACCTTCGTGTGCGTGAAATTATTATAAAATGATTACTTCCCTATTTGAATCGGATTTTGTTCAATCTGTTGTTGAAACAATTTCAAGGGTTTTAATTGTTTGCACAGAACCCTAATTCTTTTTCTAAAATAAAAGTAATAATAAAAATATAAAAAAGTAAAAGTAGCAATTAGTAAAAAAATGTGCTAAGCAATAGTTTCTAATGAGATCTCTTTTGTTGTTACAGGCAAACTGGTTCAAAGCGCAACAGTACTGCAGGTTCCACGGCATGCACCTGGCTTCCGTGTCCTCGCAGCAGGAGAACGACAAACTGGAGCAGTACGTTAAGGACTCAGGTAAATAATATTCATATAAACTACGCCAATATCAAACTTATCGCCTGGGTCTTAGAGCCTACAGTATTCGTTAGAAAGTTGGTATTTCTGGGCGAGGTATACTTCTTTAGCTGTTCTATGCTGAGAATGTCTTGGGGTAGCAAGCCACTCTCAGTGACAGTGGCGTGCCTAGGGGTCAACAATACGGCAAGGCTAGCAAACTATTCAAATACCCTAACATCATAAAGTATGAAAGTACCGCCACTAGTGATATCCACCAGCCTGCACTTGGCCTGCGTGGTGGTTCAAGGCCCACTCCCTCCCACATAGGTGGGAACTTTGTAGGCTGATTGTATCTGTACAGTGGCTGCTTAACTAAGCTAGACTCATCTACCAGGCTTAACCACGTGCAAAAAAGACGTTTGGGTTGACGAAATGTATGTTGTACCTTCGCCCAAAATGGTACATAATGTAATAACCTCCTCGATGAACGGATCTTCATGTAATAATTTCCAGTCAATGCATATTAAAGAGGAAATACCAATTTGTAATCAAACTAAATACAACCACGCTACAGCAGTTGTTTCCGTTTAACATCCAAGGCAAAAGAATTTCCCAACTAATATTATACTTATACCTTTTCCAGGTTACGGCCGCGAACACTTCTGGACTTCAGGCACTGACTTGGCTGAAGAAGGCAGCTTCTTCTGGATGGCCAACGGCAGACCACTGACCTTCGTGAACTGGAACGCAGGCGAGCCCAACAACTTCCGCTACGAGAATGGAGAAGAAGAGAACTGCTTGGAACTCTGGAACAGAGATGACAAAGGTCTTAAGTGGAACGATTCTCCTTGCTCCTTCGAAACCTTTTTTATCTGCGAAGTGAGGTCCGATTGATGAGCTCCGCCGCTAGATGTCGTTAGTTGTTGTGTGATTGTATAGTAGTGTGCTAGATGTCGCCATTTGTTACATTACTGCCCGCAGCTGCGTCTGCGCTAATTACTTTTCGAAACTATTGTGATAGTTTCACGAAAACTGGACCCTGACCAACTGTTTTAAATGTGGGGATTTTTTTCCTGCAAACTGAGAATCATCTGATCTCTTTTTAATTTCTAACTTGACTCTAATAAATAGTGCTGAAAAACAGATATAATGAACAAACCAAATGAAGTAGCAATGCATGAGTGAGAGTTATGTTGAAACAACTTTTTGTTTGTTATTTTTTTTTTTATATAAAATCAAGACAAATTGGTAACATTTTTATCAAAATTATTTCTAAATATCAAGAAAAACGTTCGGTCAGTATAGATAGGTAACGATAAGTTAATATTTGATTATTTATTGTTTTATTTACGACTTCAATTGGGTCGTATTCGGTAAGGGTTAAAACTAAACGAATTGCAATAGATCTGGATACTTTAACTTCTCTTATTTTATGAAGCGATCACTGCCTAATGATCTTATGATGAACCTCCGAGCATTCGCTCAAAGGGACACGTGGTGTCCATAGTCAAACATAGTGGGTAAATAAACTATAGTTACCGTAGATATAAATGTATAAAATAGTCTTAAGTACAGACAATAAAACTCTTTAAGTAAATACTCAAGTTTTTTTCTTCCGACAACCGTTTTTACAAGATGAAACAGACGCTGAATTGTTATTACTGTAAACCTACAGAGGATTTCAAATTCAGTACAAGGTTCTTCTTAAAAGCTAAAGACTTTACACTCATCACGTGGGCTGATGATGGTATGACAAAATTGTCAATGATCAAAAGATGCATGAAAATCTCGATTATTTTACTGTAAATTGGTAATGGTAACAGATAAACAAATCACTAAAGACAAAATCCTTTGACGTCATCATTTATTTATTTAAACTTCTTGTAAAATAGTGGTACATAGGCGGGCTCAGTGCCATAAGACTTTCTCTACCAGTGTACCTTTGGGTTAAATAAGAAAACATTGTGATAGGGTGCAAAATAAATGTATAAAAATAACTTCTTGTTTTCGAAAATGTATATAGGCATGGGTGTATGTGTATAGGGATATAAAATATATACAAATAAAATAAACTAATACATATTTTAACAAATACCAAAGTAAAAAACGAGAAACCTAATAATAATTACCATGATTCGACTTCTAATAGAGAGAGCTATTTATTTTGACATAAATAGTGGTTACGCACTTTTCTTTTAATAGTGAACTTGCATTTTATCACCTTCAACGACTGAAATACAATCAAGCTGGCAACTTTGCTTGACAATTTTATTATACTGGCTAACTGTGTGGCTAACATATGTTCGAAAATAAACTAATTAATCTATACCACACATAAAGATGCAGCCGAGACACAAATAGAGGACATCAGGATTTAAATGCTCTTTATTCGAACAACCACAAACCTCTTCCATTCTATCTTCAAAACAGAACTTTTTTCCACAAACCCCACGCAATCAGCACAAAAACACTATCTTCCAAGGTTTTTAAATTTTCCATTCGACTGCAAACAGCGACAATCTTACATTTTACCTACCGGTTATTTCCTGAAAATTTCATGCGTCCGCCGCCTTGCGGGTGGCGTATGTAAATGAAAGGCCAAGCTGGGGGGGTTGGAGGTGCCGAGGGGTGTTGGAGGTGCCAGGGGGTGTTAGGGGTGAGTGAAGCACGTGCTTCGGAACTTATTAATAACCAAGTCACGTGTCTTGCGAAGCCTTCGCGCCTCTAGCTCTCGCCGCGCTTCGGAAATCACAGATATTGTTAGTATTTGTTGAATTGTTGAAACAAGGGTTTACGTAGTAAGTTTGTGATATTGAATTTTGATTAAAATGTTGTGTTTGTCATTGCTGTTTTCAAAACATATACAATCATGAATAAGTAACATTTTTGCTCAATATTTTAATTCCACGATTTAAAATGAGTCGAGCTCGGGTGAAAATAGAGATAACGATTTTTTCCAGATATGAGACCAAGCTAGGTCGATCGATTTATCACCCCCGTGAAAATATTGCAACTTTCATCGAAATCGTTAGAGCCGTTTTCGAGAACGTGATTACAAATATACAAATATTGCTCATTTTAGGAGCAAGTATAGGATAATTCTTAATAGACGACATTGGTATTACATTTAACTTCTTTAAACCAATAGAAGCATAAGGCACACAGATTGTCAATCATCACGCCTGTAATACCCGAAGGAGTAGGCAGAAGTGAATACCTAGTACAACCATTTTTCTATATTGACGAAACACCCAAAGTACAACAAATTTTGTGTTGACTGTACATATTTTAGGCCACTTACATATAAAAGTACTGACGATATCCGAAGAATAATATATTTAGATTTTTTTTGTCAATATGCGATTGTTGGCATCACGTGAATCAAATGTATAGTGGTTTCAAAATGTTTGCACCGTGCTACCGAATACTTGAAAGTACAAAAAAGTAGTCATAGAGCGAAAGTAGGCATCGTGCTACAAAATCATTTTAACTGCTTCCGAATCGACAATCTAACATCAAAAACATAAATCAAAGCCCCGTATCAATACCCTATAATACCCAGCTATTCATATAGATAAGTGTTTATAGTACCGCCGGTTTGAACGGAAGCCGCCCGCCCTGCCGCATCCGCCCGCCCCCGCCCAACACTTGCAGTTTCTAACTAAATAACACACTGTTATGCAACCCGCCTTGTTACGTAGTTATGAAACCCTGTTTATTTATAAAGTTTAGTTAATTTTGAAGATAGTTCAAAGGTTAAAATAACTAGCTTTTTGTTGGTACACTTTTTGTGAGAAGCGGTATTTTAAAGATACATTCATGATAAGCGCGATTGCTGACCATGAGGTCCTGGGTTCGATTCCCGGGTTCGAACAAATGCATACCTGCTAACTTGTGCCGCCCGGCCTATTTTTACCCTACTGCGGCGAAGTCCAAAAGGAGGGTTATGTGTTTGACCTGTATGTATGTACGTGTGTATATATGTATGTCTGTTTCTATGTTCCCTCGTAACTCCTAAACGGATGAACGGATTTGGATAAATTATACGTCGTTAGATTATTGGTGGTGCGAGTGTTACTGGTTACATTGAAATGAAAAACAAAGAAAAATGGCGTATTTAGGGTGCCATATCGTAGCGTTAGAAATTTTTTTTTCTTTCTATTCCATCGTGTGAGGTATCAAAATAAAGGGTTGTAAAGGGTAATTACAAAAATATATGCAAAATATAGGTTTAAAAGTATGAAAGATTGTTAAAAAATAATTATTAACACTGCCAGACACTTACCGTCGACGGAAATTTCTGCCAGACACTTTAAAGTACTGAAAAAAAAATGCATATTTTGTTAATCATCAATAAGTAACGTCTGGCGGCCCTGGGACCTTGGTCCATAAAAGCAGATGACTCATTTCAACAACAAAACCTTTCCTCTCTATATCCCCATACAATAAAGACATTTACACTTTACGACAAGCCCAGCATCCAGAGAGCATCTAATCCTCTAAATTCTCGGAACCATCCCTGGACTATCATTGCAGCCCATCGAGGTTCCTACTCATTTCCGCAGCTGCCGGCAATCAGCCTCATAAGCCCCTGACTCCGCACCACTCTAACTTAAACCCTAACGGTTTGAAATAAGGATAAGATTGTGTTGTGTTTATAGGTCCTGAAGTTGTTGTTGGTATCAGCACACAATGTCTTTATTTTCACGCGAATTTAAACCTCAACACGAATATGGAAGGTGGCTTTTTCCTCGTGGCTAGAAACCCTGAAGTGCCTGTTCTTTCAGTCACGGGAATGAAAACCTTGCTACGTTGTAATAAGGTGGGGTTTGTGAGGTGTGTAAAGGGAAGTTTATTGCAGCGTAAGGCTGGATACCTCGGGGGCATATAGTTAGATTGAAGATATTAGTGTGGATATTTGTGTGTTTAGCCGTTTGTTATCATTCAAATGTCTGTTTGTTTGTTTTTCGGTTTATCTTTTAGAGGGTTCTTCGGCCCGCTATTCATAAATATGCCTGAAGGCAATCTTTCTGAAGAAACACTTCACTTTCTCATATACTAGCAGTGGGGTAAAACTCCCCTCTGAACAAATAACAATCAGCAAGATTTCGGTTTTTGTGCATTCGGAAATCACTTATATCACAATGTTTATTTATTTATGTACTGGAGAACCAACAGCTGTTCTATGTTTAGTACCTAAAACAGAGCTGATGACAGGTTCTTACAGGAAACAACAAAGAAAATTTTCTTTAAGACTTCCTCCAGACCACTGCTTGACTGACCTGCTGACTGAAACTGTTTTAATAAGGTTCATTTTTTGTTCCTAGCCCTGCTGTTGCTCTGTCCCATTCATGGGCGAAGGCCTCCCTCCACTTCTTCCACTTCTCGCGAACCCGCGCGTCCTCCTTCCAGTACGGACGGAACTTGTCCAGTTCGTCCCACCTCCTTCGAGGCCTGCCGCGACCCGCTTCACTGTGTCAGGACCAGTTTCCTGCTATTTTGGCCCACAGTTTGTCCAGCATGCGGCAGAAATGACCTGCCCAGTTCCATTTGAGTTGGACAGCCTTTTGAGCCACGTCAGCTATATTTGTTTTGAAGCGCAGTATTGTGTAGGTTCATTTATATTTCACTATTCTTGTGATCCCACATGACTTCACCTCCCTAAATTTTCTGACCAGGAACCCATAACTTAAAAGGACAGGTATCCTTGCCCAATATACTTTAACGTTCACGAGGGAAATCAGACAAACCACGGCGTGATTGGCATGTTTATGTTACCCCTAATAAATATAGCATGCGCCTTTTGACCTAATAAAAGTTACAAGACCAGGGACGCATAAGGAACTTACAAGAACAATAGGAATAGGTGACAACCTAAGTGAATGACCAAATAAAGACGTACTATCAACTCTTAGATCATAATCTTTCTCCTGGACTTGTACCAATTTATTTGGGGTTCGTAAAGCAGGTCTTCTTTTTTAATACTGCGCTATTAGTCAATAACAGAGTAGTCAATCACTTTGTAGCCATTTCATCATTCACACAGTCCATCCATCGTTTTTCTTTCTTTCCAAAGCATTGATGAACGGACTGTGTCCTACTCTTATGACCATCGACATTCATATTCAAACGTTATTTCACGATATTTTCCTTAATGTTCTGCATTACAGGCCCATGCCATGGCAAATGATTACCACAAACGTGACAAAACTTTTCAGTCACCTCTGCCACTTTCAGAGTGTATTTAGATGTCGCTAAGTATTTTTGTAATGTAGTAACCCCCTATTTCTTTACGTAATCCCTGCCAAGACGAGCGGACGCAAAAGTTAATTGGTCACCCCCTTGGTTATTTGTATGCGTGAGGGGTACCAACCCTAACCGAATAATGAAGACGTCGTAACACCGACTTGCGAATTTCCGCCAGTTAAATATTTTTTTTACGAAATGTAACGCCACAATTAAGAAATTAAAATAGCTTTCATAACACAACATCATGCCTGTAACCCCCTATTGCTATAGGCTCCGGGCTGTAAGAAATCCTGATGAAAAACCCAACAACACGTTGCCCGACCTGGGAATCGACCTCATGCTTGCGATTACTACTAATGCCATGCCTCTACAAATGCTCCAATATACAAGGTGGAAGGGACACGTATTCAGTTCCTCATTCTGAACGCGTTCATTGAAACTGCAATACATACAGAGTCAAAATGAATGGAACAGCTGATTTTTTTAAAAATATCTATGAAAAAATTCTATGGGTTCAGAATGATGTACTGAATATGTGGTGTCCCTTACACCTTGTACAAAAGTGGGTCAGGACGTCTGCCACACCCTGGACAGTGGGCTGCCAACCCTGGTTTTTAAGAAACTCAACTAGAATCATTCTGTTTCTAGTAGTAGTAATTGAAATTAATGGTTTTACTTCGCTACCGTCTTGAAAACTGGGGCTTATTTTTAATACAGCGTGACTATTCTCAATTATTTTCTGACACATAATAGATGACCTTTTTCAATCCACTTGACACAAGAACTGATGAAATATTTCTTGCAATTATTTTTTTCCTTGACCAAGAGTACAGGTGAATCCAACTGTAGATGCCCCACAGCCCATAGCTTCGCAAGTTCATCAATATTAGTTAAGTTGAAAGAAACACGCGAAAGAATCGTTAAGAAATCGGGTTATTAACTTCATATGGTAATAATAGGAGTAAGTTATTAATTATGTATTGTAATAATAGGTCACTGGATGATTGACACTTGTAATCAATCTGTCATCAATCGTACATAATTGATGACAGAGATTTGGAATTGTGTATCATTATAGTGTGGGTCAGTGTGTTGTGTATCGTAATGTTGTGGTAAACTTGAAATGTTAAACTATTTCATTATGTTACTTGAACATCTTTGCGGTATTGCATGTTCTTTTTCTTTAAAGGTCGAGCATAGCGAAACAGGATAAAATTGATTCAGTTCTAATATTAATAAACTAGCGGCCCGTCCCGGCTTCGCACGGGTGGACATTTTTTTAAATTTAATATAGCCTATGTTTCTCAGGGATAATGTAGCACTCTAATGGCGAAAGAATTGTTGAAATCGGTAGTTTTGAGTTTATTCGTTACAAATATAGAAATCTTTCCTCTTTATAATATTAGTGTAGATGTAGATGAAACAGGAATATCTTGAAAATTTACTAATTCTAAAGCTAACAAATTCAGGGTAGTTAATAAAAATCCGAGTAATAAAACTGTCGTAAATTACTTTGTTAGATTTCTCACTGTTTGAGGAAAAGAGAAGTAGTTTCCTCCTCATCTTACAGCCTGCTTAATGTTGACTTAATTAGACATGCCCGGAAAATTCACCAGCTAATAGTAATTATTGTAGACTAGAGGCATTACGATATATAGTTAGAATATGTTATATTGTACACCAAAATGGTATTACTACTACGATCTACGACTAAGTGCACGACATCTTATCCGCATTAGCGATGCGCATAAGATGTCGTGTACTTATTTCTACTATTTTCTACAACTACCCTCTTAGATTACGAGTTTACTAAAACTGTTACGAAATTATAATGTCATTCTTGTTATTGACTTATTGTACCAACCCACTACACAAATCGGCCTCATGTATTTATAAGTTATAATATTGTATTTTCTCTGTAAGTGATTGTAAATCTTTTGAGAAAATAAATGTCTAAAACCGTAAACCGTATCTTTTCTCTGTGACTGTCGCCTCCTGGCTGAGATGCTTGCTTATATCGTTGTTTTGTATATAATTTTATAAATGGCCTCATTGTCGAACGATTGAATGTGTTTTTATTTATTTATTTAGCCTTTATTTTCCTTAACAATTACATACCTTACATTATATTTTCATTTAACATTTCTTTCAACAATACCTTTTTACATTTCATTAAACTTTACATTTAACATTTCATCTCATTCAACAATATATTTGACATTACATTTAGTATTTCATTACTTTAAACAATTTTTTTTTTAAATTTTATTATATGGCTAGGTAGATATAATTCGTACTACAGACGCCAGCACATCAAGCTACAACAATCTGTCAATTTTTTTTAATAGATTTTCAACTTTATCGTTAAGTCATTAGGTTCAAAGTTGATTGGGATAATTTGACAGTTTCGGGTAGCTTGACGTGCTGGCGTATGTACATACATACACTTACGCCCTTTTCCCACGGGGGGAGTCAAAAAGTACAGTAAGCCACCTGCAACCTTACAAATATTTGTTTTGCTTCATACCTACATCTGGCCATATTCGCACGTCGTTATTATAATTATTATGAGTAAATATTATAGGCCACTAATGATGGTGCTTTCTCAAGAAAAAAAATACCAAACGCACCAAAACATCATGACTCACACTCACGGCGCAAAATTCAAATCAAAACCTGCAGACGAGTCGGATCGATCGCTCATGCAGCGACTATCGTAACCCATTTACTATCCATTTCTGTCGCGCAATGCAAGCAATGACCCGGCATTTCAGTCCGGCCACACTAATCCATCAATGGATGTTGAAATGTGAATAAAGTTCGCCTTTGTGTGGTGAAGCCGTTGCAATTTGCGGATTGGTAAAGCAGTCCTACTTCCTACTTAATTATTATAAATGCGAAAGTTTATGAGGATGTATGTATGTTTATTACTCTTTCACGCAAAAACTACTGAACGGATTTGGATGAAATTACGCACATAGATAGAATATAACCTGGATTAACACATAGGATACTTTTTATACCGGTAGTATGATCCCGTGGCACAATTATCGAACTCCGCGCGGGCGAAGCCGCGGGCATAAGCTAGTATTACATAATTTTCTTTTACTCTTTTGTGTTTTTTGTACAAAAAAATACACTATGGGGGCTTACATTAAAGATACAGATTACAAATCGGCACGAAAAAAAACCTGCATCTTCATGATATGATCAGGTTGGTTTCTACTAATTTAGTCATTAAATACCTTCAGTCTTACTAGATAAGGTAGATTTTTTGCACGAAGCCCCATGAGAGCATCCATAATGCAGGAGCGACTAATGTCTTACGGCGTACCTGCCAGACTTTTTGTAACACTTTACTGTCCAAAGCAGAAGTTCTGTCAGCTGCTTTTTATCTGCCATGTAACGTCCTACTAAATCACCACGACACACATTTACTAACCTCACCTAAGTACCTAGACCTACCTATATATAAAACATAGATACATCAAACATTCAAACACAATTACGGCAAAAGGAAACAGAAAATAAAATTGGCAATATAAATAGATGTTACAAATTAATTGGACGTTTTCCGCCATGCACGGTGTGGACGTTCGGCGCTCGTTAAAAATCTCATCAGCCGCGAGACGGGTCATTTCACTCCCACACCGACGATATGGTCCCGCCCCGACCATAAACACTTGTTTAAACGAAATAATTTTTGTTTTTAGCGTAAACGTCATGTTTGGGAAAGGAAGATTTAATTTATTTTATTTTATATTTATTTTATTGGGCCAATAACAAATAAAATGGTGCGGGCGAACTGTGTTAGGTGAATTCGAAACAAATTTTAGGAAATGATTGTCCTGTAAAACAACTTTTAAGAATCTTGAATTGTTTATAAAAATCCTGCGAAGCAACAAACAGTAGTAGTCCTGTAGAAATTATGATTAACGTGTTCTATTTAAATAATATTCTTCGTTAGCGGTTAGAATGAATGGAATAATTACGTTCTCCATTCACCGCTCCCAGTCTTGAGCGTTCATGAATTAACCCGCGCGTTCCACGTATGAAATCATTTATAATCTGTGCTTTCACAAAAGAGCCACTGTCAAGTACAAAAGTGGCTAACGACTGAGAAATGAGCCAGTGAGCCTGCTCTATGAAAGGCTATAATTAGGAGCCCCGCATTTACCGGCTTTTTTTTAGTTTTCCTTCATTTATATCTGGATCTGAACAATGTCTTCTAGGTGCAATTTGCTAGAGCTTCCAACGTCAAAAGGAACAGCGTAACTTTGACATTTTACAGTCTATTATAAAATCGCAGCTGCGGTTCAGCAAGGATTTATTAAATCTCTTCGACTGTAAAGTAACCTAGGAATGAAGAAACTCTGTTACTTTGACTAGAGGTTTTCAGCTTTTCGTAAATTATACCTGGCTATGCAATTTGCTTTAGAGCAAAGGCATCCAATTTTCCTTTGAAGACTCGGCCATTTTGGAACAAAACTGTCCATTTAGTCCAAAAGAATATTGTTATTTATCAAAAATATTGTGGCAGACTTAATTTCTTTTGATTTATTGAGCACATGAATATAAAACAAGACAATATTTGGCATCGCCGCAGGATACACATAAATAAAACAATGCATGGCAAATAAAGTTCAGTCTGATATAAATAACCGACTTCACAGAGGAAGCAGATTGACTGCGATTTATATTAACTAATGAATGTGCCTTATTTACAATAAAGTACAGGGAAATGCAGAACTATTTTGGGTAAGTAAGTACTTACCATTATTCAGATCAAAATATATAAAAATACTAGACACGAACTCGTTAGTAATGATAGAATTAAAATGCATTATTTCTAAGTGTCTGTACGAGTAATCCGCCAAACCACAGAAAATAAATCAAATCATAATTATATAAATGACACCACGAACGCGAGACAAACATGAAATAAAATCACATTTCCAGAGCTTACGAGAAATATTAAGTAATTGCCATGTTACTCTATCCTGAAAAAAAAGAGATCAGTGTTAGCCTAGTTTCCTAGGACAAGGCTTTTAAAAGAAAATTGCATGGTAGTAAGGTAAATACTTATTCCTTTCGGTTGCCTTTGCCACAGTGAGCTAAAGGGAGTAGTTGCAACACAAAACGATACCTGCGGCCCTATTCTGGTGTGTTTAAATGTTTTTTTTTTTCATTGTAATGAAATTCTTTTGCAGGTCTGAAGGTGAAATAATGAAAAATATTTTTTGGAAAGTGCCCTTTCTGTCAATATTTTGGCTGGACAATAAAATTATTATTTAGATGGTGGAATGTTTAAGTTTGATTACCTATCTGCTACAATGGCAATTTATCTTGCACAAAAGAAAAGCAAAAAGATATGAAAAGTAAATCAAAGCATCCCACTCTCATTAATCACTTTGAATGTAAATTCAAGTTTATTACTTCTCTGTAGGTAAGCTGGGCACTTGGTAGTTAAAGAATACGGCAGCCATTGCTCCCGTTCCATTTGTTCGGCGTGTGCTACATTTGGCACTCGCATGCTTTCTGCCCCTCCAGCGGGCGAAGCCGAAAGCCGAGGCCGACTGCCGATGGACGAGTGCAGAGAGCTGATGTAATGAGTGATGTGAAACGTACAGCTGTAAAGCGAGGCGGAAAGTGCCGTAAGACCTACTTACACGAATATATAGGTGAATATCGAGATTATCGTGCATATTATTCTGTTGTTGGTCTTCGATGTGGATTAAAGGGAAGTACTTATTATTTGGATACTTGTTTTTATATTAGAATTTTCTGTAGCTAAATGTTATCGTAGGCTCCTATTATTAAGTAATGCACACTCACACTACTATACACACACACTCTCCCACACACAAACACACACATGCACTCGCATATATCACACAAGTGCGCTCCTTTTTGTATTTTTTTTTAATTTGTTTTTCAATTGCATACACTGTATAATGTTAAGTGGAAGAGCGGAGTCCCCTAACACAGGCATCTCTTTGCTTAAAAGGTGATCTTCAAATTATATGTGTTAAAGCATTATTTAATTGAAAAAAACATTTTTTTTATTATGCTAGTATTTTGTAATGTGCATAAGAAGTAGGAAAGTGTAATGAAAAAAAATGACGGAAAAGTTTACAGTGAGTTACCTAGTAGTTAATATTTTTTCAAAAAGCTGTCCATTCGTACAATTCGATAATCTGAAACTTACTTACTTAGGTACTTATTTATATGTTTGTAGCTGATTTAAAAGAGTTAGGGGAAATGAATACTCCCAATCAACTCGCGGAGATGTTGTACCCATATATATATGTCGGATAAGTCAGGATTTATTCCGTAAGGCTCGTACATCATGTCGGCAGACGATGGGTTTCGTGCTATGAAAACACACTGGGTTCGATACACTGTTTCTAGCAAAACTAACGAATTACTTGAGATTACAACTTAACACAATAACACGGGGCACAATGAATCGGGTACAGTTCCCAGACCTCTCAACTCTGCCGCGATCCGACACTGAATGTCGCCCTCGCCTCGAGCTGGACATCAGGGATCTGTAGAAGCACGCTGTGTTGTGACTGGTAAGTAGGTCGCGTGATGTCACTACTGCACACTGGCGCGCTTTCCAATTCATTTTATGTCGGTAATAATGACCGGATCTGACATATATAATAATATATGAAAAGTTCTAAGAATGTTGAGGAGGCGAAAAATAAAAAGGGTGTGTTGAAAACTATGGCGTTGCGTGAAACTGCCGTTTATTTCTGAAATACAGTAGAAAAACAGTTTATGAAACACGTTTTGCTTAAATTGTAGATAAGTTTTTTTTATCAATTCACATAAAATAAAACAACTTCCCTAATGCACTTTTAAACACCGGAAAAGGAAACAAAAAATCTCCGATTACAACATTTATCTTGCAATTCATTTCTTTCCTTCACACATTTTTGATTTATGGCCATCCGGCAGAGTGGTAGGAAACTTGTCACGCCCATTCCTCGGGCAAGTCCATTGGGCCCTAGAGGCTTGGATATAAATGTTGTTTTTTCGCAAACACAAGTATATCTTCTCAAATATTTAAGTATTCCCGCGTGTGGGCTTATATTTCATGTGTAGTACTCTTAAGACCCTCTTCTGAAATGTATCTGGCTTGCTGCATAGTACTGGTACTTTCGTAAGTAGTACTCCTTCAGATTGGCCGTGGTACTGGAGGTGAATATTCTTACGAGTATTAGAGCATATCGTGAGGTCTCGGTAACCGGTTGCCTCAGCCGCATCAAGATCGTGTGTGCATGGACTTAATTGTAAGATATTTAACAAATGTGTGCATTTATCGTACTGGTTACCTCTATTTAGTTTTAGTTATTATGGCTCTGATAGGAAATGAGTTTTTCAGAAAGTGTAAGTCGTCGAGAACTGATTGGCTTGTTTTGTCGCAGTATAATGGCTGTAAAATATCTGGTTAGTAAATTATCATAACTAAGAGTTTCCTAAATATTGCAGTAAAATAATCAACATTTTACTTATTTCGTTGCCTGGTATGTTGACGTCTAAACAGAAAATCACAACCGGATCCTCTAGATTAGCAAAATACAATTACAAAGGATTTCATAAACGGGTATCGTGTTACAGTAAGAGCCTGGTAAATCCTTGTCCCAGATACCTGAGCAGGTACCTCACGCAACGCTTCCAAAACCAGAGACAAGAGATTACTTTCTTAATTTCGTCAATTTTCCTTCCATGTGTTTAAAGTTCATTTTGCGCACACAACAATAATTGTGCACAGTAAACTGAGCACAAAAAGTATTCCATATTGCGCTCATTTAGAGGTGGGCATTACACATACTTACATAAACTCACGCCTTTTTCCCTGTTACGATCCTTACATACTCCTTTTGTCTCGTCCACGTTCATACATCTGGTCATACACGCACGCCGGTTGAGGAGAGAGAGTACTACGCACCTGACGTTGCTGAAGAACCTCACCAATAATTGGCATTAACTATTGAAAAATCGGTTGGGAAAAAAGTATTGTTCACGCAATTATCGTTTTGATGTATCTTAATTTCAAAAAGTACTAAGTTTGCATAAGTCAAGGTGGTATTGTATTGTATACCGGGCTGGTGTTATTTATTCTACCAGTTCTGTCTGAACACACATTTTCCGAGAAAAACTTACTAATGATAAAAGTACTAGGCTTGCATGAATTCAAAGACATCTCAGGTATCCTCCGTGGGAAGTCCAAGAGTTATGGCGGCCTACAGATGTATATCCATAAACAATAAGGTGCCTGAACTTTGGCCCTTAAAAAACTGTTGCGTGGGACGCCTTCAATATTATACGTTTTACTATAGGTAACAGTTTCGACGTCAGTGGTGTAATCGACTTTGTAGGTGTCAATAATTTTCATGAATAGCGTGTATTGACTATTCGACGATTGTTCGTCACACTGGGCAAATCTTGTTGGCTGGAAGATATTCTTGAAAACTACGCCAAAATAATGGATATTGTTTGTTTAGGTAGGTCATGTTGAGACGTAATTATTTAAGAGATTTGAATTCATAGGTGTAATAAGCAAGGATCTGCGTAGTAGGTATCTAAAATTGAACAACTACCCTGCCACCGTTGTGTAAATCGTGTCTTGAATATTTTTTTGTGCTAACCTATTAAAACACTTTAATCTAAACTTGAATGTGGTGCTGTTCCACTAACGCTGGGGCATTTAATATTGTGTCCTGCATGTCCTGTTCTTTTTTAATTACAAGAACTGATGGACGCTACTGAAGGCGCCAAACTAGTGGCTCAGTTCTGGGCTGACATAATTTAGATTTCCATCGACACACTAAGAAGAAGAAGATCTAAACTTTGAACCAATGACCCTATTGCAAAAGTAACATTAATGCTTAGTTTACCTGCCTTAGTTATTGAAGTAAAACTGCTTCATTAGATTTTTGAAAAATCAATATTCCTAGCCAGGAATGCATTTCGGAAAAAAAACACACACTGTTTTATTACACCATTCGATAGTGTCGCTAATAAGGATCTAATTCTGGGAAATAATGACATCCGGAACTTAAGAAAAATGTTTAAAAAAAAATCACCCTGCATAAGAAAACAACTTGTACTAAAAATATATTCACCACTTACTGAAAACAAAACCTTTAAACAAAGATACCCCGAACCCTCACCTCCCTCGTATCGCACATAAATAAATAACTAAGGGCACGAAATTAGAGCATCCTCTTCCCGTCCGCTGCAGCAGTAGTGAGAAAAACCGTAAGACCGATAAAGTGTAACGTTAAGTTCGCTGATAGCTACGAGTATATGGCGCACGTGATTTGCATTTAGATTGCACGTTTTGGAAATACTGTGTGATGCCGTATGCAGTAGTAAATTGTGGGGGTTCAAGAGATTGAGTTGTGTAATTTCAGAAGTACCTTCTGCAAAGGAAACTTAGGATAATGGCTGTTTAAACGATGTACCTTAGAGTGGCGCCTGTAACAAAAAAATTGAAAGGAAGTCGTTTGTCTTGGTATAGACAAGTAATGAGGAGGAATGAAACGTATGTGACTAAAATAGTAATGGAGCATGAATGTTGACGGATGGAGAGTGAGAGGAAGGCCAAAGAAAAGATGGATGGATTGTGTGAAGACTGATATGAAAGGAGTAAATGATGCCGTGACGTCTGACAGAGGAGAATGGAAGAAGAAAACGTGTTGCGCCGACCCCAAGTAGAATGGGACAACGGCAGGAAGATCATGATGAAACGATGTACCTTATAGGTGAACTTATTTATTACTTAGTAGCAGCCTGGAGCGGAGACAGATTTTGGAATATTGTGCCCGGTTGATGACAATAGACTGGCGCCTTATAACATAGGACTTAAGGATAATGCGGCGAAATGTGGAGGAATTATAGTTGCACCTCTCTTCGAAGATTACAGACGTAATATTATGTTGTGAACATAATTAATTTGAAATGTCAGCGTCCTGTGGTCTCTCAACATCTGCATAGTCCTTTTTCATCGAAGTTTGGATTGACATGGAGTCCAGCCAGTATTCATGAGTATTTTATTTGCTGAGAATGACTGCCCTACGTATTCCTAGCTGTAAGAAGGTTCTGCCTGCGATATTTTTGGATACCAGCACGCGTAGCATGACCACCGTAGAAACGGGTTTTGTCGGAAGAATCGACAAAATGGCAGACCAACAAAAGAAATCTGTCATTTTGTCGATTCTTCCATCGACATAGCCCGTTTCTTTGGTGGTCATACTACGCGTGCAGTATATCGAATACTCGCTCATGAAGGCCATCAAATTCTAGATTGATAAACGGCAGTCATTCATTCAAGACCTCGGTCTGCGACACTCGACCGCCAAGCCATTCAGCCACTAGTCCTAGTTAAATGGCTACGCTATCGATCCACCACAAACCTGCCTTCATACAGACAATAATAATCATAGAACAAGAGTACACGGCGTTATAAAAGTGACGAAAGTCTGGCAACCAGTCTGATCAAGGGGTATCGTATAACCCAGTACTAAGGTTGTGGTGGTCTGACAGGCAGTCGCTCCATGTAAAATACTGGTATTCAGCTGTATCCGGTTGTACTAGAATCCAACGCCGGCCATGATTGACATCATCATCTGCTTAGCCTTTTCCCAACTACGTTGGAGTCGGTTTCAACTTGTGATCTCCACAACCCAGTTAGGATTGGGTAATACAATACCCCGTGCTAAGACTGGTCAGACTACCTGAAACGACTGTCAAAGATTTACACGGAGGAAATTCAGTATGTAATGGATGGTCACCCACCCACTGATAGACTTTGGAAAGCGCTGCTTAACCTTGAAAGCTCGACCCGTGTGTTTCGTATTATTTAGCCACGGACTTCTATAAAAGCCAACCCAAATATAGTTGGGAAAAGGCTAGGCATTGAGAAAAGTAAAAGGCGTTGTAAATCAGTATGTTGTTCTTTTGCGAAGCTGCGGCTTGCAATATGCTGAGTGAGTAGTGGCGTCGCGTATTGTCAGTTTGTAGGGGGTAGGTTCGTGTATTGTCAACCACGACACGCTTTCTTGTTTTGTGCTCTATGTGGAACGTTATTTGATCACAATGTGAATGTACTTGGCTTCGGTTCGACGTTGGGTGTTGATTTTGATTTGGGGCTATGTTTTGTGAGACACGTTGAATACAGTCATCATGTTTTGCATATCAGCCACTCGTTATTGCCCGCGGCTTCGTCAGCGCTTAGGTTAGAAATTATCCCAAGGAAACGATGTTAACCCAGCTCATGGCGGGCCCTGTGGCGAACGTCCAAATTCATTCAGCCGTGATGGCGTGAAAAGGTTTTTAAGACATTTTTATATTAGCATGGGTTGACATCCACGGCTGCACTGGCTTCTCGCAATACTGTTTAATTAATCGTTCCAATACGGTTTTTATTTGTGTTTATTTTAGGTTTGTCAGAAAAGATTTTCTCCTCTTTCGTGCTCACCACTCATACGAGGGACTTAGTGATGTTCCATTTCTTCAACGCACCGACCGATGTACCTACAGACACCAGCACATCAAGCTACCCAAAACTGTAAAATTTTCGCAATCAACCTTGAACCTAATGCTTTAGCGATATAGTTGAAAATCTATTAAAGAAATTTGACAGATTGTAGTAGCTTGATGTGCTTGGCGACTGTACCATAACGAATAAAAAAAATCATCATCCTGCCTGGCTTTTTCCCAAATGTGTTGGGGTCGGCTTCCAGTAATAACCGGATGCAGCTGGTTACCAGTATTTTACAAGAAGAGACTGCCCATCTGACGTTAACATGTTAAGACTAAGTAATTTATATTTTATTCTTGGAAATGTTCTGTACTATTGTTTACACCTACTGTTTTGTGTCTGCATCACCCTAAGGTAGGCTGGTAGAAAATTCCCAAGGCATTGAGTCCGCCTTTGTACATTATGTGCATACAGTTTTAATTAATAAATAATTTGTTTCTCATCTAGCATGGCAAAGGCTTTGAAATACAGGCTACTAATCTCTGTTCTAACTAAATAATCATGTTCCCTATCAAATTAGGCCCGTAGTAATAAACTACTGCACTGCAGCAAGGAAACGGTGCACAGACAATACCCCTGGGATATCCTCGAATGGTGATCGATGAAGATGTTCAAGTACAGACAGGAAATAGGTTGGTAATTATTTGCAACTTCAGACCAGCATCCCAAGGGATATCTTTGATGAAACTCAGAAGGAAGTTGAATGGAAACGTTTTTTAGTTTTGAACACGGCGCGTATTTTTAGGAAGTTCCTCTCTCAAGAGCCCTAACCACCGGTAGCTCGGACCCTGTTCCCGACGCTAGTGGGCCACTATTTTATATTATTTTAAATAGGAATATTTGAATTATTTAAAAAGGTATTTAATGTGTATAACAATAAATAAAGGAAATAATTACTAAGTGACGTTAATACGCAGTTATTTGTTAGTAAACAATAGAAATCTAGATGATCTAAGGATTCCTGTAATCTTATTGACATTCAAGCACGGCCGGGCATCGTAATCTCATTGATATTTAATACCCCGCTGGACACCTGGCCGACGTTTCAGATATCAACTGATGCATAACTGTACCTATGTACAGATGTAAAGGTTAAGCGTATACATAACAACATTATAAATGTTGGTAGGTATGCGCAATAATAAAGTAAGGAATTCGTCAATTCAATATCACTTCACAGGGATCCTGAAAAGGTCCCGATTTCCCGAATAAAGACGAGCAATCAAAGTTATTGGAAGAACCCTCGGCAGCCTGATCCGCCAGTAGGCGGCACTATTCTGCAATCCTTTCCCAAGCCCACCAACCAATCATTATCGACCCCCCCAATCTTGAACTGTGACCTTTTGCAACAAACCTCCAATTAAATTACCATTCGTTCTCCGAATGTAATTTGCTGCTATTTCGAAATATTCACAAACTCATGTTGGCTGACATGATCTGTAGGCGGATTATTTTTAGACTTCTATACAGGAACGCTAATTATTATGCTGGAAGTGTAATTTATACAGCACGCAATGAATTAACATGAGTCATATCAAGAGCAATAGTGTAGGAGTGCAAAATAAAACACATTTCTTTTAATAGTTTTTATTTTGTCAAATAGGTAACAATTTCTAAATAAGTATCGGGGTAAAATAAACTTGTCCAATCTTTGACAAAAATACTACGACACGTGGAGCTAAGCTTAAAATAATTGTGCCCCGCCGTCGCAGCGAGCGATACCCGCTATCACAACTGACTATAACACCGGCTTAGTCGGTCTCGTAAAATACCGAATCTCACTCAAATAAAGGTCGGCCCGAATCGCACCCCTGCAGGTATTAAAAAAATGGCGTCATCGGTATAGAATTATAGTCTTGTGATCGGCAGGTAGGAGAAAGGTTAGGTCGGTGACGGCGCGGGGGTATGCCTCCCCCTGACCTTTACAGAGTCGCCCAGTCCCGCGGGAGAGTATCGCGCCGCATTACCACGCGACATATCTGAAGCGGCTCATAGCATGGACGGGCCGGTGCGGGCCGGGCGCACCTGGGTAGGTGGGCTCCGGCCGCGGCGGCCACTGCAGCCCGAGCGACGCGGCGCGACGGCGCGTCTCGAGCTCGACATGGCAGACACGCACCTCTAGGCACGCGCTGACACGTTATCCGAAAATATCCCAAAAGACGAATTTGAATGTAGTTTCAATGTTTGATTCGAATTTGTTACTTTATTTATGTATTTTCAGACGTGCCTTTTAGTTCATTGAAGCTTACGATAATATGGTTATGATAGATATGATGTCAGAATACGCAAATACCGCTCGCTCACTGACTGAGAAGATGAACTATAAAACTTGTCTGAAAATATACGACACAAAAAAAATCTTAGTAATGCTGATTCATCTAGGGCCTAGATTCTCGGCTATCTTCGTAGAGGTGATGCTGAAAATACTTAATACATAAACACTTGTGTTCAAAATATAAAAGAGAATTAATGCAGATAGTCTCATGCTCTCCCTTATCCACGCTTATCCGCGGCGGCGGCATTGTCCCTACCCTAGTCGTTACGTTCGGGACGGGCGCAGCGCATGCGCGCTGGCCGCTATTAAAAAATGAATTCCTGGTTCCCGCACTGTGAGCCGTACGTCGGCGTCAGCGGCTGCGTTGGGTCGGCGCGCGTCTGTCGGACCCGCGGACCCGCCCGACGGTTGCCGAGCCCGCATCGCGCAGCGCCGGGCGCGTGGAGTGCGGTGTGCGGTGTGCGGGTGTGGTCAGTGCAGTGCGAGCGGGCCCATGCGGTGAGCCCGGGGCCGGCCATGCGCCGTGTGGGCTGGTAGCGGCCGCGGCATGGCGCGCCGCGCCGCCCGCGCCCGCGCCTGCTCCTCACACGAACCATGAGCGACCTGCAGGCCACCTTCGAGTTCTCCGTGGAACTCTACAAGTTCTACAATGTCGACCTCTTTCAGAGAGGGTGAGCGCTCCCGAAATTATTTACGTAGTGGTACCTAAACCGTAATGATAACGCCGATAACAACTGATAACGTGTGAATTGGATGTCAAATTAGGCCGGAACAAGCTTAGAGTAATAGATAACATCGAAAACACCTGGCTGGTGTCGGAACTTTTGATGCGCAAGGACTACGAATTAATAATGTCATTCTTGAATTTCATGATCTCGTAATCATAGTTATCATCAATCATCGTCTTGACGTCAAGCTCGCATCAGACCATCAATCTGATAGCGACCGCTATCTCCTTGACATTCGCGAGAGATGCCCTCTGATTGAGACGTACGCAGACAGAGATTATTGGTACATCTTCTTTCACCGCATTACCCCAACTTTAGAGCGGGATAGTGCTATAAAGATATATCGACGAAACTCTGAGTTATGAAGACCGTCTACGGCGTAGCGTCTACTAATCTAAGAAATTCTCGTTGAGGGATTAGTAAGCAGAGCTTTTAAATTACCATACATTATCCTTCAGCACTTTTGGTTGGTTGGTGAATCGAAAATCGGTATGAAGCCTAATCTCTACCTCGGAACACGGAGCAAGGAACTATGCGAATACAGCCATAGCATTAGCTACATGTTTGTTAACCCAATTTTCTTGCTTAATGAGTTACAATAGAAAAGCTCTCCTGTGTCAGATCTCGTTACGTTCTAACATGTTACGTTACTGTGACCAAACTGTCACGTTACTCCTTCAACAGTACCCAAAACCCAGACCATATGGAAATATGCCGAAGACTCTTGGGTAGAACTGACGACATTTTGGCAGAATTTAGTGTTAAAATTGTAGAAACACAAACTCGTAAATTACGTGGCAATGTACTTCAAATGAAAGAAAAAGAATAAACTATACTGAATATTGAAATCGTGTTAACAGTGTCATCGATTTTTGTTGACATTGCTCGAAAACCCAACGTCAATGTTAATACCGAACACAAGGTTGATACTACTGATGAAGCCACTGAATTAAAATTAAACACAAAATAACGATCAGAACCGTTGAAGCCTAATAATGAAGATACACATTTTACATAAATACCATTTAAAAATGATAGTAGTAAGGCAGTCATAAATGAAAAATACACAGCATGTAAAACCTCATTGACCGAATCGGTACTGGAAAATGAAAATTATTTATTGAGTCATTAAATTAAAATGACACCGTATTTACCATAGCTTTCGTGCATTGAAATCAATCTTACTTTATATTAATGGTCAGTGACGGTCGCCATCAATTTCAGTACGTAAATATGAAAGGGTTTTTATAAAAATGTATTCCCAGTCATGGCTCGAGGCTGTCGCGTGCAATTATTATGATTGACGAATGCTAACTGCACGACATCGTTGAAAACCCTTCAATTAATTTCGCCAGACTGAAGGGGACTGACTCATACCTTTTAATTGGTAATCACTGCTTTTAGTGTGCTTTCCCTGGTTATTGGATTTGAACAGAATTTGTGATTAATTACTGTAGGCTATCCCATTGTGTTCATAACATAAATTTAAAAATGTTTGGGTTTAAAGTTTTAAACATGCGTTATGACTGTTCCATTTAAGACTTTCGTTAATGTCTCGTCGATTTTAAAAGAAACAAATTTCCTGTCTCTAGCTCAAGTTCTTTGGCGTCAGCTTCAACTCTTTTAGTGCTGCCGAAAAACAACGTATTCTATCTACTTATCTTATAGAGCGTTGAATTCTTCCCTGTTATCAAGTCTTGTAGTATCAGTTACCTAGCCATTTTCACCCTATCCAACTTTTATTCATCCATGACCTCAGTAAAGACTTTTTTTAAATACGATAGCTTCATGTCAGCTTACTCGCGTGCAAACAGCAGCCATTTCTAAATTGTATCATTGCGTGTTTGAGTTGCGAAGCTCGAAATATTTTTATAAGTCTTGAGCATTAAATACACAAATATTTCTGCAATTCAGACTCAACGCCAGAAGTTTCACAATCGATTTCAGCCACTATAGAACTTGTTCAGTGTGCAGATTTCTGATTTCGTCTCGGTTATGGCTACCACCAAGTCAAGTGGTCATCATCATCATCATCTGAGGCTTTACAGCCGCGGGTGGGCCTTACCCTGGTGGAATACATTTTACCACTGTGACATTTTTCTTAGTAGTGATCGCTGCTGACAGAATATTGATGATAAGCACCATCAAGTCAGAGTGGTTTCTAAACTTTGTAAGATAAGGTTTAACAGCAGTCTGGCAAAATTACTTAAACTGACGCCTTTTTCCAATGGGGGTAGGCAAAAACTAACTGAACGCCATCAGCTACGATCCTTACATACTCCCTTTGCTTCGAACACGTTCATACATCTGGTCATACATGCAAATACTACGCAGCTGACGTTTCAAAAAGACATCACAAACAAGGTCAGTGTGGAGTAGTCTATCTTCGTATAGACATGTGATGAGGAGGGATGCAACTCATGTGACTAAAAGAGTGATGGAAGAAAAAAAGAGATCGATCGATCGAGAGGGCAAGGAAGGCCAAAGAAAAGATGGATGGATTGTGTGAGGAATGATATGAAGAAAAAAGGAGTAAATGATAGCGTGATGATTGACCGCCGACCCCAAGTAACATGGGATAAGGGCAAGAAGATGATGATGACTTTTTAGGGTGTCAATAAAAATGTTTTGATAACAACGATGCCAATCATTACAACACTTTTAATTGAATGGGTTGCATACATTGGAGGAAATATGCGAAACGTCGAGTTTGTTAAACCCTGTCAGAATGCGTTTGGCAACGAGTATGGTATGAAAATGTTATTTACGATCAAACTGAAATTCTCTGCATTCTAAAAGCAACCAAACTCGATCATGTAACTGAAAAATTAACGCCTGCTACTATAAAAGTGCACTCACTTTATGAATTTATATAGTCCATAGTTGATCGATTGGGATTACAATTTATTTTTGGAAATCAGTGCTCTATTAGGTACTACATTTTATTGGATTTCTTTATCCGGATCTTTTTCATGCTGTAGGTACTCGAAAATGAATGACGTTGCAATTCTGGAGGTAGATGTTTTTTTATTCTCAGCATTAGATACGGACTTCTTGGGTTTGACTCATCATCATCATTTCAGCCGGAAGACGTCCACTGCTGGACACAGGCCTCCCCCAAAGGGGGGGGTTTTGCCATAATCGCCACGCTTGGCAGGCGGGTTGGCGATCGCAGTACGGTTGTTAAAAAAAAAAAAAACACAGAGAACGCTGATGCCCATTCTCTGGTAAGTCCCTTAGTCGCCTCTTACGACACCCACGGGAAGATATGGAATGGTGCTATTCTTTACGTCCGACACCATACAGTACAGTGGGTTTGACTGCATCAGCATAATGAACTTCTAACGTTCCCACTGCTAGGACACAGGCCTCCTTTTTCTTAAAGTTACAGGGCCAATACTGCCAATAGGTGACCAGTGCGGCTTTTTCAATGTATGGTTGTCAATGTCTGGATTGTCTGGCCCAGGGACATGCCTGTTTTACTCACTATGTTTTCCTTTACCGGGTTGAGGACTTTATGAAAAGCTTAACTTCGAAACATAGAACTTCACACCTCTTTTCTCTGTCTCTCTCTCTCTGGAAAAAAATGTTCCCTACCTACCTACTTGCTAACGACATTATGTCGTGACGGGCGAATGCTACTTTGAGTAGCTTTAGAATTATGATTAAACAGTTTTTACGAAGATAAAGTTTTATAGTGCGGTGTTAAAAATAATAAAAGCCATTAAAATAATTCGAAAAGAAAACAATCGTGCTTCAGATATTCCCACTCTCACACGTCACAGTATTCCGCCACAAGGCCGTTGTCTAAAATTAAATGTTTTTAACCAGCTTTTACCACACAATGTTTACTCCCGTAGACCAATGTTTTACTACAGAACACGTTGCATACACGGTAGATACATACACAGTCGTAAAACTAAACTTTGTATTGTATAGTGAATCAATAGGCAAATAAACAACGTACTTCGATTCTAAAAAAAGAGGGCTCCTACCTGATTCTGATGATTCAGATCAGATCGTTGAACTTAAAGTCGTTTTGGGCAATCATTAGTCAGTGACGCGTCATGTGCTGAATTCATTGTGACATGTTTTCTAAATTGTGCTGAATTCATTGGACATATCCCTTACGAGTTGTATGTGTTACCGGCCAAACCCGATTTCGGGCCAAACTAGGATTCATCACAAAAGGACGATCAAAGACCACCCAGTCTAAATGTGTTAGGTTAGGACAGAACTGTGACCAACCACGCGCGAGCCGAGCGAGCGTAGAGAGCGGTGCCAAACAGCGGCCGGCCAAGCGCTACATCCAAGGGTTCGTGTATCCTGACACGATATACCAGAAAACCGGTTAAGCCTAGGACAAACTAGTTTGGCCTGAAATTGGGTTTGGCCGGTAACATAGAATGATTTCTAGGTGTAAATAAAAAGGTAGACAGAAGTGCAAATGCGACTTGCCTAAGAAGTCTAAAGGTAAATTAATTCACCACAACGAACTTCCAAAGGTGTTCGAGACTAAGGAAGCAATTTATGTTAAACATCAGATGAAGTAGTTAAAAACAGCAATGTAGAGAGAAATCTAGATATTCTATGAGATAGTTTTATGACAAATGAGAAACATTTGTGACTGTATGTAAGTTAATATTTCATCTACGAAAAAACTGCAGCACTTAAAGAAATTAAGGACCAAAATAACGATATTAAAGAAAACAATGAAATACGTATTTAATAACATGCAAAACACTTTACGACACACATAAGACAGCACTAATTTATCTTTTAAATTGCAAATGACAAGACTCCTACGCATCGCGGACGGTTTCTGACCCAGTTCTATATTTGTGGCGCGTGTCTTTACAAGTATGTCTGCCACAGAATAAATAATATTACGACTATTAGCGAGTTTACAAGTTTTTTAAATAGGTTCAAAAGCTACAGCTTCTTCTGAAGATGTTTATGTAATTACTCTGCATTTACTAATAATGTGTGACTTCTTATTATGTGCACAGCTCTTACCACCATGAGTGAGTCATATCTTATCCCATCTTTCATCATCTGCCTAGCCTTTTCCCAAGTATGTTGGGTCGGCTTCCAGTCTAACCGTATTCAGCTGAATACCAGTATTTTACATGGAGCGACTGCCTATCTGACCTCCACAACCCAGATAGTACTGGGTAATACGATAGCCCTTGGTAAAACTGGTTGTCAGGCTTTTTGGGCCACTGACTACATAACGACTATCAAAGATCTACAAATGACACCCGCGACCAACGTGCTTTCCGAGGCACGGATAAAACTCTCTATGTAATGGGTGGTCACCCATCCACAGACCAACCTAGGCAAGCACGGCTTAACCTAAAGATCGATCCGAGCGGCTCTTTATTATTTAGCCACGAGCTGATCTTATCCCATCTTTATACCTTCTAATAGTCGTCATCTCAGTAACCACATTGTTAGCCATTATCATTTTTCACACAGTCCATCTATCGTTTCTTAGGTCTCTCTATATTTTTATTGAATTGATTCTCTTTGGTCTCCTACTCTTATCATGGACATAATATTTTTAATTATCTTCCAATAGCTTTGTAGTATTCTTACTGTTCTTGTGGTCTGTTTCTGTTTTATCGTCTTCCAGTCTATCAGCGAGTTTGGATTCTGTCATTGGTCCTGCGTTACTTTTCTTTTAAAAGTATTATTGTGCTCTCTTCGATTTTGTTGTTCACTTCTTCCAAATTTCCTCTTTTTAATCATCTCTTCAACTCAGCATTCTCTTCATTTCTGAAATTACAGACACAAAAATTTTTGCTCGATAAATTTCCTAGCTCCCAGTTACCTCTGAGAACGAACCAATAGCCAGTTACCTCGAAACTCTATAACTTGCATTAATCAAATTTTAATTGAAATCATTTTCGCTTTACCTTTCCGAACTAACAGAGCTTCGAAACGAGTCTACCAAACTAACTAACAGTTAAACTTTTGAATTGCAAAATTAGTATTTAAATGCTCCCATTAACGCCTAAACTATTAGCAACCTACTGGAAACTGCATAAACTAACTGTGTCTACACTGTGTAGTAAATGCCAGAATTAGTCGGCTAAAGTGAGTTTGAACTCATATTTTATGCTAGGAAGTGCATAACCTAATAAACTTAATTTTCTCTTCTACACTTCATTACTGAGGAACGTGCTGTGAATGTTATGTTAACGTCACCACTGTTTCAAGTTGCCGTTTCAGTGGTATCAAAGGAAAAACAAGGGATCGAAAGTTTCTTTTTTGTAAAATTTTGCGTTTCATGTTTGTAACCTTCAGATTTATCGTTTATTTGTGTTTTTGAACAGTGGAATTTTTCTTGCTGCTGACAAATCATGCGCAGTCGTAGTTAGTTCTTCAACAATTCAGGTCCCTTTGCACCAGGGATTTGCACCACCCCTAACGAAGCTGAAAGACACGTGTACAATGACTTCATTTGCTTGTACTGGACCATACCTGGGAACCTTCTAATTACGGAGATATTGAAGGTCAAAAATGACCCCCCCCCCCCCTCCGCTCTGGGTGGAGCGGAAGGGTGTCAGACTTGTACTAACTAAAACCCATCCATGTTCCTTCTTTGCCCTTTGTGTTCCAGGGCCGCGATATCTCTTTCGAACAGACCCCCGACGCCCAGGGCGTCTCCCGCGGTGGCTGGGACGTGAGGCTCTTTCCCTCTCACGTTCCGCCACCTCCTTCACTAGCATGACTGCTTCGCAGAAGGGGATGACGGCTTCCCAATCCCTCTCGCTCCGGAGCATGGCTTGAACCAAGGCCGGGCGCGAGAGATCGCCGCCGCTAATCACCGCCGCCAATCGCCCCTACGAGGACACGGCGCTGCTCCGCCCAAGCGCACCTTCTTCTTGCACCTGTACTATTCAATGCATCGTTATACTTAAAGCCAAAAACCGTGATTTTTCACACCAAGCACACTTATTTCGATGTACCTACAGAATACTAAGTTGACGGCTTCGTAAAGGGTCGTTTTACACTCTGTGTTTGAAACATCATTCTGTGTCTAATGTTTATCATTTTCTTCATCAAAACGATGTTATAAGTTCGCATATTTAGTGATTAGCGGTGCATGAAAGGTTACTTGAGTGAAAATGAAAAGTCTGTTTCGTTAAAATGAAAATAGTTGTATTTTCTTCGCCTTTTCGCTAGGGTATAGGTACTATGAGTTAGTTTTGGTTTTAAAAACACTCATTCTACGAAACTACTTAGTGAAGTAGTTAGACATCAATCAATAGTTCAGAAGTTGGTCAACTGCATTAACTATTGATATTAACGATGAATATTTCATTCGTTTTCTTTGTATTGCTCACTTGTTTACTTTTGTATTGGTTATTGAGGTCAACGAATTACATTGAGGTAACCTTATGGTGGTCTGAAATTATCAATAAGAATGGTTTTTAATCCCTTTGCCCTCCAATGGGGTCTTTGCGCCCCAATGGAACAATTACAGGCTGGTATGATATGGTGGATATTTGTGTCTTTGTAATATTTCATAGGTGTAACTTTTCCACTATTAATCTACAAATAAATAAAATTGAAGTGTAGTGTGTGTGTTTTTTACTGAATGTATATGAAAGTATATACGGTACTTGTAACAAAAAAACTATTTTTTTTTTTTTGTCTGTCTGTTCCGGCTAATGTCCGAAACGGCTGGGCCGATTTTGACGGAACTTTTATTGGCAAATAGCTAATTTTATAAGGAGTTACTTAAGCTTTAGAAAAAGGATTAGGATTCCCTGCAAAAAACTTAAAACCCATGAAATGGTAAATAAAATCCGATGAAAATAGGGAAGCTCATTTTACGCGGACGAAGGTCGCGGACACAGACAGCAGCTAGGTTATCATAAATCATCACATCAGTATGCAATCTCTGTATTCAATTAGTTCGTTGTAAACATTCTTGAGCAAGCGGTGGTGATCAATGCCCATGGCTTCTCCTTCACCCTGCAGTGAAATAGTTACAGGCTCGTATTTATTTATTCACAATACTCGAAATAATTGTCGTTTAATTAGTGATACGAGCCATTTTATTTAGGTATATGCTAAAAGTTAACGAATACACACAACAATTTATTCCCTCTTTTAACTGGCGTCGTACAGGAGAAGGGGGGGCGACGACATAGCTACCGCTACGGCGTAAATTGATTCGAGTCGAGACCACCCGACAGGTGTAAATGAATTGGGGTGTAGAAAGTACCCGACTTCGTGGAACAGCATGTATAGTCGAAAATGTCAAAAGCGAAGTGACTAGACGAATTGGTACGGTCGCGTGCGAGGAAAACGGTCACAATTTGGCGACAAAGCAGTGGATGGATTTTAGTAAAAAGTGACTTATACAGTTTTATTATCGGTTTCTATGTCAAGAAACGAATTGTTGTTCCGACTTACTAATGGTTTAATCAACCATTTTTTTTTATTATCACACCTTTACCACCGAACTAATGTAATTGTGCAGTTTGGGCACACATGACCTGGGAGATGGATACCTTTCATCCCATAGTACGGTCCCGTGGGATACTTTATATAATCTAATCTTACTATTATTATAAATGCGAAAGTTTGTAAGAATGGATGTTGACGGACAGTACAAAAAGTACTACAGCAACATAATACAAAAAGTACTACAGCTCCATCTATGACAAAAATGAATAACTAACATCAAAATTCTGAATCGCGCTTTTAAAGTTATCCTATATGTAGGAAAAACCCGACAACAACTGCCGGGCAATAGCCCACCAGGCACAACAACCGTCTGGTCGGATAATCCTCCCTTTTCTATAGAATTGAAGATTTTTACACCCTCTTCCTCCTTTATGTACCTATTGTATGGATGTTTGTTACTCGTTCCACGCAAAAACTACTCAACGGAAAAATAAATTAGCACACAGACACTTTATATCCTGGATTAACACATACGTTACACATGGATTTCTATCCTGGTAGTACGATCCCGTGGGACTATTACCGAACTCCACCCGAGAACCCCCAGCAGCTTCGCCTGAGTGGAGCATAAACTATTTATTAGATAAAAGATTTCACAACGTTTACTATTGCCACACACTTTATTACAAGTAAGTTTTCAGTACCTACGTATATAACGGTACACAACATAAGGGAAAGTTTACTCTGCAGTCAGAACTACTTAGGCAGATTGCGGCCTCCGTGGAGCTGTAACCACTATACTCCCTTTGTTTTCCTATTCACATTTTCTGACATGATACCCGTATTGTGTATGGGCAGAATACTTCGGTACTACTGTAGTTTGTAGTGAGTATTAGAGCTTTTATTAGGGATGAATTTTATTCAGAGCTGTAATGTAACCTTTGCATTTGAGCGAATGATCGTTGTGCAAAAGAATTTGGACTGTACTAACTATATTATTACATAGAAGTATCTTGTCTTCTTCTTTATTTCATCTTATTCTAATATTCTGCAGGCCATGTCATTTCACAAAAATTCTGTCACATTTTTTAAATTATTAAAATGCTAGCGTTCTTTCCGATGTTTAAAAAAAGAACTTGAATCACAGACTACTAGAATCATTGGAATAATCCTATCCTAATTCTAACTAATACTATAAATGCGAAAGTAAGTTTGTTTATTACCTTTTCACGAATAAACCACTGAACCGATCTTCCTGAAATTTTGCATATACGTTGTCAGGAATACAAACGGACATAGGGTTCCTTTCATCACTTATAAAAGTACTGTTCCCGATAATAATGTTCTTTTGATAATAGATGGCGCCAGGTGCCTTTCGAAACATAGTTGAATTTTTAATTATTAATTAAAACCCGAATTGTTTGTCAAATACCAAAATAACGCAAGCGAAGCTGCGGTCAAAAGCTAGTAACTCATATATTCAGCATCTTAGGTATTACAGCAGCGGGTGGGTCATAATTCTTAAGCTTGTCGAATATACTTTTCCAACATTTTCTTTACAAAATTCTAAAAAAAGCAATTAACTGCTGAATACTTAATACAAATTCTAAGGAAAAAAACCACTTCAGAACGAGGTCAAACTAATGCATATTAAAGGTCAAGTCATAAGTCAAGCTACGTAGTAAAAAACCGTCGTAAAGTTAACTGTGCTACCTTTCTGTGAAATGACCGTAATGAACCGTGATGACCCCACTGAACTTAACATAATAAGCTTGGCTACCTTTGGACGGCTACAGAGGAAAACCTCTGGAAAAATAAGGGTGACATAATGTTTTATGTAATATAGAAACAGCTGGGCCAGTTAATGGAGGGTGGTTACTGCTCGCAACGTTCTCCACGGTCCGTGAGTTCCAAGTCTTTGCAAAAATAAAAGTTTCTTGTATGATTAGAGGCCCTTAGAAAGCCCGTGACGGAAAAAACAAGGGTGTCGTAACGTTTTTGATATACAACATTAGTTTTAGTAAATGCGAAACCTGATACACGTGTCTATGTACAAAATTTCAAAACTGTATCATGAAAAATCACAAAGTTATAAGCTGTGTTCTGTTACCTAGTTGTCCGCACAAAATCGTGGTCACCACGCAGCGCGCGCCTCCGGCGTCGTCTTGAGCTTTTTGATAATAACAATTTGGCAGTAGGTATCTAAATTATTGCGATAGGTACTTAAAGTCGCTCGGTGTCCAACTTTTAATTTTTTAAATATTTTTGAGAAAAAATATAACATGGTTTAAAAATTATTGGAATCGATTCAGTTACTTATTCTGAACAAACTATATTCAGGTTTCGCATATATTAAAAATAATGTTGTATAGGTCTGTAAATCTGTAATACACCTGGCCCTCTTAATGGAAAGTTACCGCCTGCAACTCAAAAACAATAATTGCCAATGTGTGGTCAGTTTTCTCTAATACGAGAGGACACCTTTATGCCAGAATGAAAATGCATGTTTGGATATTCTTTTTGGTGAAAGCATATAAAAAACCCAAGATACACACTCGGCGTCTCAAAAAAGTGCGCACAAATTGAATTGTGCACACGATTCACTAATTGTGACAGCAATCGTTTTTCGGGAATTGAATTTAAAATATGACATAACTTGCATTGCTCACGTTTAAAAAACAACTTTGAATGGTCCGTGTAAGTTCAAATTTGGGTTTAGTCAATTAGAACTTGTGATATTTTGGTTTAATTTATCGACAACACTTTCTGATCTGACATTTGCAAGGACTTGTGCATTTAGGTTTTTTATGTTTAATGCATCAATGGGTGAAAATCGAAAATTCTTCAACGTGCTTTTATTTTGGCAGTCGCTGACATGTCGCCTGGTATAAGAGATGTAGTGGATATGTGTCTTGCTAGTTATTTATAACGCAGAGAGCTGAGCAATCGTGGTGACGAATGCTCGTTCTTTTTCCGTATGATTACAGGTCTTTGCCCTTTAATGGGGCAATTATCCACGGACTGCTATTATTTTATATCTTTTGGTTGCCACGGCTTATTTGAATTGAATATTTTATTTTTGAATTGTTTTTACTATGGATACTTTTAACGTACACATCTTGCTACATCGTTCTCACTTAATGTACCATCTCAACATGAATGATGTTACCAAGTATACTGATTTAAAAGAGTATCCATGGAGTTTCTTGCCCGTTCTTCTCCATAGAGATCTACGTTAGGAAATGGGCAACTACAGTACTTTCACAGTTTTTATGCCTTGTGATTGGGACTGTAGCTACATTACATTGTTGTCTTTGTTTCGACAATTCAAAAGTGTCTGTAACTGGCCTACTTGAAATAAATGCTTTGATTTTGATTTTGATCCTTAAATGGAACACACCACTTATTAAATAACTACAGCATGAAAGTGATACTGCATACGAGGCGAACTTTTTTACAACTTGCCTTTAACACTTGGTTAAGAAAATATTTATATTGATTATACATTAGTTCTCAATAGCACTAATTACGTACCTAGAGCACTTGCATGTGGCTTTAAAATCTCTATGCAAATCAACAGCTAGTACGTTGTAAAAATATCTAATTAACCAGCTTCTTTTGTACTCCTCAGACTTTACCAAGTGCGCGTGGGCCTCCGTGTGTCGCCGAAGGTCCCGGTGCACATCGAGGCCTCCGTGTCGAGCGGCAACGGGGCCGCGCGCACGGGCCGCCCGGCCGCCAACGCATCTCTCATCGGAGGCCTGGCCGCGTCCCGGGCCTTCCAGATCATGTACCGTAACGAGGAGGTCACGTTACGGGATATCGTGCATTTCAGAGCTCATCTCTTAGGTAAGAAGGTTGAGTTTTGATTTTTCATGATGACCTGACTAAATCCCTGTGTGGTCCTGAGCTATTTTTTCTTTATTCATTTTGTTGTGGTATCCAAGACTTGTTCTTGATCCAAAACTTCGACAAGCTTCATTGCCGCTTTTCTATCGGTCGCCCGCCATTGTTGATTCTTGTTTTCAGGAGTCACAGTGGTTGTGGAATAGTGTGGCGCACTTGTCTCAAAAAAAAAAAAACCTGTGTTGTCCCGTAATACATTCTATGATATTGAGCAGTTCAAACATAAGTAGGTATATAGAACAATGTGTCATAAAAAATTAGAGTGCAGGTCTTCAAAATCATTCGGAGGTCTCTCTATGCCTAGGGTTGCCATAAGTCCGGAATTTAAGTTTAGTGTCCGGACTGCAGAAGGAATTCTAAAACGTCCAGAATTTCCAACACAACGAATTTTAAAGACAATATCGAGCATTTACCAACATAGAAATCAACAACACATAATAATGTAGGATTGTAGGGTTCCCAGATCTAGAAATATTTTTCCCCACTTATACAACCTTAGTTTTAGTATATGCGAAACCTGAAACACATGTCTAGTATTTTTATGTAAAGAATCTATGTACAAAATTTCAAAACTATATCATGAAAAATCACAAAGTTATAAGATTGTTCTGTTGCCTGGTTGTCCCCGCAAAAACGCGGATTCCACGCAGCGATCCCGCGCGCGCGTCTCCAGCGTCGTCTTGAGCTCATTGATAATAATAATTTGGCAGTAGGTACCTAAATTATTGCGATAGGTACTTAATGTCGCTCGTTGTCTTACTTGTAACTTTTTTTAAATATTTTTGGGACAAAATATAACACGGTTTAAAAATTATTGGAATCGATTCAGTTACTTATTCTGAACAAACTATTTTCAGGTTTCACATATACTAAAAATAATGTTGTATAAAAAAAAAAAACAAAAAAGTTCTGGACATTGGAGGAACATTTCAGACAATTTTTATTTACTTTGGATTACCAACGAGTCACACCACAATTAATCTTATATAAATTAAAACATTTTACAAAATACCTGGTCTTGTAACGCACACTCAATTACAGGTAACCACAGCGTGCACATTATCGAGTACACATGCTCTAAATACATACATTTCTTTTCGTGGGTCATAATTTGATTCCGCCATTTTTTTTTACAAAGTTTTATTAGTGTTTGACAAAGGTTTGTTGCAAAGTTCTGCAACAAATCTATAAAAACACAATAAAGTTATCGGTACTGTGGAATGAAATGTCCAGAATTTTTTTTCGGAAATAATAGTTTCCTCCGTGCCTCGGAAAGCACGTTAAGCCGTTGGTCCCGGCTGTCATTTGTAGATCTTTGACAGTCGTTAGGTAGTCAGAGGCCCGAAAAGCCTGACAACCAGTCTTAGCAAGGGGTATTGTATTACCCAGTACTAACTGGGTTGTGGAGGTCAGATAGGCAGTCGCTCCATGTAAAATACTGGTATTCAGCTGCATCCGTTTGGACTGGAAGCCGACCCCAATATAGTTGGGAAAAGGCTAGGCAGATGATGATGAATAGTTATGGATCCGGGAGACCTCGTCGATGCCACGCTGTGTATTTCAGCTTTCTCGTAGCTAAATAATTATAGCAATGACAATTTTTTGTAATATCCTTTGCTATGTACTACATTTGCATGCTATATTAAGGTTTAATTATTCTAAAAGATTTGTTTTTTTTTGTGGTTACTAATGTCGAGCATTATAAATGGATTTTCCTCATCAAGACGTAAAGGTCATGGTCACGACCCGTCCAGTTCATAATTCAAACTCAAAGCGAAGGGAATCAAAAGCTCCCAATGATTTTGTGAATCCTTATTTTTCGCATCAACGGATATTTAGGAAAAGGATACCTACGAAATGACACGGGTTTCACTTTTCACAACCACTAAGCGATACTTAAATTAACGCCTAAATAGATATTGAAATACATAAAAATCTCGTGTCACGGTGTTTGTGGTCGTACTCCTCCGAAACGGCTCTACCGATTTTTATGTTTTTTTTTATGTGGGTAGGTATGAGAATATATCTTATAGTATATTTAATACCGCTAGGTTGTCAAATTCTAAATAGTAATTCTACTTTGAAAATCCAACAGAGCTTTTGATATCAGTGTTAATGAAAACAGTTCGCAGAGTAAGTAACAAAATACTAAGATTAAGATTCGAAAGTAACTAATTAAAAAGACATTAGTTACCTAGTTTTCGGAGAGGAAATTGAATCGTTCCACATTTCGCAATGACAAGCATTTGGAACTCATTACTTTCTTTTAATAGAAGTTCGCTCTGAAACTCTGAACCGATTGTTTGCCAAGACTGTTTGTAAAGCTATCCGCTGTCTTCCCGCCCCAAATGTGCTGCACGTCTGCTTTATCTTGGTGAATTTTTCACACAAACACAAGAAAATTGCGCGTACACGTCGAGTAGTAGTTCTTCCATACATGTTCTCTGATTTTCTATAGTAATCAAAGAAGACCGGACAGAATATTTAAAACTTCGGTATTTTATTTCCCTCTCTCCATGTCGAAAGCTTTAACATCAAGGGAAGACTAAAAACATGTGCCTAGCAAAGGTCATGTTCTTCATTTAAAAATATATGGACTAACATCTGGCTTTATATCAGCCTAATGTAATGTTAACCCTACTCAAAACACAATTGGTGCACAAACACAATAGATACTCAGCTTAACCCGTTCCTGTTGTTTTAGTGGACAGCCGCAATCTCAAGGAGTCCCTAGAGCGCGCAGAGTTTAGCCTTGGCGTGGAGCTATGGTGCAGCGAGGGTGCACAGTCTAGCACCCTAGCCCCGATGTCCTGTCGGGTGCTCAAGCTGCACTTCCAGCCCTCCCAGGGGCTCCACTACCACCTGCCGGTGCTCTTCGACTACTTCCACCTGTCATCAGTCTCCATGACCATACATGCAAGCCTAGTTGCTTTACATCAGCCTTACATCAAGTAAGTATTATCAGTTTTTACGGGAAGTAACCGGCAACTTTTTCTTTCTTTGGATTATGCTTATGTCCACCTATGTACCACTATTGGCATGAAGTTTAAATAAATAAACTGGCGAACCGTGGGTGCACTACACCTCTGTCTATCTCTTTGGGTAATAAATGGTGTTATGTTATGTTAAAAATGCCTGCAGTTTATCGATCGTGCATTTACGGATAACCTCTAATTCGTGTAAATTTGGATCAGAGCATCTTTTATAGGCTGAGTGTGTGGCAAGTAGGTGTGTGAGACTGTACGAGTGTATTCATATACAGCTTTTAATGAAAACTCATTTTGTAAATTACAATCGAAAATGTAGATTATATATGACATTTCGTGTAAAAAGCAACAAATTAACAAACTTACGCGTGTCTACAATCTGGATTCTCGTATTTCCGATCATTATCTCATATTAATTAATGTCACAAACTACATATTAAATCATCAATTACTGGTGTTTTATTGACTTGCCTGCAACTTAACCAAGGGCTATAAATTGCGATTGTTCTGATAACATCAGTGTGAACAGCATTGAACTTCTTCGACAGTAACATATTGTACTGACACTAATTTATCGAAGTTAACACCTTTTTTAAACTTTATTCGGCTTTCTTTTTTAATTCCACAGTATCTTTTCGTTTTCCGTCATCATTTATCAACCTCAGGATAACTCTGCATGTTATAAAAGAATATTTAATTCATGGACTATTTGCCAAGTATTTTTGAACATTTAAGAACACGAAGAGCAACCCAGGCATTATAAAATTATTTTTCACGTGACTAGTGACAGATACGTAGGTCCTCACACGATTGAATTTTTACATGTCTGTCCGCCAATCAAGGAAAAGTATCATGCATTATGTGCAAAGCTGGTGAGTAGACTTCCATGCCTTGTACCTATTAATAAAGTGCCTCAAATAGATTTATTTGGTACTTGGTGTCACAGAAGTTACCTACTTTTATGCAAGCGAATAAATTCTAGCACAACAGTATCACAAAAAGAGCATTTAAAAACATTCCAGACAGGACCTATCTTTTGCATGCTCATATTGCTCAACCGTTGCTCTAGTATTTCTAAAGTCTAGTTGATTGAAATCGAACAGTATTTTGTCAGTCAGGAAAGGTACGGTTACGTTTTCACTTCAAAAACAATGAACTCATTTATTTTCTACTTATATTTTTCAGTACTCCGCGCTCAAGTAAACAATGGGGCAAATTGATGAAGAGTGCTGGATCCTTCAATACTTCCGGAAGCTTCGAGAACGTACTCTTTGGATCCACCGGCAAATGCTCTGGTGGCAACTCGAGCAAGATTGCGCATGCTAGGTAAAGCAGAAACTCATCAATATTTAAATATTATGATTAGTGTTTCTATGTCATCTGACTAGTCTTTTCCCAGCTAGGTATATTTGGGTTTATTGTATGTGAAGAGACGTTCACAAATTACCAGTTATTTCCTTGCTAACACGATTCTTGTTACCACACAAACCAGACCCCAAAAAATACTCGAAAAAATTTAAACATTGAACAAAATAATTACTCTGACGCTGTGTTTCCAGGCAAGTCCACGCTGAAGTATGCGGAATCCTGCTAGGGTCACTAGAGGGGCTACAGAGTGCTCTAGCAATGTGTGGCTCCCCCGGTGTCCTGCTGACTCCTGAAGAGTCCTCGTCGAACTCTGTTGTTGGAGAAGTCGCGCAGAGAATAAAGGATCTTAGCGACTTTGGCAAGGTGAGAAATTGCTTCTAAAATATTTTGAACATTTTTACAGAGTAGGTAAACAAGCTCACCTTCATTAACTAATCAGCAACAAGGGGCGAAGGCGATGAAGTCAAAACAAGACCTAAGCTTTAAATAAAATTGAGATGCCCATTATATCTGGAGGTCTTCTTACAATTGCTAAATCTCTCTTCCACTATCTATGTTTATTCAATGCCACAAAGAGATTTCTCAGTACCTCAAGTCATTCTGCTTTGCCTATTTCTAATTTACTTTGGACCCATCTTTACCTCACTACACTTATGGTTCTATCTAGTCTGCGTAGTGACGCAATCTAGTCTATGTTTATTTCTATGTTGAAACTGTTTGTCAATTTTCACAGAACTTCCAGAAGTCCGAATGCGGCGAGGAGGAGGAATGGGCGATGAGTGCAGCACACGACATCGCACGACTGTGCGCCGAAGTGACGCTGCGGTGGCGAGCTTTCCTGCACCACACGTCCGACCGGCCCCACGTGCATCACGCGCTTGCGGCCAGGCATCATGCGCTGCGGTAATATAGTCACTATATAGATATAGTACTCGGCTCGGCTCGGCTCGGTTCTCGGTGGTCGTACTTTGTTGCACTAGAGTGCAACAAAGTACGACCATGAATTGACTTTTATAAATTTTTGTAGCGATCAAAACGATGTTATGTTCGTAACTGTTGAGGCAAATATTGGCAATGGTAATGCTATTCTCCTAAATATTCGATACATTTGTTAACTTACTCCATTTTTTAAAACATACGCTTTCTGCTAGTTTAGCACTAATAACTTTTACTTTATGCACCAATTCCTTTTCCAGCATAAAGCGCTTCGCCGAATGCTTCTTCGTGCTGGACAACCCTCGGCACTCGCTAGCGGGCTGCTACGACAGCAACTACCAATCGTACCAGAGCGTGGGCGAGGTGGCGCGCCGCTCGCGCTACCTGGCGCTGCTGCCGCCGCTTCCGGTGCACTGCATCGCGCTGGACGGCGACCCGCATATCATGCCGATCATATTTGAAGACAGGTGATTGAAACTAGCTTATCGTCGTGAAATCAGCACGTTTCACCACAGTTTCTAAATCATGCTGCATTAATATAAAGCGCTATAATATGACTATTAACGTTTGAGAAAGTACCGAACTAACTATCATGTATAGTGCGTGTAACATATATAATATATATATAAACTCTTTCAGGTATCAAGACACGGCAGAATTTGCTCGACGTCGTTCATTTCTGAATTCCAGTGCAAGCAAATCTGGAAGCGGTAAGTTCCGTTTCTACGAATACTATCACTTCGTGCACAAAAGCTTTTACTAATCTGTGTGTGTCTTGATACAGATCCCTTCCTATGTTCGGAGCCCCTTGGAGATGACTGTGCTTGTAGCGTTAGTTCACTCATGGACTCCAGAAGACCGTCATCCGAAGCCTCCAGAGTTACCCTCACACTGCCCAAAACAATCATGGATGTTCTTGAACCACAATTCAATGCACCGAAATCCAGTTCCAGTGTCGTTCAAGCAACTTTGACATTAGCTCCCCAAAAATCTGCCCGCGGATCCCCCAAACGAGCATTAGTTAAACAAAATGTAGTAGAACTACCCAAGGCACACAACAAACAACTCGAACTTACGGGACGAAACAGATATATCGTGCAAAACAATCTTATTAGCGAGATTCAACTACCACCAAACAGCGCGTTCGCTTCATGCCCAATACAACAAGGACAACAAATGTCTCGATACTCTACATCCACTTTGCTTGATATCAACACCGCGAAAAGTGCTTCGAATATTTCGCGTCTAGGCAAAGAGAAATCTGAACCAGGACTTGAAGTTTTTCGGCAAAAACATGAAATCACTAGCGGTGTGAGCACCCTGCCGGCGAGGCATAGCAAGTCTCTGGATCAGTTGAGAGTGTCCCAGTTAACGCCTCTGAATACCGCGCAAACACTTACAAAGAATGTGAGAAATGGTTCCAATTCTTCTGTTAATTATCCAAAACCATATCTACCGCCGCAACAAATCAAGCCCACAACATTGCCTAGAAGCGTCACAACTAGTGCGTATCCAACGAATACAACGACTCGTTGTAGTTCCAAAGGGACGGACGACTACAGGAGGAATATAAGCGAGTTTAGAGAAAAATACAAAAATCCTTGTATTAAGAAAGTTCCACACGGAGTAAATAATGAAGTGTTCCATAATGTAGGGTATAAGTACGATGGAGCGATGCAACCTAATCCTAACCAAGTGTACGGCTATACTTTCGGTAATCAGGGTAATCTGCAAGTAAACAATGTTATTCGTAATCCGTTAGAGTTTCAAAGAGGCTACAGTGTAAATTTACCCCGTCCTATGTTGCCTCCACGTAATTCTTACCCACCGGTTAGTGGTAAAACTCAAGTGACTGATCAAAATAACTTAGTTTCTAATAAACACGTACATAGATCTAATTCTACGCATGTGTTTCACCAGCAATTGGAAAATCAACAAATTGACATTGAGGCTGCTCGTAATCAACTCAGGCATGAGCTTAATTACTACCTGCAGAAAGGTGATTGGAGTTATGATTTCCATACAGGAAGTTTAATTCAAAACTATCAAAAGAAATCTAGTAAAAGCAGCGATGACAGTGGATTTGTGATGACTTTAGATAGAAGCAGTGACGGAACATCGAAATCAACTTATTCAAAGACACCGCCATCTACTCCACATTCAACAATGCCGTCGGTCAGGCATAAGAAAAGCCGATCGAAAGAATCAAAACTGAACAATGGAGGAAAGGAAAATACCAAAATGAATTCGAGCAGGGATTCATTGAGCAGTCATCATTCTATTAAATCCAGAGATAGTAAATCAGATCGTCACACTTCAAAATCTGAACGCAGTACTCCAAAATCTGATCGCGGAACACCACGTTCTGGTAAATCTACGCCCAAGTCCGGTGGATTTACTCCAAAATCAGGCCTAGCAACACCTAAATCTGGCAGAGCAACTCCAAAATCTGGTGCTACGACACCGAAAAGTGGTAGGTCTAGCGGTAAACCAGAAAAACGTTCGAAACACAAACCCTCGGAAAAGATGACTCAGTTGATGTCAGAAGCTGCATCATCATCCAGTAACGAAAGTATACCTTTTGAGCTGAGAAGGTTAGAGTCTTCTACAAGTGTCCCTTACAGTCTCGACCACGGGCCAGAGTTGTTACGACATTGTAGAAGTGCAGCATCAGTTTTAGATGAACCTAACTTAAATAATACTTTTGGCTCCGAATCTCTACCCAATTTAGCTCCTCCACCCGCATTTGAATCACCACCTCTTGATATAGCAGATAAAGATTTCAAAATACTGCCTCCCAAAAACTTTTCAAACAAGGAAGAGAAACGTCGTAGGAGTACTTCTACATCTAGTTTAAGTGAACAAAGTGGATGGGTGTCCAGCGGACGAAGCTCAGGCCCATCTTCCCCCGATAATGCAAGTTGTCAATTAAACCAGAATTTTGTTCCTAGAAAATCAGCCATGCCTAAACCAAGTAATAAAAACTACGAAGATACAACAGATCCTCGAAAAACGGAAGGTGAAACTATTAGTGACTTCAAGAGAACAGTCCTCAACGGAGATCAGTTACGAGAGCGGCTGTTAAAATTAGCCGTCAAAGTAGCTCAAAATAATTCGAACGAGAAAATAGAATGCTGTGATAAGGAAGTGTGCGAGGAATGCACCATATGTAGCGACTCTATATGCACAGATAGCCAGTGCGAATATAATAAACTAATGCACAGTAATGGCATAGACGCAGAATGCAATTCAGATACTTGTACAGCAAGTTGTTTCCAACAAATGGCGGAAGCTCATGCTGTGAAAGGTAATCAAAGACATAATTCCTTTAGCGCTGTACAAGGGAAGACTTATTTGTCTTCTAAAAGCCTGAATGAGGGACCGGTGAAAAAATCACAAACAGTTAGTGACAATCTACATCCTTACATAAGGAAAGAAATACCGCAGAAGGCGCAACCGGCACCAGCCAAATCTCAATCGCTTGACAAAACTAAATTGAAAGATAGGATACAATATACGGAAAAGTTAATCGCGGCTGAAATACGAAGCTTGACGGTGGATCGCTCCTGCGTCAAACCAAGCAGTAAGAAAGACCGTTCATCCAGTGCTGGGCAAAAATACTCGAATAAAGCTAAATCTGAAATAGATTTAGCGCACTTTATGGGTGACAATGACTATGAGCATTTACCTCCGCCGCAGCAGTTCAGAGACGCTCCACCACCACCTGATGAATTTAAGGTAAACACGTAACATCCATCGATTAACAGAAATACCAACTAATTGCAAAATACCATATTAATGGACTTGTATGTTATAGGATCCTCCGACGAAATCTCCAAAGTTGAGTCGACAGAGCAGCAAATCTTCTACTCCGTCGAAAACTCCGAGGAAACAGCCTCCACAGCCTTCCTCACTTCAGTTAGACAACCCCTTATACCATGTGTGTGAAGGTGGGTAACTTTACAAATATCTGTGTAATTCAATAATGCTTCTGCTACTAACACCATCGCTTGGCTTACAACAGGTATAATGGAGAGGCGGAAGCTGAGGCCACACCAGTCTGTAAATTCTGGCGGTGTGCTCACCGGTGGTACGCTTAATAAAAGTCAGAGCACCGGGGAGCTGGCCAGCAGAAATGATACTGGTAATGAAGTTCATTTAATTTTTACAATACAACCATCATCATATCATCTACTTACCTTATTAAAATCAATCTGATATACCATGTGTCATATACCGCCTACAACCATATTATGTTTACAATTCTTAATTCAATGTAATTTTTAATCATAAAACAAGGCATACCAAGCTGTAGATCAATCAAGCCTGTAAAGCTGTAGGAATTTAGCCTAATTCCCCAGACTTAAATTGTTATTTTCTATATTTTCAGAGCACCGAGAAAGCAATCTCATCAGCATATTCGGCCTGGCCGAATCTGAGAGGTTATTCGTGAAATGCAGAGAAGAGTTCAGACAAAGTGTGAAGTATCCGGGAGCTATCTACTCTGACTTCCCGCCTGTCGAGAACTCACTGCCGTACTTTCATATCAGCGATGAATACAGGATGTTTAATCCAGAAGGTGAGATTTTCGATTAGCTGATATTCTAAACAAATTAGCATAACATAACATCACGCCTATAATCCTCGAAGAGGGTAAGGCAGAGGTGCACTTAATAGTATAACCACATTTCGCCCATGTAACAGGGGGCGAGCCTATTGCCATCAAAGGAACATAAATCCAAATTCCGTGGCTGCTACTGAGAAATTCCTGTTGGAAAAACCCAATAACATTTTGCCCCACCTGGCGACAAATTAGCATAATCAGCCTATAATGCTTCTGCTGCGGCCTTCTCCCTCCTCTCTGTGAGAGAGAGTAGGATGTAATGCACCACATGGGGCCAGAGCGAGTTAGTGAATGGCACATGTCTTCGATCTTTTTGGTTCTTGGAAATATAGATTTCCCCACAATGTGTTCTTTCGCCGGTATGAGAGCAGTAGTGATGAAATAAAATACAAAAAATAAACTAATTTTCTCCCGTCCCTTGGAAAGCACGTTAAGCCATTGGTCCCGGCTGTCATTTATACCAGTCTTACCAAGGCGTATCGCCTTACCTAATACTAACTGGGCCGTGGAGGTCACATAGGCAGTCTCCCTATGAAAGTAGGTACCGGTATTCAGCTACAACCGGTTAGGTTAGTTGTGACTCTTAGGCAGATGATGATGATGAAACTACCGAGGTTCGAACCCACGACCCGTGACACGTGACCGACACGATATGTAAGTCGGGGCCGTTACCACTACTCCAGATAAATAAATTATTTTTACTGTCAAATCTCAACAAACAACACTTTAAGACCTTTTTACACCCTTTGAGATAATACGGTAAAACGATAGACACAACACATCTCCATCCCAGCTTTTACCATGGTAATCTGAATGTTCCAGGGCTCCACCTCATAATCTGCGTCCACGGCTTAGACGGCAACGCAGCAGACCTGCGCCTCGTGAAGACATACCTGGAACTAGGTCTGCCCGGGGCAAGGCTAGACTTCCTCATGTCTGAGAGAAACCAAGGCGATACTTTCTCTGACTTTGACACGATGACAGATAGGTGAGCGGTAAATTATCTATACTTAAACTATCTATCTATATATGTATATAAATATGTCTATGACGGAGCATCACTAGAGGACTGCTCGACCGATTTTTTTATTTTGTCGTGTTCGTAGTCGTCAGCAGGAGAATTTTTGTAAAAAGGATAATCCAATGGAAAATCGTTAATTTGGACCCGTGCGAAGTCGGCGAGTTGCTAGTATTCCATAAAGGTAAAGTTTCGATGTAGACAGTAATATTGGGAACCACTGATCTGATTCCAAAAAATATTTTAGTAATGCGAAAGCTTCATTATCCCCATGCATCATAAGCTCTATTTGCGACATTCCTGTCGGATAATTCCCGAGCATAAGGCGAGCGAATTCGCGAACAAAAACTAGTAGCACATAAATTATATCCTAAAATATGATTTGTTACAACATCCTCATCAGCACCTAGTTATTGAATTTTTTCGCAGTCTGCTAACCAGTTTTTGTACCTAAATTAAATTACATGGATAGTTAGTGAGACCACTTTACGACTTAATTTATTACAGACGGCTATCTCAATTAGTTAATATTCATAAATAATTTTTTACTATGTTTGTTTTTTTATATAATTCGTTTAGCGCTGCTAAGCGAAAAACATCAGGCTCACTTTGCAAAATATAATATTATCGTTTTAAATTTATTTAAAAAAAAAACCAATTCGTTGTTGTTTCTTCAGGAACCAGGAATCACATAGACAACATCTTGTTTAAATGTTTCCAGACTAGTGCAAGAGATCGTGACCCACATCCAGAACTCGAGCGACCCAGCTCGGATCAGCTTCGTGGGCCACTCCCTGGGCACGATCATCATCCGGTCAGCGCTGGCGAGGCCGCAGATGAAGCCATACCTGGCCAAACTTCATACTTTCCTCTCGCTAAGTGGACCCCATCTTGGAACTCTGTATAACTCTAGCGGTTTAGTTAATGCTGGTAAGTTGCAGGTCATTTATTTACACGGTGTATGGTTTATGGAACTGTTAATAGCCTGAAGCAGAACTGCCATGGTTTGGAAGGAACACCATTTGAAAGCCCATCTGACCGTACGTAGAACAAACCGTGTTCTGAGTCTTGTATTCTTAAGCATTTGGAAAAAAATTAGAAAGCAAAGGGACTCATTTTTTTCTTTCTTATTCTCTACTAAACACATCTTCAGAAACATCAGCTGAGATCCAACGTTTAACATTAAACCCGCTGACAAAGACCTCATCTTATTTTCAGGCATGTGGTTCATGCAGAAGTGGAAGAAGTCGGGGTCTTTACTCCAGCTCTCTCTTCGAGATGCCTCCGACCCTCGACGCTCCTTCCTCTACCGCCTGAGCGAGCGGAGTCAGCTGCACCAGTTCAAACATATCCTGCTATGTGGCTCTGGACAGGACAGATATGTTCCACTACATTCTGCTAGACTAGAGCTGTGCAAAGCTGCTGCTAAGGATACGTCGCTCTTGGGGCAGGCTTACAGAGAAATGGTGGGTATTTTAATAGCTTACAATATTAATTGATAAGTATAATAAACATACAGTTCTCAGTGGCCTGGCAAGATTCCTTATCATAGGTGTCATAAATACCATCGAGGTTGAAGATGCTGTTTTAATTGAGAGATGTTTCATAATGACGGATATTTTGTACCTCAAAGATCAATGGGTCATTTCTTGTCAGGGACCACACAAAAATTACAAAAATAAAAACAGGGTTTTTATGTAGATATACGAGTATGATTTAGATTATATGTATAACTTCAACGCTACTGTTTAATGCAGAATGAAGACACAACAACAAACACCTGTTACCCTCTCCTTTTTTGACCTACCACCTACCTTTTAAGAGACCACTGCCACTGCAGTGAGCCCTGCCTGCCAAGACCGTCACAGTGTCAAAGTTTTGACCTATAAGTAAAGCTCCAAATACTTAGTACCATCAACAACAAACAACATGTCTGTCCCACTCCAGGTCCATAACATGGTGTCCCCGCTGGCGGCGCGCGCGTCGTCCGTGTCCGTGGTGCGCTACGACGTGCAGCACGCGCTGCCGCACACGGCCAGCGCCATAGTGGGGCGCGCCGCGCACATCGCCGCGCTCGACTCCGACCTCTTCATCGAGAAATTCCTGCTCGTCTCCGCGCTCAAATACTTCCGATAGAACTTTAACAGAAGACAGGATTAAACGGCGACTGTTTCTGACGCAAGCAAACAACAAAAAGGTGTTACGGGACGATATCCACGCCAGTGCTGGTGTACAGTAAGAGTGAAATTAAATTTACACGCACTTATCAACATTTTCTTGCATGTTTTTCGGACTTCTCGCTTCACCAAATGACGCCTTTGCGTGACAAAATGATATAGAGATACTCGAAAACGATGATCCGCGTGTGTAAATGTTATTTCACCCTAAGTCGTCGTCAAAACCTGCCATAAATTCATCCAAACTAAAAATGATATCTATGCATGCTGGTAAGAGACGACTGCATGCCTTGACATGTTCAGTTATGACTCCAGACCAATTATTCTCCCTGCTGCTTTTGACAGCCCTTGCTACCACAACTCAAATACTTCTCAAACCTACGACATCTATGCACGAATGTGGACGAACGACAGGTCTTTTTGAGCAATCTGAGCTCATTAGCCTGAGAAGATGTAGCGCGGATGTTCAAAAATAATGGTTTGCTGCACACAATTAACTAAACACACCATATTCTAGCACTAAGCCAATAATAGTCCCGTATCACCCAAGATTTTTTTAACGGCTACGTAATAGAATTACAATATTAATCCTGAAGAAACTTCATTAGTACATTGATGTCGATGGCTACCATTATCATTTCGGAATCTATCCAAAAATTACGATGTGGACGAGAAATCGATTGACCCGACATTTTTACCACTATCGTCTCTCAAGATGACGTATCTTTGTATAAATTGAGGCACATCCCTTTAATAGAATTATATTGTCTGGATGAGTATAAATGGCCGGTGAAGAATGAAAATTATGATGAGTGTGAAAAGAAAAGTAATATAACAACATTATTTGAATGCACTTCTTCCTTAACCTTCATTCATTTGATTTTATTTTCTGCTTTAAGGCCTAGTTTAAATAGTTTCCATTTGCATTTGGTTGGCATTTAAATCTATCTGGAAATGTTATTTAGGTACTTATATCCTTAACCCTCCCTATGGTATGTAAATGATAAAATAAAGATCTATTTCTACCACTAATTTTCATGTCTGAATTGTCTATAACTTTCTGAATTGTCTATAGCATTTCGCCCATTTTTTGCATTTTCTTCCACAGAGTTGCTTCAAAGAAATTTGAGGTGGCGAGAACTTAATATGATTAGCTACGCCAAAATGTTTTGAAGCTACTCTGCTACTCAACTATTATGTATTTCCTTAATATCGTCTACAGTAGGCACTACAGGATTATCGTAATTATAAATAGACTTGGTGACAGCGTGATACATTCGATAAGAATCCTAATTGTAGAGTGATTTATGAACTATGTTGAGGGTAACTGCAATACAATCAACATTTTTAATTACTTAAGTAGATTTTAAGACGGATCTTTACACCAATTAATTAAGAGTATAATTTTAGCGACTGTAGATATATAGTTAGATGTTATTTGTATTATTGTTGTCTACGAACGGTATCATTCTAGAACACCCACATTGTTTGCTGTGTAAGTACTCATAGGGTCTTTTATATTTCATTGCATTTATGACAGTTGGCATATCAAATGCCATAATCGAATTATCTCTATATCTAAGAGTATGGAATATAAAATCGTGACTACAGTTTAAAAATCCTTGTTTTTCCTCCACTTCTTGAAGACCCGTTGTAAGGATAGCCCTACGCATTATTACTATCTATCTGATATTGTAAATAAGGGTCGGATCGTGTGTGTTCTAAAAAACATAATTAAACATAAATTAAATCAATTATTGCTGCACAAAGGGATATAAGGAGATATTATAATTAAGATAAATACTGAGTTTATCATTGTCGTGTTTATGTTTGTGGAGCAGGACGAGTCAGCCAGCCCGTAGCCTTATCGTAAACATTAATAAAAAAATATAAAATAAACTTTAGATGGAAGTTGTAAATTTTTAACGAATGTTAGACTGATCTTTAAAAATATACGGACTCGTACAGAATTATATTTAATAAGTTTCATAGATTATTTATCATTTTTTTTATTGGTAGTGAACAAAAAAAAATAACAGTAATTCAATCTCGCTCTGTCCACTTCTCTGAATTATTAATCAGTAGGTAATGTTTTATACAGGGCTTGGATTAATTGATTTATTAAAATTATTCGATATATTGTGTACGTACCCACTTACTTCTGAAGTAGTAATAGTAATTATACCTCATTATTGCTCAAGGGCAAGCTTAGAGATCATCACATAATATTATTGGTTTCTATGGAACTGGCGATTCTGGGTAGGCATTAGGATAGGTAACTCAAACATTTAAATAGTTAGATTCACCCCAACACGTCAAAGCGAATGGTATGGTCTCGTTTACTCTTTCTACAAACCTTATCTATCTAGCTACTCTTCTGTGTAACTTTTTAGCACGATCTAAGTAAGGCGACATCTAACGATTTAAATCAATGACTCGAATTACTTTTAACAAACTGTTAGGCGCGAATTATACGGAAACGGCATAAGGTAAAGGCGCGGCACAAGCGCAGCGCAGGCAAAACGCCGCTTTAAAACGTTTTCATACAAATTGTACGCAGGCAACGTGTCGTGAATTACACTCAAGCGGCGCGGTGCAAGCACGCCGTTCTTTCGTTTCGTTATAAATTCTACGCCTTCGCTGCGCCGCGCGTTCACCTTTCGCCGTTTCTGTATAATTCGCGCCTTACGTCGTTAATTTATAATTTAAAAACATTGATACGTAGAATGAAATCGTTCAAATACCTATGCACTTATTATCACATCGCCCCTGATTTGTCCTAGTAACAATCCTCTCAAGCGTGTTAAAAGAATAAGGGTAAAGTACCTACAATACTTACGTTGGGTACCTAGGTAAATGAACTCATCTGTATTATAATTTAAACACAAGTTCCATTGAAACTGCCATCTTTGTTTAAAGCCCTTGATTAAATACTTATCTACATAAATAGGTGTGTATCAAAAGATGGGAGGAATTTTGTAAATATTATAGAAAAGAATTTTATTTGTAAATCGTATGTTTAATGGCAACGTGTCGATGTTATACACTTATGATAATAAATAAATAATGCCTGAAATCTTTTTTTTTTTTTTTCGCATGAAGTCCTTTTATACTTCATGGTGTCAATTTCTCAGTCACATCCCGTGGTCAGTTTTCATTACCGGTAGATGGCACTCACCCCTATTATACTTATTAGCTAATTGTGGGCGTATTTTTGTCACGTCTGACCAACCTACACGCAAAACGGACGTGATGGTAAGTAGGTATGTTATGTAATTTTCCGCCTTCTTGATTTTTTTTTGCTCCGTCAGTTTTCTGTATAACTACTTAAAATATAGAATATTCAATAATGAGAGGCTCCTCACCGGGGGATTTTGTACAGAAACAAGTAAATCTGAACTGTGAAGGGAGCGCCGAAAGACTACATGTTATTATTTGAATTTTGAAGATAGCTATTATTAAATCACTGACGTGTGTTGGCAGCGCCATCTCAAGTATAACGGTGAAAACTAATGCACGATAGCCCTCAGGCAGAATAACCCCTCAATGCCTGAAATAATTATAATAGATGGCGGCATGTCCGCCACAACATTGCATTACATCCGAATACACTATTATTACAAGTAAAAATATAGTCATTATAAGCACCGAGTCAAAAACCCAGTGGAAACAAAACAATCTATTTAAGGTTTAAGTAGAGTAAGCCATTCGCAAACTCCAATCCCTCTGCCAAACCTGCGAAATTCAATTCAATTCTTGAATTGTATTGTGTCGAAAAGGCCACAATCCAGATTCGATGATAGGAGCAAAAAAGTTTACATATCTTTATTTTTATTGGTTTGGCAACACCTTTCAGGTTGTTATTGTTTATGTCAAATTTCTACCTTCTTGATTGAATTTACTTTTTTACCCCGGTAATAACAATATCAGCTTAGCCATAATTTGTAATACTTAGTTGAAATCTTGAAGAAAATTCAATAAAAACTTTTGCGCTCATTGCTAAAAATTGTTAAGAAGAACCGATACAAGTGCTGAAAAAGTTTACCTTGCAATAAAAACTCATCAAAGTTGCTTCATTCAGCTACCCAGGGCAGTACTACGTCATATTCCGAGGACCAAAACTAGCCTTCATATTAATAGGTACGTCTCAATAATGCCGATAGCAACTTACGTGTTCCTAGATCTACAGTCAAGCGGTCTTCCAGGCCGAACCTATGGAGAAGTACAAATCACCGAACTGTGTATGTTAGCTGTAAAACGACTGCACCTACTGGACACAGAACCAGGTCAACAGCCCCGGGTGCAGTATAAACTACGGATGGTCTTCCAGCCTGACCAGAGGTTAAACCCAAAAAGTGGCTCAATGACTGGACTAACCAAAACTCTTTTGAAACATGAAGCTGAATTCAATCAGGATGTCTTTGATACCATCAATTGTTTCATTAGCTGTCTGGAGAAGCCAGTATGTTTGATAGGCCAAAACGCTTTTGAATTCCACTTCCAGTTACTTAAATATCATTTTGATAAAATAAATGTAAAATTGTCAGATGATGTCTTGTGTACAGATAGTGCTTATGCATTTTTTGATATACTGGAAGCAGAAAACCCGGCAAACTACAGAGAGGATATCTTTGCTAAACAGAAAAACCAAGAATGTAAAAAGTATCATCTATTGTTGCGGAGAAAATTTTATTTGAAAATCCAATCCTGTCAGTCATACAAATTATTGGATATTTACTGGAGAGTGACACACTCCACTCTGTCACCTAACAGGGCAGAGAATCAATGCATCATGATAATGCAAATAGCTATAACTAGGGCTCAAAAGTTTGTTGATTGGGTCGAACAATATCACTGTCGCTTTTCTGAAGTTCCCATTATGATCATGCAACAGTGAATAGTTTGTGTTCAAATACTGATTATTTCTAATTATGTTTTATTACCGTGTTGGTAAAAATAGGTAGTAGGTAGGTTAAGTACATAACTACCTACCTACATTCTGTAAATTATGCTACTCAAGTATTAGTAATAATCATTATAGTAATCCATCCTATGGCTTTGGCAGAAGAAGTCGCTGTCCTTGACACATGCTGCACGTGGGGTTATTCTACCAATATGACGTAGGCAGTATTGACGTTCCTATTAATTAAAATAAAAACAATTACTTTGCCATAATTCTAAACAATTGAGTTTTTTAAAGTTTTGAAGATCGTCATCTCAGACATGTACATACATGAGACAATGTTAAACATGTGGCATGGGCCAAGTATTATTTTGTATTTTATACTTACCTATTTTAATAATTACCTGCTATCAAAAATATATTTTGTAAATGGTACATAATTAAAATACATAAGTATCTTTCAAAATACATCTCTGTCAGACAGAAATCTCAAGTAATTAGTAGTAAAAGTTATGTTATGTAGTAGAAGACTAGTTGTACATATATATGGTCGATTCTGTGGCCTAGAAGTCTATTGAATAAGTGTGATAAGAAACGCGACCCTAAAATGGGAGAATTTTGTAAAAAAAAAATGTTAAAAAGACAACTACCCACGCGCCCAAAAAAATGCTGCTAATCTCCGTTTACAAACTTCCCGCTCCCGCTAGCGAAAGTATTGCCAAATCGAACAATTTTTTGTCATTATGTAATTCAGTTGGAAGATACCAACTCATTTCTATATACTCCAAATACCACCAACTTTATATTATTTTTACTATGCATAACATTAGAATACTGTATTTCGTAACAAAAAACTCAATTCAATTGCACCAATAGAAAAAATATCGTAACTACATCTGTAACCTCATCCCAGTAAGCAAAACAAAATGTCAACCAGTTTGATTTTGTAGTTATCTGCATGTTATCTGTTATTGGTTTGGCAACACTACAACTAACATTTTGTATTATCTGTCAAGCAAGATTTTATCATTCAAAACAAAATTCTTTTGGAAGAGGTATTACACGATATACTCTATATTTAAATACCGTATAACTCTGCGTCGCACAAAGACATTCAAATATTTACGAGCGAGTCTCGAATTACCGGTCGGTCTGGTGCAGTCAGTAATAGATAATGTGTATAAGTGATATTTTTTTAAAATTCAATATCTGCTCGAACTGCGGTTGTGACTTATCGTTAGCTGGTAAAAGCACTCCAAGAACTGCAAAACTTTTACCTTTCAATAGGTATTCATGAAAAATTGCTACATTCAGTTACCCAGGGCAGTACTATAGCCAACAGTCTTCAGTTTAATAAGTCCTCAATAATGCCGATAGCAACGTACGTGTTCTTGGATCTACAGTCAAGCGGTCTTCCAGGCGATGACCATGGTGACGTACAGATTATCGAACTGTGTATGTTGGCAGTGAAACGAGTGCACCTTATGACCATGGATAACTTAGCGCCCCGAGTGCAATATAAACTACGGATGTGTTTCAACCCGCAGAAGAAAGTAGACCAAACAAGTGCTGCTACAACTGGATTAAAATTATCTCTTTTGAAAAATGAAGCTAACTTCAATAATGATGTTTCTAATGCCATCAACTCTTTCATCAGGTGTCTAGAGAAGCCTGTGTGTTTGATTGGCCACAATGCCTTTGAATTTCACTTCCCATTACTTCAATATCATTTCAATAAGATGCAGGTTACATTATCAGATAATATCATGTGTACAGATAGCGCTTATGCTTTTTCTGATATACTAGAACCAGTACCGGAAAACAGTAATAAAAGTTGTAACAACTCTTTGCTTTCGAAAAAGACTGCCAAAAATAATAACAAAACTAAGAAGTTCAACGAATTATGGCGGGAAGAATTTTGTACATATCCAATAGATTCAGACAAACAGTCCAATGAATGCCGGAGAGTAGGGGTGGATGATGAGAGACTAAAGATTGAGGGAGTAGAGTATAATTGTTTCATGATTATGAAGATAGCTAAAGCACAGGCTAAAGCCTTTGCTAAGTGGGTTGAACAACACCACTGTCCCTTCTCCGAGGTGCCTGAAATGGTTATGTAATTTTAGTTTTTTGTCCATATTTGTTGTATTTAGTCCTAAGTTACCTTGTAAAGTTAGCATTAGCTACTATATTCTATTTTTTTTTTTGACACATGTTACTTAAGTCTTTGAATCCCTTAATTACAGAGAAATGAAGAAATTAATGTTCCGTTCTTGATTTTATGTCTTGTTACATATTATTTTTTGTATTTTCAAAAGTTGTTAAGTTTTAATGTTGTTGATTCTATCATATGTGCCAAGCTTTGATAATTACTTATTATTATTGAACTTAGTCTTAAATAATTATGTCTGTTATAACATGGTTATAACATGATCGTGATAATTACTTAGGTGCCAGTTAATTCGGCTCACCTACTATAATTGTAAGAGTACTGCCATTTATTAACAAAAATATTATAAGTAAGATTCTCAAAAACTAGAATATAAAAAAGAGACCGACATGTTTTGTGCTTATGAAAAACCTTTTTCTCACATTGTAAGTGTAGGCAATAGCATAATTTGATTATGACTGAAATAGTTAGGAAAATATTAAAAAAATAAAAATTAGGATAGATATTATGAAGGTTAATTATAAACTATTCCATGAAAAGTACTAACTAAAGTAACACCAAGTTGTTCAGCAATCTTAATTAAGTTCAAAACTCTTTTTTAATCAATACTAAGTTAGTGCTATTCTGTTAGCTTTTTATGCCAAAACATTCTAATAGGTACATTTTTTATAAGTACTTCTTTTTTATAAAACTTCAAGTATGATGACTGTTGAGTAAATGCATATGGGTGGTTTTACTACTACCACTGTACCTACCTACCTCTATTAAATACAACAGTATTGTAAAGACAGTCTGAGGGCTCAATCATTACAGTGCTCAGATTGATTTTGTCTGATTAAAAAATGAATAAATGATTCTTAAAGACAATGTCTTTTATTTATTAAAAGTTCGTCAATTAGTACGTGACTCGAGTGAGTTATAATCACACTGACCAAACTGCCCACGCCCTCAGTGTAAACGTATGCGATGTTATTTTTAAATAAAGTTTAAATTGGCGGGCTATTTGCCTACAGTGCTACAAAGATATTTCGCTTATTGGACGTGACAGGGAGCCGCATGACATTAGTTCCATTTTTCGCCACGCCAAAATATCTCACACTTACTCTACAAACCTGTGATCAAAATATTAAAAAAAAAATTAATACAAACACAAGACGATGTTTTAAAACATAAGCTTGAAATTTTTATACAACAAAGGTTAATTTTTAGTGATTTGTAAAGCAGTTGAGAGTTCGTTGCCCATTCTTCTCCATAGAGATCTACACTTTGGAATGGACAACTACAGTACTTTCACAAGTATTATGCCTAAGATTGTGACTGTAGCTTCGCTTTCTTTGATTTTGTGACAATCAAAAGTGTAACTGTAATGGTCTAATTGAAATAAATACTTTAAGTTGGACTAATAAACGAAGTTGAATTTTTTCTTTTCAATTGAGGAATAAATTTTTACTTTTGCTGTTTCGTATGGTTACCCAAAGTTGAGTCGAACTCGAAGTTTAAGTACTTACATGCGATACGAAACACCATGGTTTTGCAGATTTGAATTGTCAGATCGTAATTTACACAAATAACCATTTTTGGAGAGCTCTTGTTAACGACATAAAACTATACACAATGGCGTCTGTCAGCGAATGAACTAGTTTTATATAACGTCTATGGTCTTACGGCCGATGTATGTAGTTTGTCCAGCTGTACCAACTCCAGAGCTATTTCCTCTATTGCTCCAACGGATCGACTTTCTTGATAGAATAGAAGAGCGAGGACAACAGTTTTTCATAGTCGCCAGCCTAGAACCTCTGTTCATGAGCTCTTTATACAAAGCAAGCGAGCAAGCTCTTTATAGCAATTAGGGTATCATAAACTATCGCAGAAAAGCATGACGAAGCCTTTTTGCGATAGTTTAGTGACGAATTTGGTATTGGTAGTTGAAAAAAAACCCGTATCAATTCGCCACAGTCTTATTGATAATGTTCTTACTAAAGTGTGTCGTTTTATTATTCGACTAAATCAGGCTGTCAAGCACAGCAAAGTAGTGTGGCACCGTTGACATTATTCATGGCAACACTTAATTTTTAATGACAGTTGTCCCGTCGCAGTCGTCGGTCTTGTGTATCGCTCCGCTGGTTAATTTTACTATTATTTATTACTATTTGGGCGTACTTTATTAATAAAAGTGAGAAGAACGCTTTAACACATCTTAAAAATCCTGTATAAGGCTACAAAGTCAGTGATTTAAGCACATTTAAGTGACATTTTTTGAACTGTTCATAAAATAGGCAATGCAGTGTTCGCTATCGAGTAGAATTCTCTAATAAATTGTGATTTATTTATTTTACGATGGGGAAATTATTGAGTCTTTTGTCTCGGGACGATTCTAATTGCTGTTCGTCGCCGCGTTACGATATATTTTTGGATTTCGAGAACGCCGCGCCCACGGATACTGAGCGCGCGGTTTACGAGGAGGTCCAGAGGGTGTTGTTAGATTCGGAGAAGATACTAGAAGAAATACAGTGTTATAAGGGTGCGGGGAAGGAGATACGAGAGGCGATAGCGGACCCGTCGAGGATATCACAGGAGCGAGCGTGGCGCGCCGTGCGCCCGCTCGTCGACAAACTCCTGCGCTGCTACAACCACTCCCTCCAGTTGCAGCGGGTGAGTCCATGAATCACTACACTCTTATAAAGACCCACTCACTATGATTTCGTCTTTATCTGTTTCTGTGATAGTAGTTGTGATAAAAAAATATTTCTAACTTTTTGGGGGTATCACATAAATAATGTAATAAATGAAACTTTAATAAAGTTCTTCTATTAATTTTGAAGGACTGTGTAAGAATATTGAAATAGTTCATGAACAATCATCAAATAGGTGTCTTCCTCATACCATTGTATTGTATAACTGGCTGGTGTCCACACCTCCATGTCCTAAACGCCTATTACACACAGTCAGTCAGTTACAGTCACATTTATTTACATTAATAAGTGTAATAATATTATGTTTTGCAGAGGGTTTGTCCATTTTTGACCTTTTTTAAAGTAATAAAATTGTTAAACAAATTTTAAGTAGATAAACTCTGTTTTAGTTTATGGGCAATATGGTAAAAAACTATTAACTTTAGACATTGATAATGTCATGTATCCAAGTGCAATAATAATAGTATTACCTTGTAATTATTATTCATAGTTATTTTTAGTCATTGATTTGTTTACTTTGATTCACATGTTCACTATGAATTTCAAAAAAAAATTTATTTATATGGTCTAACTTTTCCTTTAAATCCTTATAAATTTACCTGCCAGCTGTTCCTATCATCTTTTTTGAAAAACTGAAAAAGTCCTCAAAAGTTCCTAATTTACTATCAAAATTCTACAATATCTGAATGAAATAGAAGTTTTTTCATATAATAAATTGTCTATGAATCCTAAGTTAAATTAGGACTTGCTTCTAAGCAAGTCCTAATTTCAATGTCTTACATTATTTCCTTAATTTTGAATACCTTTGAAGCTTGTATTTAAAGGGAGGTAAAGGGTTTAATGCCACAGGGCTCCATGACAAAGGGAAATATGGGCCCCAACCTCACTAACAAATTGTTCACTGGTTTCTCAATTGTGGGCTTTTTTTTTTCATAGTTTGGCTGTAGAAAGTATATCAAAAACAGACAATTTTGACAGACTCTCAACTGTTTCTACATTAGTGGAATTAGGGTCCTAGTAATTTATCAAAAAGGTTCACATTTGCTTGTCTAACTGACTACCATGCACCCAGCAGTATTCCCCACTATCTCTTCTAAGTAAACATTAAATATTTCACCAAGAGAGTACATACATTGTCATTTAGCATCCTGTATAGTACTCTGATAAGTGTGATAAGATTACATGATGTCATATTGATAAGTTCTCACACTGATAACACTGTAAGCAAATACAATACAATGTTTGTCAAGTGTTTATGGAAATATTCACAGTTTTTATTTCATTTAAAATAAGTAGTTTAATAAGGTATTTTATAGTAAGGACCTGAATTTTGAGGTCCATTCTGTGAATATTTTATTCATTCCTAAAATATGATTATAAAACCTCACAATCATCAGCATTTTTTTTTAAATCAGGCAATAGTTTTGGCAGTTTGCTCAGAATCCTTGTTGGCAGAAAAAAACCTCAGTTGACTTTACTTACTATCTTTTTTATTCTGTAGTCCATTTTCTATGCCATCTAAATATTAAAAAAAATGTTTCGAAACTATACATAATGATTAACTTATAAATGATACGAATGGTAGAGGTCAGCCCACGGATGGGTGGCTGTCCTTTCGAAACCAGACACGATAGACCTGATGTAAATCGTTTCATTATCACGTCATGTCTACGAAATCCACTTTTCGGCCACAGGTGATTAACTGTAATCCGACCTCTAGTTAAAAAAAAATAAAAAGTCTACCCTTATGATATGATAATGGATTAAAATGTCTCCCTAATGAGTTTCATGTGGGCGACAACCGAGAACACATGACATTTATGAAAGTATAACTGGCTATAAATAATAAGTTGAGGGTGTCCATTCCCCCGTAAACGTTTCACGCTACACACGCGTGCTGAAAGGTTACCGCCCATCGACGCATTTGCATGCTTTGTGCATTAGTTAGATTGAACACAGAAAGTACACAATCATGATAAACTCAAGGTCTCGATGTTGCAAGATTTTTGTCAGTTGATAAAAATCGAGGAGTTACTGTGAAGGTTCAATTCGGTGGTTGGCATGATTCATGAAAACAAATCGATCAATAACATCCATCTGTGACCTCTTTACGAGATTGACAATCGGCACCACCTCAGAGTAAGACGGAACCCACATGGTTCAACAAAACGTCAAAAACCTGCGCTGCGGTCGTGCAAGGCGATCATTTGAGTAGAGTTTATTTCCCCGGAACGGCGCAAAACTATAAAAATCCACCTGCAGGCAGCACTAAGCTGACACACAGACTGAGGATATATTCTAACGAACGCCTAATGATTCTATTATCACCCCCTCTTTGCCACTAAAGCATGCTGGCGATAATCAGCGCAGACATCAGTGCAAGAGAACTGGAATGGAGCGGTGACTAAAACCCCCACGTTTTAGCTTACTAAAAGCAAAATTACTTTTGTAATAGAAAACAATGACCAACCTTCATTTGGTGTATTACTCTCTGATTGATCGAGAACACGCTGCAGTTGTCTGATCATTACCTACTTACTACACGTCTTGTTCTTTTATGCCTCATGACGTCATGATCAGAACTTACGTAATAAGAAGTTACCGTTTAACTTGTAAGTTGTTGTAATATCCTTATCGTCATTAAACTGACGTAAGTAACAGTAATTTATTGTCAAGTTGTACAACTAGCTGACGTGCTGGAAATCTTACGAGCGAGCAAAAATTAGTCATACTACCTACGTGCCTACCGCAAGTACAGATCCAATCGATTGATTCACTTAATAGGGGAAGCCCGGTGAAACCAATTGTTTGCCGATTTCCCAAAGAATTACTTGAAACAAGACAAGTAAGTCTTACCGTACTCAAGCACAGATCTCGCAATGAGCATGATTGGCTGAATAGAGGTTTAAGTAGACTTTAAAATTGAAAATCGTTCTGTGATACGAATCTAAGACTCGAAAACAGTCAGCCTTGAAAATCAATAAATAATTGGCGTGGACATATTCAGATGGTTTTATTACCAGCCGGACATACACGTCCGTTTAGTTGGGACTGATGGGAAGTCCACACAATCGGTAGCAAACGGCTCCCAGCAGGTCTAACCGACCGGTTAGTGTCTTTTCGGCTCCGATTGTACGTGTTTCCGGTACGTAGCGAAACGTACAATAACATTCGCTCCTTATATGGTATGGTTTGGTGTCAAACAGTATGAGTAACATTACCATAGTAGGCACAGGAATCGATGTCTTGTAAGTGCCGAACTGATAAATGATGTGACATTTTGTAAACTTCTATTTCATACTTCAGACACGCACGAAACATTGTTGAAGGAAACGTTCACACGAGAAAATGTAACAGATGAAACAAAACAAAATGTTATTATGGGATATTTTTACAATCGGTCATTGAGGTGGCACAAATATGTACCGGATCCGTGAAAATAATGATGCTTTTCATTACAGCAAGCCTGAATGCACTCGTATTGAATCGCCAACGAAAAAAGGCGATCCTTTTATATGCTTTCAAGCTGGATTCCCAGCTTGAAAGAGGATATTCAAAAAAATAGGGGCGTTCAGTGAAAATCAGTAGATATAACAGTTTTCCAATGCCTATCAAATCTAGCGTAACTTCATATTCACAGAACTGGTTCTTGTAAAAAAATAATACATAATAATTAATTCTGTTACAGTTTTCTCTATGTTTAAACATGATGTAGCTAGACCACAGACTAAATAACTACGCACTTGTTCTGATCCTCGCCGGAGAATACGATAAATAACTCTCAGTAATAAACATATCAACGGGCCGGGTCTGGTACAAACGGCACCTATGCTGGCCTCTGTGTATGTACTAGCTTCTACGATCCAGCATTAAACTCCGCTTCTAAATTCGACTTGAAATCAGGAAGTAAGGGGCGATAAACAAATCTAATACAGAACTAGCAATTGGAAATCGCACCTCTGTGTATGTTCCCTTACCAAAGACGACAAAACCTTACACATGCTCTAAAAATAGCCATCGTTCTTTTGCCTCTGCTTCCTCAACAAACTATGGTTGACCCTGGATGTCACCCGTTGATGTCCTATCGTATTAGTTCTGTCGGTCCTTTGCAAAGTGAAAAAGTCAGGAAAATGAGTTAAAATAATGATTTATTTATCATTACTTACCTAAACAAAAATATTCCGTAAGTATCATATTAATAACAAGCCAATAATACAATTATGCACATTTTGCGGTTTCGAAGTGTGGTAGGGTTGTCACCTATTCATATTCATGTTACACCAATTCACGTTACAATAAATTATTTCAATTTAAAATTGAAGTCATCATCATCTGTCTAGCCTTTTCCCAACTATGTTGGGGTCGGCTACCAGCTTCAATTTAAAATTGAAGTAAGTTAAATAAATTACGTTCTACAATATGTATAGTACGTCCAAAAAAGGCTGGGCTAAGTCAACACACGCTACCGTGAAAATCTTTACAAAATAACTCTGCAGTCTCCCCGCAAAAAAATTGACGATCATCATTCCCGAGGATATTGATATAAATTTCCTTTTCAAATATTACGTAAGCATAATAGTCCAAGATCCCAGGGCCGCCAGAAATTTTCTCAGTAACAAAATATGTGGCATCAAATAGTTTTAGTATGTACTCTGAACGTATGCATACCTGCTAACTTGTACCGACGACGGCCAATTTTTAGATATTATGTGCTAAAGTTGCATAAAAATAATTTAATTAAAGCCTGAGTGCCGGTTTTTATCGTTACAGAGAATATTGTTGAAAATTAATAATCAACACTGCTGGACATAGCCCGTTGACGGCAATTTCTGCCGGACGCTTTAAAGCGCGGAAAAAATAGCGTGAAATATCACGTAATTTTTTTAAATAAAATCAATCATTTTTTGATGGGTTCAATAACAATGCAATCATACAGCGAGATCTTAGTTGTTTCAGGGGGATGTTTGGCCCAACTATGATTGGTCGTTCTCAAAATAAGTACTGAAATTATTACTGAGTATCAAACATAAAAAATAATTCTCAGGCTATAGGTAAAATCACATATTTTTTTCCGTGCTCACCACGGCCTTTCGACCTGAAGCATCTGGCAGTGTTAATTTTTAACAATTTTTATACAACATATAAAAAAATCTGATTTAAGAAAAAATATTATTATTTTTACGAAACTTTAGCACTCTGATATCTAAAAATTGGCCGTCGGCACAAGTTAGCTGGTATGCATACGTTCACAGTACATACTAACACTACTTGATGCCACACATTTTGTTAATGAGTTAATAAGTAAAGGTCTGGCGGCCCTGGGACCGTGTTCTATAATGTTTCGTACTAACCAGCTGTAACGTTTTTGGAGGAATATTGCGAAATTACCTCCTTCTAAAATTAATTACACGGTCTGCATATTTTTGGAACCTAATTACAATTATGAAATCTGCTTCTGATATCTAGGTCAAACTTAAAATGTACGCTATTTTTGCAAGTTCTTGATGCACATAACCGGAGATAACAATAGCTTCCCGTAGTAATAAACTAAGTATGTGTATAATTGGAGCAAGTGCTCGCTGTTCATTATCCAATTTACGTAATGATAATGACCTCTTCATTCCACTTTCTAGTGAAGTCTTTGTCTAAGTGCAATTGAACTTAATTGTGAAGACTTATCTTTGATGCTAAAACCGCTTCTAGACACATTTGAACCATTTTTTTATAATGTGTGTCGAAAGACCTTGAAGATAGGTACACCATCATTTACTATTTGGTGTTGCAAAGCGTAGTATTTGAGAGCACTTTATTTGTCAGTCTGCAATGCGGGTAGATTGATAAAATAAAAGAGCAACCAAAATCCCGACAACCCTCACTTCCAAATGCAAAAAAAAAGGAACAAATAATTTGAAAATTAGAATGCAGCATACCTAAGCAACCCCACGTTCATTACGTGTGTGTCAATCATCCAATCAGAACGGTCACAACTCACACGAGTCGCGTGAGAATGCGCGGTACACGATAACGCATGCTGCATCCTCCGAGGGCAATGGAACCATCAATTTATTTGCCTTATTAGATCTCCTGATTTATAATACATAAATTAATAAGAACATTGTTGTGCCTCGAACTTTGGAGCTACTGATTCCAATTTATGTTAGTGTTTAAATTGGTGCTACGGCTGCTTACACAATGTTTTAGTATTATGAAAATATTACACTAGAAGTGTTTGTTTATAACTGGATTGGTAGACGAATAAAACAATGGGTCGTGCAATTAACGTTTACATGTTATCAGTTCCGTGTTGGACGTGGGCCTCCCTAATGGGAACAGCAAAAATAAAAACAATCCTGGGCTAGTCAGTGTTCAATAAACCACTGCGTTTGTGCTACATTGCCATTAGTGATAATCACTCTATTTTCGTAGCCAATATAGTTGATGCTTCTGAATACACGTGGAGAACTTCCTTAATAACTATTGATTTGACTGAAGATTCCTTACTGAAACAAAGTTATACAGTTAGCAATAAGAAAATAAAAAAATATGCAAACTGAATAGAACTTTAAAGCATCCACGCTTCTACGAAAAGCGGACAGCATTTTTTTTTGGTTTGGATCTAACGAGAGCATCCTGTGGGCTGTGTTGAAATGAAAACTAATATCGACAGATATTCCACAAGGTAAAGGCAAAAATACAGGTTATCACATAATATACAAATTATGTGTCTATTATTCACACGTCTATAATAATAGCCCAGTTAACTAATGATTGATACAGTTTAATTTATTTATATGAAACAAATACATTTGTAAATAATGTTTTTCCTTCCTCCTGGCAAAAGTTTTATGTTTATGTACCTATGTTACATGCGACACACTGGATTGAATCAATCGAGTAAGTGTGTAATTAATTAACTGGAGTCAAGTGATGATAACCTAGCCTCTTTAAGAGATTGATATGGCTATAACTCAATTCATAATTATTGAAGTTTAATGCAAAGTTTAACTTTTACTCTTTGACAGACTACCACAATTATATGCAGAGCTGCACTGAGAATAGCAGGTAATGCGAGATTGTTCCGTTCAACGTCTGACAAAGCAATATTATCCTTCCACGCAGTGGTCCATACAAAGCTTATTCTAACACGAACACCAATAGTTCTTGCAGAATGTAATTCTCCAGATTGCCATTTCAAACCGCAATGCGCGGTCCATTTTAGTCAGAACAATGACAACAAACGTCAAGGAGACGTGAGTAATAACATAGCTACTATCGAGTTTTGGATGCACAACCATATTCCTTCTCCTCGTTTATCGTACGGTTGGAAGGAGACAAACAACGTTTTGTAGCTTGCATGACGTGGTATATTGTTGAATAGGGATCCTTATAAGGTGCGGTGCGGCAACGAACGCGCTGCGGCATTTCGCAACGTGATATCTCTTACGGAACGTAAATGTTTTGGGACCAAGCCTCTTTTTGATATAAATGCGTACATAATTTATATACTTGGAAAGGCTTTCTTTACTAAATAGGGTACAATTAACAGTTTTAAATGAATTCAAGATCAGAATTGCATCGTCCCTAGACCCTAGCTCCAGTTTCGCAACCATCTGGCGAGTTTTTGCGTTATTTAAATTACGCAGGTGGGTTTGGGATCGCAGTATATTATTAGTATATCCAAGGACTCTGTTTACAACCTTCCTTTAAAAACCCTTTCTTACCGAGGCCATGGTGTGGACTATTTTTAGACAAGGCAAGGCCATAAGTCGAAAGGACCGAAGCGAATTGATTATCTTACGATGGCTTCTTTATGCGCATTTTCAGTTATTAGTTTTTGAGATTGTTTCCGTCCATATATTATTGTCTGTGAGAATTTAATACTTTAGTATTATGACATCTTCAGAAATCGTTTAGATTTTGCATACTTTACTTTCAATACGAAATAGGAATATGTTCCAAAACTTAGATTTTACTGTTCTTTCTGCATGATTGTTGGGTTAGCGTGTCGCATTTTTCTATACACCTCTAATCTTCACCACTTTCCACATTGTATACTACATAATACTATGTACTTTGATGTACCACTTACCAGTCAACTCCGGAAAGATAAGTGCTTCACTTTTATAAGGACCTCAAATATGCAAAGTTATAGTACCAACTAAACCCATTTTGTTAAGTAACATACTCGTACGTTTGACTTGGTTAAGTAAGGAGTTTTGACGAGCTTTTGCAAGAATTTACAGGAACAATGGGGCTTTGTAGGTGCCTCGGAGAATTTTTTTAAAAGGAACCCGCAAACCGATAATTATCCAAGTTCTGTTGGTTGTTTGTAAAAACATTTTTTTTGTAAATAATGACCTGTGCGTTTCCTTTTAATAAATAGTTTTACTTAAACATGTTTCTGTTCCGTCGGTTGCCAGCTGCTCTCACGTCTTCTGTACTACTTATATATATTTACTTACTTACGTACAAACTACATCGAAAGGGGCAGGTGCAACACGTCTACAAATAGTTAGGTGCATTTAATTGTACGTCCAGCATCTACCTTTATGAAGGCATATACACCGTGACTTTTTAGTCGTCTTACAAAGGTCGTCCACTCAATGTACCCGACATAAAATAGCTCTAGGCGCGATTTTTTTAATCTTCCGTAATAGGTACAAAAAAATAATAATAAAAAATTAAAATAAAATTATGAAACATCCTGTTAATGATATTTACGTGTCAAACGGGAGAACATATACCTACCCAGCACTCGAGTCCAGTAGATCATCGCTCGCAACAGGGTGTTTTAACTACGTCATGCGTCATAATACTGAATAATATTTTTATTTTTAAATTATTAAAATCTCATAAATACCATTTTTTTTATGAATGTTTAGTATTCATTCGATACATGAAGTGGGCTGCCGTTGTAAGACGACTAAAAAGTCACGGTGTATAAAAAAGATCCTGTATGCACTGACATTTAAGCAAGCCCTGCAATTATCCTTAGTCATTCATAATCATAAGTGAATAAGACGTGTGGTATTCGACGTATATCTATAATACCTGTTACAGATTGCACCTGCGCTCGTTACTTAGCCCTATTATGATTTACAACAAAAATAATCCATTACATTTCATACAAATCGTTTGCAGAAATATCTGCTCAGGAAAGCTGCAAATAGATAACGTTTTCCATCTTCAAGAGAGCCATTATATTCTTTTGAGCTTGTCTTGTTAGTTGTTGGTATTCTTTTGTCGTTGTTTTCATCAAGGTTTTGTAAAGATAAACATTTTTAATTATTCTGGAAGTTTATAAGCGAGCCATTTCAACAGCAGTGGTGGAACAACGGGTGGGTAGTCATGATAGCGCATAAATTACAATCCGACGTTTGGAGACGATGAACGAATTCTGAACTTTATTCCATATAAAAATTGCTCACATTTCAGCGTCGTGTTATGAAAACAACTTCAAAGTCTCGGTTTCAACCACAATTTATGCAGTACCCTGAAAGCACGTCCAACTTTGCACACGAGTAGTGTTTTGCACGCAAAGCACCACACTGAACTAAGTTTGGTGCAAGTATTGGCACGTAAAGTGCAACCATGTCGTTAATGTCGTATTGTTTGAGTATAATGCTGACTGTGGGTGCAATGCCTTTATTTATCGGTACTTATGTGGGTGTTACAGAATGGAATTTCATTAATTTCACTCGATATAGTGTGGGTCGGTGCCCACCTTAATGGCTATTACGATAATACTTAATAAGGCTTGAGCAATTATAATTACGCATGCACAACTCAATTAAAAAGTTGTAAAAAAGGAAATGGCTACGTTACTTAGTCAACGGCTGAAGTAGCGCGTTGCATTATACATTCTATTGGAAGAAAAACTTGTAACGTGTTTTATGAATATCAAGGTGTCCTAATAAACGTTATAAATGCTAATTGGCCAGTAGCATGCTGCATGACGCACTAGGCACACATTCATCAGGTCTAACAGGAGCTGTCTACGACCACGAGACAGATGATCGTGATGTGGAACCAAAGTTAATGGTGCATGGAGTACGTTGCACTCGGATATAAAGAATGCATACTTTCTGTTTACTGTGTGTAATTTAACTAAGATTTTTCTTTTAATAAAGACATGAAAAGCTGAGAAAATTACATTGATATGCAGAAAGCATGAAATAGTGGAATGTTTGCTATCGGCAAGTTTCACAACGAATCAAAACAATAACAATGAAATTGGATGCGTTCATAATAAAATAATGGTAATTCAAACAAGCGCTTTATGTTTTAAAGTTATGTAGACATGAACTCTATGGTTTAAAATGGTAGTAGGTGAATAGTTCGTACACTTAGTTATAAATAAGGAAACACTTGTATTCCATAAATAGAGAGAAATGACACCCGCACTCGCTATCGCTTTAATTTCTGACCATCTGGCAGAATTTATTGCTCAAATCTCGCAATTGGTCGGTAACTGGTGTTAATTTAATTACTGCCCCTGATCTCGTGTGAGCACTTAATTGAACATCGCGTTTGTACGACGTGAACAGTTAATATAAACAGTAGACCATCTTACTTAACACTATTACTGTGCAGTACTGTAGGCGTTGCATCTTAAACGCCACATTCGTTACGAGCTGGCCATTTGCTATTTTATGCCTCAGTTAGCTCTTGGTATCCCGAGAAAGCATAAAACTGTTACATCACTATCTTTATTCTATAAATAATATGTGGTCCTTGTACCAGTTCTTGAAGGATTATGACATTTTTAGCAACAAGACAAAGATCAAGAAATCACTTGAAAAAAAAACTCGTTTACAGTAAACCAAGTGCAATTAAGTGAAACGAGTAGAATGATTAAATATAAACCTTGTAATTATGTACTTATCTTGATTTATTCTCAGCATAACTTGAGAATGATGTTCTTCTGTGCGATATTTCTTTTTTTTTGTGCAAATTCACTTCTCAGGTCACTTTGGGTCTCTTTAATATTATAATGTTGGCAATCAATTTAGGGTGCCAGCTGCCATTACTCTGTGGAACAGTGAACGAGCATTCCATTTTCATCACATTTCTCAAATGTGATTAGCATTTTATTTGGAGTATTTTCTGAATAGAGAAGTAGGTAGATTCCGCTCGCGGTTTTTCTCAAATCTACGCACACAACAAGGCTACTACAGTTCTTGAACAAGTTTGGAGTTAAGAATCAATGCTGGGTATATTTAGCAAAATTACAACGTAAAAGTCATGTTGAACGAATCAACAAGTCCTCTGTTAGTTTTCTTATACACAGATAACTGACTTTGATTTCAATCAATGTGTATGTTGATGACATTCGTATGGCCTAAATCCATACAACGGTAGAGTAATCTTATCTTTTTTATATATCTATGCCAATGACCAATTTTCTTGTCAGTTACAATAATTTTGCAGTGGGCCTAACCTTGACGGATATAAAGGATCATTTATGCTTCCCGAGAACGTTCCGATCTCCTTGGGACGCGTGCGCAACTTTAAAATATCCATTTACAGTATTACATCATCTTCGTCGAATCCCAGAATTATCCCGTCTGGTGGGATCATAAAAAAAAAACTTACCATCCTCTCCACACGTGATTCACCACGTTTTAATTTGTATGAATCACCAATTAATATATGCGTTTGCGCACCTACTTGTGAACTTGTGAGGTTTGTTCGGGAAGTCATCTTATGTTTACAAGTTATTTTTGTGGTGACACGCCCTTTAGCGATAAACATGTTTTTAACTGAATAAACTGTGTTGACGTTATGTAGAGTGAGTAACTGTTTGCCAATATAGCAACATAATTTTGCATCCGTATCTTTGAACCTTCGTAAGCATATGTCAAATCTCATCTTCGTTATATATCAGTGTGTGCCAGATTGGTGTGGATGGCCGATAACCCTGGGTAATCACATCCCTTTGCCATTATCATCGAAGTGGGTCTTTAAATATTCATCACTCTTTTGTAGCTCAAAGCCATAAAAGCTTCAGTGAGCTCTTAAATGTGAAAATTTAAAAGCACAACTATGTAGGCACTATAATAAGGTTGAGGTCAGTCTATTTTCAAGTGTTAATCTAAAAACATATGACTTTATCTCTGAAATAAATCCTCGAGTTATGGCTTATTCGCGTGACCGAAGGCTGAAAGTAAAGTTCGCGGTCCTACCACTACTCTCATTTTCATAATACACGTTTTCCCTGCTTTTTAAAAACGGCGATTTATATGTATTAGACGTAGCAACAGGGTAGGACACCAGTCTTTTAATTAATCAAATGTCCGCTTGTCATTCAGGGCGTGATGTACAAGAATAAACTTTAATTACACATCAAAGTATCGGTCGGCGAGTTGATTATTCCCGACACTTTATACAGCATATTGAACTAAATGTACGCATTACGAACTGTTAAGAACAGACGGGAAACAATAAATCACTTCGCGGCTGTACATCATTTTAATTATTCTTGATTATAAAAACAATAAAGATGCTGAGAGAAAAATAGAAAAGCAGAGATCTAAAGGCACCATTATACACAGCCAGGAATTTAAAATTAAAACATGTTGAGTATGAAATGTGAAATGTAGATAAGCCACTAGAGTAGGTCGCTTAGGAAACAGGAACAGAGGGCAAACGATAAAATAATCGGTTACATTGGTTCCCGTACCAATAACCAACCGATGCAGACTAATCGGCTGAATTACGATCGCTTCCTGACATTGTTTGAAAACGGTTCACAAAGGCTCCGATTTTGCTAACCATGTCACACGAGGCTAAAGGCCTAACTGCCATTTAACACAAATATTTTGATAGGACTTAGATAACTACGTTTATTGGCGGCGGTAATCTAACCGAATGATAGCATAACGTGACCTGAGAAATCGATTCAGTGGAGCGGGCTTGCCTCCGGAAACGATAGTGATTTGAGCGAGTAACACAACAGCAATAACTCGATACGGATTTCTGGAATCTGCTATCATCCCCGAAATCGAATGTAACCATCTGTGCAAGTTAATCTTAAGATTGCTCTGAATATTACATTAATCCTAAGAAGTTACAAGGGGATATTCAGTTCTTCGCAAGAATAAAGAAACCGTACGTTTGTGGGTTCCCAAGGGATTTAACTTGCACGAACATCGTGTAGCTGAATATAACATAGACTTCTTCTTGCCATTCGTGTTTACTGTACGGAGTAAAGCACGGATGTTTGCCTCATTGTGCTTATTTCTAGCTAGTAGCTATCACAACAATGGTCCCGGTCAATAAAAGCAGTCTTTGTACGTTTTTCACTCTTTGCCATGCTTATTTCGAAGTGAAAACACGCGCCGCCCGCCGTTCAACTTTGTTTTTCTACGGCTGTTTGATAAATATTTTCTTTTATTTAAATGTCAACGCCTTAGTTGAGCGTAGAATTCTAATTAAGAAATGTTTAATTGATAGTCTTGCTGTTCTATTTGTGTTTGGTGCAGTTATCGTTCTAAAGCTCCCAACATCATTCTTCCGTTTTCCAGATATCTTCATGAAGAAAATTAAATATTTCTGCAGAATTAACGTTTTTTTTTTGTTGACAGGTAGTCCCGCGATTGCTGGGTTCACTAGTCGGCGGGGCGATGAGTCCCACGCAGCATCTTGAACAGCAGCAAGCCCTCGTCAAGCAGTTCGCAGAAATATTAGAATTCGTTCTCAAATTCGATGAATACAAAGTAAGTACTACCATAAAACTACGACTTGCAAATATGGGTCCTTAGCGAACGATCTTAGAGGAAGGATCAAGGAATATAATTTTATCATTAACGCATGTTCATGATCTCATTATACAATTATCAATCATCTCATCTCAACGCATAGGAGCTTAGCATAATTCATAGTCCCTTTAAAACCATTGGCGACACTCACTCTAGAAGATGGGTCGCCTGTTCTTTGTTTCAAAACACTGCTAATATTCACACCAGCCTTTAGTATGTCGCATCAATTATGCATGTTAGCTGTAACCCACGCTTCGCCCGCTGCTCTTGCTATTATATGATAAACTCTTGTTTCTGGGTTAAGTCATAATTTTGTATGTTAATCCGTTACATGTATACTACGTAATTTGATTTGCCTTGTTGCAGTAAAACGCAATCCGCCTTCATGTCCGTTAAGATGGTAAATGCATTGTTGATTATCTAATGGAAAACGATCATTAAGTGTACCAAATAGCTTATTCATTGGTTGGGCTACTAATGCTGTAAAATTGTTCAGTAATCTCGAATGTTTTTCATACACTTCAGTGGGATAGAACCCAGCTTTGGATTCGCAAACTTTTGTTCAAGTTTGTTTAATACAGCTTCAGTGGAATCCATGTTTTGCTTCTGGAAACTCAATTCTTTCTGTGTCGTATTAAAGTTATACATATCTGAAGGCAACGTCGTTAAACTTTTTCAAGTATTTCTTCAGAATGGTTTTGCTTGTTCAAGTTTTGACAAATCGGGCCTTTAGATAACTAGACAGCATTGTATATACTTTACTTCACAGTGGCGAAGGTTCCATACAACTCGATTCCTATTGGCTTACCTTTGAAAAATGGCACAGTCAGTATTCTATAGACAAATAATATAATCACATTAAATATATATATATAGACCTAGATAACGCGAGAGCAACTACTTCGCGTGCCATATTATTATGTAGCTTACGTACAAAAATCGTAAGTGGCCAATTTCGAACTCAGTTTGCATCGGAGCATAGCGCTAGTCGGACGCGAGGGGGGCGCCGTCCGCGGCGGCGTCTTTGAATCGATTTGATTTTCCCATCACTAAATAGTGCTTGTGACGTCATAATCGGTAGTCAAAAAATGGCACGCTTGGTTTTCATACAGATCGTGATACTTGCGTTATCTAGGTCTATCTATATCTGTGACTCCGGCTTACCTCTTACAAAAACTTACCCTTCGCTACTGTTACTTCATACTGATTAAATTCGCATTCGGTAAAAAAGTTTAGTTTTTAGGGTTCCGTAGCCGAATGGCAAAAAACTGAACCCTTATAGATTCGTCAAGTCTGTCTGTCTGTCCGTCCGTTTGTCACAGCCACTTTATTCCGTAACCATTAGGACTATACAGTTGAAAATTGGTAGGTAGATGTATTCTGTATTCTGTGAACCGCTTTACGATTTTTATACAAAAACAAAAAAGATTAAGGGGGACTCCCTATACATGGAACTGAAACTAAAAAAAATCATCAAACCTGTACGTGCGGGGTGTCTATATTGTAGTTGGTAGGTGTCAAGTGGTTAAATGTGCCCCCTAATTTCTAAAGTAAGAGGAGGAAAATTCTGTAAATATTTAGGATTGTAGAACGTAAAAAGAACCTTTCAACGAAAATTGATTTGAATAAGCTTTGATGTTTAGTTTTTTGAGATAATTATGGGACTTTTTCATCAAAGCAATAACTTTGTTTTTCATTAAAATACTATGAAATACAAATTTAGTTTTGCTGTTGAATGTACAACAACATGAATGAGCCTCCAAAATGTATTTAATTGTTTGGAACGGAACCCTGTGTGCGTGTGAGTACGACTCGTACTTGGCCTGTTTTATTCATTAGAATTTCGATGTATAAACATTAAAACGATTGTAGATCAAATTAGTGTAGTAGTGAGAACCAAAAAGCTTATTTGAACTGAGAGCCTGAAAGTCAGCACTTTTTGAACATCAATATTTCATAAGCCAGTCCCCCAAAACGCCTTACCTTCACTACTTCCTGTGTTTCAGCAAAGAAGTAGCGCAAAAAACTCCCTAGCAACACATCTGTGTGTGGCTATTATACCACGAGGTCTTACTGTAACACTGTATTGTTTCAAAACAAGAAATCAATCAAAATAATTGATGATTAGGAGCCATTGTTTCGGCTTTTGCGTTCGCTTTCAATAATCTATAATGCAGGGTCAATGGGTGTAATTGATTGACATAAAACAAGTCGTACAGCCATCAACATTTTTGTTTGTTTTGTTAACCAGTGGCCAGTCAACCAGGAAAAGTAATCAGTTTTAGTGGTTAACTGAACTTTTTCTGTTGTGTCTACATGTGTTCACTGTAAGCCAATTTCAGATTTCTCCATGACTCAATACAGTTTATTTTGTTGTATTGTTTTGATGGTAACCATTCTGAACCACATGTAAACGGCCACATGACACGAATGACCTTACATGTTTCAGAAGAAGCTGCAACACAATACGAACAATCAAAGTGATCTAACGTTCACAGCATTGTAAGCAGCCAATAACAGACAATAAGTCACAATGATATAAACAAAGCGACCAATCGTTCGGTCGTTCCCAGCCTATCTGATGCAGCATAAGTAATTCAATTGCTGGGCCCTTTTGACCCCAACCTTGCGGTGTCGTTGCTCCTAGTTCACTGACTGCTATCTCTCGCGAAACTATTGTTTTGTGTCTAAAATCACAGTTCATAATTAGCTATTTTGCTAATGTGAAAAGGAGTGCCGCAGCATTTGTGTGAACGTTAATATTGATAGCTCTCTTGGGATTCATAATTGAATCGTATTAGTTTAAGCATGAACGTGTTTCAGATTTAATTGAATGTTTATGTGTAGATTTGGAGTAATTGTAAAGCCTTGGATACAAAGGACTGCGAAAGCCATAGATGTTCCCATTGTGAAAGAACCAATTTTGCTGTAGCTTCAATTTTGCTTTTCATACCATTGTATGCTTAACAATATTGATCGATAATCAATTAGCTGCGAGATTATTGTTTGGCGAACTGAATATTGAAAACATTTACAAAAATGCGTTATCCAAATTTCCATCATCAAATGCTAAATTACCGTTCCCATCATTTGAATAACGACAAGTAACCACGCTTATCATATCCATTAGTGATTCCATTCCCCTTGTTGTTCCTATCGCAATAGAGGAAGTTAGTGTCCATCCTTCCGACCTAACCCCTTCGTCACCATTTACATCAACCCTAGAAAATGAGGCACATTCGGTTAGGCCACTTGAAGCTTGAAGCTGAAATACTGTGCCCATTACAACAAATATTTCAGTGCTTGACTACATAATAAGCCTGTCAATATCCTTATCTACAAGTAGTTTCCAATAACTAGTATTGGTTGTCTAACTATCGGCATAATTAATCTAAAGTGAAGCTATCTGAATGTTAGTCATCGAGTCGAAAAGGGAACAATTTGCGAAGGCTTTGTATAGAAAGTGAGGTGAGGCTTGGCTCGTTTCGCGACCTCGTCGGTGACTCACGGGCTTGCATCCGATTTATTTACGTTTATTTCTTTGTCATTCGAAAGAATAGAATTTGATAATATGCTTCTAAGAAACTATAACAATATCGTTGGTCTAGGCTTGTTGGTCTTCTTGCGTTACGATTGCGAATTGGAGAAATGAGGACTCCGACTTTTTGCGAATCGTTTTTCGTGATTGGATTGGTGTATTCTGTCTGGCTTCTTTGCTTGGTCCTCATGTTTTCAAGGCCTGTTTTCGGTCTATCCAGTCGTGGCTTGGAAATTCACCATTAACGGGGTGCCAATACTGCTTATAGGTGACCAAAAATTTTTGATATACACGAATATTTTTACATCGTTCTGGAGCCGAAACATAGTAACTCCAGTCGAGTAATAGTTACTATTAGCATTGTTATTGTTTTTTTAAGACATCAAATAAAGAAGTTAGAAATTTATCACTTTTATTCTGTCATTCGAGTTAAATCTTAGTAGCGGTTTCAATATTTCATTCATAAACGCAAGGTCGTGCACTCGCGGTGGGTCAATGGACTCCGGACGAATAACCAGCTGATAAAGTACTTGCAAGTAGATATTTCATTTCAGGTACGATTAAGGTTGGTGTAAGTTCATTTACCTCCATCATCTCTCGTCTCCTCGTAAACGAGAGAAATTAATTCACCAGTCTCGCATCACGAAATCACTAATACTCGTACCTATTCAACTACACAACGACGAGTACGCTTGGGAGTTTTTTTTAAGGCAATGAATCGAGTGTTGATCAATCGATCTAATAGGTACTTAAGAAACATACCCAATACCCTACCATATGATAAATAAAAAATAGTATTACAGCTTAAAACAATTTTGTTGCGGCAATGCTAGTGGCGGCTTCTACAAAGGCAGGCAATTCGAACAGAAAAAGACCCTATTTTCATAACGTTAACCGTGGAATTCGGTTGTGCATCCTTGTAAAGTCCACTCCAACACGATACAATAGATTTCTCAGAATATTTTATAGTAAACTGCGTATTTACCTAGTTTGATGAAATTTCTAAATTTCACCGTTTACGGTTAAGAAATAAAGTCTGAATTCGCTTTTCGTGTTATTATTTGTTTGCCTATTTATCTACCGCGTATGTATTTTTATTTATGTTGATGTACCTATCTTAAAGAACACGGCGCCGAATTATTGCTTGATTTAAATTGCGTTTATCTACTTATAAGTTCAATAACTCTAATTTTTCCGTCATACTTTCTACAGGCTTAGGAACGTCGCGTCAGTTATACATTTTACGTATCTAAATACTTACTTACTTGTACACTTTTAATGTCAAGATAAATAAATACAGGCGCAGGCGTATTTAAAAAAAATTGAGCTATTTACAAACATAATCATTATTCACAATTTATACTTCCCTGTATTCTGTATTCCTCGATACACAAACGGGCACGTTTAATGAGATTGTCTTTTAATTTAGCTAATGCGTCTCTGTCACTTTTCACAATATTAAACGCGTCCACAATCGCACTTCTTAACTCATCTCGAGTAGTAGGTATGTTCCTCGAAATAAACTAGTCTTTTTATCTCAGACCACAAATAAAAATCCAGTGGGGTTAAGTCAGGGCTCCTTGCGGGCCAAGCCACAGGGCCACCACGACCTATCCACCGCTCACCAAACTCACTGTTCAGATACGCACGCACTAAATTCGCATAATGAGCAGGGCATCCAACAAGCTGATAGTACATACCGCGTAAATAAGCCAGAGGCACATCCTCTAGCAACTCCGGTATCAGATTCTGCAGCATATCCAAATAAGAACCACCAGTCAGGTGCCCTTCAATAAAAATAGGCTCTATTATTTGGTCATTAATAATGCCTGCCCAAACATTCCATGATCGAGGAGGCGCTGGGTTACAGCCAGATTGGTGGAGGTGAAGGGAACTTGAGGATCGGTGATTCCACGAGCGCGCAGTGAGTTCAGGTTTTCCGGCTGAGCATACAAGAGTCTAGCCTCTTCCAAGTTCTGGTGCGCCATCCCATAAAAATCCACCATTGCCCATTACTCCACATTGGAGTAGACATATTGCCGAATCATTTTTGACACGTGATTAGGTTACGCGTGAGTGACCTAATACAGCGAAGCGCGCGACAACACTAGGAAGAAAGGGCGCCAATCGCGTCGGCTAGACTGTGTAAGCGTGGGGTGGGGGCGTGGCTTACGGATCAAGCTGTCTGATCGATGAATGGATTTTTCAATGGGTATCGTTTGCATGTGTTGCCGATCGTCGATACGTTACGTACACATACATATGCATTTACCGCAAGAACTACTACTTCGAGTTCTCATTATTTAACAAAAAAAACAATAAATTTAATTTTTCGTGATTTTTTTTATTGTTACTTTTTGAAAAAAATAGTCCCAATCGTTTCGAGTTCGATGATCGAGTTTATGGCTTTCGGTTCCAGAACGACCTAAAACTAACCGTGTATAACGTTCCATAGCTCGAGCATAATCTTTTCTTTTTTTTTTAGTTTTTGGGATTTGATCCCTTACCATTTTCAGACACTGGATCCGTCTACGGCTACAGTCTATAAAATATACAAGAAAAACAAAGTTATTATTCATTGGTGTTATACGCTAATGATATTCCATTCCTATCATTTCGTTTATCTTTCCAATAAAATAGAACGGCCTTGCCTATACCCACCAGTAACCGAAATAGATTAAGCTTATGCCCTTTTAGAATTATAAGTATTACAAACGTCGTTTCTGAAAGTTGGATCTGTATTTCGGAGAACAAAATACGCTGTTTTAGCTCCTTGATATCATCTAGTAACTAGTCGACGCTTTGCTCAGAAAATAACGAATCAATTTCTGCTTATTCTACTTTAAGTTCTAAATACACTATAAGGTCTAACTATTCATACACGAAATATTTTCAAGGAATCGTCTAACGGCTATAACGAAGCCATTTCAAGGGATTATTTTTTTTATCTGAGTATATTTTTATAAAAAATAAATAATTTAAAATTACTTGACCCACAAAATAAATACTAGCTACTTATTTTTGAACATCCATTACGCTAGTATACTACGTCGTATTTACCTACTGTCATTGTTAGAATATGGGAGTAAAGGTTTTATGCAAAAAGTCTAAAAAAAATTTAGAATTACAATAATGTGAAAAAAAACACTCAGATAATTTTTTTTTCGTTGTTATGGTGACTTTACGACTCATAGGAGTTACTCTTAAAATATTTCGTGTATGAAAAGATAGACCGTATATACAAATTATTTGTGCCAAAATTATTGGTATTCTCAAATCGAAGTGAGTCGTGAATTGTGTTAGTACTGTTCAAATACTAACCCTTTCGTAGGGCATCGCCCTTCGGCCGCCTTTACGTAAGTCCTGTGCTTAATTAACACCCATAGGTAAACCGATTGTCTTCGAGCACTGATCGATCGGCATCTAATCGACAATTGTATTAACAGTAATGATCTTCATGGAATTTTATAAGTTTATAACAAATCGAAAAGTTATTTATGAATGGTAGGAAATGTAAACTATAGTCATTCAATAGGATAATGGTTTTATGTAAATTCCAGAAAATGTTTTTAAACACAGTTACTCTTTGTTTCTTGGGATAGGTGACATCACCGTATGTGTAAACTAAGTAAAAGCTCAAGAAACAACAGACCAACAAATGTAAAAAATGAAAGAAATTGAAGACATTATTTCAAAAACCATCTTTGTCAAAAATTTCATGATATGAGTTAGTTACGCCATCTTGTAGAGGAATTCGTAAGCTTTCCGATCACAATTCATATTTCTTCAACAAATAGTCAACTATGGTTTCGGCAAAAAGCAGTCACGTCAGTGACATAGGCTGTTTATAAAAAAAAAAAACAAAACTGTCACTAACTCTGTAACATGTCATGAATTTTTGACATAGTTGGTTTTTGAAATAATGTCTTCAATTGTTCAGTGGTCATTTACTAATTCGGATAAAATCTACAAAAAAAAAGACTTCGAGATTCTCGCAAGTTTTTAATATTTAATTAAAGTCTAAAGCTCCAAACGACCGTTTAGATTTAGATTCTAGTCTATGTCATACTAAACAACTTATATGAAATAAACAAAAAAATACATGCTCACATTAGCAAAGCCCTGCATTTTAATTTTACTTCGGTATCCAACGCCTTTTTTCAACATAATTATTGTGCAAAAATTAATAAAGAGTTGGTTAATCTGGAGGCTTAATGTTGCCAGTTATTAAACCTAATTGGATTACGAAGTAGCCTTGTATCAGCGGAAATAGAAACATTGATTAGCCATACTTCATTCTTTCTGTGAGCTCAGCGTATCGACCGTAGCGGGTCGAAATACTTAGAACACTGCCTTGTTTAGTTTAATCAATTATTTCCTAGAAAGGGTTGGTTAAAGAACCATAGATAGATTCTATTGAAAAATAATTATTAAAGTTCAATATTATCTTATTCAGGATAACACTTAATACATATGTATTAAGTGTTATCCTGAATAAGATAATATTGATACCAAGAAAGAATATTTGAAAATGAATGAACTCCTAAGCGAGGAAAATTCTTCTATAGAGGGATTAGCTTGAACTTCATCGTCATAAATTTATGATAAACGAAACACTCTTTTATTGAAGTAATGGAAAATATCTGTTTACATTTTCTTCGAGACAAGGAAACAAGCATCCAAGCACACACTTTATTAGCATAGCCACACCTCAAGCAATAACGAATTCTAATAAAGAGTTTCAATTCAAATACTGACGAACAATGTATCGTTAAAAGATAATCTTGCGACGAATAAATCGCAAGCGCATGCATCTCCTTCGCGTGTGGTCTACTAAAAATAATTCACAATATGGACGCGTAAAATTACTAGGTTCGAGTTGCCTGATTGAGTGCCACGATGTTGAATGGGCGGCAATCCTAATTCATCTCCGCCCTTCATGTCTAGAAAGTATTACTCGACGAGTATTTCGCGTGCCCATTGTGTGCAAAAAGTACTTTTATCAGTGAGTTTCATCATCATTATGTCAGCAGGTCGACGTTTTTATTGTTAAATATGGGTGTCCCCGTAGACTCCTATAAAGCCCATAATACTCCGGGAGACCAGGTGCAAAGCTCGGAATGTCACATTAATTTATTAATGGAAGGTCAGCTAGCTTTCATGGTCTGCGTGACACAGTTTCATCAATAAATTATGCGTTATGGCAAACACCCCCGAAGAATGGAGCTTCCAAAATTAACTGGGCACGACATGTGCAAATACCCATGAGATTCCGGATTAACCTTCAACAGACCGTGCCTGAATGATACATCCTGATTAATTCTAATATAATTCCCTTTTTTGCAGATGAAAACACCAGCGATACAAAACGACTTTAGTTACTACAGACGAAGCGTATCGAGAGGGGGGCTGATCAATGCAGAACTTCCGCCGGGAGAGGAGCCCCACATAACGGCAGAAGTCGCCAACAGAATGTCCCTCTTCTATGCACAAGCCACGCCGATGTTAAAGGTCCTGTCAGAAGCCACGAGCCAGTTCGTCAATGATAACCAGCAAGACTTGGAGAATACGACGGAAACGCTTAGCACTATGGCGAAAGTTTGCCTCAGGATGTTGGAGAATCCGTAAGTATTTTTTTTGTCTTCAAGGGATCTAAGATGTTTTTTCGTCCATGAAAGGGAACTGGCACAAAAAAACGCAAAATGTAATCATGAAGTGATCTCAAATTATGTTGTCAATGCGAATGCTATGCTCTTGACCATGTCTTGACCAAATCATGTCCTATATATTTGATTAAGAGTTTCCGAAGTACCCAAACATCATTCGTACTTGCGAGAACCTGAAAACCACCTCTGGTGCCGCAATTGACGTTGACTCCTACTGGAACGAACTCATCAACAGAATTATACTAATTATGTTACGTACATTCACCATCCACTCGAAATAAACAAGTTATCAATATCATACATGCTACTAATGATGCTGCATGCTACGTGTTACTACCCAGACATTAGACCTCAGCTCAGTTATCTTTTTCGTTATCCACTTTAAGCGAACGTGACCTAATCTCGCTGGAACTACGCGGAAATTTTCGAATAACTCTTGAAAAAGTTTCAATCGCCAACGGCTATTTTCATAAAAGTTCTTTTCCGCCACAGCAGTACTTTTTACCCGAAAAACTGTAAACGTACGTTTTTGTGTCAAGTCCTACTTAACAGCTTCAATAAAATCGGTCATAAATATGGATGCCTTCCGAAGCTATCAACAACATGAAATGGTGTCAACAAGATGTAACTACAGTCTCCAGCATGTTTACACAAAACCAGTATCCAGTACAAAACATTCGCTCGGTGATGATCAAAAGCGTCCGTAATACTGCACTCGTTTCCAAACTAGACCGTTGTAAACCTACCTAGCCAGAGCGAGTCTCAGGTTACACGTACGAACCTGATTTTCAAACAAGACCCTTGTTCCTACGGAATACGGTGCACCTGTAAAACCGCTTTTAACTTCGAAAATCTATTTACATCAGCCGCTGTGTATCTGCGATAGGTTTCAGACTTCATCGAAGTTAGTTCAGTAGATCAAAGTTGAACAAAGAAGTCTTAACTTATTTTCTGACATCTGTCTGAGATCCTTTCGCTGGGGCAACAGCTGTGTCGTAAGATTAATCGATTTGAAAAACTTTTACTCGATAGTTATTTCAAACAACGAGATTTATTATGCATAAGTCCTAGATTGTTCTATCACGTAGACCTTGTTATCTAAAAGCTTCATTCAACACTTCCATTATTTCCTGGTCAATGGAAAAATGGGTCAGTCTGTCGAATGAACGGTAGCCGTTGACAGGTGGGTAATGTAAACAGTAGAAACGTATAACGTCACCGCACTTGGTCCTGTTTGAGTTATCCTTGCAACAATAGGAGCGTATTCATTACTCGCAGGGATCGTGTGTCGAGCCACGACATCGATACGGTCGAGCCACTGTCAGAGCATAAGAACATATAAATAAAGATAAATCAGCTGTCACTTGTACCAACACGTGCCTTCGAGTGTGTTTGTACCATCATCGCCTCGCCTCACACGTTACTATCTATACCACTAAGCGCCATCCTCATAATTGTTTACAACACTCGATTCGAAACTTATCACGGTACTTATTAGCTCAAAATACCGACCTCACCCTGACCAATTTACAATTCTGCGAACGTCCAAACTCAGCTGAAAAGTTTCAGTTATAATCACGTTAAAAGTCTACAGTTTCAAAGCTTATGTTTTGCTTTCACTGAAATTAGGTTCATCCTAATAAATAGAGATATCTGACACTGTACGAGTTTGATAAACGGCTGAATTGTTTATATAAACTACAAATATCTTATCTCCCCCGAGAGTTACTGATTGGACAGATATTGCCGAGGAACTAATTTAGTTCCCTTCCCCTCGTCTATTTAGGGTGGAAATCGGAAATGCGCTTGCAAGTTCCACGTAGGAAGCAATTCTCTAGATTGCTTTCCACTTCCGAAGATTTTCTTGCTATCTGCGAAGTGCTCCAAAATTAGTTAGACAATAAATCTATTGCGGGCCGCGGCAGTGGATATCCATACCACATGTTACTTGATAACTAAAACATGTGTCTTGTTTATCATGTATCGTATCACTGGATTAATTGCACATGCCGTGTTGTAGCCATAATAATGTTGTTACATCATTATAAATCGAGGCGCCATTATTGAATGTCATGTTTTATTTCCCAATTACTTTCTCGAGGCCTCTGTCGAGTGCGGTTTGTCCATAACGTCCTCCTACGCTTTTTATTCTCCTTTGTTACTATTTCTTAACTCCACGGAAAGTTTTTTTGTCTTGTTTAGGTTATGGAGTGACTTGTTTACATAGTTCTAACACTTCAGACTAAACATTCGTAGAGGTTATTCCGTATGTTGTAGCATTTCACCTATTTTTAGTAGTAGTTTTGTTATAAACCGTTTCTTTCCACTTTTGACGCATTTCGACGGGAAAATGTACAAGTTTAATTAAACCACAGATAACGGTTTCCTCTCTTGTACTTCTTTATCAATACCATGCTGCGTTCGCTCCGTTAGTACGCGTATTTTCGTCACTACCTCACATCGATTGGCCCCAAGTGACCGTTTCCGTGCTCCATGCAGTTGTGATGTTGCTTCCATTTTACCAACATAATTGACAACTAAAGTACCTACTAAAACATCATTTACCAAATTTCGCCGCTGAGTAAAAGCCTTTAAGTCCCACACGTGATTACTTTAGTTAGATATAGGTATGTACAAGAAGGAATGCGGATGTTTTTCAGACTAAGAACATACTTACTAAACCTTAGGTGCAAAGGTACGGTAACTGAAATCATCAAGCGATAAAATGCATAACGTATCTGTCTAATAGGTTATGATTGCCTCTCAGCAACAAAACATAACGGTCATAATGACAACACCATTGAATCATCAGAAAGAAACTTTAATAACAACCAATATCCTAATCAATTTGGCAGAAGGCGTCGTTTCTTTGTCAATAAACATAGAATAAACCTCATCAGTAATGAGAATGACACATCTGAACAACAGACCCGTAATAACAATTAAAAGAACATCCTTGATTGATGTTAATATAAATTGGTTGTAAAAAATACTTACAGAAACGATAGGCTAGTACCATAAGACCAAAATTAGCAGCTCCTTCATTGAAAGTGACAATACGGACGTGATGAGAATTAAAATTAATGTTCGTCGACACTTTTTGCGGTGAACGATTTGTCACCAATGCTTCAAATATAGTTGTATGGCTTCAAGTTGATTGGTGATAAAATTCTAACGATTATAATAATGTATTCGAGATCTTTACGTAGAAAGATACTTCCTGAGATCAATGAGCTTGAGGGAACTGCCCTTTCTTGTGAATATTCGTTGTTTTCATCTTCTACAAGTGCTGATACATTACTAAAAGGATTGTTGATTTTATTTGTCTTTATACATTGTACTAAACTTCTTGAAGAGGCAGTGGTTTTCCCTAGGGACATACATTATCGCACTACTTCATATTGTAAGTCCCTAAAGTTCTAGACAAAGCAGTCCAGTTCACTATTTTTTACCGCAGCTTTTACGTCATAATAAAGTAAAACAATATTTCTCCGAGGCATTTTTCTTAGCTACATATTTGAATGATAATGTATGTACATATTTGATTACTGCTGTAAGGCATTCAGTTTGTATGGCGGCGATATCACAACATTTCTCGATGGCGCTAATGCCTAGATTTAGAAGGCTAATATAAAACCATCTCTGTTGTCAGCAGTAACTTTAACTAACCGTTGAAACATTTCTCCCAGCAACTGAATATTCAACAAGATAAATTTTGCTGATTTATGTGTTAATATTTAGAACTGGCTGACTCACGTCCCGATTAAATTCCAAGACGGGGTCTAGATACAAAGTTGAATATTGTTGATATAATTCGGTTATTAGATCGTAAATTACGGAGCATTAAATCGCTCGTTTGCAAAACGTCTGTCACGAATCGCATTTATTCAAATATTAGCAGACGAAGCACTTCCGTCGTCGACAAATAAAGGTACAAGTAACATTTATACAGTTTAGTGAACATACCTGTCTGTGCGGTGCATACGGGATCCGATCGTCCGTGGGCGACGCGGCGACCCAAATCCGAGCCCCAAGCCAGACTCGTACCTACGTAGCTTTATTGTGTCGTAAATTCAGTTTCTTCACTGTAAACACAACACACGCGACCCAAAACAAACATGCACGGAACTTATTTATTTACTTGTTGTAACCATATCAAAGCGCACATAAAAATATTTTCGAAAAATCAGGACACGTTAGAATATTATTCTAACATGGCAACATAAATCTGGGTTTCTAGTTTGAAGTCATTTACATGAGACGAGGTCACGGTATTAATTACAGCAAACTTTCTGAAGTTTTATTAATAGATTGATCTAACATAAATCTTGTTACTTTTCCAGAAAACTCGTCGCCCAGTTCAGTCGTGAGGAGACGTCGTTGCTGGTCCTACGCGTTATGGTCGGGCTGATCATTCTGTACGACTGGGTGCACCCGTCCGGTGCCTTTTGCCGGTCTTCGTCTGTCGACGTGAAGGGCTGCGTCAAGTTCCTCCAACAGCAACCACCCACGAAGGCAGAACCACTCCTCAACGCTCTTAGGTATACGACGAAGCATTTAAACCATCAATCGACGCCGAAGAACATCAGGACTCTGCTGGCCGCGTGAGGACAGCACTCGAGCCTTGCATGTTGCTGTGGGGAATGATGCGACAATAATTACCTGTGGGGATACCTCGTTGGCACGCCTTTATTTTGCTCCTTAGCGATACCTCTGCATTGTAGTATAAACACCTGTCTCTCATCGCTACATTATTCGAATGTCGAATGACCATGGACCATTAACGAAGCTATAATAGTGTATAGGTTTCCATTATAATATAAGGGTAACTATAACTAATAGGCACAATAAACCTGACGAGGCAGACGCTAAAATAGTTACCGAAAAATTTGAATATCATATCACAATGGGATATGGTTGTACCCAGCGTCATTTGGATGAGAGAATATTACGTGTCGTCTAAAAATATTTTTATCAACTTTTGGTTCCTACAGGTGAAAGAAATTTATAAATAAATACCTGTATTTTATTGTTAATTAATTAAATTAACACTTTTAATTAATTTCACTAGTGAATTTCGGAAAATAATGTCTATATATGTTGAAAGGAATAATCTACCTATGTGATTCTTACTTTTCATAGTTAGCATGCTTTAAAAGCAAAATTATTACATGAAATTATATAAAGAAGCTATCCCTACACTCCCACATTCGTGCAAGGTTTCACAGTACCCTCTTCGTCTTAAACAGTGAAGCTGTCAGTCGCAACTCGTAAGTTAGCTTATATAAACTATGATAGGAAGGCTTAGACACCTCTAATGTGTAACGTAATTGAAAAAGAAGTATTATTTACATTTATTCTACAATATAAAACTGCCTTGGATCATATTGATTGGTTACCACACAGTTATTGTGCTACTTATTCAAGAGAATTGTTACTGTTTAGAAGACCGTAAAGTGATGTATCCTTTGTAATAAGTGCACCTAAGTATTACAGTAAGCTGAATTCTTCCTTTACATTCATGTTTGTGACTATATCGAGCCTTTTTAGGAAGAAGATCGTAACCGCCATTTTGCGTATTTTACAGGAGGTTTTTTTTAAATATTTCTCAAAATATTTATAGCACCAATTTGAAATTTTTACTTGGTGTTATATGGGCACCTCCCTATTAATTCAAATGTTAAGATTTGACTCAGTACTCTATAATCACATACATTTGTCGCTTACGTTAAAACTGATGACCGTTATTAGTCAGAGCTGATATGAGTATGTCTATTACGATAATTCTTAAATATCATGAAATAGTAGAAATAATTTTTTGTGATTTTTTTTTTTTACTGTTTTTACGAGATACCATGCCAGATACAGAAGGACAAAGAGTCAGAAATACGAAATAGTAAAAAAAAAAAACATTAAGACTTAGAAGTATAAGTGAATTAGCTTTATTAGTAAAATGAAATACTAATTTTTGGCGCTTACGATGTTCTTCCTGAAAAGGCTCGATATTTTGAAAATGTATAAAAATATTAGATAAGTAATATACATAATTATTTCATTTGATACTTAGGTGGAAAGGATACGATTACTTAGTTAACAAACCTTTGATCCCAGTGTTGAATGGTATTAAATAGATATTGTAAATTTTTATATACTTAGCACAAATTTTATTGTTACGCACATCCCCTTACTGGGAGGAGTATGCATATGTATTTGGTTCCAAAGATTTATTCAAAACGTTAATTACTACTAATTTCGCTCACTACATGATTCGTGTCGTATATTATTTTTTAAAGACTGAGAAAGACACTCGCGAATATTTTATTACAGTTCCATTTCTTTTAATTAAGAAACCAGAAATGTATAAGTCACGAAACTATGCCTTATTGAATTAAATAAAAAGGCGTACCTATAGCGAATATGAGTAATTTCAATGCCTTTTCTAAAATTATTATAAAATGTTAACTATGTCGTGTTAACAATGTTGAATTTATGCATGTACCACTGCCTTGATGTTAACTAACATAATAATTTTAAATTGAATTTATAGGTATAATGTAATACGTTTCACTATTGATGTATAAACTCAAATGTAAGTATAACTATTAAGCATGTACTGTTTATTTACAAGTAATACAAGTTTATAAGTATTTACATCATTCTCCCAGTTCCGTGTGACTGTGCGAGATGGAGCGCTTGTATGAGATACTATATTTTTTAATTATATTTGAAGCCGCTGATTACGCTCAAAATCAATTTGCATGTTGATTTAATTCTACTTCGTGAATAGGATCTCTATGTTATCGATTGAAATTCGTGTTTCAATCGACTGGGGATGTCATAGCACAAAAATAAATAGTATTTACTTTTGGTACGAACTGTTTGACGATGATTATAAGTAGTTTGATTTATCTAACTAGTTTTCTGGTCTAAAGTGGGCCATACACCTTAATTTTTATCGTCAGATATAACAATAACCGCCACACCAATCGGAGCGGACTATTCGATTATGTTAAAAATAAGCACAAAGTAAATAATGAAGTTCGCCCGAATATTTTGTCTGGTGTATGGCAGACCTTAGTGTTAAGTTTGCAAATGATAATAATTTTGTTAACCCTTTCGCTATTTATACGTATTGGTAACATAGCTGTCGGTATATCACTAAGCACAAACACTTGTCTTATGTGTAATAGTATCTTAGAATTAAATAAAATTATTAACTTAGGATGGTTAGTTACATTACATGCACAGTCAGCACACTACTTTATGATAATTAATATGTTAATATAGTATCCTTGTTGAATATTATCTTGTAATTGCGACTGTTGCTTGCAAGGAATAGGATCGACTCAGGTATGCACTCCGAATTGCATTTACTGTGAGGAATTGAATGTTTGAATAAATAATATCTTTCCCTAAATTAACACTGCCCAAATAAGTAAATTTTATACAATATTTTTTTAATAATTGATAAGTTTTCTAAAATTATTCCAAGATATAATAATTCCAATCACTCCATGTTGAGTCTAAGCATACTTTGAGCAAGTTAGTAGTGTCTAGTTGGGCAAAACTAAAAGTATTGAATGCTTATGATCGTAGATGATTAAATTATAGAAAGGGCCTCTCTAGGTCGCTATGAATGTTTGTGAGTAGAAAAAGAAGATGTAATAGTACTATTTACGTTGAAACAATTATTTACTTGCATTATTTACTCAGAATTTATTATAGCACAGGCATTTGTTAATACTTTAGCCAAATCTTTAGTAAATTCGTCTAGAAAACGTTAATAAGATGGAATACATAATATGTACTAGTTGAAGATTGTTGTATGTATTATTTGAACTGCAACATTTTGTTATTGTTTAAGGTGGTTTTGTATGATAGACCTATTTTTCTTAGTTATCATTTATTTATTGTATATAATAAACACACCAAAGTTATAAGTAATAAATAAACTTGGATAGATTCTTGTACACTGTTGTTTTATTATGAAGCAAAGGTTTTAATTGCCTCTAAGTCACTCATGAAAAATGTTTAAATACATATTATGACGACTGTAATCGAAAGGTTAGGCAGAAGTGTACCGAATAGTACGCCCACAGTTCGCTCAGTCCGATTTTGCCATCAACTGGGCACAAATCTAGAATCCGTGGCTGCTACTGAAAAAAAACCAACTGATGAAAAAATCCAATCAAGTGGTTTTGACTGATAAACAGTTTTGTGACATATTACACAAAAAAGTGAGCTCGCACATCCTCGGTGGAACGGAACGATAGATGCGATTAATCAGCATGAGTCAGCGAGACAAATTCATGACGTTGTGAAAGAATCAAAAACCTGATCATTTCTTAAATTCTGAGATCCTGCCTAAGATCGACTTTCACCCATCTGCTTACTGAACGAAAAATACTTTGTAAGAATCTTTAATACACAATAAGTATCATATTGCGAATGGCTTGCCTGATGAAATTCTAACTTTTATGAAGTTAAGAAAAGTAAGTGAAAACGATTCTTTCCTTTTCAAACGACTTCAATTTTGATTGAAAATTAAAGAACAAGAAACAGTTGTGTTGTCTGTGTCCCTACTATAGTTGCCATGCATAAATAGGGCAGTTGATATTATTTATGTACACACTTATCTGTTTTCTTATCTATACTAATATTATAAAGCTGAAGAGTTTGTTTGTTTGTTTGTTTGAACGCGCTAATCTCAGGAACAACTGGTTCGATTTGAAAAAATATTTTAGTGTTGGATAGCCCATTTATCGAGGAAGGTTATAGGCTATAAAATTTTACGCGGACGAAGGTCGCGGGCAACAGCTAGTTGAAATATACAGGGTGAATATTTCAAGTGGGCGTGGATGGCTAAATATGAAACTATGAGGAATAGCGAGAAATACTCAAGGAGTCTTGAGCCCCGATAGCGTCGTTATTAAGGATCTAATTCTGGGAAGAAATGTTTGTAATAAATTTATCTGTATCTATACTAATATTATAAAGCTGAAGAGATTGTTTGTTTGTTTGCTTGAACGCGCTAATCTCAGGAACTACTGGTCCGAATTGAAAAATTATTTTAGTGTTTGATAGCCCATTTATCGAGGAAGGCTATAGGCTACATAACATCACGCTACGACCAATAGGAGCGGAGCATTTATGAAAAAGATTGCAAAAACGGGGAAAATCCAAACGCAGGCGAAGTTGCGCGGGTCAGCTAGTTTTAATACATATCCTGAATATACATAAAAAAATACTGCTAACACGCGTAACACGGTATTATCGTGGTATTAGGTCGTCAAGTAACATCGGTCAAGACTCATATAGATGTCGCATTTTTTTAAATAGTCTTGACTTAATTTCACAACGCAACCTATTCATAACATGTTTGTTTATGTATTAAGGTTGTTAAAAAATATTTTTCGTTCAGTAAGCAGATGAGTGATGGTCGGTGGGATCTTAGACTATTAGCACAGTAGTGACGGCGACAATATATTCATAACTTTTTTGTATAGTAAAAACTCATGTAAACAAAGAAACAATTTATTCTTAACTTAAAAAATATGTACAATGATGTGTTAGGTGTTGGCGGGGCGAGGTTTGAGGATGAGCTTGCCGGTATCGTCGCACGACATGTTGAAGTCATTGAGCACGGAGCGCGTGCGCGCGGTGATGATGCTTGGCGCCACCACCTTTCTGTGCACTCCCATCATGAATAGCAACACTGGAAAGTAATAAATTCAATTAAATGTCATGCAGAACCTTTTTGTTAATTTACGCGAAATAAACCCAGGCTTGGTTGCAGACCCAACCCCAATTTCGAAGGTTTGCTCACTTGAATTGACTATGTTTCACTAACACATGAAAAAAGATATAAACGGGGTGTAACAGAAAGGGTAAAGTCATATGAAAGGTTATGCTTCAGACCGTCACACTAAAAAAAAATCAGCTGTCCCATACAAAATTTCAATACCTACACTCGACCCAAATGGACAGCTGATAATTTTTTCGCATTTATTAAATTGGACCCGAGGAGAAAGTTGTTCAGTTTGATGATCTGCAGCATATTCTTTCATATGACTATACTCTTTCTGTTACACCCAGTATACAGGGTTGGAAGGGACATCGACGCAAAAACGGTTACCACATACACTCAGCATTTCTTCGTAATAGGATGCGAGCCTAAAGCCATTTTACAAATTCACAGATTGCACCACTTGTTTCCAACTGACCAACCAAAACTTTTAATGTAGTTTTGGGGGCTCTCTTTTGTAACTATTTAAGTTCAAACAATGCTAATTTACAACCAAAATGAATCTAAAGGGGATTTTCACTAATGAAACTGAACGCGATCTAAATCTCGTTCATGAGCTGTAAGTGTCATGATTGCTATGAATTATTGACACTACAAGCTAGTTACAACAGCTATCTTATGTCCTGCGCCTGATCTCGCTCCGGTCGTGTCCGAATTGCCATCCCATCGGAGTACGAGAGCGAGGGTATTTAGAGCACACATGAGTCTGCTTGTGTACTATAATATCTCCCGCGCCGATGGTTAAACTCCGCTGAAATTGGTCACCGTGACCGGAAACGGTCAGGAGGACTATTATAATCGTTGATAAAATCTGCTCTGAATCCCAACTATTGTTTATCAACTATTAATCTGGTTTCTATTCCAAATATTAATTTATGAGCGTTAACGAGTTACGACATTTCATACAACCTTTCAAGTCCTTTTTTTCGAAATGAATGAACCCGATTTTAATGAAACTTCATAAGAATAAGCAGGATACATAGCTCTAAAAACTTATCAGAGAACATTTTCGTAAAATAGTGTTACAGCTAAATTAGACTGATTTTAAATTTCCAATTATATTTTTAAAGAAATTACTAAAATATTCTTGATAACTTTTTAGACCTATGTATCCTGCTTATGCATATCAACTTTCATCAAAATCGGTTCAGTCATTTCGAAAAAAAGTACTTGAAATTTTGTATGAAATGCCGTAAGTCGTAAACACTCTTAATGCTCAATAGAACAGGCTCATCAGCAATAATAAAAATATTAACAGCTTACCTAAAAAAGTAGAGGTAAAGGCAAAAAAGGGGTGATTCCAGAGAGACTGTGTTAGGGAGACGACCGGTGTGAGCGGGTCCATCAACCAATGATATGCAGCTATTGCTGTGCACACTGACACCACTGTCAGCAGAACTGGAACAGAAAGAAAACTTGATTAATAGTTGCACATAACAAGTTATAGATAGAATTAAATTGTGTCTGTATGCACAAGGTCTCTGTCTGAAGTAGTAAAGGAACTTCAAATACTGAACATAGGCCTCCAGCAGGTGTTAGGACTAGGATAGCCAATTCAAAATTGGAAATGTCCTGAGAAAAAGATGACAGTGCAAAACTAGACTAGACTTCTTATCTAGACTTTTAACTGTTTAAAACAAATGACGGGGCATAACAAAGTCCTTATGGAGGGCCACAAAGCTGGACATATAACTAACAAGACAGTTATTACAGTTATTTGAGTCAGGCTAGTTACTCTGACAAACACATTAATATTATAATCACCAACATTCACAGGAAATCTACTGGTATTCAGTTTAGTTCTGAGCCATTAAAACATTTAAATGGTGTAAATTCTAAGTAGACTATACACTGATTGCCATAGATTACTTATCAAGCTAACACAGTGACAACAAAAACCTTATCAACTTGAAATACTTAAGTCCTCAGTAAGTATGACTTTGGCTGCACTTAAAAATAATTGCTATGTAACTATAGAAAGAAACATACTTCTCCATCTCATAGTAGCAGGCTGCAGGCAACCTATGACTTCCGTCAGGCGTCGCTCAAACGCCTTCAAGTCTGAAATCATCATGAAACCATATTTATAAAAAAATAAAATAAAATTGTATGTAAAATACAATTTTACTATACGTTTTAATTTTTTAGCAAAACTTTTAGTCAAATAGTCACTAGATCGAGTACATAACACATGCAAGTTTGCCGGCGAGGGCGACGACCTCTCTTGTTGTGGTTATAATAACCCGAATCAAACAGGCCAAGCTTACGAGTAATTGTATAGGAATTCAGTTTAAGACGAATAAACATATAAACCAGATGCGGTGACTAAAAAAATAGATCAAAAGTACAAGAGATTACTTACCATCGCAAGCCGTTTGTTCCAACGACATCTTGTTTTCACTCGTACAAACAATGAACAAGAATCTTAATAATATCTTTCTACATATTGATCCTAACTTTAGTTCATCGATAATCGATTATTACAATATTTTTATAAATCTAAAATCTATAAATCAGTAAAATACTGTTGTTGACGGGTGAACTGACAACTGACAGTGACACCCATGACATCAAAGAACATTCATGACACTGACAGCAAAACGAAATGGGCACCAGCCTTTACAGACACTTTCACTTCTCTTTTTGCGTGTGGCTGTACAACAATTTTCATATTTTCTCTTTGGCTAATGAGGTGGTCCATTTCAGCCCAAAAATCGTTTTGGGACTGTGCATCTCCAAAAATTCCCAGGACGTAAAAAAAGACTTCTCTCGAGTCATTAAAAGATACTGGGAGAGTTGGAATATATTTTTACGGACGCTTCTAATAAATCGAACACAGGGCAACGTTCGACATATTTTCAGAACTCCAGAATTGCGCTTTTATTCCAATGTCCGCCAAAGGTTTTTGTATTTAAGGGAGAATGCATTGGTATCCTAGAAGTCATCAATTTCATTTGTGTACACATACACATAACATTATACATTCTGTATTTATACTCGCTTAATTGTTCAGGCTATAGGTCAAAATAAGCTTAAATCTAAAATTCAAAGTAAAGTCATAACTATTGATAATTTAAATCTACTATTCACGTGCTCGAACAACGGTTTAGACATTGAAATATCATGGGTGTTGGGCAACTCGAGTATACGTGGCAACAAGTGTGCAGACACATCAAAAACATTATGGCATCCATATTTACGACTTATGAGCTAACATCGTCCTTAAGCTACAGGACTCGTAGTTAGCAGTATGGCACGTAAGTTCGAAACTTAGGGGCCATAATACGCCAGCACCCAACCCGACATCCAGCGGGAACCTTGTTTTTTTAAATTTCCTAAACTCTCCAAAAGAACTGTTTTCATCTTTTGCAGACTGAGACTCGGCTACTGCTAAAGTCCAGCAGTAGTCCTGAATGAGATCCGTGTTCGTGACAGCTCCTTGAACAATACGATCTTGATTATGGTACCCTCGGAACATATTATTTTAATGTCCTTTGATCCTTTACCATTCTCATTTCCAATCCCTAACTTGCTATAATCCCCCTACTAAGCCAGACGCACTCCCCTAATTTCAGTTCCTCCTAACCAAGTTTTATCCTAAACTATTCCAAATTCTTACCAAATCCAATTTATTTAACGACAATGTTATTAAAACGTAATCTACTGTGTAATTTTAACATTCTAATATAAATATAATATAATTTTCGTTGTAGTTCGGGAAGTTGCGTAGTATCTTCTCGTTCAAATTACCGCAGTGTCTCAAGACGAAAGTCTATGACCATGATGTGTGTTACATACGGGACCGAAACGTAGTCGCTCACAATGGGCCTTATCAGAAGGCTTAAAGTCACCCAAAGTGCAATGGAGAGGGCTATGCTCGGAGTTTCCTTGCGTGATCAAATCAGAAATGAGGACATCCGCAAGAGAACCAAAGTTACCGACGTAGCCCGAATAATAGCCAAACTTAAGTGGCAGTGGACAGGGCACATTGTTCGCAGAACGGATGGCCAATGGGGCCGAAAAGTTCTGGAGTGGCGACCACGAACCAGAAGACGCTGATGACGATGATAATTTTAGAATACCTGTGTTGGTGTAAAATAGTAATATTCTAATGTATTTATAAAATATCCCATAACAAAACAGCTTGTCCTTTCAGCTAACACTAACCAATTACCATAAAATGCAAAGTTCGACGGCTAACCTTGACGCTGCCATCACCACGGGGCTGGCAGAATAGTCGACATTTGCCAAGGGCAGAAAGATGATGATAGCTCAGTTGCCATCATCATCTTTCTGTCCTTGTCCCATGTAACTTGGGGTCGGCGCCACGTTTTTTTCATCCATTCTCCTCTGTTAACCTTCCCCCTACCATCTACTTCTTTTTAGGGTTCCGTACCTCAAAAGGAAAAAATGGATCCCTAATAGGATCACTCGCGTGTCTGTCTGTCCGTCTGTCACAGCCAATTTACTCCGAAACTACTGGACCGATTGAGTTGAAATTTGGTACACATTGTAAGTCGGTTACCCAAAGACGGACGTATAACGTAAATGAATGAATTTTAAACATGGGAGCCACTTTTGGGGGATAAATTAGAAAATGAAAATAAATGCAATCTATATCGTGTTACATCATCAAATGAAAGGGCTTATTGTGAGCATCTGAAATATATTTTTTTATCATTGTAAGATAAATTTTTTTGAAGTTATTTAAGAAAATAGGCAAAGCTCTGGAACTACCCCTTGGCATTATAAAGCTGACACAAAATGGCTTTCAAAAGAACAGTTCGGAAGTACTATTTAAAATCAGACTAAATTGCTCACAAGCTAGATATTAGTAGTCATAGTAATTATTATAAGGTTTCTCGTATTTTGCACTATTTCTATGTATGATAATATAATTATAATAGTTTATGTCATTTTATTGTGTTTATGTGTATTAGTATGTACCTATTTATGTGTATCAATTTGTGTTAACAAAATGGTATTTTTCTTATTTATTTTTTGTACTCTATCACAATGCTGTCCTATTTCACCCAAAGGTTAACTGGTAGGGAATGCCTTGTGGCATTAAGTCCGCCTATGTACCACTCTTGTACATGAAGTTTATATAAATAAATATGACTGACCATTCCCCCCCCCCTCTACTTCGAAAATTTTAAAAAATCGAAAATATAGTTCTTTGCCTATAGATTACAGGAAAACCTTTATGGAAGCTATAACAACAAATAATAAAAATAAAAATTAAAGGGGGCACACATTCTACTATGGTACGGAACCGTTCATGCGCGACTCCGACTCGCACTTGGCCGGTTTTCTTTCATATCATTCCTCACACAATCCATCCATCGTTTCCGTGGTTTACCTCTCACTCTCAATACATTTACATCCATCACACTTTTAGTCACATGCGATTCGTCCCTCCTCATCACTTGTCCATGGATACCATAACAATCGATTCCCTTTCTAGTTTTCTGTAACTGGCACAACTTTCAAACTTCCTCTATTATATCCTTACTTCATCCATTATCAGACCACCTACACATCCATCTCATTATTCTCATCTCCGCAACATGCAATCTTTTTGCATCCATCTTCTTCACAGCCCAGCATTCCAATCCATAATGTACGACAGGTCCACAGATTTGTAAGTTGCCAAAGAGAAAAAAAAAACCTTGAGCAAAACAAACTGGGGTTACTGAACTCAGAGACCAGTGACCAGGGTACAAAGTTCGAACAACGGCAATATTAGATGCCAGTTGTCTAATTGTATGTACTTTGGAACTAAACATAGATAGCCGGGTCCAAGGTCTGATCGCACAAACAACTGTGATCTTACGTGTTTTTTTGTATTAAACGTAGGTTATTTTTTAAGTCTCATATCTCAATTGTTTCTTACCGTGCGAACACTTACACAAAAGTAATTGAGTGTGTTCCAAATTTAAATGCGTCAGATTATTTATTTAATCGAAGTGTTACATTAATTTTGCTTATGCGGCTTTGAAAATTTAAAACTTAAATAATATCTAGAATTACTCTATTTAATAGCTATAGTATAAAATTGTTTTTCCAGAATGTTTCCCCTAAGGCAATTAGTAGGCAATGTCACCAGAAGAGTTGTGCCCAGCGTTAGGGCCATGTCAAGCAAAGGTCCTCTGGTTGACACAGCAGTAGACAATGAGGGAATAGCGACTGTGACCATGCAAAGGCTACCAGTGAACAGCCTCAACTTGGAACTCCTTGAAGCAATGGACAAAGCCCTGGATGAAGTTGTTGAAAAGAAATGCAAGGGAATGATCTTGACATCTGTGAGTTTAATTTAATTTTCTTAAGCTGTAATAAAAACTAATTTGTCATTCAAAATATTAAAGCTAGTTAAAAAGTTGTCAATAATTTTAATGAAATATTACTAGATTTAAAAGTAAATCTGTATCCAAGGTTCAGTTTTTCAAGTTAAGCCTTGTAACCATAATTCTACACTTTCAGGCATCGCCAACAGTGTTCTCCGCTGGTTTAGATATCATGGAGATGTACAAGCCTGACATGAAGAGAGTGGAAACGTTCTGGACGACCCTTCAAGAAGTGTGGATCAAACTCTTTGGGGCCCAATTCATCACCGCTGCAGCTATCAATGTATGTTGAACTATAATTTATTTAAAAGCACATTCTTAATTTATTTATTTATTTAACACTTCAAGCACTAAGTACAGAGGCGGACTTAATGCCTTGACTTAATTCTGACACCAAAGGGACCAAGTGTAGACCAAACCAAATTAAAATTTAAAAAATGTTACTTATAACTCTTATAACCCTAGCCATTGCCATGCATTCAATGTTAATTACCGATAACAAGTGTATAAAAGATGCATAAATTATTTAAATTCCAAGTGCATTTAAATAATTGACTCATGCTTATAGCATATTTACTTATAACTTGATACAATCCCTAATCATGTTATGTTAATGTTTACATGCTGAAAATGGATTAAAATAAATAAGTAAGTACTTAATAAAAAAAAAGATAATTAAATCATTCTTATTACTTGTTAAACTGCTTGTGATGGATGACTTAAAATATGTGGACAGACCATCGGAAGATACACATTAAATTATTGAACTAACATTCCATCACTAAAACCACACCTTGAATAACTAAACAAAAGCCTGACTTATTCTTCTTTCTTCCCAGGGTCATGCCCCAGCTGGTGGTTGTCTCCTCGCTATGTCCTGCGAGTACCGCGTGATGATGAGCGGCAAGTACAGCATCGGGCTGAACGAGACAGCCCTGGGCATCGTGGCCCCTAACTGGTTCATGCAGACCATGACCAATACTATTCCGCAGAGGCAGGCTGAGCTGGCCCTTACCACTGCTAAGATGTTCTCTGTTGAAGAAGCTTTGAAGGTACAGTTGTTCATATTACAAACAAGAATTTGTGTAGTATTGGATACAAACCGAACCAAAACCGACTACTGAAAAATCGACTCCTCCTATTGATGAAGTAGGGTCAAATGTAGCCTATGTTACTTGGGCCAAAATAACGAATTGATTGATACCATATTCATCAAAATCGGATGAATAGTTTAGGCGCTACGGAGGAACATTTGTAAGTTGTAAATACATACATAGACTGCTAAAATCATAACCCTTCCTTTTAGCTTCGCTGTAGTCGGTTAAAAACGATTTTGTCATTTGTTGACTGCCTTGTTGGTCTAGCTAACAGTTTCAAGCATTACTTCTGAGTATGAGGCCATGTTAGTGGATGTTTCCATTTGGAATTTCACATTAGTAGCCTGGAGTTTGGATCAACACCCCAGTTGATGTTGAAATGTTGGTGGAGGTACTATAGGGTACACCTGTGCCTAACACAGTCAATGCTATGTTATGAATGATGACCACCATAAAGTAAAATGAAAGCATCTAACAATCATCCTGTAAATTACAGATCGGTCTCATTGACGAAAGTGCATCAGACAAAGCGGACGCTGTTGAGAAATGCAAACAGTTCATCAAGAAGTTTGACAGGATCCCGGCTTTAGCGCGTGCTCTCACTAAACAGAAGGTCAGGCAAGGACCCCTGGCGTGGATGGACGATAACCGTAAGCAGGACATGCAAGAGTTCCTCATGTTTGTAGGCCATCCTAAAGTTCAAAAGTCATTAGAAATGTATATTCAATCTTTAAAGAAAAAGGCTGCCAAGTGAATCTAACTCTTAAGAGTTATTGTATTTTGATGAATTATTGTTCTACTTTGTATTTTTTATTTTCTTCTTGTTTTTATGTAATGTAGCGGATAAGCATATTAATCCAATCAGTGACTAGGCGAGATTTTTAGTATAAAACAAAAATGTATTATTTGTTATTTTATCTGTGGAATGTATTTACCAGTGTATAGTGTATATATGTTTTATAAAAATACATATGTTAATTAATATACTTGTGTGGTTTCATTGATGAAAAATAGATTTCATTGGAAGATCAGCAGAACAAAAATAACAGTTTACTACTTAAATTTGGAGTAAAGAAAACGACTTCCAAAATCATTTAAATTAAAGTGGACACAGGCATATTTATTTTAGATTCATTTTAAGAAGTTCTATGAGGATATTTTCTTTGGCAGTGAAAAATTACGCTGTACTAGGTGCAAAACCTACGCTTCGCCAGAAATGCCTAACTCTTGGAGTAGGTACAGACCGTATTAACCCAATTTAACCCGTACCTCTTCTTGGTACAGTCATCCTTCCTTATTTTGTTTTGCACTTCCTGCTATATCTACAAATAATATTTATCTTATATTTACACAGCAGCCGTGTTTCCCACAAAACATTGAGGTAAATAATAGGTATTCTAAACGTTTTTTCCGCAGTCAATTAAATAAGGATATCGTACAGACAGAATCCGAATGCGCATGTACGTAAGTAAATAAGTAAAAAACGTGTCATTAAGGATGACTAGGTTCTATAATAGCTGCACCTACCTGCATTTAAGACATTTGGTAACGCAGACTGAACGGATGGTAGTCTTGCAATCTAGCAATATTTGTTATAATATTACCCGTTTAGACAGTACCAGAAAGTGTGCCGAAAGTGTTTTAAAAATGTTTCACCTAAGAAAAATACCAAAAAGTTGTACAGTGTGTAGTAGACTTATGACATCTTCGCAAGTGAAGCCACTAGTTGGTGTGTCAGTGGATAATGAAGGGATAGCGACACTGCAGCTGCAGAGGGCGCCAGTGAATAGCTTAAGCTTGGAATTATTGCAGGAGCTACGTGAATCTGTACGCGAGGTGGAGAAAAATAAATGCAAGGGCCTGGTTTTGACCTCGGTAAGTCTTAAGTTCGCTTAAAACTTATCAATGCTTTGGTAAAAAGTTACAAAGTTTTTTATGTGTTATTTATGATCGTGACTGTTATATCTGAATGTTTTCAGGCATTGCCAAAAGTATTTTCAGCCGGATTGGATTTGAATGAATTTCGCAAACCTGATCATCAAAGGTTGATGACATTTTTGGAGAGCCTTTTTGATCTCGTTATAAAACTATTTGATACAGACATCATCACCACGGTTGCTATCAATGTAAGTAGGTATTACAAATCATTATTAGGTACTTTAGCCACAAATTCAATACTTGAAAATCATAGGTACAAAAAATGCAGATAATACCGGAATTCAATTTTCAATCTCCAGAATTGAATTTTCAAACAAAACGCCAAAGATTTTTTAAAATTAAAGTGAAATCTACCTATTTCCTTTTAAAAATATGTTTCCCGGATCAGGGTTACACGGGAGCTGGAGCTTGTGCCGTGGTCATCACCTGTGACTACCGCACGATGACTTTTGGCCCAGCGACCATCGGGCTGAACGACACAGCCGTTGGGATCCCACCAGCGCTGTGGATTAATGACCTCATGTCCCGACTCATGGGCCCTAAGAATACAGAATATGCCCTCACCAGTTCCTTCATGTACTCAGCAGAACGAGCGTTGCAGGTTTGTATGCTTGATAAAACAATGTACCAAAAATCATAGCCGGATAGGTATGCTAGTAACATGAGTGTACATGAAAGAACAGTATCCAAAAGCTCTCAACGCCCTAAAAAGTCATTGAATGCAGTTGCTGTGGCCAAAATTGGCAAGATGGCTACATTAATTCCTAACTATTCAGCCGATGTCGAAGTCTAAAACGGTCGCTTTTATCATAGTAAAGTTAAACATACGTGTAAGTCAGATCCCTGAAATATAATGCGTGGGCGTTAGTTAACTGTATCCGTCAAGGGTGTGATTCTACCCGTCATACTATATAGCTTTCGCTGTAAAGCTCATAATAAATTATACAATTCGTAAAAATATTGTAAAATACTTTTCATACATGCATCGAAATTGTCTGTCTACTGTAGTCAAATAGTATGAAAGCTGGTCAATCTTTCATGTGATTATATAATTTTTCTAAAGAATACTGACTGTGCCATTTTTCAAAGGGAAGCCGGTAGGAATCGATTTCTATGGAACCTTCGCCACTGATGTCTACCGTTGTGTAGGGTTTTTTTTTTCGCAAATCCGATATGAGCTTCATATAGCCAAAGTTGCTTAGTATGACATGTAGAAATAACCTTTGACAGATGCAGGTGACTAAAGCGCCAACACCCTGTATCAATTCTCTAGAACACAAAAATAGGTATTACAGTACGTCGGATTTTGAACTCATAAACAAAATATTCTCATAGTTTTGTGACGTACAATAAAATAAAAAATTATCTCCCCAGACAATCTTGAGCATCTTATACTTGAAGAATAATTACAAAATTATACAAATGTGACAAAAAAGTATTAGATTATAATATTTTGTTTATTGAGAAATCATGACTTTATATAATACCCACTTTTTCAGTAATTACGCTGTAGTTACAACAGTGATTAGGTACTAAAAATAGACTTTTCTAGATGGCGGGTATTCTAGCAAGGTGCTTCAGGGCTCTCTTCTCGGCTCATTTCACTTCTTAATCTTTGACTCTTTGTGACTATGTAATAAATTTTCTTTATTTTTAAATGAAGCCAATTAAAAATATAGAAAACTTATTAGAACACACAAACAATCAAACAACACAAAGAATCAAAATTCATAACAATGTGCAGTTGATCCGAGCGATGTCAATGTAGGACCCAAGTCTGATCTACAGCAGGCACTGCCGGCAGCTTCAATGTGGCTGTCGGCTTGCATTAAGTGTCAACTCTAAGCCCTTACCTGGAGATAATGGACCCTCTTACGTCGGTCATCCAGGAAGAGCCTCTTCCTGGCGTATGTTCTTTGCCGATGACATTGAGCTCGTTGCCGAGAGTAGGCTAGAGGTCCAGAACAGATTGTAGGAGATGACAAAGACGGGAGAATGTCGGTCTGAAAATAAGTGGAACCAAAACAAAATACTTGTTTTATGGTTTCAACGGTCTCTCAAGCTCTGTACTCAAAACTCTTGCCCGAACGCCCATTCCGATCTATTCCGATTTCCGGTACGTCTGGTCGCTTGTCCAAGGGGATAAAGGATAAGGGGGGGTCAAGTAGATCGGGTCGTAACGCACCGGATCCACTCAGAGTGGATGAAATAGCAACAGGTCACTGGAACAACTTGCGACCCACGAATGCTCAAGAAACGATGTTATATATAGATAGCGTGACGGTTGACAAGGGAGAATGGAAGGAAAAAACGTGTTGCGCCGACTCCAAGTAACATAGGAGAAGGGCAGGAAAATGACGCTCATGGTACTCATTTTTGTCTTTCAACTTTTCAGGTAGGTCTCATTGATGACGTAGCGACAGACAAAACGGATGCAGTTGAAAAATGCAAGGCCTTTATAAGAAGTTACGACCACATATCTCCAACCATTCGAGCTACAACGAAACGAGCAATAAGACAAGAATATATTACAAAATTGGAGATGCACCGAAAAAAAGCTTCAACAGAGTCCTTGACTTTTATCGAAACTGCTGATTTCCAAGATACGATAGATCAATATATTAAAAGTATCAAACAAAGAAAGGCCACTAAGTCTTTAAATAAATAGGAAATGCTAAAAATTAAGTTTCTGATGGTAATTGTTTTATTTTTGATCCACATTACACTTCAAAGACATTCAAGTCAGTGGCGTGCGGTCGTGTTTACCTTATGTCCATGAAGGCCATGCCCCGGGGCGGCAGAGCCCGCAGATTACGAGGGGTGGCGCAGACTACCCTTGACATGCTTAGTACAAGCACCTATCGCCCGATAACTTCCATTTGAATGGTTGAAAAGAAAGTAACGGGGTGCTAAAATTTTCTAGCTCGGTTCGCTCGCTCTTGCATTCTAGCTTCTCATAATTATGGATCTCTTTCAATAAGTCAACAAAGTAACTTCATTATCATCTGTATGAATAACAAAAAAGAAAATTTTACATATGAGGTGAGAGACTTGAATAGTTAAGAAAATACTGACAATATTATAAAAAATAAATTGATTTTCGAATATATTGTGGTTTTACTTGGGTACCTACTTTATTTATTCCATGTACAAGCGTGATTCAGTACCAAATAATGTCAAAACAAAGGCGACAGTATGGAGAATAGGGCCACCCCATAAATTGTATTACTTATTATCACTAGATGACAGTGATAATATTAGCTAAGTCTTGTCTAACGGGAACATTGAGAAATATGAAAACGTGAATCTCACAATAACCTAATTACGAGCGATATTGTGTAATGAGTTGAGTTTCCAATAGTGAGTCAATAGCAGTCACATCAAGAGACGACAATAAATAAAACGTCCCTTTTTGTAGTGGAAGACTAAATTTTGAAGAAATGTGACTTGCTTGCTTATTTTTTCTTTCCACAATTTATATCTTTAAATTTCGCTCCATAAAGACTTGTTAAGTTAAAAAAGGTGGACCTGACCTCCCACTAGGTGGACCTGGTGAAGGTTACGGGGAGCCGCTGGATGCGAGACGCAGTGGCCGGTCAATGTGGTGACACTTGGGGGAGGCCTATGTCCAGCCCCCGTAAAAATGACAGATTTCTTTGCACTATCTGTCATTTTGTCGATTCTTCCCTCAAAGAAATCCTTGTCTACGGTGCTCATGCTACGGGGGCAGCAGTGGACGTCTTTCGGCTGAAATGGTGATGATGAATTTTGACAATTTGCCGTTGTTAATTGATTTATTATTGATATAATATATGGAATTTAAATGGAACCATTTCGGAACAAACCGCCTTCAAACAAAAAAAAGGAATTTTGCAATTCGTCTATTATAAGGTCTAACTATTCATACACGAAATATTTTCAGAGAATCATCTAACGGCTATAACGAAGCCATTTCAAGGGATTTTTTTTTTACCCGAGTAAAATTACTTGACTCACAAAATAAATACTAACTCCTTATTTTTAAACATCCATTACGCTAGTCTACTACGTCGTATTTACCTACTGTCATTGTTAGAATGTGGGAGTAAAGGTTTTATGCAAAAAGTCACAAAAAAATTTAGAATTATAATAATTTCGTTAAAAAAAAACACTGATAATTTTTTTTTTTCGTTGCTATGGTGACTTTACGAGTTATAGAAGTTACTCTTAAAATATTTCGTGTATGAAAAGATAGACCTTATATATGATGAAAAACATCCGAATGAATCATAATCCGAAACGTCTGATAACCTCCTCCTTTTTGAAGTCGGTTAAAAATGTAATTTTTATTAATAAGAACTTAATGTACCTACACAGTTATGCGATAAATATATCATATATCTTTAGGTATGCTGATATAAAAAAAAAAATTGTGCGACTCATTGTACATTTGACATGATAAATAAAATTACGCTTCTATGCATGGACGTCGCGAATCGGCGAGATTCACGCATTGCACCCCGCGGTAGGCGGGACTACTCGGCCCCCTCTTCATCTGCTTCACCCCCTCAAATGCAGTCGTCGATTCAAGGTAACAGAGTTCGACGAGAAGCGAGTGCGCCGAAAGCGTTTTAAAAATGTTTCACCTGAGAAAAACTCCAAAAAGTTTTGCAGTGGGTCGTAGGCTCCTCTCTGCTAGACAAGTGAAGCCTCTAGTTGGTGTGTCAGTGGATTACGAGGGGATAGCGACACTGCAGCTGCAGAGGGCGCCAGTGAATAGCTTTAGCTTGGAATTATTGCAGGAGCTACATGACTCCGTACTTGAGATGGAGAAAAATAAATGCAAGGGCTTGGTTTTGACTTCGGTAAGTTTTTGTTTGTTATTAATTATATAGGACACCGACGCTCGGTTAGGAACCACGTTTTTTTAAACGACGAAAAATTTCTGTTAGTGGGTTCAGAATGATGTACTGAAACTACTAATACGTGGTAACCTGTATACCTAATATGCTTCCATCACCTTAGGTCCTTGTAAAATTCTCCGCGTAATATTATAAATAGAGCGCAAATAAGTTTTATTAAACACGTAATCTCGACATATTAACTGTTGCGAGTGGCTGCAAACTTTTCGATTCAAAGTGATAAAGTTCAAAATTCTCTAACTTTCTGTCTAAGGAACATTTTGACATTATGAGTAGTTCCAAAGTTGCAAAAACTTTGCAGGCTGTTAACCTTTTTATTGCCAACACAGAACGCCTCAAGCTATAAATATACAAGCTATAAATGTATAACGAAATAATTATACAGTACACAGTAGTGACGAGGGTATCGTCATATCGATGAAAGAGATTTATAAGCAAGAAGCTAAGTTTTATTTATAATTTTACGAATATAAATAAAACAAACTGATTAAATATTTCCATATTTGTTTTATTTCACAGTATCCTTAGTAAGAAAAAACAGTATTTTAAATTATAATCTACTCAAAACTAAATAGGGCCCACCATGTTTTTTTGCTGCAACTTAAAATTGAACCTTACTATTGAGTTTTATGAATATACAAGTTTCAAGTGAGCATTCAGGAATAGTGTAAACATAAACAATATAAACATTTGTTTATCTCGTTTAATAAAAACACAAAATAACCGTTTTTAGGAAAAATTACACGAAATAAAGGAAAAACATAATCTTGAAAAGCACAACTATTCTGGTAAAAATATGGTGCTTGTTATTTTTTAATAACGAGTGGGTCCTCCTCTGCTCCGTATGCACTCTCTGAGCCTATGTGGGACACCTTCAATTAAGTGAGTCACGTTTATTTCCGGTATTTGTTCCCAACAGACTTTCAGGGCGTTAATGAGCTCCTGCTGGCTGTTCACATCACTGTAATGTTCTTTTTGGCGTTTTTGAGCTGATCCCATAAATGTTCGATGGGGTTGAGGTCGGGACTCATGACTGGCCATGGCAAAACGGAGATATTGGCTTCAGAGAGTGCTTTTTGTGTAGTGCGGGCTGTGTGTGGGCGAGCATTGTTATGCATAAAGACAAAGTTATTGCCTACTCTTTGTGAAAATGGGATGATATGTGGCCCGATTACTTGCTCGATATAACTGGCGGCGGTTACGGTACCTTCATTCAGAATTACCAGCTCTGTTTTGCCGTGTAATTTAATTCCAGCCCCTACCATAACACTGGGACCCCCAAATCGGTCTGTTCCATGGACGCATGATTCAGAAAAACGTTCCCCTTCTCTTCTCCACACGCGTATCCGTCCGTCGTCACTGTAAAACCTCAGTTTACACTCGTCCGTAAAAAGCACATGCCTCCAGTTATTCATGGGCCATTCCAAATGTTCAGGGGGTACCTTAAGCGTGCTGCACGATGAGCCCTCGTCAGTTTCAGTCGAATAGCTCGTACTCTGGTGCGTTGTGAATCTTCGTGAAGCCTATTCCGAATGGTTTGATCGCTGACTCTCGTCCCTGTGGATTGCCTTAGTCGGGTTTGTAAGGTCCGAGCGGTTACAGTACGTTCCCGACGTGCGGTTAACCTTAGGTATCGGCCTTCCTGGGCAGTTGTAGCCCTAAATCTTCCTGTGCCAGTTCTCCTTGCTACACTTCCGGTCTCCTGATACCGTTGCCAAACATTTCGGATCGCTTATCGCGATACACCGAGGTGTATAGCCACAGATCTCTGAGACTGTCCCTTTTGAAGCAAAGATACTGCTCTTGCAGCGGTTTCCATGTCCATATGTCGGCGAGAACCAGGCATAGTGATCACAACTAACACAGGAACCAAACAAAATGGTTAAAAACGTGAGTGCTCCACAACAGCGTTTAGTGTAGACTGAAAACTTAAGTGACTGAGAATTTGTGCATTCGATGTTTTCTTCGAGTATTTCACTTTGTAAGCTACCCTCTTGAAACCGATATGAATGTTGTCGGAATAAACATTGATAAGGGCCCCTAAACATGTCAGCTTGAAGGTTCAATGCATAACTTTGTCAACAACTACTTAGATAACTTTATTTGGACCAAAATAGTGACTGATTCGAGGTGGGCCCTATTTTGTTTTGAGTAGTTTATGTATCAAAGAAACGAATGCAAAACTCAATGAGAGCTATAGGAAATGTGGTACATGTCTATTTGTTTCATGATACCTGTTTTCACAATACCCGGCAGTGGCCAGCAGTTAGGGTTGATAAAGTGCAATTAACAATCAAATCCTAATAATACAAAAGCATAATATAGTAAAGCGCGGAATGTAGTAAATCAGTTGTGTTGGTATGAGCATTTGATGCAGAGAAATGAGGAAAACGTCGTGAGGACAGCTTCGAGCATGAATGTGGATGGCTCTAAGTATAAGGGTTGAGCAAGACCAAAGAATCTATGGATGAACTGTGTGAAGGGTCATATAGCAAGATAGGAGGTGTCTGATGAGATGATGAGTAATAGAGAAGTAGCTATGTAAGAAGAAGACATACTGCGCCGACCCCAAATAAATTGGGAAGTGCAGGAGAATGATGACAAGAGCAAGATATCTGAACAACAAAATATCAAAACTCAGTGTTGAGCTCATGCCAAATAAGTTTTTAACCAGAATATCCCAGAACCTAAGCTTTTTTTTATTTTTGTTTTAAAAGCGTCGAGAGTCGAGCGGACAAGAACATTATTGAGTCTCTTGGGGAGGAAATTAAATATCTCGAACGCAAGTCTCGATCAACGGGAATTGAAATGCGGAAGGTTCCGAAAAAAAGGGTGAAACTAAGCAGGGCTCTTAGCTCCATGCTGGCTGGAGCGTGTGGGGAAAATAATTATATTCAAATTGACCAACATTCTGTGAAGGTTTACACGATAAAATCGAAAGACGCTTCGATAGTTGAACTAACAAGCGGTGTTATAAAGAAAATATTCTTGAGAATCTAAAAACCTACCTAGCACAAATAAAAAACCCTTGTGGAATAACTTAACACAATTACTCTTGCCTTACATGGTCCAGTAAAACCAGTTCTAATTTAGCCCTTTTAATATAGACATTTTTTTCAGAAAGGCACACTAATTCTTACTTCTTATGTTGGACACACATGCGGAGATGTAAATTGCAGCACGCGTACTGCATCTCAGAATCACCTCTGAGCCTCTGACAGATATAGCTATTAGATATCCTGAGGGCTACTTTATTTGGTAGTCCTGTTCTTTTTACGATTACGTTGTCAACACATTTTTATAATTTGCATGCCAATAAAATGTATTGTAACGATATTATACTTAAGTATACCTACAAGTAGGTACAACACTCACATCTATACAACAAAAATTGAAGGGTCTGTTTGTAATATTAAAATAACAGCTTTTTACTGAATGCACATGAAAATAGATACGGCACTTATAACAAAAACGCATTTTTTTCAATTTTTGTCTGTCTTTCTGTCGGTCTGTTTATTTCGGCTAGTCTCCGAAACGGTAGAACCAATTTTGACAGGACTTTTACTCTGAGATAAAACCTATTTCTTAATAGTATGGGTTTGAAGATCCTTTTTTCAACACACCTTTTAGTACTTTTATGAGAAACTAGCTTTTAACGTTTGGTGGACACATATTTATACTCGTGACCTTACTAATCACTTACTAATGTTTTGAACGTTTTTAGGCATCGCCGAAAATTTTTTCGGCGGGATTGGATTTGAACGAAGTTCACAAACCAGATCATCAAAGGTTAACGCTTTTTATAGAGACTATGTTGGATGCCATTACGAAGATTTTTGGGACAGATCTCATCACTGCGGTTGCTATCAATGTAAATATATATTGCAAGTATAAAGAACTTAATTGAAGCAAGTACAAATTTACCTTCATATTCCCTACTAATTTCATTTTTCTGGTTCAGGGTTACACTGCAGGCGGGGCCTGCATCGTGGCCCTCACTTTTGACTACCGCACGATGACCCCTGGCCCAGCAACCATCGGGGTGAACGAAACAGCCGTTGGGGTCGCACCAGCTATGTGGATGTATGACCTTATGTCCCGAGTCATGGACCTTAGGCAAACAGAATACGCCCTCACCAGTTCGGTCATGTACTCACCAGAACGAGCCTTGCAGGTTTGTATGCTTGTAAATTTTAAAGTTTGTGCTCGGAGTATCTCGAAAGAGTAGGATACCAAGGCTTTCCGTACCATAAAAAAAAATATTATAAAAAATAAAAAAAACCGACTGAAAAGTGTTTTTTTTTGCTTTATAGTATGTTTTTTTAGTTTTTCTAATTACTTTTTTTATTTCTAGCTTTTCAGTTCAATAATGTGAAAGACTTCACAGACGATTTGACTTTTAGATTTTGCGCTTTTTGTACAATTTGTCATTTCGAAGAACCAACTTTAAATCGTTATAAATCCTAAATGGTCGTTCGAAATGAAAAATGATATGAGAAACCTAAAGATTTTCAAATACCTATTCAATTCGTCGACTTAATTTTTTTATTTTTCATATAATGACGTCAGGTTGTAGAACAAACATACATTTGCGTCGCGCAGTCGGGTAAAAAGTTGTTAAATGTCAGTGATTGCTCTTGTGTTGTGGATTTCTGAGCGGTTATTGTACCCACCTAATAGAGTACCTCAGGGCTCTCTTCTCAACCCACTTCTGTTCTTAATCATTGTGAATAACAACGAATTTGCCTTCTCAATTTCCAACTACTTTGTTCCGCTTACTAAATATTGTCTTTCAACTTTTCAGGTAGGCCTCATCGATGAAATAGCGGCAAACAAAACGGATGCAGTAGAAAAATGCAAGGCTTTTATAAGAACTTACGACCACATATCTCCGGCCATCCGAGCTACCACCAAACGAGCAATAAGACAAGAATACCTTACAAAGATGGAAAACAACCGAAAACAAATTATAACAGACTATCTGAAACTAGTTGAAAGTCCTGAGTTCCAAGAGAATTTAGATCAATATATCGAAAATCTTAAACAAACAAAGAAAGTTCGATGAAGCAAAATAAATAGGAACGTGTTTTATTTTTAATCCAAAACAAGAGTGGCAAGCTGTAATTCAGTTTTCATTTGTAATTATTTTGTCCATTCTTCTCTACAACATTAGTTTTAGTATATGCGAAACCTGAAACACGTGTCTAGTATTTTTATGTAAAAAATTTTAAAACTGTAACATGAAAAATCAAAAAGTTATAAGCTTGTTCTGTTACCTGCTTGTCCGCATAAAAACGTGGTCACCACGCAGTGCGTCGCGTGCGCGCCTCCTGCGTCGTCTTGAGCTCATTGATAATAATAATTTGGCAGTAGGTACCTAAATTATTGCGATAGGTACTTAATGTCGCTCGTTGCCAACTTGTAACTTTTTAAAAAATATTTTTGGGACAAAATATAACATGGTTTAAATATTATTGGTATGGATTCAGTTACTTATTCTGAACAAACTATATTCAGGTTTCGCATATACTAAAAATAATATTGTATGTTACTGCTCGTTGGTCTAGAGTGGTCATAAGCGCGATTGCTGAGCACGAGGTCCTGGACTCGATTCCCAGGTTGAGCAAAGTGGTATTGGGTTTTTCCAGCAGTTTCTCAGTAAGAAGTCCACGGATCCTGGATTTGTGTTCGATTGATGGCAATAGGCTCACATGGAACTTAAACATAACTGGCGAAACTTGGGTGTACTATCAGGTACGCCTCTGCCTAAGCCTTCGGGGATGACAGGCGTGATGTTATAATCTTTATATTAAGGGCATTACATTGCTCGATGACCTTGATGATTTGATCCCTGTACTGGTTTTTGTTGACTTGCCCCGCACGTTTCGCAAAATTTCGGTTTTTATTTATTATTTAAAAATATTAAAAGAAATAACAGAAAAAAAACAATACAGATTGTTAAGTATATCATTACGTATTTGTTGTTACAAAATTCATGACGATCTATTCAGCCGTTACAGAGATAATTTACAATTAAGGTTGAAAAAGGACCTATTTTCTACGATTAACCAAAAAAAATTGAGAAGGTTTATTAAAATTTTAAACAATACAATTTATTTGTGATGAACTTAACTATAACATACTTTTTTACACGGAAAACGCATGAAGGGATTCATCAACAAATTTCTTTGAACATACGCTGTTTTTGGGATTTGAGCCATGTAATGCCCTTAAATTACTAGTTTCTGTACGCGGCTTGACCCGCGTGGACGTCGGAAATTATCCCAGGAAATTATGAACAGCTTATGTTCAATCTGAAGGTCTATTGTAAATATTGAAGAAAAAGAACTAATTTTTGAGATTTTTTTTTGAATTCGATTAATACCTTCGGAGATTACCGTCAAACATGGTGAATAGGAACGTAGCGTTGAATTGATATGTTACCAAAAAGTAGTCTATTTTTATTTACTTAGTTATACCTTGTTGGTAACATAACATATTAATTCAACGTTAAAAAATCCCTTCCAAAGTTTGGTCTCGATTCACCCCTGCGTTCCTATTCACCCCGTTTTACCCGGCACCTCTTATATCCAAACCTACAAACTTTACCTATCTACATATAATATTAAAAGTGTAGATTTATTCACAAAATTAACTTCGCTCACCCTTAAATAGGCTTATCTACTATGGTGTATAATATGGGCATTACCCAGTGCGAATGGGAGTTTAGGGATCCCAAATTTAATTTATGTTTCTAACACAGCATGGATAAAACTAAAATAATATTATGATCAAATATTTTTGAGTGTACGAATAAACTTATGATATGATTATGAACTTGATAACCTAAATATTCTTAAATAAAATATTAAATCTTAAATAACATTCTTGAATAAAATATTAATCAAATAGCCCTTCAATAGGCCAGAGCTCATATTGCTCATGGGTTGCATATGCATGCAACCATGGTTTTATCGGTTTTGGACATCATATTGACTTCGATCCTCCAGCAGATCTATTTAAAAGAATTACGATTGTCGATCTCTCATAAAAATCTTATACTACCTATAGGTACATTATTTGCATACCCTACGTCTGAAGATAAACGTTTTTTTCCGCAGTCAAATAATAACGTACAGCCAGCTCATCAAGCTACCCGAAACTGTCAAATTTTCCCAATCAACCTTGAACCTAATGCTTTAGCGGTCTGTATATTTACAACCGTAACTGAAATGCTTACGCAATAAGAAAGTGTCAATTGATATGGAAAACACGATTCAATATCAGCGGCGGCGCCAACTTGTATTTAAAAGATATTTTTAACACAGTCTCAAAATACATAGCAGTCATGACGGTTGGGTTATCTGTTATCTAATATTTTGATTATAAATAAATATTATCTGTTATCATAATATTACCCATATCTGCGTTTATAAAAACAGTAGGTTTCACGAGTTCAACGAGAAAGAACGTGTCCAAAGTGTTTAAAAATGATTCGCCTGAGACCAGTACCAAAAAGTTTTGCAGTGTGTAGTAGACTTATGTCTTCTTTTCAAGTGAAGCCTCTAGTTGGAGTATCAGTGGATAATGAAGGGATAGCGACACTGCAGCTGCAGCGGGCGCCAGTGAACAGCTTTAGCCTGGAATTATTGCAGGAGCTACATGACTCTGTATGTGAGGCGGAGAAAAATAAATGCAAGGGGTTTGTTTTGACATCGGTAAGTCTAATTAAGTAAGTCTAGTTTGTTTTATACAAATACGTTACTTATCAAAATATTGATTTGTCAACTCTTACTAAAGATTTGAACGGTTTTAGGAATCGCCTAAAGTTTTTTCAGCGGGAATGGATTTGAATGAATTTCATAAACCAGACCATCAAAGGTTTACGTTATTAAAGGAGACCATGTTTGATGCCATTACGAAGATATTTGGTACTGATCTCATCACTACAGTTGCTATCAATGTAAGTATTATAAGTTTATTATAACTACATACCGAGTTTCCTCCGTGCCTCGGAAAGCACGTTAAGCCGTTGGTCCCGAGTGTCATTTGTAGATCTTTGACAGTCGTTAGGTACTCAGTGGCCCAAAAAGTCTGACAACCAGGCTTACCAAGGGGTATTGTATTACTAACTGGGTCAGATAGGCAGTCGCTCCGTGTAAAATACTGGTATTCAGCTGCATCCAGTTAGACTGGAAGCCGACCCCAACAAAGTTGGGAAAAGGCTAAGTAGATGATGATATAACTCTAGCCACAAACTCCAAACTTGAAATCAATTTTAATCATATGATAAGCTGGGTACACATTGGTGAAACGTAATATGAAATGTAACACACGCTGAAACAAATTCGCCTTGTTGTTGGGTTACATTTCATGTAGCATTTCACACGTCTGGACGGCTTATTCGTGTAACGTGTACAGTACCCCAGTTCCCCGGATTATATCATGATAAGACTTCAGAGGGGTTACACCCAAAAATCTAGACACTACTCATATTAGAATACTTTAAAGAAATTAAAACAAATTCAGACCTACCCTAATATTTCCTCCTAAAAAAAATGATTTCCTGGATCAGGGTTACACGGCAGCCGGGGCCTGTTTCGTGGCCCTCTCGTGTGACTACCGCGTGATGACCAGTGGGCCGGCTTCCATCGGGGTAAACGACACAGCCGTTGGGATCCCACCAGCTATGTGGATTTACGACCTCATGTCCCGCGTTATTGGCCCAAAGCAAACAGAATATGCCCTCACCAGTTCTACAATGTACTCACCGGAACGAGCTTTGCAGGTTTGTATGTGGGCTTGTTAACTGTCAAGTGTCCAGTCCAGTCACGTTAAGGTCTAAAATGGAATAACAAAATCATCAAACAAATTTATGTAATTGAAATAAACATTTCTTTTTTAACACTTTGCGCGACCCGGGAATCGATCCCCAGCTTAGTAGTCGCATTTGCGAACACTAGACCAACGAGGCAGTCTCACACATGCACACCAAAATTTCCACACGAACGAAGTCGCGGGCAACTATTAGTTAGTAATAACATATAACTAATCTGTCAGAAAATACAGGTACATAAATATACTATACGTACTACATATCTCTCGACTACTTCCGAGATTACGTAAGAGGTATTCGCACTTTCTCGCCAAAACCAAGCCTAAAACAATTTTTAGTAAGTTTATTGAAAATGATTTTGATTCACTGTAGTAACAGGACTCTAAATCAACAAACTTACTAAACTTCGACCTTCTGTATGACATGTTTTCTTCTAGCCAAGGTCAGGTCTAATACTGCGTGAATGGTTTTAGCAGACTGGATATTGGATTTCTGAGCGGTTATTGTACCCACCTAATGGAGTACCTCAGGGCTCTATTCTCAACCCACTTCTGTTCTTAATTTTTATGAATAACATCGAATTTGCTTTTTCTATTTTAACTACTTGGTTCACCTGCTGAATATTGTCTTTCAATTTTTCAGGTGGGTCTCATTGATGACATAGCAGAAGACAAAACGGATGCAGTAGAAAAATGCAAGGCCTTCATAAGAACTTATGACCAAATATCTCCAGCCATCCGAGCTACCACCAAACGAGCAATTAGGCAAGAATACCTTACAGATGTGGAGAACAACCGAAAAAAATATGTAACAGACTATCTGAAACTAGTTGAAAGTGCTGAGTTCCAAGAGAATATAGATCAATATATCCAAAATCTCAAACAAAGAAAGGCTGCGAAAGCTAAATAAATAGCTAACACTACTTAGGTGCTTAAAGAAATTGTTTTATTTTGAATCCACATTAAGAAAGGGAAAATGAGGGCCAATGTGACTTGGGGACAAGTTCCAATCAAGTTGATTTGCCAATTAAGTTCATTGTTCTTTAAATTAAATTGTTTATTCACAAAATCGAATTCTGTCACCATCACAGTAGTTGCGAAAACATAGAGAGAAGATGTGCAAGATTCGACCAATCACAGCAGGAGAGACGATCTCTCGTTTCTCCTCCTACTCTTTCCGTGCATTTCCACCAATGTGATTGGTCGATTCACCAATTCTCCGCTAAACCGGGCCTTAGCCTGGGAAATTAGTAATGTTGAGAAATTCACAGTTTTGTTAAGAAATTTAAGAAGAATAAAACCAAATATGTTCCAATAGGTGTTTATAATTATTAATATAAAAATAACATCAATGATAGTCATCTCCCAATTCTCCCAATAAAGCGACGGCATCAGGGTCGACGGTATCAGTGAGTTCCATGTACATGTCTGCCCATTCATCCCGCTGGTTGTCTATGAAATAGTTGATCTCCAGGATTCTGTCCCTGTTGCGTGTTGTTTCATTGCTGCGGAAGAAAATATTGTTTTGTTACAGTCAGCAACAAAAGGTGCTAAAGATGGAGGACATGAATCTCTTGGCTTGTGACCAAAGTCGGAACTAACATCGCCATTTTGTTTTTAACCGACTTCAAGAAAAGGAGGAGGTTCTCAATTCGGTTGTATTTTTTTTTTTGTGTTTGTTATCTCATGACTCCGTTATTTACGAACCGATTTGAAAAATTCTTTTTTTATGTGAAAGAATATACTTTCCGATTGGTGCCAAAGAAATTTTATCAAAATCGGGTCATTAATTTGGTTATTTTTCTATTAATACGTATTTTTTCTTCTCGGGCTATGTTGATGACATGATGATCCCTTAATAACCTAGTTGAAATGTAAAAATTGTTTCATGACAAGAATTTTTGTGGTACACTCCAAGTTTTTTATTTTATCCTTTTAAGTAAAAGGGTAAAATAAAAAACTTTTTGAAAAGGAAGAAAAAAATAACGTAAAAAAAGGCTGAAATAACTTTACTTTCGAAGTCGGTAACTTTGTTTCATTGACTTGCTAACGACTTCCAAAAGTAAAGATATTTTTTTTATTACTTTTTTCAGTGTTTTTTTGGAAGTCGGTTTTTTTAAATATATTTTACAGTCGCCGTCATTCATGCGCCAACATTGTAGCTCTGATTAGATATACACTGTTAGTTTGTTCCTTTAAACATTTTAACCTAAAATGAGTCTATGTTGCGGTTCAAAGCTTTATGTAAGTACTTTGTATATAATAAAAAACTTTTTAAAAAACATCAAAAAGGTAAAAATATCTCTTTTCAGAATTATGTGACTTTTGTTTGATTGATTCAGTTTTTTTGCCAACGACTTCTGAAGCTATAGTTATTTTTCACTTTTTGGTGTATTTTTTTAGTCTATTTTTAGTTGTTATAATATCCCAAACAAAATTTTCCTGTGCATAAAGTTTACATTTTTAACAATACGTGTAATCCTCAATAAAATGGAACTAAGAAGAATAAGCATTTTTGGGTATATTATACCCCTTCAAAGCCTAGAGGCGTAATGTTAAATAATAAAATATAAATATGTAAACAATAAATATCCAACCGATTACAGCAAATACGATAGACTTGCTGTCTATAATTGAACAGTTCAATTGTATATCTCCGAAGATCAGCACTAGATCTTCACCAAAAAACGGAACCACCGTGAAATAATACTCTCCCAAACAAAACAATCATTCAAATCGGTCCACAATTGGCAGAGAAATCGGTGAACAAAAAAAAATACATACAGTCGAACATAGAACCTGCTCCTTATGGAAGTCGGTTAAAAAACGTTTACCATAAGATTAAACTATGTTTAGTTATTATAATTTAAAATTGTTTACCGACTGTTGTTGCTGACTGTACGTTAAATGAAAAATGTGAAACTTGGTTACATGGCATTTCTTATCTTGTATAACATGTTTCTTTTTTTGATAAGGGTTTTTTGTAATAATAGGAAACAGGTTTTTATACAGCTCACGTAATACAGGTATAAGTTATTTTAACAAAAGGGCATTGAATTGCGGTTTCGCAAATTTTCATTATTCTTATGCTAGAGCTACATTGACTGGACTCGGTGATTCACTTTGATGTGTCAAAGAGAACAAGCTATACAACATTAGTTTTAGTATATGCGAAACCTGATACACGGGTCTAGTATTTATATGTAAAGAATCTATGTACAAAATTTCAAAACTGTATCATGAAATATCACAAAGTTATAAGCTTGTTCTGTTACCTAGTTGTCCGCACAAAAACGCGGCCACCACGCCGCGCTCGCCTCCATCGTCGTCTTGAGCTCATTGATAATAATAATTTGGCAGTAGATACCTAAATTATTGTGATAGGTACTCAAAGTCGCTCGGTATCCAACTTTTAACTGTTTTAAATATTTTTGGGAAAAAACATAACATGGTTTAAAAATTATTGGAATCGATTCAGTTACTTATTCTGAACAAACTATATTCAGGTTTCGCATATACTAAAAATAATGTTGTACAGAACGTAGACGTTAGATCCTTCGGCAGATGGAGCTAGAGCTCCATCTCTTTCCCACACAGAAACTGTTCGCCGAATCCCGCCAATGTGGCCCTAGATGTAGAATGACGATATTCAATACTGCAGGCAAAAGTTATCCAGGACTGCACCAATACTACATTTTGATATAAGTGGGAAACTTTGTTATTGCATTCGAGGCGGAATTGACGCTCGAGCTGCAAGCGAGGGTGTTATGGAGCCGAGAACTTTCTCTTGGTGCGGTTCTCTATAACCCGTGTGAAGCTCATATTTAACTAGCCAATACACTCGGGGATAACGTAGTTTCCTGTTAGTGAAAGAATTTCCAGAATCTGATCAGTAGTTCCGAAGATTACACCTGCATACAAACTTCCAAAAAAATATTATCTCTCTATAATATTAATAAAGATGGCGCTATATATAATATTATAAAGAGGTAAAATTATTACTAACTCATTGGTTCCCTTCACGAGATCATCGCGCCATTGGTTAGCGCGCGTCGTGAGCTGGTCTTCGCGCCCGTCTATGAACCGCATGTGGTTGTCTGATGATGCAGCTACCAGGTTCATCAACAGGTCACGGTCCATCATTGCCTGTGCTTATTGAAAGAACTTGGATAAGAGAAAGGTAGATAGAACATGACGACTAAACGAAAAAGACATTTTTCAAATATGATTCCCACGCATAATTATGTATGTTTCGACATGATTTTAATTATTTTGATTTTATCAGCAGCATCGAGGATTACAGGCATGATGTTATGTTTATGTTTCGACATGATTTTAGTAATGCCTAGTTAGGCATCAGAAAACACTTCCACAAAATTAGGAACGAATCTATGAGCACGGTTAAACGGAGTAGGTTAGGTACTATCGGCGACGATATGGAGCACTGTCTTCCTTACGGTAAAGCACATAATTGGCCAGGTCACAATCTTGAGGGTGAAGACTTTACTTTATCCACTATCTGGTGGGGCTCGGCCACTACAGCTTTTTTTTTTAATTACTTGTACTCGTAACTACATAAAGGGGCTTCAAGGCCTGGGACTGTCTCGTTGTTCTAGTCGTCGCAAGCTCTACTGCTGAGCATGACGCCTTGCGTTCCATTCCCAGATCAGGCAAAAGGTTAGCAGCCAGTCTGGATTTGTGCCCGGTTGACGGCAATAGGCCCTCCAATACATGGGATTTAAACATAACTGGCACAATCAGGTACCGCTTCTGCCTAAGCCTTTCGGGAATAATAGGCGTGATGTTATGTTACCTAACTAAAGAGTAACATATATAATTCGACTCACCTCAAAGAGTTCTGGCGATGCGTCCCCCAGCATGACCTTGTTGCCGAGATGTTTGGACAGAACCTCGAACTGGCGCATCGAAAACACGCTGTCGTGCTCGCGCCACGCTCCGAAGGCGTTACGGGACACTTCCAGTAACTTAGTGATCTTTTCAGTCAAGTTCACTGCGAATTGGACGCGGGAGTCCTGCGGAATACGATATAACCGATTAATTTTTAGAATACGTTACGATGCCTGACACTTCCCGTTGATGGAAATTTATTTCTGCCACAAGCTTTAAAGCTCGGAAAAGATAATGTAAAAAGTCGTCTGAGTATTTTTTTATATTTGATACTCAGAGAATTATTTTAATTCTCACTGTAAGCACTATATTGTACCTATGTTTCACAAATAAATAATTGTTATTGAATTTAAAAGCAGCAAAACTAATATGGGGTTGCAGTTTATCATATTTGTATGGGTTCATTGAACCAATGATGCGATCATACAGCGACATTTTAATCGTGTGTGGGGGACGTTTAGACCCCCTATGATTGGTCTGTGTCACAATAAGTCACTCAGTCAGTACTGAAATGATTCCCTGAGTTTCGAATATAAAAATTAAGACTCGGCTAAAGGTAAAATCACATAATTTTTTCCGTGTATCGTTTCTGGCAGAAATTTCCCCGGAAGAAATATCACGGGAAATATCTAGTAATATTAATAATTAAATTTTAACCATAAACTATATACAAATAAAAAAACCAGCACTCAGGCTTTAAGAAAAGTTATTATTATTTTTACGCAACTTTAACACCTGATATATAAAAATTGGCCGGGCGGCACAAGTTAGCAGGTATACGTTCACAGTTTGTTAATAAAAAAATAAGTAGTTAGTGTCTGGCTGGCGGCCCTGGGATTTTGCTCTATATTAAGGCTTGCGGTGAAGAAAACCTAATAAGTAGGTAGTTACTATGGGATCCTGCCGTTTTGCCAAAATAATTTTGACAAAATGCCATTATCCAAACAATTTTAGCAACCTTTTTGTTTTTTTTCTTTTTTTTTCTTTTTTTATACCTATTTATATGATTTTAGTATATATATATTTGGTATGATTTTAATACATTTTCATTTCGACAAATTTTTACTCGGCAGAATATTACCAAGGATAATGTCAGTAAGGCATTTGGTCTTTAATCAAATGATTTATTTCAGCAAACAATCTTTAAATAATAAACATTTAGTCAAATGATTTGTTATGACAAAAATAAGATTTTTGGGTAATAATATTATTAAAAATTTAAAAGATTTTAATATAATCATCTATTTAATACAAAATATTTGTAACTTAAAATTTTAAAATTTTTGCAATGGACATTAACAATTTTAATACAGAGTATTCAGACTTGTGTTCCAGAATTCGATTAATTCTGTCGTCTTTATCTATTTTTTTTTCTTTTTTTGTGGCGGTTCACCCGATAGTATAATCTCAATGTCAGCTGTCGCTTCGCCCCCCAGCTCACTTGCTCGCTAGCTGGCCGGCGGTGTGGCCTGCTCTTAAACCTTATTTAAATTAAAATATTATCTTAAAAAATCAATATGTTGTGCGACAAAAGTTAGTGACAGAAACGATTCGCTGCAAAACCGACTCCACGTAGTCTTGTCTGCCCTACCCCTAGAGTGTAATTTAAGCCCGCTAGGCGCGGAGGGGCGAGGATGCGTTAAAACCATCTGCGACGATAAGCTCGCGTGGGACTGCTGGAGCACCGCAGCACCGGAGGCGTGACAAAAACCATGCCTGCTGCATGTTGCATGCCTGCTGAATGGTTGCATGCCTGCTGAATGCTTGCCTGCCTGCTGCATGCTTGCTTGTGTGCTGCATGCTTGCTTGCATGCGGCATGTTGCATAGGCATGCAACATGCTGCCTGCATGGTGTATGCTTGTTTGCATGTTTGCATGCTGCATGCTTGTTGTATTGTAACTGTATACTTTCCGAGATATGATAGTCCTGCCTTTTAATGATAACTACCGATACGAAATGTATGTCAAAAGACGGTTCTGTCGATTCAATGCCATCAATGCCGGTCATTTACATAGTTATTTATTTTAACAATGTCAAGAAACTTCCGCTACAAAACACAGTGATAGAGTTTTGCATGATTAATCGACATTGAGAGTCATTTATGATCTACCGTCTACCCACATAACAAAACACATTGTAATTTATTTTGTATATTCTGTGCAACTGACGTAAAGATGCAAATCTTTTGTCATTGACTAAGCAATTGACTGAAATGGTAAATAGAAAACTGACGATACCAAATATTTGGCTTTTTTTATTTTGCGTAAAATATTCTTATTCTTTATTGCACACAAAACAACAAATATAGGTACATACAAATTGCAATAATATAGCTTATGTACAATGGCGAGCTTAACCCAGAATTGGGTTTTCTTACAGCAAACCTAATTTTGACTACGAGATTTGCAGAAGAGGATATACTTATGTGCATTAACATTACATTCTGTTACTTAAATTAATTAATTAAAATATGTAATACCAACTGATATATTTGGCTACATTAAAATTGGTAAAAGTACTAGTTGGTAAGCAAGTTATTGTTTAAACGTTCACCTGCCAAAGATTACGTTTGCGTTACAATTAGGTATTTATTTGTGAAGAGTTTATTTGCTAAGTAATAATTTAGCAAATGATATTATGCGGAATATTGTTTGGGAATTGATAATTTGTCAATTTCTTTTTGATGAAACAAGGGAGACCCAGTTACTACTACCCTATCTAAAATCGCCAATGCCGTGTGACCCACACGTTTCTTTTTTTTACTAGAAGCGCCACGGTAGCCCGCGAAATTCAAATTTTCTCGAGTTTTTTGCAATATGTAACACCATTCAATAACTATTTCTGAAAAAGTCATTCAAAGGTTTTAAACGAACTTAGGGGGTTGTATTGATGATATTAATGATTATAATTCTGTAAATACATGCGTGTTACTTGCGCGACTCATTTTTCACCAACATAGAACCTGAAACTGACCTGCAATTTGCAAAAAACTTAAGAAAATTTGAATTTCGCGGGCTACTCTCGCGCTTTCACCTTAAGCTCAACGCACACCAAAGTGGTAGCGCAGCAATAAAATACATAGGAAATATAATAAATTACAACAGTGAAGCTGTCGACAGTAGCCGGCAGTTTGAGTGTCAAGCCGTCTTATTAAGCTTTATCACCATTAGGAAATGCATAGAAACGAGAGAAAGACTTGGGCCGCGTGTTCGACCCGAGTTTGGTTTGACAGTGAACTGCGGGCCTCTGCGCTGCCACTTAGGCGTGAGTTGACTCTTAGAACAGACCGATATTAAGAGAGACACGTGCACGTTTATAATATATAAGGAAGGAGATATCCACATACCTCACACTGTTCAAACAAATGCATCTCAAGAGTCATGAGGCTCTTCCACATATCGTACAGCAGTTCATGGAACGTTTCGCTCAAATCCGCCAACACCTGCTCCATGTCATCGAGGGTGATCTGCTTCGCCACTAACTGGGTGCTGTACTCGTTCACTTGGTCCATTATTGGCTTTTTCTTTTCTTCGAATTCTTCTATCACTCTGTTTTGTGAGTAAGTGGTAATTGTTAATGATTTCGCTAATATTTATTCAAGCAAAAGACTGTCCAAAAAACGGGATCGAAAGGAAAACAAAAATACTATCATAGTGTGTGCCTTCTCACCACGATTATATCCCGTTTCTCCCAGGACCGTCACTAAAGGCACTCATTTTCAGGGCTACCAGAACCAGAATATCGAAATTCCACCAGTAGTGCTATAACTTATACCCATGTTTATATACTATTACTATTTTTATTACTACTTACCTATTCCATAATTTGTCTCTTACACATCAGCACTGAGAATTTTTGATAAGTCAGTTTTTAAGCAAGCAATGTTATGGGATATGCGACAAGAAATGATAGGTACTCAGTGGAGACCACGATTCGTAAAATGCAAAGGCACCAAACAAGTATTGTAGGTACGTCCAAATGCTGATTAACCAAAACCTTTGGCCGGCTCCACACGTTGGCCCCAACGTGGTTCCCAACCCCTATTCTACGGGTGTATCTAGAAAATAGCATTGGCAACAACGTTGGGACGAGTGGTGAGTCCCTATCAACACCAAGGTCGTTTTCAGTGGTTTCTTGTTCGCCTATCGTGTCGTCTTCCCTCAAATTCTCATTATTTCTCTAGATCTCGTGTAAAAATGATCTTCGTCATACATTGGTCTAGTTACCTTCATTCGGGACAGATGGCACCGGATTATCTTCAACAAGAGGTGGGTCCCTATCTACACCTAATTCCTATTCTTTTTCGCCTTATATCGTGTTGTCTTCTTCCATCAAATTTCTTTAGGTTCTGTCTTTTGCCGTTTGACAAGAATGGAATTTGACGGAATCCTAAAATACACTATGCAAAGGTTGCTACATAAAGAGATTAAAGATTTTAAACATGCCATGCAGATCTACATCGCTATGCATTTAAGGGTGCGTCTTACGAGATTTTTTAGATTACTCATTGATTGTGCGTACGAATCAGCGGTTGTTTAAGGCTTCTGTAGGATGGTGTAACATTTTAGGCACCTACAAATACGTACTTTTTACTTTTCACGACACTATCCTCCAACGCGTTCTCCACAAGATCTTTAAACAGCTTAATCTCATTCTGCCTGTCGTTGTAAGCTTCTTGGGCGAACTCTACTAGTTGAGCCATCGTTTCTACGTAGTTTTCTTTGTACCTGTGAATTCGTGTCGATTATTTTGGCCTGAACAGAATTTAATTTAATTTGCTATAAGTACATTGTGAATAAAATTTTTTTTCAAAAGTCTATTAGTCCGCAATATCGCAATAAATAGAAATGCGTTCTTATCGATTCTTAAACTAAAACTAAGTAATCGAAAATAAGGTCGATGTGGATACTATATGGAATAAAATCACTTACTGATCAAAAAATCCCACTAGTTCACCTCCGAAACTGAGCATAATCAAACCATCAGGATCTTTCTCGAACATACTGTCCAAAAGCTCAGGTCCGCTGAGATATTCCACGAAGGACATCGCGTAGAACTCCACCTGCTCGTCATATTCTTCTTTGGCTAATCTTTCTTTTTCCGTTTTCTCGTCTGCTTCATCCATTACTCGGATGAGACCTCTGAAATTGGTTAGTATTTATTAAATTGGTCTAAGGCCGATACTTATCTATACGGGGTGGAAGGGACATCAACGCGAAAACGGTTACCACGTATTCAGTACATCGTCACGGTCAAAATGTATGGAACAGCTGATTTTTAGGGTTCTGTACCTTTCGAAAAACGGAACCCTTATAGGATAACTCTCGTATCTGTCAGTCCGTCTGTCACAGTCAATTTACTCCGAAACTACTGGACCGATTAAGTTGAAATTTGGTACACATATGTAATTTGGTGACCCAAAGCCGGACATGTAACGTAAATCAATAAATTTTAAACACGGGGCCACTTTTGGGGAGTAAATTAGAAAAAAAAATGTTTTGATCTATAAATATCGTGTTACATATTAAGGGCTTATTGTGAGCATCTCAAATATTTTTTTTTTTATAATTTTAAGAAAATCGTTTTGAAGTTATTTAAGAAAATAGGCGAAAATTGACCATTCTCCCCTTAACTCCGAAACTACAGGGCCAAAAAAATTGAAAAAAATACAAAAAATTGGTTTTTGCCTATAGATTACAGGAAAACCTATAAGAATCTCCACGCGAGTCGAACTCGCACTTGGCCGGTTTTTTTTTTAAAACCGATGAAAAAAAAGTCGTTGAAAAATCTAAAAACCCGACTGAAAAAACTGAAAAGCATAAAACAAGCACATTTTAAATTATACAGAAGTTAGAAGCAGGCCCATTTGAATATAAAATTATGAAATGGAATGGGGTTTTATAGATTTTTCAACTACTTTATTTTTTCTAGCTTTTTAGTTTAGTAACTTGATTACTTGAAAGATTTCGCAGACGATTTTAACCCTTTTTTATTATACGTGCACCCGCACCACAACGATCTCTTGATCGTGTGGGCGACGTGTCAGCCCTTACGGTATTAGACTGCCATGCCAGTAGTCAGTATTAGGCGTCCAAGTCTTCTGCGACATCCATGATAAGAATTTTTTCATTCTTTTCTAATCACGGAAACCAAAATGGCTTGTAGTAGGCCCTGACTTGACGGTTAATCTAGGCTTGGATGACCGATAATCCATGTATACGAGGCAATTCTTACGTTTATTTTAGTTTTAAATCTATTATATATCATTATATCATTGACGGCGTCACCAGTACCACTTTGATAGCTTATATTTCGGAAACGTGGCGCTTTAGAATATTGTGTCTCATACAATACTTGTTTGTGTTGATAAACAGCTAGGGAGGTTACTAACAGTGAATAGATTTTAGCTTTGATAGCTTATATCTCGGAAACGTTACACTTTAGAACATTTTATCTCATTCAAAACTTTTCTGTATTGATGCCAGCTATCGATTGATACAGGTGTTATGCGTGGCCGCAATTTAGAAAATAAAATTAAAATGGCGTAAGTTAGCCGGCCAGGCTTCGTACGAAAATCTTCCAAGCCCTTTCTATGCGTAAGCGGCTATAATTCTATACATATTTCTACCTGAATTTAGCAATTCCATCTTCTCTCTCGGCTTCAGTAACAATCTTATAGTCGAGGTATGTGATCCTTTTGAGAGCTGCCCTGAGGAATTGGTAGGACATGGGATCGTCGCAACATGGGTTGCCTTTGAAGCTTACTGAGCGCAACTTTCGAAATCTACGGAGGTACGCCATCTGGGAAAGAGGTGAACTGGTGATAGACACGAATTCATCATTACAATCACTACATAGTATAAAACAAAGTCGCTTTCTCTGTCCCTATGTCCTTTTGTATGCTTAAATCTTTGAAACTACGCAACGGATTTTGATGCGGTTTTTTTTAATAGATAGAGTGATTCAAGAGGAAGGTTTATATGTATATATTGCACCCGTGCGAAGCCGGGGCGGGTCGCTAGTTAAATAATAAAACAAACGGCCAAATAAAAACTTTTTATATTTTTTTTTTTTGCAATTAACTAGAAGAATTTTAATTGTATTTAAATCAATTCTATTTGTATTGTACTTTATTTTATTTTTGACCTAAATTGTAATGTTTTGTTCTGATAAGTGGCAATGGGTGTAAATGACCTGAATAAATGAATTTATATATATTAATATGTATATATCGAATCCTGATGAGTATGCACTTAACATTAAACATAAGCGCCTTTGATAGGCGTTCTGCTGACTTTAGAGGTATGGTGTCCGATACGGACCATAGTCCCATGGAACAACAGTAATCGTTCGGGCGTGGTCGCGACACATACAGCAGAAACAATGTGCACAAGTTAAAGGAGCTATTTCTCTAGTATACCCGTATCCCATTCTGCGCCCAGAACTGTTTGACACTATGTATGTCACTTAGTATGTCCTGGCCAGGGCCTTATGTACCAGAATGCAACATATACATAAAAACAATTTACAACATAGCTACTTATAAGTTTATAATTGAATTGTTAATTGCAAAGTAAATAGAATAAGGCGCTTTGTTCTTTCGGTAGGTGTTATTTATTGTGTAGAACCAAAGTTAAACCATAGTTACCAACCTCCTTGTAATCTTCTATTTTATTATCTCCAATGCTGAATACAAGAAGTTTATCCAAGGCGTCCAGGTTTTCTAATTTCCGGATTTTATTATGAAATAATGTTAAAATCTCTATATTCACCAACTCCTCCAAATTTTCTATGACCTCTATTTTATTGAACGACAGGTCTAGTTCATTGAGTCCTGTCAGCTGTCCCAAGTTGTCAATTTTCTCGATTAAGTTGTGGGCTAAACATAGCTTAGTTAAAGATTTTAGCATCCAAAGGTGGTCTATGCGCAGAATGTTTTGGAACTCGAGTCTGACTTCTACCGCCTCGTCTAGATGTACACCTTCCTCAGCGAAAAGTCTTCCAGCCTCTTCAGTTGGACCTAAATTCAACGGTAGGTATTACTTGTTTTATAAAGTTCTAAACACAAGTTTGATGACTTACCCACAAGTAGCAACTCAATTAAGCATCTCACAAGAGCGTCTCCAGAAAACTTTTGATTAATTTTCCTGCCCTTGTCCCAATTTATTTGGGGTTGGCGCAGAATGTTTTCATCTTTACAGAAGTATGGAAGAAAAAAACATGCTGTCCTAACGAGTCATAGAGAACTATTATTGCTCTGCATCTCAGTAGTCACTTCCTTTCTAGCCATATCATCCTTCACGCAATCGATCTATGGCCTTCCTCTACTCTTATAGCCATCACATCTATCCATACCATGACAACCGATTACTACACAACTTTTAGTCACCGGCGCCACTTTCAGACTTCTTCAGCAGGAACCTTCGGATTATCGAAAAAAGGAAATAATAGGTGAACGTACGATTAGTAGTAGTAGTAGTAGTAAGTTTTTGCTTTCCTTACGCAAAGTCCTTAGGGACTTACCGTTTTCCAAAATACATCTTATGAGCATAGCATTATCTATTACACCCGGTTCTATATCGGGGTGAATGATGAGGCTATTTAGATTTCGCTTTGCTTGCGACATTATAAATTATTGATTTGGTAAATACTCAATTCACTTTATTCAGAGAGAACAAAAATATAATCAACAGTTAGGAAAAATCAATTTCAACAGTAAACAAATATTTTTGACGTTGCTATGGTTACAATGAAATTTTTTTACTCCACAAAATGTCGGAAACCAGCCAGTCAGAGGCTTTTTGCCAAATTACAGCTAATTATTACAGCGTGCGATTCGATTCATTCGAAGTCAGCGTGTTAAATTCTTAAGAATACTCTACATATAAAACAAGCCAAAGTTGTAAATTTAAAAATGTTAAACATTACCGCCAATTCGTAAAAGCTAAGTTCAAAAACAACACCAATTTGCTTTGAGTTAAAAAATGTTATATTGTATTTATGTAGTGATTAAGAACATAAAAAAGAACAAATACACTCCTATAAAGCATAAAATTCAGCCAAATTCAACAGTAACAAGTAAAAATAAAATAAATACTCGTTTTGTGGAAGTAAATGTTTATTTCTGAACGATTATTTGTTAAACTTGAGTCTTGACAGCTGCGCGTATTTTTATCTGTGAATTGCGTTTTTGGTGACAAGTGAAATCGGTGAAATCATTTTGATAAATACTTGATTAATTTCCAAAGATGTCTTTCTTTGGTGTAGGGAATCCTTTTTCTACGCCTGTGGGACAAAAAATAGGTGAGATACAATAGATTTGTTTTTTTATTAATCAGTACTCTTCAGTATATCAAGACACCGTACCCTATGTTCCATTTCTTTTTGTTGCGCACTAGAAGATCTCAATTTCTCTTTGTTGTGGTGTCACGGTAACTTAATGTTAGGCAATTTTATTGATAGTACTTAGGGTATAATGCTATGGTCACATTATTTTTGTGCGCCTTATATTATGAAGTACGTGTTAATTACTTTGACCCTTTTATTATGCGATGTGTGTACTGAAACATTATTCCAGAACAAGCGACAGATGGATCCTTACCGTCGGAAAACTGGGCCCTTAATATGGAAATATGTGATATCGTGAACAGCAGCACGGATGGGCCCAAAGATGCCATTAAGGCTATTAGAAAGAGGTTGACTCAAAGTGCAGGAAAGAATTACACAATTGTCATGTACACTCTTACTGTTCTTGAAACTTGTGTGAAAAACTGTGGAAAATCTTTTCATATTCTGGCCTGCAACAAGGAATTCATATCTGAATTGGTAAGTACTTTTATTATTTCTTTGCCATAATAACAGTAGCATCAATATTTATCATTGATAAAATCAGCAGAAGCCACATCAAAACAAGCCATATACAAAATATAATGCCTTATCATAAAATCTCTTAGTGCCAATGTATGCTTTTGATAAGTATTACTAAGATCATAAATCCTAAAGGCCAATGAAACGATGTGACAGAGAGCACCTGTCCTCATAGCCTTAAACTATGTAACACACCCTGTCCTGTGTTCCCAGGGGTTACAGTCAGAGGGGTATGGCAATTAAACTTGTTAGTTTACTATTATTATTGAAAAGTGTTTTGAATATTTTCTAAATGTTCTTCATCTATTTATTTATTCAACCTCCATGTACAGTAATGGTACATGGGTGGATCATGTGGATTTACAAGGCACTCTACCAGTTAACCTCTAATACAACATCAATAAATCATTCTGGCATCTTTCATCCAAATATTAATTAACCATCAGCATAAGATTGTGAAACTATCAATTAATAACATTTTAATGAACACTGCTCACTTTAGAAACATGAATCATGTAGTAACTAAATAATTAAACAGTGATAACACTTAAATAAATGATATAACATAACTGATACCGTCTGTTCTTATGATTCACTTGCTCCTTTGATATCTCAGTTGTATAGTTCAACTGATAATAAGTTATATCTCTTGAAGGGTAATCTGCAATGTTGCCTTGTTTAGATATGACTTTGATCCAAGACTAAGAATATAATAGTCACAACATGCCAGTTTGTAGATAATGCTAGCAATGCAAGATCCTGGCTAGCAACTTTTAATATGGAAGAAGTAACACATACAAAAACATGAACACACAACACATGATACATAAAGAAAATGTTCAAAATGAAAATCACTGGAACAAACCTACTTTATTGTTGGCATCTGCCACTTTTCCTGTCCTAAATATTGTAATTCCTAGCTTTAATATTAGTCTCTCAATAAATGAATTATTTAAAAAAAAAGTGATTTCACCAGTTTAATGGAAAAGTTTATAAGATTAATGATACACAGTGTAAGGACCACTGTAAATCAATATTTAAAATAAACACTATCAAATTTTTTGGCATATATTCAGTACTGTATAGTGTAGTCTCTCTGTAGTCATGAATTGTGTCTAGAATCCTTGGTAAAACCTTTTGCAGTGCCGCAATATCTCTCAGACTGTGTATAAGAAAAACTCAAGCCATAAGACATGTTACTAAGAAAATAAACATACTATAGTTAGTATGCATCTTATATTCTACACTGTTTCCTTTTCATTAGTCATTTGCTTATTATGATTCATATGCCCCTACCTACCTTGTATGCATGTGTTATGCAATATATAAGAATGCATTCATTATAACGTTATGAATTATGTTATAATTACTACACACAACACACACACATACTACACATATTTGGCAAAATAAAAATAATGATGCCAGCTAGTTTTTTGCCTTTGAACGGTAAACTGTTTTTTATAATTATAACTTAGATTCACAAACCTGTTTGATGAAATGATGATCATTAATTTCTAAGCTCTCATTCTTGTTAATGGTTTTTTAAAAGCTTTGTTATTTCTAAAGGATTTCATAATTTTTATTTTAAATACGAAATTTAACATTGATATTAGTAAGAAGTTTAAAATAAAGGTCCTTGGTCCAGATCATGGTAAAAACTATGTCTCCTGGGATTCAGAACATAACTGGGGAAACATGAGTGTACTTACACCACTGCTTACCTATTGATGAAAACAGAAGTGATGCTATTTTTATGTTAAATGACATTCTATGGGAATTTGTGTCCACACCTGTATTATTTTCTTATGCTTACAAATAAACTTGTTTTTTGCCTCATTATGAATGTGCATATATTTTATCAAAACTAGTTTAATTAACACATGTCTATGTGCGTATATACCTACACAGAAAGGTAACAAATGATAACGGAAAATAAATGAAATTTAAAAAAAAGAATCCTGGGAAGCATAACGTAAGTTCCCATAAAAATAAACTATTTCCAAGAAGTCCAATGATGTCACTTATTTTTTTTTTTTTTGGTGCAGGTAAAACTCATTGGACCCAAGAACGATCCTCCAACAGTGGTCCAAGAGAAGGTCCTCAGCCTTATCCAGTGTTGGGCTGATGCTTTCCAGAATCAGCCTGATTTACAGGTAAAAAAATATCATAGAATATTTTTAATGCTTGGTAAACTATGTATTAATGCAAGTTTTCGTAAATTCCATGTCCAGCGTCATCGTCATGGGTTCCGTGTTGAAACTATATCATCATCATTTGCCTCATCTGCATCGATATCCCATTTACTGGGTAATATGACACCCTGTATATTGGGTCAAAATCTTTTGCACTAGACGCGTCCTAGTACATACATAGATTCATACTCATAGTTCTGTATCAGTATATTGAGAAGGTCATAACTTTCAATTGCTTCGCCAATTCAGCTTCAATTGTATAGGTCATCAGTTGTGTATGAACATAACAAATGAATAGCAAAATCATGATGCTGAGGAGATTGTTATGCCGCTTTTTTCTTTCCGAAAGTGTTAGCGATGGATGTACAGTCACGAGCACCAATATGTATACACTTTCTTTAAAAGCAATTTTCGCGAGAAATAACGATTGTAACTTGGAGATAGGATGTTTTTTTATAAAAATATGAGATCCAGAATACTATGTTCGTAAAAACATGAAATTTTAATCAGAACGGTAGGAGAAAACACTTTAAAACATTGTTAAGTGTTTACATATTGGTGTTCGTGACTGTACATCCGTCTGCGTTAGTTGGTTACTAGTTATTTTAATGAGAGAGGAGTACCTACCCAATTAATGGCCTTGTACTGTACATTTCTATTGCCTGTTAAGCCTTACATAATAGCAAAAATACTCATTGTGTTGAAGATTCTAGATATTATACTATTAACAAATTACACCTTCAGATACATATTTTGATCAATTATTCTGCCATCCTTTATTTATTCAGTGTCATGATATCAGAAATAGCATTTCAGCGAATTGATTTGTCCTCATACAATCAGCGTCCTATTGTTTTATATAAAATGTTTCCTTACCGACACTTATCGAGCAGGAATCTCGGGGAGCGGTAATGTAATAAAAAGCATCGACGTAACCAGCCAGTTTCCAATTAGGTAACTCCCTTTAGTTTGTTGTATTGAATGGAAAGCTCCAAAATTATCTCTTATTTAAAAAAAAAAAAAAAAAATATTTCGGATAAATAAAAAAACTATTAGTAAAAAAACAAAAACAAAAAGATAACTTATACCGACACTGTTGTTCAAAATACATCTTCGAACAACATCACCTAACAAAGGAGAATCGTACGTCCCCGCTATGGTCTTCATCATGGAGTTGGCGCCTTCCGGCACTCTGTAGAGAAAAGACGCAGATTTCTGTCTGACGATGGCGTGGCAGCCATCGACGTGTGCTTGTGCAAACATACCTGATGCACTGCAGAAACGGGGCAGCCTTATCAATATCATGAACCCGTTATTATATTGGATTTATGATAGTCCTATCCTTATCAATGTCAACAGGAAATAGGCGCGATTCTTTCGACTATTACTCATGAAAAGCGATAGGAAAAATTGGCGAGGATGGGGCGATGTATTGTGTCTATAAGACTTGACAGTACCATCTACACTAAGACGCATTTGCACTACAAAATATGACCGTTTAGCACTAAACAAATTTAAAACATCGTCCTGTTCCTATCATCTTCAAAAGATTGAAAACAAAAAGAACGATGAGTTAAATGCGTTTAGTTTAGTATTAAACGCATTTCGTGATGCAAACGGGCCTAAGAAGAAGAACCGAATAAGAATGATGTCAGGATGGTTTTCAATGCGATAAAATTGTCCCATGAAGTCGGACGTTACACTTTGCCCTCTCGCTCATGAGATTGGGTGAGATTCGGCTCGACCCCCTAACACTGTGATGATTGGGGAGAGGATGATACCACTAAACTTTCTTGTGGCGGGACCTGTTGAAGGTCTGATGTCAATCGACCTTTCTGATATCCACTGGCCATGAAGAACTGTTGACTATACAAGGCTTAAGTCCTCGTTTAAACGTTTCCTCAGTACAGTGTCCCTAACAACCAATCTTATCCAATTAATGGTTCTGACTTAACTCACATATATCCAGATAGTACTAGTGCCGGTAGTGCCCTGGTCCTGCTTCGTACGGTTTTCCCGACAAAACATCGAAATATTTTTTTATATTTAAGTTCAATATTACGTATACGCAATAACCTTCCAAAATAAATTCTCTAAATAGTCTAAATGATTGTGAAACCCGCATCCAAATCCTTTGCGTTGTTTAGACGAACAACACGGCCATACACTCGGACATGAAAAGACTCTTTAGAATAAGAAAAAAAAGACTTGTTATACCGTATGGTATTGTCAAGTCCCGGTATTTAGTTTATTCGACAAGTGAATTACTGAAAGGCGGAACATCGAAATTTTAATTTAATTTTCTATCAGAGATATTTTATGACATCGCGTGAATTAATCCGATTACTGGATACAATAATAATAGTTATTTTAATAATATTGAAACATGAAACATTGCATTATTTGTAATGGTTGTCTCATATAAAGTACATTTTATGGTTGTAGTCAATTGAGGACAATCGTTCCGAGTAAAATGCATACCGTTCAGCTTCATTGTTTTCTTAGGCAAAGGCATTGTCGATGATTTCATAGATAAAACCTTGACACCGACCTAGCCTGGAAATGGGAAAAGTTGTATAAAATATATGTAGATATTTGTTCAGGGTCTTATCCTATCCTAATGGAATATACATTAATTTACGGAGTAATAGATTATCTAGGGGATTTAATAGTACGTAAAAGAAACACAACATTTAAATTGTTCGATGTGTTCTTACAGTCCTTAGGTCCCGCTAAAAAGTAGTCACGCTGAGAAAAGTGAGCTCACACGTTTTCAATTGGAGTGAGCGAAACAATAATATTCAAATGTTATTGCCAACGAAACGAGCTCGTGGCTAAAAGAGCCGCTCGGATCGATCTTTAGGTTAAGCCGAGCTTGCCTAGGTTGGTCTGCGGATGGGTGACCACCCATTACTTACCGAGTTTCCTCCGTGCCTCGGAAAGCACGTTAAGCCGTTGGTTCCGGCTGTCATTTGTAGATCTTTGACAGTCGTTACAGGTAGTCAGCGGCTCAAAAAGTCTGATAACCAGTCTTACCAAGGGGTATCATATTACCTACTACTAACTGGGTTGTGGAGGCCAGATAAACAGTCGCTACATGTAAAATACGGGTATACAGCTGCATCCGGTTAGACTGGAAGCCGACCCTAACATAGTTGGGAAAAGGCTAGGCAGATGATGTTATTGCCAACGAAATGTGATATTTTATTTACTTTGTAAAAAATTTCAACATTGAAATTGTTAGAATATTCTTTCTCAATCTATTGCTACAAGCACGTGCATTGTTTCAGGGTGTTGTTCAAATCTACACCGAGCTGAGGACCAAAGGAGTCGAGTTCCCCATGACAGACTTGGATGCAATGGCGCCTATATTCACACCGCAAAGGGTATGTATCATTTGACTTTGATAACAATTGGAAAATTATCTCATATCTGTAGTTTATCAGGCTTATACTCATCGTCACACGCCAAATTCATGATCCGACTGATAACTAAAACGGAATGAGTCAGTCGGAAACAATGTCGGCATAAATCGGGTAAAAACTTTAATCGTTGATCCGAGAATTACTTCTAAATATTATCAGTGTTAAGTGATTGTAAGGGCAAAGGTAATTTTGTGATAAAGTATCTGACGGCCTTATTCATAAGGTAATAAGTATTACATTAATATTTAAATTATATATTTCTTTTTATCCTACTATGTTACATATGTGTATAATCATTTGGTTCACCATTTACCGCGTTTATAAGCATAATATTGTACTTTGTTTTTCGAATTTAATATAAACTCATCGCTAACTGCATTTGTTTACCTACTACTGAAATATAAATTATAGATAATGTTGTTTTTAGAAGGATCTTGATGCATGATTATATCAGAATGATTTTCACGATAAATGAGTTTGTGGTCGGCGACTGTCGCATATCGCTATAACTCTAATCGAGATACAAATAAAAAATTCCCTGTAGGAATCATATTCGGTACGTTATGAACTTTTGCGACACTCCATACAGTTTTTCCTATCAGCTGCCGAATACTTTGGTATTCCCATACAAAGATCGAATTCTACGCGAATTACAAATCGTTTAAATGACCGGTAAAGTGACCATCAACATTCTGTATCCAATCCATAGGTTCCATATTCAATATTATAAAATAATCAAGACAAACTGACAAAGAAGTTCTCAAACCAGTTTTTAACACTATATTATAGTTTCGACCAGATAATTAAATAGATCACAGGGAGATATATAATACTAAGTTATATTGTGCAGAGTGTGCCTGACGGTGGTGACACGATGATTGGCTCGCCGCAACGATCAGCTGTGCCGCAAACTTCGCCCAGCCGCCCTACTCAGGAGCAAGTCCTTGCCACCGTAAGTAACATTCATTATTTAGGGAATTAGTAAAGACAAATTACAGTACACTGTCATCATCATCATCATTCTCCTGCCGTTACCCCAAGGTCGACGCAGCCTGTCTTCTTCTTCCATACTTCTCTATTACTCGTCATCTCAGCAATCGCCTCCTTTCTAGCCATATCATCCTTCACACAGTCCCTCGGTAGGCTCGGTTGACGTCAGGCAGGCGGGCGATTGTAAAAAATAAACTAAATCCCAAGCAATATGATAAGTACTTATAAATTGCGGAGCACTAAAAGACACAAAATATTACATTTTTTAGAGACTTTTTCAACATCCTAATCTGCTAAAATTGATAGGCTCTAGGTAGTTGTTGTAAAGCTCCTCCCCACAATAATTAAAACAATCAGCTGTTCCATACATTTTGACCGTGGGCATGTAGGTATTGCCGTTTTAAAGGAAACAGCGGTTTTTTTAATAACCGACGAAAAATTCAGAATGAAATACTGAATACATGGTATCCGTTTTAGCGTCGATGTCCCTTCCACCCTGTAGAAATTTTATGATACTTTTGAAGCGGACGTAAACTATACTGCTAAAATAAAATAAGACTTACTGATCCAAGAAAAGACTTATGGAATCAAAATCATAAGTCATTTATTCCTGTTAGAGTGAGAATCACCGCTTTTTGAACGTCAGGAACCACATGCGACAGTCCTCCATAACGCCCACCCTTCACCACTTCTTTGTATCTAAGCTGAGGAGATGTGGCGTAACAAATTCCCCAGCAACCAATACTATTTTTTACCCGGTTCCGTACCCGAAACTTAGCCTCCGCTGTCTGTCTGTCAGCGGGCTGTCTCTCATGATCCGTAATAGGTAGACAGTTGAAATTTTCACAGAATGTGTATTTCTGTTGCCGCTATAACAACAAATAATAAAAAAAATAAAAATAAAGGGGAGCCCCCTTTAATTTTTATTTTTTTTCCCTACTACGATGGTACGGAACCCTTCATGCGCGAGTCCGACTCGCACTTGGCCAGTTGTATTTTATATATTAAACTAGCGACCCGCCCCGGCTTTGCACCGGTTCAACGTAGATAATATACATATTCATAAAAACCTTCCTCTTGAATCACTCTATCTATTGCTGAAAACTGCATTAAGATCCGTTGCGAAGTTTAAAATATATGCACAAACAGCGGGAGCGACTTTGTTTTATACTATGTAAAGATGTCTGAAATTTGTTACCGAAGAAATTGAATATTATAAGTATATATATAGATAGACTATATATAGAAAGGTATACCTGGGAAGTATGTAGAGTTAATTCGTGCTATGTACAGCCAATCTTGTACCTACGTCCGGTCAGCTGCTGGCAACACCGATGAGTTCAGTGTGGCTGTAGGCTTGCATCAAGGGTCGGCTTTAAGTCCTTACCTCTTCCTGTTGATTATGGACGCTTTGACGTCGGACATACAGGAAGAGGCACCCTGGTGCATGCTGTTTGCCGACGACATTGTTCTTGTCGGTGAAGATGGACCTGAGATCCAGAGCAGATTGGAGAAATGGCAACAGAAGCTGGAGAATGTTGGGCTAAAAATCAGCAGAACTAAAACAGAATACATGTTCTGCGATTTCGGCGGTCTCTCCAGTTCTGGAGCCATAGCGCTAGATGGCGCGTTTCTTCCTGTCTGCTCCGACTTTCGGTATCTCGGTTCACTCGTTCAAAGCGATGGCGAAATAGATCGTAGTGTAAAGCACAGAATTAACACGGGATGGATGAAATGGCGGCAGGTCACGGGAACAATCTGCGACTCCCGCATTCCCCTTAAACTTAAGGGGAAGATTTATAAAACAATGGTTAGACCTGCTGTCTTGTATGGATCAGAATGTTGGGCCACAAAAGGGATGAATGAAAGGCATTTGCATGTGGCGGAGATGAGAATGCTAAGGGGAATGTGTGGTGTTACGCGAATGGATAAAATAAGAAATGAGTATATAAGAGGAAGTCTGAAAGTGGCGCCGGTGACTGAAAAGTTGTGTGGTAATCGGTTGTCGTGGTATGGGCATGTGATGCGGAGGAATGAGGAAAATGTTGTGAGGAAAGTTTTGAGTATGAATGTGGATGGGTATATGAGTAGAGGAAGACCAAAGAAACGATGGATGGACTGTATAAAGAATGATATGGCAAGAAAGGAGGTGTCGGATGAGATGACGAGTAATAGAGAAGTATGGAAGAAGAAGACATGCTGCGCCGACCCCAAATGAATTGGGATAAGGGCAAGAGAATGATGATATATAGATAGACTACCAAGATGGACGGGATGTACTTAAGTATAGTCACTCGTGGAAGCTCTTGAATGCATAATCAACTAATTAAGCGCAATAATTATCTGTATCGATAGTCAATTTGTCTGGCTGCTATCTTTGTTGATAGTATATCATTAATATCAATACACCTATGAAAAGTAAAGTATTTATTACAAACTGCAATTAATACATGTGTCGGCTATTGACACCGTGAGTTTTATAATCAGTCAAGTTTTTTGTTTCAATGTTATTATAGGCAGATATGTCTTAGAAACAATTAGTTACAGAAGCTTCATTTTAGTCGTGGAAGTTTTTAAGATGATAATATTGATAATGTTATGTTAATGGTTACTTATGACTTTATGAGTCATCAAATATTATCCATTAATTATGAATAATTAATGGATAATTTTTGATGCACCTGAGCTGATGTTTGAGCTTGTTTGTTGTAGCTGATAAAATGGATATAACATAACATCAGGCATGTAATCCCCGAAGGGTTAGGCAGAGGTGTACCTAAAAGTACAACCACGTTTCGCCAGTTTTGTTTAAGTCCCATGTAATAGGGGGCGAGCCTATTGCCATCAACCGGGCTCAAATCCAGACTCCGTGGCTGTACTGAGAATTTCTGATGGAAAAACCCAATAACACTGCCCGACCCGGGAATCGAACCCTGGTCCTCATGCTCTGCAGTCGTGCTTGCGACCAAAGGACCAACGAGGTGTGACCTATGTTTATCAAAGAACATAGTTTTAATATTAGTATGGATTAGCCTAATCTATAGCGTTACGCTAGATTCATTAGATTCGCCGTGATTTTTTATGTATTAACAATATCTTCTGAACCCTTCCAGTGCTCACAATGCCTTCATATTTTTAGGTGACTCTGTCAGAAAGTCAGACCAACAAGTTACGTGCCGACCTGGCGCTGGTTGATGGGAACATGAACGTGATGAACGACATGCTCAACGAGCTGACTACCCAGCCTCATACTGCACACCACGATAGCGACATTGAACTACTCAACGTAAGTAGTACTCAGACATTGCTTCTTCTTCTTAGCGATGGCAAAAAGCTTAAGTATGGTCTGGACTTAGAAAACTGGATAAGTACATGACTGGTCCAAAATTCTGCTAAATACGCTCCGGTCACTGATGCACTCATGAGGTCGTCAAGTGCACTGGTGACAGGACTTGGCTGCTCTAAGTAACCAGTTTAGTTGAAATAAAATTGTCGTGATTAAAGATATAACTGAACTACTTTACCAGAATATAGACCATAGAACTGATCAGCTTATTTACTTATGTCAGCATTGTCAGTGTTAATGAATGTTGTTATTATTCCGTTTATTTATTTTAAGTTCCAAACTTCTATTAATATTTGCACACGATGACAATATGGTAAACATGTTAGCACAACTCTGTGTAGTTATAACACCTTGCATGCATTTGTTTTTTCTTAAAATTGTATGTACACACAGTTATTTGAATCTGAGAACTTGGAGATCAATCTCGTAGCTTTACCTGCGGCCAGGTAGACTGTACCTAAGTCCTACCTAGTTACTACACTTTAAGGAACTCTTGCATGTCATTATTTACTCTATTATTTGGTTGGCACCTCATCATTCTCCAACACTTATCCCAATTTATTTGGTTTGGTTTGTAGGTAAGTAAAAACAGTTCTCATTAACACTAAAAACGGGATTTTACCATGTTTACTGATTTTTTTGAGTTCCCGGTATTATTATATCCCGTGTTTAGTGTCAATGATAATTTTAGTGACCATGATAGTTTAAAATCTTATATTAAGAACAGTTCTTTTATAAAACGAAATAAGCTTTTCGAATATTATATATCCGTGGTCTGGCATCACTGATATTTATAAATCGGTTGGTTACCAGAGCCTAAAATAAAGGAAATATGTTTTAAACGTAATTTCCGGGCATTATGTATTTATAACTTTAGTATTCAAGTATTTCAATTAAAACGCTGTACAAGGAAACCTTTTGTTGTCTGTTTTTGTATAAATGTAAATAACATGCCAATGACAGATAAAAGTTATCAACTGTTTATTGAAGTCAAGGTTTAAAAAAAGGAGTTCATAACAGTAGTGTATTGAGTTCAAAGACTTCATATTTTAAAACGGTTTTTGTTTATCGTTTTCTTTTTATCAGACCCGACAAACAAGACCACACATTTTTTTTTTCTAATTACTTGATTTATCGCGATGACTGTTTGAAAATAACTACCAACTGTATGTGAGGTCCTAGGTTAGTTTAGAGCAGTGTTTTTTTTTCTGCAATAGTTTACCTGCATAGGTTCGTCCACTGTTAAATCGGGCTTAAGTATAGATGTAGGATATAGGTGGGAAATCAACAAATGACCTCCCCCCCCCCTGCTCTGGGCGGAGCGGAAGGGTGTGTCAGACTTCTACTGACTAAAACCCATTCATGTTCCTTCTCTGCCCTTTGTGTTCCAAGGCCGCGGTATCTCTTTAGAACCGTCCCGCAGTCCTGGCAGGCATCGGCCCTTGCGGACCAGATGCGGTGCTTACAGCCAGCAAGATATTTTGAAACTTATTTTTTCGTACTTACAGGAGCTAGCAGACACACTCCGCGCCATGCAGAGTCGCGTGGCCGAGCTGATCGGGCGACTGGCCGGCGAGTCCCCACTCACCGCTGAACTGCTGCACGCCAACGACCGGCTCAACAACCTGCTGCTCAGACACGGCCGGTTTGTGAACAACAGGTGGGTGGAGAGAATAATCTGGGTAAAAGTATACAGGTTCAATGGAAAATATTAAGGTGTAGGCGAGGTGAGCGAGGCCAAGAATTTAAACACACACGTAGTACGGTACGATACGGTAGTGGCAATATACCGTACAGATGCGTCAAGCCGACATCATCAGCCTACAACAGTCCACTGCTGGATATAGGCCTCTTCAATCGCACACCACTCAGCAACTCCCATCCAGTTACTACCGGCCACCCTACGAAGATCGTTGCTCCACCAAGCCTGAGGGCATCCCACCTTACGTTTGCCGATTCGCGGTGTCCCTCAAGAACACGTCTACCCCACCGGTCATCGGTTCTACGGCTAATATGGCCGGCCCATTGCCACTTCAGCTTACTTATTTTGTGCGTCAAGCGTACGCTGGTCTCATTCAAATCAAAATCGGAATTTTGTTCGCAACAATGATGAACGTCGTCTGTTCATCTGCACTCTTGACGATCTATACAACACCTCTGACACCGCAATCAACGTTACTGAGCCCAAATAGCATTCAATATTTCTGCCGTCAACACAAAAATAATAAATATGTGATTTTTTATTTGTCCAGGAATGCCGCAACTGGCGGTGCCACTCCATCGGCCATCTTAGGTGCTGCCATGGGAATACCTGGATCGAATGCTGTTGCCCCACGTGAGTATTATTAATATTAACTTATACGAGTTCTTTTTGGTGTCACCAACTGCATGTATTGAAATTACACTAACTGCCGCGGTCGTCATATCAAATCATTTTACTTTTGTTTTGTTACCGATACTCATCATATCCTTGGAGTTTCACTAGCTAACTTATTTTGACCCTGGTGTTTTATGTTGCTCTGACTACCTCTTGTTGTGTTGTTTAGATATTCAGAAATCAGGTGTGAATCTAGATTTTCTGTAGTAAAATGTGTTTAACAATTTTGCTCAACATAATTTCAGCAAAGAAACCTGAAGACGATGCCTTGATTGATCTCAGTGATGATGTACCTGACATTGCTAAATTGAGTAAGTAAACATTACATAACATCACAGAGGCATTAGGCAGAGGTGTACCTAATAGTACACCCACATTTCGCTAGTGTATGTTAAAGTCCCATCTAATAGGCGAGCCTATTGCCATCAACCGGGCACAAATCCAAACTCCATGACTGCTAATGAGAAATTCCTGATGGAAAAATACAATAACACTGTCCGACCTGGGAATCGACCCCAGGACCTCATGTTCAGCAATCGCGCTTGTGACCACTACACCAACGGAGCAGTACACATTAATCATTCAGAAACTTCTTTGTTGAGTTTGTTCTACCAATTTTTCTCCCCCGCTGAAATACTAGGAAGGGCCATTGCCTTCAAAAATCCACCCTTCGCCATTGCTAAGGGTGGATTTTTGAGGGTGTCTTACATTAATTCTCAGCTTAACTTAGCTAAAATATTTCATAGAATTAACTCAGAAACTACCCTATGGAACCTATTGCCAGAAAAATTTTACTCGAATGATAAGCACGCGTAGCATGAGAACCGAAGAAACGGGTTTAGTCGACGGAAGAATCGACAAAATGACATTTCTTTTGTTGTTCTGTCATTTTGTCGATTCTTCCGTCGACATAACCCGTTTCTACGGTAACATTACCTACTTACAATCTTAGCAACAGGAGTGAGCTTGTCACATCCTCTGCCTAGCCTTTTCTCAACTATGTTGGGCTAATCATCCAGTCTAACCGGATGCAGCTAAGAACCAGTTTTTTTCATGGAGCGACTGCCTATCTGACCTCTACAACAAAGAAAGATTTAGAGAAAATCCGACTGTCATATTTTCGGGCTACTAATTACAGCCGTAATCAACGGCTTGACATGCTTTCCGAGGCATGGAGGCATCTTTATAAATAATCCACAGTTGGACCTAGTCACTTTTTGCTTCACATAAGCTAAGTTTAATAATGTATTTAAATAATCTGCAGCCGTGAAGGACTCTCAGCCGGACAAGTCTCCGGGCAGCTCCAAGGACGAGTTCGATATGTTCGCGCAGTCGCGCAACCTTACCTATGAGAACTCCAAGACTGGGTGAGTGCTTAATCATGGAATTTATTCAGAGGCGCTGAGTAATTAAATCGACATTTTCTGAAAAATGCCAAGCATTGTTAAGCCTATATCACTCCACTACTGGGGAAAAACCTCATGACTTCCAACTCTTTCGATCCAGAGCCAATGTGGCCGTTTATTTTCGCTAGCTCACCCCATCTTAAGTTTTATTTAACTTTATTTTATTTTATTTTATTTATTAGGGAAAACAAACAATTACACATTAAGGATAACAAAAAAAATATAAGATACAAAAATGATACAAATGTGAAATCAACCACGTTTTCCACAGATAAACAATGAGACAATATGGTAAATAACAAAAAAGATTAGTACAAATAGTGAAGCATCAACAACACCAACAATGAAGCTAATTAATTTAATAGTGTTGCTCAATGAAATTACAAAGTCACATTAGTTTTTTAATAAATCAAGCAACATTTGTTTAAACTTTCCCTGGGGTAAAGCAAACAGATCTAAGCTGCAGAAATTCTTATTATAATTGCTCGTAAGGCGACGAATAGGCGCACGCAAGCCGGCATTCGTACGACTGGTAGTAGTGGCGAATACAGATCGTGCCCGCACCTGTCGTCCCTGGCATGTCCTGGGAACTATATAACATAGCCTGTTACTTATATCTAAGCAATCATACAGGTTATTGCATAAGTCATACAAAAATTTGGTATCCAGATAAGTACGCCTTGAACTCAAGGAAAGCAGATTGTACTTTTTAAGTAGCTCACTATAAGAGAGATAACAACTCTTTAAGCAACGGTAATGCATAGACTTCAGAAATTTGCGCTGTATGCTTTCTATACACTCACTGTATTTATGGTAGTAGGGGTTCCACACAGGTACTGCATACTCCAATTGTGACCTTACCAGTGATCGATACAGATATAAATATGTACTAGGGTGCTTAAATTCCGTGGCTGATCTCATCACAAAGCCGTACATGCGATAAGCATTATTGATGATTTTATCTACATGTGCGTCTAAGCGCAGTTTATCATCAAGTAATACTCCCAGGTCACGGATCAAACTCTCCCTTGCCAGAGTTACACTATGTATTGCATATGGATATTTAAATATATGTTTATTCTTAGTAAAGCTAATACAATAACATTTAGAGATACTGAGTTGGAGTTTGTTCTCAGTGCAATAATCTGCAAGACGATTAAGGTCTTCTTGAAGCAATTGACAGTCACGTGTAGTTTTTATGGGTCTAAAGATTTTAAGGTCATCAGCGTAGAGTAAATATTTTGAATTATAAAAGTACATGCCAATATCATTTATAAATATAATAAATAACAAAGGGCCCAGTATCGAGCCTTGGGGCACCCCTGATGACACAAATATGGATTTGGAATGGAAACCATTAACTACCACTTTTTGCGTTCTATTTGTAATATAAGAAGTAAACCAACGATACAAGTCCCCGCGAATTCCGTTGAATGCCAATTTGTCCATAAGTAATTTATGATCGACCTTGTCAAATGCTTTACGGAAATCTGTGTAAATAGAGTCCACCTGTACACGTGTGTCTAAATTATTGAATAAATAATTAGTGTATTCAATCAAATTTGTAGTTGTAGATCTTTTCTTGACAAACCCATGCTGTTGCTTAATAATCTGTTTATGAACAATTGGGTACAGCTGATTGTGGACAAGTCTCTCGAATAGCTTTGACAAGATCGGCAGAATGGAAATAGGACGGTAGTTCTCAACTTCATACTTTGGGCCCGACTTATGGATAGGGGTGATATTGGCTCGTTTCCACACTTCTGGGAAGGTTCCCTGGCTCAAACATCTATTATATATAATGTGTAGTGGGGGACTTATCGTGTCAGCAGTATTTTTAAGAAAAATTGGCGGGATACCATCGGGCCCCGGACCTTTAGAACAGTCCACGGATTTCAAAGCGCTGTGCACTTGTTCAATATTGATCGCAAGATTGCTAACGAGACTACTGTTGCTAGCATAGTCGGAAGTCTGCTGCTGCACGTTATTGAGAGTGGAAGGCTCATAAACAGAATGAAAGAAGTTTAAAAAGAAGTTACAGATTTCGTCTGGATTGTTGGATGACTGTCCTTCGTAATGCATAGTTGAAGGAATGGGGGCTATGGATTTACGGTTAGATACAAAGGTCCAAAAATATTTGGTATTAAGTTTAATGCTATCCTCAACCGATTTTATGTATCGACAGTAACAGGTTTTGGATTCGTTATGAAATCTCGACCTGTATAGTGAAAATTGTTCATAATCGGTTAAATTTTGAAAAAGTTTCCATTTACACCATGCCTTATTTTTATTTTTGAATATATGTATCAATGATGGTGAGAACCAAACAGGATATTTAGATGACTTAACCGATGTGAAGGGAACGTGAGTTTTAATAACTCTGAAAATAACTTCATAAAATGTATTTAATGCATCTTCTGCGGGCTGCCCCTGTAATAATTCGTCCCAATTATGCTTGTCCAATTCACTATTAATTTCAACATAATTCGCCTTATAGTAATTGTACCTCTGTATGGATTTACGTGTCATGGCTCGACAACCTAAATTTAAAGAGGCTATTACACATAGAGGTGGATGATAAGGATCTGGGATCAATAGTGTGTCAGTGGGCGTTATAACAGAACAGTCATTATTACTGATCACCAAATCCAATATCTTCCCGGTCGAATTTCGGATCTTATTAAACTGGTGGGCGTTAAAAATGGACATAAAGATGCTTATGTGTCTAGAAATTGGAGAGTTAGTGCTATTTATATTTTGTGCCGCAAAAGATGACCCTCCAACAACCAACCAATCAATGTCGGGGAGATTGTAGTCACCAAACAGATAGAAATTTTGAACACCTTCACTCTCAACAACTGCTTGCAAAACATTCAAATACGAGACATAAACACACTCAGGTGTTTTTGGTGGAATATATGCTGAACAAATGACATCGTACTTACCTCTTGTCGCGCTCGGGATACGCAGAATGATATGCTCAATGTGTTGATTAATTACGATAGTGGACTCAATTGTAAAAGAGCCCAGTCCCTTCAGTACCGCTATAAGGGTGCCACCACCATCCTTCTTTTGAGTAGCCTTGCGATCCCGATCACATCTATAAACGGAATACCGTTTATCAATAAACTCAGAGTCGAGTATTTCAGGAGTTAACCAAGTTTCCGTAAGTATTATAATATCGTAGCAATTGGATAAAATATTCATAAATAGAACATGCAGTTTAGTGCGAAGCCCCTTACAATTTTGATAGTAAATCAATAATTTATCAGCCGTGAACGGAACTGTAAAATTTAAGCAGTAATATTGAATAAGTCTGAGCAAGTGTATAAGCACAAGACAGTTTCAAGAGGTACAAATTGAAGTCAAGTATTAATATAATAAGCATCACCAATAAAATAAAATTGTTAAAACTCTCTATAACATAAAAAAAACTATGTGAAAAATGCAAATATAGTACAGAATTAAAACAGAAAATGCAAGTTACAGAAAGCAAGAGTTCAACATAACGTAAAACTGCAGCAATCACGAAAACATATACATCAGGCGAACAAGACATCCACGTTATCAAAATTTATTATGTACACAAACAAGAAGTAAAAAACTGGACAGCAAATGACAAAAACTTGCAATGTATTATGTACGTTTGTTTAGGTCAAATCTTGCAGTTGATCATTTAGTTGCGTTAATTTGGATGACAATGCGTGGTTAGCTAAGTGACATCATTCTAAATTCAATATGGCAGACTCCCAAAGACGTCGGACTAGTTATATTTTATGCACCCCCATGATACGGATTTAAATTAAAGGGGTTTCCTGAGAAGAAAAAAAAAAAACAATGACGTCACACCTGTATTTAATGCTTGTTTTTTTTACTATAAGCTTGTTTTACAGCAACCTAATTAAAAATAATAACTCATTGAATTCCAGCGGTAGCAGTTACGCAGACAACTTGGAAGAGCAGGTATCGACCGGCTTGGCTTCGGCCGCCAGCCAGCGAGCCACACAAGGACAACCTCTGGTACGTACAACATTCAGAGCAGCTTATCGTTACAGTGAATCCCCTTTGGTAGCCCACTGAAATTCACAATTTCAGCGATTTGTAGATCAGTATTAGGTTTTTTTATGATTAATTTGCGATCATTAAAATATGTATTTACAGAATTTAGTAATTAATATCATCAATAAATCTACTTAGGTTCTTTTCACTCTAAAGAATGACTATTTCAATGAAATCATTACATTTGATGACATCTCTAACTTAGAGGTTGTATTGATAACTCCAAAGATAATACTTCTGTAAATACACATTTGTTATGGTTTCAATTCAACCAATCATCAACATAGAACCCGGTACTGATCTGCAAAGGCTGCCCAAACGCTTTGCCCTAAGAGTCAGTTTACACCAAGCGAAAAAATCTTCGTGCACTTTTTGATGTCACTGGATAAAGGACTGTAACAGCATTGCTTTAAGTATAAAATTCGATGCAGACATTAATGCTTGCGTCGAAAATTGCGAAGGGACGCTTAAGCGTCTAGCGTGCTCGAGATGTTCGCTTGTTGGAAACTGACCCTAAGAGTGAAATCACAATTGCACGCACGGATCAGCGTTTTCAAGTATCTCTATCTCATTCTGTCACGTCAAGCCATCATTGGCTGGAGCGAGAAGTCCGGTGGCAAGCATCCGCATTCGTACGCATCGGAAGCACTTTTAACGTGCGATTGGACCTCTCACTTTAGTGAGTTGCAATTCTAAGGGACAGAAACGGATGCAAGAAAATGCTGATCTGTCCTTGTAAATGTGATTACACCCGTTATTTTACTGTGTCGTGTTATGTCGATGTGATGTTGAGTGTGAATGAATTCATTTGTATTTGTACTAACGGATTTATTATTGTGTTGGTGTGTGTTAAAGTGAGAGAGGCCGTTTAAATACTTCAGCCATCTCACTGCCCCTGTTGCGCCTTCTTACGCTTTTACAGTAAATATATCGTTAAAGTTGGCGACTCGAGCAGTAGACATTGTATAGTAATGCTAATTACAAATATTGCGAATATCCTAGTGAAAGTCTTTTTCGCAACAGTTTTTTTATCGTCGCACAAGCTACTAGGATTCAATGAACAAAATATTATAGAGGGAGATTCCGCGACCTCCAGACTTACGTCATTTTTATAAAAATTGAAACTTTTTCTGTGGTAGTACCTCACTGTAGGTAAGAACAATTGTACAACATTAGTTTTAGTATATGCGAAACCCACGTGATACACGTGTCTAGTATTCTTATGTAAAGAATCTATGTACAAAATTTCAAAACTGTATCATGTAAAATCACAAAGTTATAAGCTTGTTCTGTTACCTAGTTGTCCGCACAAAAACGCGGTCACCACGCAGCGCGCGCCTCCAGCTTCGTCTTGAGCTCATTGATAATAATAATTTGGCAGTAGGTACCTAAATTATTGCGATAGGTACTCAAAGTCGCTCGGTATCCAACTTTTAACTTTTTTAAATATTATTGGGAAAAAATATAACATGGTTTAAAAATTATTGGAATCGATTCAGTTACTTATTCTGAACAAACTATATTCAGGTTTCGCATATACTAAAAATAATGTTGTATATTATGAAAAGTCAGTCGTGGTGGCTTTGGCAGATATCAGGTAACAACGTTGTGCTAAATAGCTGCTAAATTACGTCATACTATAAAGCGTACATTTTTTATATTACTTAAATAAGGGCATTAGTATGACGATTTACCTACTCCACTGCCAGACACTTTGTGTGGTGGAAAACCCCGCCAGACACTTTGTGTGGTGGTTACAGTATGTTAAATTGTAAGTGAACTGTCTTAAAGTAAGGTACTTCCACCGATAAAGTTTCAACTTTTATAAAATGACGTAGGTTTGGCAGTCATAGGATCTTGGTCGATTAGTAACAGTTTATGGTTCTATACAAGAGATATACCTATTTTTAGATTTGAGTATTTGAACAGAGAACTAGTCAGTATACTTTACCTTTTTTTTTATTTCTCCTATGTTATGTAGCACTCGAAATTTAGTTACACTAAAATAATGTCACCGCGACACAACACGAAATAGTATTCTTCCCTTGATTTAAAAATAAATATATAATTTTTCAGTAGTTCCAAGTTGGTTATATACCTATTATTTACCTAAAACTTCTTTTCTCTCTGTTTAATTTTCCTTATAATTTTATAGTTTGTTTCGTCTTTTGTATATAACAATTATTTTATGTTAACCTTTCTGGAACATTCGACAGCCGTCGGGCATGGATCAGAGGGAGATCGATGAGATAGCCGCTTGGTTAGCGCAGGAGAAGGTGTGTTTTATGTTTATTTATCATTTTTCTTTTTATTTTATTGTTTATTTTACGTAAGTATGGTGTAAATATGATCCATTTTTTTGTTAACGGGATTTTTATATAATCCTTCCATAAGCAGCTAAAATGGTGCACTCACGCCTTTATCATAAGTATAGTAAAATATACTTTTTATATTATTTGGGGAAATCGTTATGCAATATGCTATGCACTGGAAACTGAGGTGATATAGTATAAAATCTAACACTAGCTTTGAAAGTGAAGTTGCAGCACATTAAGGCTCAGTTACATCACAATTCACTAAAAGCATTTAACGTATTAAAAACATAATTTTGTCTTCACTGCTCCAAACGCCTGGCGGAAGCAAAACAATGTTTTAATTTCGTTTTGTGTGCAGTGATGTAAACGAGCCTAAATCGAGCACGTTTACCAATATCACCCCACGTGTAATACTCATATAATCCTCAGGCCGCATCGGAAGCCCCCGGCGCCCAGGAAAGCGTGACCAGCAGCGACTTCGACAAGTTCCTCGCGGAACGTGCCGCGGCCGCCGACACCCTGCCGCCCGCGCCCCTGGCCCCGGCCCCCGCCGCCCCCGCCCCGCTGGCCCCCGCCGCCCCCGCCGGCACCCCGGCCCCGCCGCTGCCCGCGGCCCTGACGCCGCGCCACCGGCAGATCAACAAGGACAACGACCACGACTCCATGTTCGCGCTCTGATTCTTCCACGCACCCTCCGCACGCCTGGTTTATCGTCACTATAGAGGTTTCTAAGGCAACAGCATTACGGTAACGCTGATGATTCGGCTTGAATCGATCGACCTAGTCTGAACCGGTGCAAAGATTGATCCGAGGATACGCTTCAAGTATTAAGTAACATATGCATGAAAAATCTGACATCAGCGCCTTTAAGAGCGGTTTTCGTAGTTCAAATGTTACCTTTAATATGCGGCGGCCTATATGGATAGCCTGAACGCAGCAATTAAAAAAGTCTTTGGATTAATTGAAGCTTTCAAGAAATCCATACTAACTAAATACTTGAAAGATGATGAGTTTATATATAACCATTAGCACAAGACTTCCGCAACCTGTATAACCAGCCTCCTCAATATTCTAAATTAAAATAGACACTAAAGCAATATTTTACCCTATTTAAGAGCATTGTGATTATTTAATCGAAATTCTGGACACATCACTAGTTTGGCTCACCTCAAAGCGTTACTTTTTCACACGATATAGTTAGAAGTGTGACGATAAATCGCTTCGTGTGCGCGCCTGACTACCGCTGTACGAGTATGTAGCCAGTACACCTTCAGTGTTGTTGTGTTGCATCAAATCGTAATGTACACCGCGATGGTTTCTCTTTATATCGCCAATAATTCACATGTATTCGATATGCCGTTTGGTGCCTGGCTTTTATAGTTGTAATTGAAATATTTTAAGCTGACTAACCGACTTCAACTACTTACTAATCTTAAGTCTAAGAAAAGTCTTAATATATTTGTTATTCTTCGAGATTACTAACTCCTAGAACATCATAGAAATAATCGTTTTCTTCAACTTAAAATACTTCAATATGTAATGTTTTTTGTAACAGCGTGGTATATACAATGATAAGTACATAACTACGGCGCGTCATTGACTATGTATTGCTCTAGACCAGGGGTTCCCAAACTGCGCCGTAGAGAGTAAAGCTTCTGTGTACTATTCTCCGGAAACTATACATTGGTATTCGATAAAAATCTAACGAGCTTGTTGTCTTACAAGACAATGTCCCTTTTCACGGATCACCTTTCGAAGATCACTTAATGATTTTTGAAATACTTGGCCGAAGACGATGTCGAAAAATTTGCGTGAATTCAAGATCCTTTCCATGCACAAGATCTACAAGAATTCACTACGCTAGAAGAAGAGAGCCTCATTGAACTCTCTTGCGGCAGCAGCCTTAAAAAAAGATTCACAAGTTTCGATTAGGTGGAGTTTTGGAATCAGTCCAAAATGAATATCAAACTTTAAATTCAAAACCTCTAAGAATTTTGACTGCCTCGTTGGTCTAGTGGTCGCAAGCGCAACTGCTGAGCATGAGGTCTTGGGTTCGATTCCCGGTTCGGGCAGTGTTTTTGGCTTTTTCCATTAGGCATTTCTCAGAAGCCACGGAGTCTGGATTTGTGTCTGGGACTTAAACTTAACTGGCGAAATGTGGGTGTACTTGTTAGGTAGGTACAGCTCGGCCTAACTCTTCGGAGATTACAAAACGTGATGTTATGTTATGCTCTAAGAATTCTCATTCCCTTTCATCATCTTCAGCATCACCATTCTCTTGCCCTTGTCCCAATTCATTTGGGGTCGGCGCAGCATGTCTTCTTCTTTTCCTTTCCCTTGCAACATTTTATTTATGTGAAGCCCGATTTGCAAATGTATCCATGTGTGTAAACATAATTATAAAAACTCATCGTTTTCGACTAGCTAGGACGCCGAGACAAAATACTAAACCCTGTATGTGCGCCGTGAACTGAAAGTTTGGGAACCCCTGCACTAGACTTAGGTTACATTAAGTAGATTTCTTTAATATATAACTTATTATGTAGACTTCACTAAACCACGGGAGCATTTAATACAAGACCTCTGGCGTTCGAAAAAGTATATGTAATTATTTATTACGATTTTATAGTATTAAAGTATTGGAGAATGATCGTCGAAGGGTCGAGATTGTGATATATAATATTGTTTTATATAGTATGTCGTGGTACTTTTTTTAGGTTTAGAGATTACTGAGAGTAAATCAAGAGCATGTATTTGTATATTAATTTAGTACCTGCCGTACTGCATTTTGATTTGTTTTTGTTGATTATTGAAATTATAAAGAATAGAAGATAAAATGGATTTAATAAAATCAAGTATTTTATGTATAACGGTTCTTCTTTCTATTGAGATTGACGAGAATGGATTCCGCAAAGATAAAGTATAGGTGAAGTGTTTTTATAAGTCTTGTCTATGTGTGTATAGCGAATTTCCATGTAATTCGAGATGCCGGTTGCATCTCATCACCAAGGTTCTGTTCTAGCAGGCTGCCCAACAAGAGCGTTTGTAAGTTGCATTATAACATCACTTGGAATCCTACTTTTGAGTTTTTATCACCCCCTTGTTAAGACATCCCCAATATGTTAGTTTATAGATACATACAGGTGTTGAATTCAGTGACTTTTGTCAAAAAAATACGTATAAACAAAATATTTGCGTCAAAACATGGGAACGAGGGTAGTCGATTACTGAGATTCATGAGATTTCATGCAACTTGTATCTCGAAATAAAGGAAATACGCATGTCTATAATCATGTATGAACTTGAATTGATCGGTGTTCCATAATATCTTATGAATGTGCGAAGATAATTTTAATTATTAGCTATAGCTGTTGGAAGAAATATCTATGCAGTGTAAAAGATCATAATTATTACAGCATTGTGTACTAAAGCTGTAGTCTCGAGTCCAAATATTATTATTTTTATTCGTAAAAGATATCTGTATAAGGGCCTGCGCTCACTGCCGGCACGACACAGCGTGTCTTGGCAAAGGATTTTATTTCTAATCAAGTTATTTTGAATCTTATTTCGATGATTTAGAATTCATGTTACTTTATTACGATACCAAGATGCCGCGAAATGACGCGACGTGCCGCGGGCTGCTGCGGCATGACGTGTTATGCCGTTTCATTCCACGGGTTGCCACGGCGCGCCATTGCATACCGCGAGACGTATGGGTCACTTTGTGTCGAGGAATTATGATTGCTTAGCTAATTGAAATAAGGTTTAAACTTCGAATCCGCGCGGAGTAAAACGGATTGATGAAAGAGTGGCTGGGCTTTCAGCAGGAGGTCACGGAACGCCGCGGGATGCCGCAGCACAACCTGCCTTGCCACGCCGTCAGTGAGCCGCCCTAACGCGTTGAATATTTCATCGTAATAATGAAGTTACCCCCTATATTTAAACTTTATCGTACCAAAGTGCTACCCATTCACCAACGTTTTCAACACTAAGCCATTCCACATTTGTCTCAATTAAATGTTCTTTTGGTGTTAATGTGATAATTTAAAAGAACAAGCTTAATGTTAATTATTTAAAAGAGTTATTTTATGTTGTAATCGTTGTATTTAAGATAATAAAATAATTATCATACAAAATATGCTGTTTTGTTTAGGCGGATGTGGCCTTCTCTACTTTTATTTCGACGACCCCCAGTAATCGATTTATTTCTGGAAGTAAGACTTTTAACATAGCTTTTCATAAGCAGACTGCTAGCAAAGGGTTTAAATGAAAATCAAGAATAAGTTTTAATTTTGTTTATTTATCAATTTCTGTATCCACAATAGATACACAATTGCAGATTTGGCAAATACAATTATGAATATTTACATGTATCGACAGAATTACCAAGTATCCGTAGAAAATTACATTTTCAAGATCTTTACTAATTATATAATTACGAAAATACCACTAAATACATCAGAGAATGCAAGTACTGATTGAACTTTCAACGTCACAATTTAATAAAAAAACGCTACAAAAATACAACTTAACGGTTAACTCTATTTCTTGTGATGAATAAATGTACAAGTAAAATATAAAAATATCGCCAATGCTTTTTTAACAAAACATTTGTTCGTAACTAAAACTTGTACTAAGGAATGTGAAAATATTATACCATTATGATACAGAAATTATAAATACATTAGTTATACGTAAACTAAGTTATGCTGCTGTTTATGCAAAATAAATTATGCTTTTAGAAAATAAATTAAATTTTACTGGGCACTTGCACGCGATCCGGTCGCTCTGACGTTTCGTGACGAACAAACAGAGTATTACATTATAAAATATCAAACAATGCGTACTATTAACTTAATTCGTTCAAGTACAACCCTTAACACAATTTAGAGAACAAGTCAACAGTCTAGCAAGAGAAATGCAAACGTGTTAGTTTAAGTATAAAAGTAAATAATTATAATCTATACAGTACTATACTATGGAAGTCTCATGAGAGTGTACTGGCCGCCTAGCGCTTATAACTCGTCCCTGGATGGCAGCTCGTCTTCTTCGTCGTCATCGCTCTGCAAAGATAGAAAATAAAACAATTTATACAAAGTTTGAAAACGTTTAGTTTCACAAAATGGAAGCTGAATGAAGAATTTTGTAGAAATTAATGTTAGTGCCTTAGAGAAGTCAAACATTCTTGGACAACAACCATTTGACAAAACCGAAACTCGGCACAGTAGTATCGCGATTTGAATGTGTAAAAACATTAACATAATTATTATACCAAAACTAAATTTTCTAAACTCCTAATGTAACGAAATTCAACATAATTTTAACAAAACAGACCTACTTTTATTTCCTAAACTTAAAGCAATTCTTTTAGTCATAAATATATATATATTTTTATACTATATGGGCTTACTCTTGACCTCAATCTATTCCTGAGGACAGAGATGAGGTCGACGATGGAACGAGCTAACCCAAAAGAAGCCTATTAACTAAATTTTGAGATGACTTCAAGAGATAAGCTATACAGGTTATCATACGACCACACGTAAGATTTAAGTTAAAATGACGTGGCCCAAAACCACATGGAAATAAACACAAATATGTAAGAAACACTTCATAATGAAATAAATTAATAAGAAACTGTTTCGAATCAGGAATTTTAACTTCATTAAAATTCTAAAGTCTTAGTAGGTACTTAAAAATGGTCCAAGGACTACTTGCTTTGGCGATAAGCCTGTAATCGGAGTATTGATTAGGATTTCATCGAAAAATATAATTGTCTTTTCATGTTGCTAACGGATTGGAGAAGCATTTACAGCACGCGTAGCATGACACAATGACAGATTTCTTTTCTCTATCTGTCATTTTGTCGATTCCTCCGTCAAAGAAATCCTTGTCTACGGTGGTCATGGTACAGGGGCTGCACGCGTAGCATGACCACCGTAGAAACGGGTTTTTTAGACGGAAGAATCGACAAAATGACAGATTGTGTCGACACAATGACAGATTCCTTTGCAGGAAATTCTTTATCATTACTTAATATGCTTGAAAAATTCGTCTGTGCGATAACTTAACTCAATAAATGAATATTGTTGTATTGTCAAAATTAATAGTATTGGGAATTCCAGTGTTGCGCAATTATTCCAGTGGAAATTTCTTAGTATGGTTTTTCAGTAATCAGATGATTTATTTTAATTGTCAAACGAAAGTAAAACATAGGCGTGGTAGCTGCTCGCTTGGCTACTGCGCTGCGTGTCGCAGGTTTAATTCCCACAAGGAACAAATATTTGTATGGCCTACAGGTAGTTGTTCCGCGTCTGGCTGTTCGTGTATGTGAGTTTTACATGTTCGTAAACGCACCCACGATACAGGAGAAATTCCTAGTGCGGGCCATCGTTTAACAAATATTATGTGTATTTTACTCGTGCGAAAAGATATCCCTTTATTTTTTCAACATAAGACTATCCTCAAGCGACTAACTCATAAGTTCAGCCTTCACTAGTAGTGAGTGTCCAAAGTCAAGTTAGCTCAAGTAGGCAAACATAATTAAGCAGAACCAAAATCCAAAAGTTAGTGATAACTTACCACGCTTGGCGTAGGCTCAGCGCCTTCACCGTCGGTCTCTACGAACTTGGTCATGGCTGCCAGCGTCCTTTCGCCGTTGTAGTCTTTCACCTGCACAATAGAAAATAGTTGTTAGGAATTATAGTAGTGTAATGATAAGCCTATGGCTTAGGCCGTTGCCCAGCTGTGGGACAGTAAAGGCTAAGAAAAAAAAATGCCACAACTACTCCGAGCGTGTTTTTACGTTAAGATGAAATTCCAATATGTAGACAGTCTTTATTCAGAAGTTGTCATAGTTTCAGATGTCTTCTAATCTTTCCATCTACGTAGCTACGAAACATCATTTTAACTCTACTAATATTATTGCTTGAAAACTAGTAAAAATGTAACTGAGCGTTCGTTTATCATAAAATCCTTCGATTTATTGTTCAACAGGCAATGAAATTACGTTATGGTTATTTAAAGAAATGCAAGTTTACTGAAGGTTTTTTGATTTGAATTTACTAAGTCCATTTTGATTTGCTTAGACAAGTATATGTACAACTTGTTTGATGACCAAGACGGTTAACACGACAGTCGTGTGGTCTTAATAGAACAAGATGTAGCAGACCATTTTATTCTCTAATTAGCAACAAAAAGCCTTTTGATAAGATAAATGAGTCCGGTAACAATCAAACTAATATTACAAAGGCGATAGTTTGTATGTTTGTTACTCCTTCACGTTCAAACGGCTTAACGGATTTGGATGAAATTTGGTATCAAGATAGCTTATATTCTGGATTTAAACATAGGCTACTTTTGATCCCGGAAATAACAGGTAGGTACACACAGGTGTAGAGTAGTAAAAACACAAGGAGTAGGTAGAAAAGGCTGCATTGCAATGCATGTCGGGTACAGCTCGGGTACCTTATAAGGAATCAGTAACTGAAGCATAATAATAGCCTCGTCACGCTAGAAAAATATTTAAAGAAGCAAGTTATTGCATTGTAAACGTTGCCTAGTTAAATCGCGGGGCGTAAAATCATTGCAATAAAATGGGGCCGTAAAATACGTATTAACCACGATTGAATTTAATGAGACTTATAACATCGACGATAGCAGCAAAATGTTGCTACACAGTTTTACTATTCGCTTATGTTTTGTTTCAGTTAGCTTTTTAAATGTAGCAAGTATGTGTACGATTGCCTGAACTATGCAATCATTATCGTGTCCTCTTTCATTAATTCATATAAACGGTGTAGACAGACCCTTAACGAAGCCGAAAGGCACTTGTTCTCCCCGTCTTTGCGATCATTTTTTTTATTCTGGACCATATCTGGGAACCTTCTAGTTACGGATATAATAGTAGTACTAGATATTCGAGATCAGTTTCAACTTTTTTACAATTTTTTTTTTTTTTTTAATTATAGTTTTTAGGTCATAACTTTACTTTAAGGGCATTACATGGCTCAAATCCCAAAAACAGCGTATGTTCAAAGAAATTTGTTGATGAATCCCTTCGTGCGTTTTCCGTGTAAAGTATGTTATAGTTAAGTTCATCACAAATAAATTGTATTGTTTAAAATTTTAATAAACCTTCTCAATTTTTTTTGGTTAATCGTAGAAAATAGGTCCTTTTTCAACCTTAATTGTAAATTATCTCTGTAACAGCTGAATAGATCGGCATGAATTTTGTAACAACAAATACGTAATGATATACTTAACAATCTGTATTGTTTTTTTTTTTCTGTTATTTCTTTTAATATTTTTAAATAATAAATAAAAACCGAAATTTTGCGAAATGTGCGGGGCAAGTCAACAAAAACCAGTACAGGGATCAAATCATCAAGGTCATCGAGCAATGTAATGCCCTTAAACGCCTCTATGACCCGTTTACTATTCATCGCATCCATCAGCACAATATTTTGAGTGCGTTACATTCAGTTTAAAAAATGTAGTTTCCCAGCAAGAATTTTTGTGTAGGGTTACTTGGTTTGATGTACAGAATGCTTGGTGGACGGCTTCGTGAAGGGTCCGTTTACACCTTGCATAGTAACATGACATCACGCGTTTTCCCCCAAGGTGGAATATAATGTTACTACTTCTGGATCATAGACCTCCTGTTTGTGTTAAGGAGCTGCTGGATTCCACCACGCGGCGCGCGGGCCCAGTCCGGGTTTTGTAGATGTCTCATATCAGTTAAGTCTAAGTAATATGTAACAAGAGGCGAGGAATTGATACATCTCAAGTAAGTATTTTATAGTGATCCTCTTCATAGTGCGACTATGGCAATATTCACACGACTAACTTTGATGTGAGTTAATAGTGGTGTACTGACCTGGTTATCCTTAGTGTACAGTTTAATGGTGGGGAAAGAGGTAATCTTGGTGTGTTCGAGCTCGTTGGCGGTGGCGTCCATCTTGGCGATGACGACATCTTCGTCCTTCTCGAAGTGTTCTCCCAGCTTGTCGTAGATGGGCACCAGCTGTTTGCAGTGTCCGCACCTGGTCGGGGAAAAGTGATTGTGAGCTTTTTGATATCACAACTAATATACAATACTAGTGTTGTTTGTTGTAGCCTATTGCCATCAACTGAGCATGAGTCCTGCTACTGATAAATTCCTGGTAAAACTCAATAGCCCTCATGCTTATCAGTAGCGCTAACAACTAGCCCAATGAGGCAGTATTCAATTTATGTCTATATTTTAGACCATATGATTATGAACTTGTAAATTTGTAAAAGCTAACTTTTTGGTTCAGAACTCCCAGAATTTGACATGGTTGCTTCAATATTTTTGAGAAAATGTTTTATCTGATTTCTAGTGCATCTGTGGCTAATCCGACTTTAAAATAATTTGCTATTAAGATATATTCGAATTTACCTAAATGAGGAAAAATTTAAATAAAATCAACATTTACTATTCAAGCTAGCAACATCTGAGCCTCTGAGAACTTTTGCATAATGGAGCAAATGATCAATTTCCAAGTCGTTGAACAGCAAACAATGACGTTTGACGCAAACGAATTAATTGCGACCCATTGAATACGACCTAACGAGTGGCACAATTTCGCAAATTACATGATACTGCGACAAATTTGACGCAATGTCGCCGCGACAAATGATACAGTCTGGTCTTGAACTCGACCTAGAAACAGGCCGAACAAGGCCCCTAATGGTGTTATGATGTTAGTTACTATATTATGTTTGTATTGCACAGCGGGTGACACTTGATAAAACAAAAGAATATGTACCCTAGAAGGACATTTGTGCCCATATTTTATTTTTTTACATAATTCACCAAGTCGATGTAATAATTTTTGTATTCATTTGTTTCCTTTTGATTGTCTACACTTGAACAAATAATCTTTGTGTAATTGTAAAGTATTTACTTTTTAATATTTGCACATTTGCTACATAATATTTAAACTGGTGACTCATTCGCTACTCTATAGGTAACCTGATCAACTTATATTATAGCAAGTAACTAGGCGTTATAAATGGGTCACATTAATTTAACGAAAAGGATACCATGAAATCGTAATCAATCGCGATTTTCAGTTGCCTAGATATCTATCTACGTGCAGATCTTATCAGCATCAAAAACGCGAAAACAGAAACACTTTCATGATAAGTATCTGTCTGAATCTGACGTGTAATTTACACGGCAGTTTCCGACCACGTATTACAATTTTACAGTAACCAGATAGTGTTATTTCTTCTTTGCTTTGCAACTTCAGTTGATGCCAGCCTCTTATTCTATTGTAACTCCGTAGGTACTATGCTAGGCCAGTTCCAGGTCAAAGAGATGTACTCAGATAATCTCTTTTACCCAAAAGAGAATATCCCAGCTTTAATACTCTGTCCTCATGGGTTTCCTCCCGGTGGGGAAACCCATGAGGAAAAAATTGCCAATGTATTCTAGACCTAACTCAGTCGCATTTACTAGGTACAATAATGCCTAACCTGATTGGCTAAAGGGGCTTCCCTCGTGGGGAGCATTCGATTGTAATTGTGAGAGAGGATAAGTAATACAGTGCCCAACCAACCGGTAACAATGCGATTTGTAACAATCATTTGTTTCTGTACCAAATCGAATCTTTGATTGTTACAGTACAGGCGAATGCTCCGCGACTTAATAAGTTCGAGGATCACTTACCATGGCGCATAGAATTCCACGAGCACCTTCTTGTTGGTGTCGAACACGACGTCATCGAAGTTGGTGGCGACCAGGGTCTTGACGGGCTTGGCGGCCCAGTCTTCAGGCAGGTCCTCGCTCAACAGGTGCTGTTTCAAGGTGCCGGCGAAGAAGGACTGGACGAATTCCTGGGAACAAAGAAAATTAGATTAAAATTATATACATGTAGACAAAAGAGTTGTAAGGATCGTATCAGGTTGCGTTCTGTAGATTCTTTTTACCCCGTAGGGAAAAGGTGTGAGTTTATATAAAGGATGTAAATAGACCCTTAACATAGCCGAAAGGCACTTGTTTTCCCCGTCTTTGCTATATTTTTTTTTGTTCTAGACCATACCTGGGAAGAACCTTCTAGTTATGGAGGTATTGGGGGTCAAAGTTCCAACTTTTTCACAAGTTTTTTTTAAATACATGTTTTAAATATAAGATTTTTACTTTGCACACCTCCACGACCCCCGTACTATTCAATCCATCCATCAGCACAATGCTTTGAATGCTTTCCATCGAGTCCTACCGTAAAACGTGATTTTTCACCCCAAAAAAAAAAGTCGATTCCCAGCAATAATTTTTTCGTAAAGTTACTTGGTTCATTTTTTAATCTTATTACTGAGGGCATAAGAATGAAAAGTGGTCGACCGTCAGTGAGCGCGGTGATATGTTAACAGACTGAACTAACCTATATGCACTCCACTGCTGGATATAGGTATAGCGAACTGCCCGCCTGTGTGCTCGCTCCTCCACTCTCCTCCATATATTAAACGCATTCATCTATCCTTTAGCATTCCAATAAATATAGTAAATGCAAAGAAATAGGGCGCTATTACTTTTTTTATCTATTTATACAAGTGTAGCTATGTTATTGATCTCAAAATTTTAGAATTGGTAACGGTATAAATAACGGGTTATGAATTTATGATATTATCGAAACTGTTATAGTAAACTGATGATTTAGTTTTTATCTTTGTAGGGAAACATGTTTTGAGACTATTAGCATTGATTTTTATGCATTGCTTTGTTCAAAAGGAAAAAAATATTCAGCAAACGATGAGCACCTACACACAGGAAACTGAATATTAAATACTAAGTAATAACGACTACATTTCCAGGCATTTGCTGATAGCGACACCTACGTCCTACCTACACTGAGTAAGTACTAGAAATGCTTGTGTTGAATATAATTGCATATTAATTATTACGCCTAGTAATGGCTTGTCACGTCACTACGGTGTAGGTAAGTAATAACCTGTGTACAATTTTCAAAGACATAAATGGCATCTGTAAATTGCGTGGCGAAACGGACATGATTCTCGTGACTGTAGTATTAATTATGCTTATGTTCTAAAATTCTTGGTTTATCGTTGCCATGATTGTTGTATTCATTACGATTATATTCTGAAACTATTGGTATTGCCGTGATAAATAAAGAAAATAAACTTGATAACTCACAAGTTGTGAATATGGGTGAAATATGTGTATAATGAGAATTACAAGGAATCGATGGATGAATTGTGTGAGGAATGATATGAAAGAAAAAGGAGTAAATGATAGCGTGACGGTTGACAGAGGAGAATGGAAGAAAACAACGTGTTGCGCCGACCCCAAGTAACATGGGACAAAGACGGGAAGATGATGATGATGTGTCTAATGAAGATGATTTTAAATGTTTAGTAGTTAATCAAGCTTAGGATGTTGATGCAAACGTAAAATTGGCATTTTTGGAAATGATTCATATAATCTTCTTCGTCAGAACTCTGCCACCAATATAATTTTTAAAAGTGTGACGGCCATTCATTACATACGGATTGTTGTGTGCTAGTATGTGTGTGAGAGAGAGAGAGATGAATTACCAGATCGTTAACACACATGCCAACAAATCGGTGGTAATTAACAGCTAAAGCCGTAACCATATTACGCATCGATAAGGTTGATTACATAATAACGATTTGAATGTTACATGTTGTCAGCCATAACAGTGAATTTTACGGTAGCATGTTTATGATACAAGCCCCATGAAATAAGCCGATAATACAGATGTATTGAATTACCTTTACGAATCGTATTGCCATTAATTGGGATGGTTGAATGAGGTGGTTGCAGGATTCGATACTAGTTCGTCATCTTTGTAGATGCATTAGAATATTTGTTGAAACAAATATCCTGAACATTGTACTCATTAAAAATGGAACAAATGTTTATAGGAGTTGAGTTATTAACATAACATCACGCCTGTAATCCCAGTAGGGTTAGCCAGAGTTTCATCTAAAGTACAATCACATTACGACAGTTTTGTTTTAAGTCCCATGTAATAAGGGGGAGCATACTGACATACTGCCATCAAATGGTAACAAATCTAGATTTGTGACCAGACTCTATTCTCCCGTGTCAGCCGTCACGCTATCATTTACTCCCATATCTTTCTTATTATTCTTCCGCCATCCATCCACCTTTTCTGTGGCCTTCATCTCCCTCTCCATCAACACTCAACATAGATATATTGTGCAAAAAACTTACTTCAATAGCGTTAGCGGACAGCTCGTCGGTGGCGGGCTTGTACTTGGCCATGTCTTGTTCCAGGGCAATCAGACGGGCAGAGGGGATCTCCTCCTTCTTCATGCCGAAGAACTCTAGGATTCTAGGGAGACAAAATACATTTAGTAATCTAGCAATAGGTCTTATGAATTTTAAATTAAATACATTTAAAAAGCCGAAAGGCATGTACATAAAAGTAGTCACAAATTATGATTATAATTTGTGACTACATTTATGTACATGTGTATGTTGTTACCAAAATAGTATTTTCTTACCGGTACTATTATTTAAAATAACCATACAACAAATTCAAGTCATCATCTGCCTAGCCTTTTGCTAACTATGTTGGGGTCGGTTTCCAGTCTTACCGAATACAGCTGAATACCAGTATTTTACATGGAGCCACTGCCTTTCTGACCTCCACAACCTAGTTAGTACTGGGTAATACGATACCCCTTGATAAGACTGTCTGTCAGACTTTCGGACCAAGAGCAAAGACCTACACAATCAAGTCTTGAAGCATCAGGTTCCCGTTTTTATTATTTATCATCCTCTTGTATATAAATGCGTAAAGGGTAACCAATTAACACGCATCAGTACTTGTAATGACTCGATTCGATAAATAATTGCTTTTTCAACGAGTTTACAGAGTAGAAAGAAATATCCTTGTCTGGCCTTGGCATTTAAAACCTATGAAAGAAACACGTTTACCGGTGGGTGGCGCGTGGGGTAGGCTTCTTTCACAGTTAAATTAATTTTCTAGTTAACTAAATTAATTGAAGTGTAATATGGGTTTAAAGTTATTGGGAAAGAATCTCTGCAGAATATTAGACCGTCTTTCATTACTTTGTACTGTATATCACATTAACTAGAGTTTTTTTTGAGCCAATAGTTTGGCGCCTTCAGTAGCGTCCATCCGCTGAAAATGATACATCGAGTTTAAGCAATATCATGCAACAAAACAACTTTTAATAATTATTGTAGTGTCAATAGAGATCAAAATCACCACCACGTGTGTGTCTTCGATTGTACCGTCATGCAAGCATACCAAAATCCCAAAACAAAAGTTAAGCCTAGAAATCGTGCTCACTTTGGTAACCTTCACCTTGCGGCGCGAAAATGTACTTCAAGGTTTCTTTCTACATTATTAAGCGCTATAAGTCAATGGCCTATTAATCTTTACAGTTAAGACATTTGACCACTCAATACTTTAGCCAAAGACGATGAACTTTTGTTCTAGGACTATAAAAGAATTTAATTCATGAATTCAGGCATAAAGTTATAATATTTACTAAATACAGCATGATTCATACTAATTTTGAAACTTTCTATCCAGTTTAATAAAACATCTGCATCTTAGCGGGGACCTCGTGTCCTAAAATACAGGCCTCAGCTTAGTCTAGGCGCCAGTCTCCCACACATAAAATACTTTTTCCTGTATCTAAGTTACATAATAAGTACTGATTGTCTTCATTTGTGGAAGAGAAATAAACAATTCTTTTTTATTCTTCTAGTGATTAAAATAAAAACACATCGGGACAAAAGAACTCCACTACTACTGCTAGGCCCCACAGACCGTGATGTTTACTCGTAACTTACCACGTGCATTGACCTGACATGCTCCCGTACTGTCTTCACTGGTGGTAACTTAGATAATTGTGCGACATTAACACGAATGTCCAGCCAAAGCACGTGCTAAGTAACGTTTATAGATTTACGGCGTTACAATCGCGGCAATGAACGGTCCTGACCAGATCGCATCATGTAGTACGTTTAGCTAAAAAAAATCATAGTAGAGCGTAAAATACCGTACCTCTGGTGTTCATCTTCATCGGCATCAATGGCAACGGACATGACACGGTCGCGGTAGTTCTTGGCAACGGGCTTGAGTTCCTCGGTGTACTTGTCGAAGTCGCCATTTTTCTACAAACAAAATATTCTGCTGCTCAATCTGTAGGACACTGGACAAGTCATCGCAATCACCAAGTAAAGTTCATTGACCATGAGGTCGTTGAACTTTATAGTGTTTGTCGATGTGTCGCCGTATGTATTTAGCTATTAGCATGCTTTAACAACCGTCTTGTTGACGCGATGATTTTAGAATTAAATCGTGTAGCTTCCGTTAGCCGGTATCGTAAAAGACATTATTTTATTTTTATCTCGAATTTCTCCATTCCATCATTAACAATTTAAACCAATTAAATTGTTATTGAGACAGGGTTTTGGTTACGTACCGACTTATATCCGATGATAGTACCTTAGTTCAGTAAGGATTTTAAGAGTAGTAAAATGTGTAAAAAGGTTCATTAACCGATGCGCATGACCGATTGTCTAGTAATGAACGGTGAAAGTTCAAGCTGGCGCGGTCAAATCTCTTCACTATATACATTCACGTACGTGAAAGTACATCTCGCCAATTCCTCGTCTAACCACTTTCGACATCAAGGCATACAGTTGCATCGCAAAAAATGACATCGATAATTTAATTTCTCGGAACGATATACCACTACATACGAGTTCAATGTTTGCCTTTTACGTGGAGGGGTCTACTTCAGTAACTCGTTAAAAACAGGTTTCGCTGAGTAATAATAGCCGTCTCCGATATCTTGTTTTCTACGAATTTGAATGTCGGGACATTCACATGAATTATTGAACGTTGATAATAAAGGAAGGTTGCTAATTATTTAACACAGCGCGCGGCATTTTACATGGATATGTAATAAAGTGAATATAATTCAGTAGATATCTAATCAATTTCGATTGAACAGAAATTTAAAATTTTATAAGTAGCTTAAAAGAACAAACTGTTATCTTAGTACATCCTGCTAAAATTTAACATAACTATTTTGAATTAATTTTAATTAAAAAACCAAACTTTTTGATAACAAAAAAACCTTTACACATTTAAGACCCGCTTGCAAGACAACTCACTGAAATGCATTTAGCTAACTAATTCAATTAATCTTCTGTTTCTGTCATTCTCAATGATTGAACAAAACAGAACAATGTTTTAAACATGTTTAGTGATTAAAACACATTTGTGATGTGAGTAGTGGTGCAAGTGGACAAGGAAAATAAAACTTTCAAGTTTATATCTTACCTTGGATAGGAACAAGAGAAGGTGGTATTTGATCTGTCCACCGAAGATTTTGGAGGCAGTCTCGTGGGAGAACTCAACAATGGTGGGCATGCTCTGGACGAACACCCAGGTCTTGAACAGATCTTCGTCGAATTTCTCACCGTCGAACTTGACGCGGGGCTCCTCGAACTGATGGCAAAATTAGACAATTAGTTCTAAGGAAGATACATAAGATTTATAATCTACTATTAGAGAGTAGAAGAAAGTGTTTGCTAAAATAAAACATAATAAATATCATCATAATTAAACATAATCTCCTCATTTTTCGATGTTGGTAGAAAGGTATTAAAAGCTGCTTTGTTTATAGTGTAACTCAGTTCAGGCTTTCACAGGTAAGGATGGGTCTGATGAAACCAATAAGTAATCTTTGTATTTGCTCTTTGAAGTTGTTATATTGAGAGAATCGAGAGCCATGTCTAGAAAAGGAAAGGAAGCCTTTGTTCAGCTGATTCACCAGTACCATACCATTGTAGGGAAAATGGTTAGATACCAATGCAATGAATAAGGAAAAAATGAATATCAGAAATAGCCATAAATTATGCAATAATGAGATAAAAAAACAAGTTTTGAACCACAATAATGTTTCAAAATAACCTGAAATACCCTACAATTATTATAATCAATTATATTTCATTTATGAAGTTATTTTTTACAAATTAGATAATAGTCAGGTACAAGTTAACAATTCAAAAATTAACACAAATATAGAATAGTCAATAAATTGAAATTGTTATTATTATAAAGTCAGAACTATTATAGCTATATCTGAAACATGTTCCTAAACAGTCCTATCTCCAAAATAAGATGTTATCATTTAAAAAGGCAATTAAAATCAAAGAAAGAAGATAAGAACTGACTGATAACAGAGATAACTGTGTCAATGTTATCACTGTCCCACTACAGTACAAGTGGACAATTGGATGCAGCTTCAATTCATTTATCTGCCTCCTCTGAGGCCAACAAACTTATTATCTGCTAACTCAAATGGGGGACAATCATGTTTTATACAAAATTACAAATGTGTACATATGTTTATCAGCTACATATTACATCAGACATGGCTCAAATGTACAATAGGATTTAATCTGCATTCTTGAGGTGGAACAAAAGTTGTTATTTTTTTGTTATATTTTAATGATATGCACAAAAAGTGTGATAAGATTATTAAGTAGGTACCTATGTGGTGTCTACACATTTCGAACTTATTTTAAAAAAAAGATAAGATGGTCTGACTGTGAAGTAACAATAAAACATGGGCAACTAGTTTGCAAAAAAATACTGCTTTGTTTTAAAGATAAAAGTATTATCTATTATATTGTTAATTCCAACAAAACAGCTTTATTTTTTAAACAAATAAGTAGGTATATTAGATAGTAAATGATGATGTGTACTTACGTTCTTGAAGAGAACAACATCCTCGTCTTCAGCTTCCAACTCAGAGATAACTTTCTCGTCAGAGACAACAGCAAAGACCTGGTCATCAACACCACCGGCAACTCCGAGGAATGCCTTAGCCTTAACAGAGCTCTGGTCAGAGAAGAAACCGAAGGTGATGACATTATTAGCGGCAATGAGCTCCTTGGCTTGCTCAGCGGAGGAGACCTCGAGGGCTGGGGGACCAGTCTTCTTCTTCAGCCAGTTGATGATGTCATCAGCTTGACGACCACCTGAGAGAAAGTAAAGAATATTAAAAGAGTGACTGATTTTTTGTCTTGATAGCTAATTGCTGGTTTAATGAAGTACTGAATTCCTCAGTTACTGAGTTACTGATGCAATAAACATGTTTTAAGTACATGATATTTCAGTAATTACACCAATAAGAAATAAATGAGGTGTTACAAATTCTAATTGAAAAATATTTAACTTTTATGAATGAACCATGAAAAGTTTATACAACATTCGTTAAAGGTGGAACTTGCCATAAAAAAAAACTTACCGGAATAATCAGTAGGGCTGCCGTTCCTGAAGAACTTGAGTGTCGGGTATCCCCTGACGCCATAGCTCTCGGCGAGCTCTTGTTCCTGCGTGGCATCAACTTTGGCCAGCTTGATGGGAGACTCTTCCTCGGCCAGCTTGGTAGCTGCCTTGGCGTACTCCGGAGCGAGGGATTTGCAGTGACCGCACCATGGCGCATCTGCAAACAGTAGGTATGATTCACAAAGGCATGCGATACGTGCCGGCTAGCGTGCGACCATGCCGACTGACGTGTCATTCAATTTGAATGCAATAATGAATAAAAAAGGGCTAATTATTGAAATCTACAGTGAAGAAAAGACAAAAGAATAATAGTTAACAATGACAACTTACAGAATTCCACTAATACGAAGTTGTTTGATGAGATAACACCATCAAAGTTGGATTTACTCAGTACGAGAACGTTTTCTTCTGTGGGTACTTCATCAGCCAAAGCGGCGCCCAAAAGGGCTATCGCCGTAAATAGGATTACTCTCATGTTGAAAAAACGGCACTTCACAAGCCTTCTCCGAAGACGAAACTCTACAAAATGCCGAAATAGTGCCACTTCATTCACTCCCGTCTCACTTGACGTGGCAGCGTCGATCGTGTGTAGAGCTGTGATTGGTTGACGCAAGGTGAATGTTTAAAGTGAGATTGGCTAAGGACAATGTTTTAATGCAGCCTTATTTTTTAAATGTGTCATCAATGTAAATAATAAAAATTAAAAAGGAAGTTTTAAAATGAAACAGTAGCTTTCCCACTTATATTTTACCTTAATTCTCCGGTAAAATAAAGTTGTCTATATAAGACCCATATCGCTAGCCATACATTTAGAAGTCACTTTATATAGATCTTGAGTATTCTTTCGGATTGAAATAATATTAAGGTAAAATATAAGTGGGAAAGCTACTGTTTATTAAGGTAAAATATAAGTGGGAAAGCTACTGTTTATTAAGGTAAAATATAAGTGGGAAAGCTACTGTTTCATTTTAAAACTTCCTTTTTAATTTTTATTATTTACATTGATGACACATTTACCTTAATTCTCCGGTAAATAAAGTTGTCTAACTAAAGACCCATATCGGGAGCCATACATTTAGAAGTCACTTTACATGGATCTTGAGTATTCTTTCGGATTGAAATAATTCCCATTGAATCATGAACTTGATCACATGGATAATTTTTTCTGCTCCTACCCCTTGGCCCTTTCCTCACAGCTGATTGTGACAACTCATGTCAAGTGAAGACTTGCTGCGATGCATTAACAATTTGACATTGTGCTTATGTCAGTAATGTCACACTGTCAATTGAGAAGTAAACAAACGTAAAAGTTTTAATGAAAACAAGATTCGTCTTTCATTAAAATAAAATGAATTACGACATAAAAGTAGCCAGACATACAAATTATATTAAGACAAAAACGTAGACCATAGGCGGGTGTTTCAATAATAGTTAAACGACTGTATTCCAGGTAATAAGCTTATTGATTCATGGACTTAGCTACCAAAACATGAAGATTGTTTTATTAAATATTTTAGCAATAAACAAGTGTTGAGGTCTCTATCACTGGCTTTAAACTGAAAAACTGTCTCCGTGCTACGATTTAGTTACGGTTTAAAGTCAGTCAATATAACCTTAAAAACTTCATAACTTAATTTTTAATTCCAATTCGATTTTAATAGTAACTATGGTTTAAATGACCTTCAGTTCTTTAATAATCTAGTATATTGCTAATTAACCACCATAAGGTAATCATACCCCAACATACACGAAGTACCTACACACACAAGCACATGCAAATTCCATTCAGGAATAACATAAATATTTTACTATATAAAATCGTGACTCCCACGTGACCGGCATAAATAACAAACACGCCTATGATATAGTAAATTACAAAAGCTGGCACGCATACCACACTATTACAGATTTATTTTAGAAGTTTTAAAATTGGACCGTTTCCAATTTTTGTACTAGTGTCCTTCCTCATTAACAGTGGCAAAAAGTATTCTTATTGTCTTTGGTAATTAATAGGGTGTTTGAGACAATAAGGTATGTTTAAATTACTAAAAAATATATAATAAAATATAAATTGTTGTAAAATAATCAGAAATCAATGATTAGTGTTAAAAATTATGTAATAATCATATTTATATGAATGTGGATTAGATACTTCTGGATATTACTGTGAGGCACAATTGTGAAACTGTGCATTTTTTTTAAATTTTATATTGAGTGAGCTCCAGGGAATTACAAGCCTGTGAAACATCAATATTAATATTGATTAAGTTTCTAATATGGAATAATAATTATGCTGAACCAGGAAATGTGATGTGTAGATTTTAATCCTAGTGTCAATAGTTTTCTTTAGTTCTATTATTTTTTATTTAAATCTATTTAAAAAAGATTATATAGTTACACTTTTAGTAATTCACATAAAAAAAGTTGCACATGCTTTTTAAAATACAAAATGACCATCCCTACTGGAAAAACTAATCACAGTTGTAAAAGCTTATCATAAATTGAAGGATTCGTCACACTGCAATATGCATTACAAATGATTTGTAAAATGTTTACACTTCCATTCATATTTCAACTCCTACTTTATCTGTGAGTAATAAAAATGTTATTAACATACTGCAAAGTGCCACATTTAAATGTAAAAAACATAAATTTTATTTAGAATTTATGAAGTGTTTTACTAAACTGAATCCTGTTATGATTACAGATGCCAGAACTGACGGTGACATCCGAAATATATGAGGAGTATGATTATAAAACTAAAATATCACCAAGCACTGAAGGAAGTAAGCATTAAACTTAGCATTTTATTATCTTTATGAATTAAAAGTGAAATATTAAATTGTTAATGTTTCTGGAATTGCCCAATGTGAGTTCTTCCAGTCAGTGACAACATTATTTAAAGGCTTGTCTCAGTATTTAAAAACTCTTTTCACTTTCAGATGTGATATCAGAATTTCCATTTCTATTGCCTAAGAATGTAAGCAGTGCCACTTTTGATGAGGACAATGACTTAGACATAGAGAGGCCACAGAGAGAAGTTATTAAAATAGGTAAGATATCAACTTGACACAGACACACATTATCAGCTTTAATTATTCTGATCACTTAGACCTAGGCCTTGGATCTGCGACAGGAACTGAGTCATAATCCACAATGCCTATTGCAGGCGCAGTGCGGTCTAGGATTTATTACTCTGGGTTACTCTGGCTCTGTTGTGGTTTTGAGACAAGTGGTGCTGAAATCGAGAGAGTAATGTACGCAATTGCCTAGGTTCATAGTTCACTAGGCCTCCACACTTTTTGTTAAAATAAGGAAGTGAGCACACATCCATCGGTTTGATTTGGCAAGAAAAAGTTTTATTTCCATGAAATTAAAGAGAATAATCCGATGCGGTTTTGAATCGCGTCGTCTAAAAGAAAACTAAGCTAATGAATGGCTCAAGCCATGCTCAAGCTAACCGATTCCGTTAAGGCGCAGATATACGACTTTTAATGATTTTAAATTGACCATCACGTCTAAACTTCTAGTATTATCTGTTTGAAAAAAATATATGTTAAACTAGACAATTTTCTTCATAATTTGATATGTGAAAATGTGAAATTATATTTTTTATAACATAGTGTAATTAATTTGTAAACTAAAGTCTAACGCGGGCAAAAAAACGATAATCACGCAAAAACTATCGTAACTAGCGTATTTGCATGAAACTTTGACCATCTAAAAGACAATTTAATGACCCATATTTTAGTATACGGATTTTATTGTATTGTGTTTGATAAATCAAGCGGGGTTGTGTTTTCGAATAAACTTGGTGCGCGTTGACGCGGGAGCCCTTGCGGGCGACGACGGCTCGACGACTCGCTCAAGGGCGCTGGCACTTAATGTCGCCTTAAGTGTGTTCACACCCCTATTTTGACAGAGTGTCCCACACAAATTGCCACAACAAACTTACATTTTAAGTTTTTAAACTTATGTCATGGTCAGTAACATTATCAATAACACTAGAAACTGGATATTTACCATGTTTGCTGTTGGTTTTGAGTTCCCGATATTTCGGCGCTGTTGCAAGCACCATGATCACGGATAAACTGAAGTTATTGCGGGTGGGTGTTTATGAGCAGACAAATCGGTCCACCAACAGTAAACATGGTAAACATCCCGTTTCTAGTGTTAATGATAAAGTTACATTCATTACCTCCTATTCAATATTTTTAGAGCACAGTTCTAAAACCAAAATCGCGCTCGTCGGCCTTCAAGTATGGCGGGGCGCGTTCCTCCTCGGTGACTGGTTGATTCACCTCGGTTTGAAAGGAGAGCTGGCCAATAGGAGCGTGTTAGAGCTTGGTGCTGGCACTGGATTGACCAGCTTTGTGGCTGCTCTGTATGCTAAGAAGGTTGTTTGTACTGGTAAGTTCCTAAGACTTTTTTAAATTATTGGGGTTGGTGCCTGTTTTTCGACAACGATTGCACCATCCATTATGGAAGATAGATTCCGCTCTGGAGGCGGAGGATAATTCAAACCACGCCGTTCATTACCGTAGCCATGAAGAAATTCATCGTCTGACTCTTGATTTGGTAGGTCAAGTTTCCATTCACAGAGCCTATCACGAACGCGCGACGTAAACTCGACCGATTTTAACTAACCTCAAAAGTAAAACGAGGATAACTTCGTTGTGCGAAGAGCTTAACGCGTGTTGGCATGGGCATTTTTCTATTCATTATTCTATGGCTTAAGACAGAATTGAAATATATCTAAAATAGTATATTCAAATAAAGACTAAACTTCAGTCAGTCTAAAACAACAAGTAGGTACCTAAGTCACCGGAGACCAGAAATAGAGCCCCTTGAAATATGTTGCCTTTTTCTATAGTTTGCCAAAGATCTGAGTTTAACCATTTGAATGCCATTGTCACATGTACGTGACAAGCAAGCGCGTACCCTGTGCGCCAAATGAAACAAATTTGTGCCAAAATGGCAGGTGAAATTGTGGCTTGGCGTGGAGGGCACGCGCGTGCGTTTATGCTCTGGCGTTCAAAAAGTTAACAAGAAGTTTCCGTAAAACGGACTCCTTAGTCGATTTTAGGATTCGCCGATCTGGCTCGAGTGACTCGGATTAATTACTATGCAGTGTGCTGTAAGCTAATTTTTGCACTATGTTATCAATATGATATACTTCAAAAAACAAATTACTGTTGTAATTAAATCTACGATAAAATACAGGAAATTGCAATTTTCAGTTGAACGTAGCTTTGGTCTCCGGTGACTTACGTACTTGTAGCAATAGTATTAATTAGAGATTTTATTATACTATGAGACACATATTTTATTACAATTGGAGACATATTTCAATTATTTTGGACTTACATCCATTTTGACCAAGATCCTTTACATTTGCAGTTGGAGAATTGAAAATGATGGATATTATATCGAAATGAGTATTTTTAACTTTAAAATAGTCAGATGATATGTTATGTTTTCTCCGCGTATTCTTGTGAGGTCCACAGGAGAGGTCTGTGAAGTTTCGCAAAGTGGTTTAATTTTTTGCTGTACCTATAATCGATTTTTCTTTGTTTCAGACATCAATATCGGAGGTATATTAGAACTTATAAAGTTAAACGCCAAGTACAATAAGAAGTTAGTAAGATCTCAGTTCAAAGTGATGCCTTTGGATTTTACCGACACTACTTGGAGTTCTCCTTTGCATAATGAAATTAAACAAGCCAGCATTATAATAGCTGCTGATGGTATGTATTAATAACAATTATTTATTTTTGAACCATCAATTCAGCAATTTTTTCGATTTGAAAAAGAAAGTACTACACTCTCGTCTTATTCACTTCCATATTTTTTCTAGACTTAACCCGAATCCTATAGGTCAGGTGTAAAAACACCTATGACTTGTAAAGACCTAGGATGGAATTCAAATATGATTTAAAGAAAAACAAATACTTCGGCATTTATTCCAATGCAACTTCTATGTTGTTCCAGTAATTTACGATGATGACCTCACGGCAGCGTTCGTTTCAACTATACAGAAGATACTGAACACACAGCCACCAAAAACACTATACATGGTGTTAGAAAAACGATACGTGTTCACGATAGAACACCTGGACTCGGTCGCGCCCTGCTACGAGACATTCCTCACTCTGCTAGACAAAGTCAAGACAGAAAATGCACATTCCACCTGGAACATAGAACAACTACCTCTAGACTTCCCAAAATATTTCACTTACGATCGCGTCAAAGATCTAGTTCTATGGAAAATCTCTTCTACGCCAAATTAAAGTACAAAAGACAACATAGGACAATTAAATTTTATTTTTGATGCAATACAGTCTTTCATTAAAACAGCCTGCTGTGAATTATCATAACCTTTATTTGAATTTTTTTCCCGAATGTCACACAATTCAGAGCCACATAGCAAACAAATCGATTAGATTTTAAATAAACAAACTTCGGACAAAACGCTTCTTCACAAATTTCAACATGGTACAAATATTGTGTATAAATATAAAATGTTTGTAATAACTTATTCATATCATGTTTTTGCTCGAACTTTCCTAAAGTTAATAATCTCACTAAAGATGAAATTCTGAAATTATAATCTAAACTTAAAATTATTTCTGTGAAGGCCAAAATTCGTTGTATTTCGTGAGGAAAGTTTTCCTAAGTTCGGAGTTTCTGGCTTGCTGGTCCTTTTCCTTGCTGAGGGTCTCGACGCTCTGACCCACGCACAAGTCGCCCGTGAAGTGGATGATCACCACTTGCGTGTTAAAAGTCACGTTTTTGTCCGGGCTCTGCTTACCATAGTTTGTTTGAGGAACAAAGTCCATTGGGAATGGAAGCGTCATATTATCTGTGAACAAACGTTACTTACTGTTAGTCGTGAAGACAAAGGAACAAGTCGAGACTATTTCAAATGATATATGCTGACATTTTATTTGTTATGTACTTAGGTAAATAGAGACGGCTAACAGCCAAAATATAGTAGGTACCTTTTCTTAATCTTATTACCTATGTTCGAATATCAGAAAGAGTTCGGTGAATGACGAGATGAAACCTTTATCTTACCATTGTATTCTTCGGCGCCCTGCACGGAGGAGTCCCCGGTGCACTCGGGCCCACAGCGCCCGTCCTTGAGGATGCCCCGCATGGTGGTCAGCTTGCTGATGGCCTTCTCACTGCTCTTGTTGTTCTGCTCGTTCTTATGCTTGTCAATGTTGCGGAGAAATTTCTTCATCTGAAATCGTTTAACAGGAACTTGCAAACTTATCGCCTGCAAGATTATTTGCAGGTGATAAGGTTTTGGTAACCAAAAATGAAAAGTCTCAAAATCTCAAATTTCTGACTAGGGACGGCTAAGTAATTTTTATTTAAGGACACGAAGGTTTTACATTAATCGATAAGCTATTTGCGAATCATTCCACTGCAGGAAAAAGCCTTCTCCATAAAAAAGGAATTACTACCTACTTTTTCTGTAGTCGAGTGCAATTAGACAAAAAGGTGTAACGAAGTTTATAGTGATCGGATTTACATGGGACCTTTTTATTGAGTTCCTAGAGGTGTGGAAAACAAAGTTAAAAAAAAAATTCGCCGCTCCCGACATTTTTTTTTAAACTACAAACTTTGTTTTTTTAGAACAACACTTACAGCTAAAATAAATGGATATGACTTAGGCATGGTACCGTCTTTGAGATTTTCTTAGGCGGATCGGGATACGACATTTTCGGTTCGCCTGGGTTGCTGCCGACCACGTGCAATGTACTTTTAGGAATATTGTACTCAGAATACACTGAGGGTTGACCTTCAACGGGTTCCTTCTGCCGCGAGCCTGTCGACGACTTGCTGTTCGTCGGCATGTAAGCCGACTTCTCCGCGGCTTCCGACAGACACTTAAGTACGCCTGCTTTGTTCTTGTTTTTTTTATTCTTTTGGATGGGCGAATCATCTTCGTTCGACAGACTCTCTTCTGACGTCGAAGGGAACACTTCGTTAAGGCTCAGAACTTCCAAGTTGCATTCCTCGAGATTCGCTGGGTTGTTCACGTCGGCCACTTGGCACAGCTGGTCAGTAGAGTGTATGCTTATGAATGACTTCTGTCCAGTGCACGGGGCACCTTCCTCGCTCGAGGCAGATGGTTTCTTTGAAACAGTCACTGCAATTGAAGGGAGATTGGGCATTTCAGTATGTACTTTGGTCCAAGTGGCATCGGATGCTGACACCTGCTTTATTTATTTGATAATTTAATATTAAAGGCACACCCGTAAATAAATTGACACATGGAGAAAAAAGTTATTGACACTTGGGTATATCGCCCAACGGCCCAACCCATTTAGCGCCTCCGTACTCATTTGAAAGTTGTATATTCTGTTTGTTGACATATTTTTTATATTTATAAGATTGTTGTGGGTAGTTTTTAAAACACAACTTTTGAAATATTAATATTTGGTGAGGTTAAAAAATAAAAAAAAAGTTCTTGAATTGTGTCATTGTGAGCGAGTACAGCCCTCTAAAATCGTCAAAAAAAACTATCTACTTTGCTTATTTGTTTTACTAATTATGAGAAGATAAATTATTAACGGTTAAAATACAGGTAGTTTTAGTTTGGCGCTTAATCACACATTATAAAGGTGAAAGTTTGTATGCGTGTATGCATGTATGTTTGTTACTCCTTCACGCTCAAACGGCTTAACAGATTTGGATGAAATTAGATATCAAGATAGCTTATTTTCTGAATTAACACATAGGCTACTTTTGATTCCGGAATGCGGTGTTCCCGTGGGATGATCAAATAGCTCCAAAATTTTCTGAATTTAGACACGTTAGCATACATTCAAGGTGTTTTTTATTCAAACGAGGTAGGCACGTAGGGTAAGTAGGTTAGGTAGGTACTAGGTAGATAAGTAAGTAGGTAGGGTAGAGTAGGTAGTAATTTAGGTAGGTAGGGTAGGTAGCATAAATTCAAGGTGTTGTTTATTCAAACGAGGTAGGCACGTAGGGTAAGTAGGTTAAAGTAAGTAGATAGGGTAGGGTAGGTAGTAAAAAGTATAAGGAGGTAGTAGGTAGGAAAAGTGCATAGAAAAGGTGCATTGCAACGTATGCCGGCGGCACAGCGTACTTTTACCAGCTTTCAGCATCAAATTATCAAAAACATGAAAAAAACGTTTTTGCGGCTGAATGTTCGTTCGAAGGCACGGAGAGGTCTCGGTATGTTAAGATGGTCACCTAACTACGGACCGCGGCAAGCGTAGCTTAACCTGATCGATCGACCCGTGCGGCTGTTACTTAGCCATGCGCCCCTTCTATGTTAGGAAAGCTGTATCATAATTCATAATAAAACTTTTTAATTTTATTTGAGTTGTAGGACATAAAGTCTGTCATTTTATGGTAATATATCTGAATTCATAATCAGCACTTTACGATATGAGTGTAAGTAAAAATAATTATTCATTATGTTAAATAGTTTATTATTAGACTGTATATAAGGTACCCATTTTCCTGGATTGTATAACTTGTTTCTCCGTGGGCCAATTTTATGGTACCCATAGTAAAATAAATATCCTACAATCATGAACTACTAAATGTACGTGCTAGGTTTCATCAGCCGACACCATTTGGACCACTGCCGTTCGTTTTCCTTTGGATGTTCAAGGTTCAGAAATATTTCCTAATTGGACACAATTTAAATGGAAGTCTACGAGCGAAGTCATGAGCCAGATGCGAGGCCTTTGTTTTACCAGAAAATTAATACGGAAGCAAAATGGAGCGAGCCCGTTTCTCTTTCCCTGTTACTCTTATTAGCATCGCATCTATCACGTTTTCGTGCGAAGCTTCTTCGGCATAAAAAGTGTTTAATTGAAAGCATACATACCAGCATACGTGCAGCTTTCGGTGTTGATAACACTTATAACCTGTCCTACAAAACAAACATCATCGTCAATAAACTGATATTTAAACAAACTCGTACTAGACTCAGGGACTGCTCCCCTCGACCTTTACCTTCATCCTCATTTCTGTCGGTTGCCTGAATGTCTGTTCTACTTTTTTCAGATAATTTGTGTGCATTCCTCGAATGTGACATATTTAACAACAAATTTCAGTATGTGAACTTTGTCAAATGGCTTTTCATTTTCTCTTTATTTAGTTACCCTTGACAGTTCTAATTTTAATTTTTTTTCAGCCGTGAGCCATGTCTGTGGGTTACAAACCTTTTTTAGTGAATATTTCAAATTTTTTGTGAATAGAGGGTGAACTATCGATAGGAAAGTCCATGTCCTTCTCGGCAAGGCAGGAGGCAATAAAACATAAGTATTTGAAAATAATTGTTATATTTCATTTCATAAGTACATTTTACTGAACATATACATACTGAAAATGGAACAATATAAAAATAACAAAATAGTGTCATTAATTAGATCCGCATTTCAAAATGGAATTATGATAACATAACTAAATGTAAAAATATTGAGTGTTTATTGTTTACATACTATTATTATTCTAGTTGTAACAGTCTAGTTCAGAAATATGATTAATATTATGAGTTGATAAAACACGGACATTAAATTGATTTTACTTAATGATAATTGTGAACACTTTGATGATATACTAAGATCATTTGTGTGAGAACCACTTCTGTCAATTGAGGTGAGTGAGAGTAAGGCATGGCAATCCTGCAGTCTTGTAGAAATTCATGTCAAAACAAACACACAATTCATCCATTACTTTCATTATTTCAACACCCAATTTTAATTTTATCCTAATTAAATAATTAAGCTAGTCATATTCAACAAATTATTGTGATTTTGTATTGATTGATCAGTCTGGTAATGATTATCCAGTCAGGCTTACATATTATTGTTATTTAAGTATGTAAATTAGGTCTAAAGTCAATTTGAAGATAAAGCCTCAGCTTATTGTTGGGCCTTATCCTTAGTTATTTGGAAACCTGTACCTGACCTAGGTCATAACAGTTAGCTTAGCTTGAAAATGTGTTTTTGGTATAGACTAATTGAATAACTTTTTTTAGAAACCCTGTGATGAAGCCTTAACGTTTTTACGAAATTAGTGGCTTTACATATTAGTCTATGTCAAAATGCGATTGACTATAATTTATCTATGATAATGTTATAAGAACTAAAATACTGTGGCAAGGTTCTCATAGCGTGCATTCAGTCTAAGGAAGAGTTTTTATCATAGCTTTTGGCAGTGGGGCAACTACTAACGTGCAAACTGATGCGGGGCACCAAGGCTCGCGGTTTTTTGGAGCCCTCTCAGTGTCCAGGCCACAAGGCACCAACCTTGGGCCTCGGTCGGTGCTAATAACCAAAAAGGTGTGGCGGCATTATATAACGTCATTATTTATTAATGGTTTCATACATAAGTGCCATAGATATTGTCCGAAGAAGTTTTTAATTACGTACTAGAGTTTGAAAAATCCTGATTCTTAATTGCACCAGGGCTTCTTACTACAAAGTTACGCCACTGACTGTCGTAGTGTAAATGTGCAGTGATACATCACAAAGAGGATGTGACGTGCAATCAGTGCGTCGGCGCATGGCGGCGTGACCTCGTGAGATCAGACATCAGAGCAACAGGAAAAAGTATCGTACGTCATAATTTAGTAACTTAACTACTGTCATCCATTTCATGGACATCAACTTGCTTACAACTAAAACATTACCATAACTGGGCAGTAACGAAATCCTAATCACAAGAGATAATTTTGTTTTTTAAAATGACGATTTTCAGTTGATATGGCGTCAACGTCAACATTAAAATTATGTATAATAAAACGTGAAAGACCAATTAAATTTGTTCTACCGATTCAGGCCTTTTAAGACAGCCGGTCAGCCCACATGTGCAAAGTAACGGTGGTTGTACTTGTGGCGAGCCTCAGCCGTAGAAAGCAGTCCATAGATAAGGACAGAGTTTTTGTTATACGGAGCTTTTTCTCTCGGATATGGAGGATCGCTTGCGGCTCTGGATGCTGCCGGAGGACATCTTGCGCTTTGTGTCTGAGTGGCCGTTCGAGGGCCCGGGGCTTCCCGACTTGAAACAAGGAAATTATGTTTTTTTTAACAGATACAGGAATACAATAATTTTGAATTTGAAAAGATCTATTTAAATTAATTATGGAACTAAAGAACAATAAAATAAAAACCAATATCGTTGATGAAATACATTGATATCGGTATTCATGACATGTATGAAGCTCTGCCAGTTGATTTAATTAGGTTTTTTTTTTATTTCTTTCTTAGCCAAAGACAAAAACCTGTAAAAATTAAGAATGTTGGGGTAAATGTACCTTGCTGAAGTTGTTACTGGCCATGCGGTTGGCGTTGGTGAGGTTGGAGGTCTTGCGTCGCACGGAGGGCGAGGCCTCCACGCTGAGCTTGGCGCCGGCGCCGGCGGGCGGCTTGGTGTCGGGCGGCTGCTGGAACTTGCCCACGGCGTGCCAGTGCTCCCGCGCCGCGCGCAGCATAGAGCGCATCTTCTCTTTGGCATCAGTACTGTCCGCTAACATCTGGTTCAGCATCTGCACCGTCTGGTACAACGCCACCGGACTCAACAACCCAAAATCGTGCAGCGAACACACATGCAGCACAAAATTCCTGTACAAATTTTTCTCTAGCAACTCCTTCCCTCTCATCTGAAGGAACATTTGGCAGGCGATGGGGATCTGGCAGTCTCCCACGTAGTTGTATTTCATGACGTGGAGGTTCCACATTTTCATGAGCTCCTTCTCGCCCTCGTTGACGTCGGTGAACTCGTCGATCATCATCATTGTCTTTTGTTGCAGCCATAGCGGGTCCGTTTCACTTTCAGAGTCGATGTCTAACTCGTTCGGGTATACGGGTAGGCAGGTGATTGTATGGTGGTACAGTCTGAAAAAAGAATTGTCAAGAATTGTAGGCATAGGATATTGTATGGTGTGAGATGCTTGCAATCATCATCAAGCAGTTTAGCAGCTGAATCAGTTACGATTGATGTGCGGGAGAAAGCTTTGTCTAAGCAATGTGCCTACAAGTTACGATCGATATGCGGGAGAAGGCATTGTCTAATCAATAAATGCTTTTGGGCAAAAGGATTTATTGATTGGAGTGGTGACTACATTATAGTATTTTTTATAAGCCTTTATTTCGCCGGATAACAACCGATGAGTGCACGTGAATGGCACTAATCCTGTCAAAATTAGAAACATAAATGCACAACACCAACCTGTTATGTCCAGTAAGATACGGTCTCTGAGCATCAACGACATCAGCATCATCGAGCTCCAGGAACTCGGCGAGGCTGTGGCGCGTGGGCCGGCGCCGGGCGCGGGCCCGCCACACCAGCACGTGCGTCAGCGACGTGCGGCGCGTGGGGCCCGCGCGGGGGCCCGCGGCCGCGCCGCCCGCCCGGCCCTGCGCCGCGATGAGGTCGTGCGGGGAGCCCGTGTACGAGCCGTCGTACAGCTCGTTGATGGACACATCGATGCGCGCGCCGCCTGGGATCGGCTGAAAGTGGAAGGCGGATTCGATTGTTGATAAGGGTTTGAAATACATAATTTTGTGATTATTTTGTAAGTTTACTGTTATAATACTTTAACTTATAATGTTGGAGATCCTGAATATCAGATAATGTAAGGGATATACATACAAATACAATGTAGTATTCTTCTATAATCGATTTTGACGATGGCTACAAATAGGAATGAAAATAATCGTTGTTTGCCCCAGTACCACATTTCCGGCAAACTATAAAGCTCATCGCCAAATATCCGGCTATGTTTTTTTTTTTATTATATGAACAGATATTGTTGACGATCGACATATACTCACGAAGTACGTAAAGTTGAACCGCGAGTGGCACAACTTGAGATGTTTGAGCAAGGAGTACAGCGTGCCGCAGTCTAGAGAACACCACGGACAGTGCAGGTCGTCGCACGCCTCCGTCTGTTGCCGCGAGTTATTATTATACAGGAACTGGTATATTATCTGCTGACGCCTTGATTCGCCCTCGTGGCCATCCAACTTTGATTTGTCTCCTGAAATGAGGAATATGTCAGTTATATGGGTTTAATCTTAGGTACTAAACGGTACATCTACACAACTATGCAATTACACTGTCTACAATTTAGCAATAATGAACATCAACCAGAAAATGATTATTGTGACTTAGTGGTAATAAATAACTAGATGACAAACATGCTGATACAAGTAAAAAATGCGGAAGGTTTTAAATGGATTCCACTGGAGTACAATAAAGAGAGCAAATTAAAGTTACTTTTATACAGCTATCTTCAGTATACAAATACATGAATTAAATATATCAAGCTGCTACTGATTTTAGAGGTTTATAACCTAAAAAGGCGAATTATTAACCCTTTAGGAAAGCTATATACTTAATGATAAGCTTACTATGCAAAATAAAGAATGCAAGCAATTGTCATGTTAAGTTCAGCTTGTTGCAATATTTAAAAATTAGCTTCAGTAAGAGAGATTAGAAATTGTTGCCTGTCTTCCATAAAATACAGTTAGCCATTCCAAGATTTAGTTAGAACGAGGAATGGTATCCAAGATGATGAAGAAACATGTACTAAGTGACACAATACAATACCATTTTTAATATCATTATTACTAGATTTTGAAGTGCTCTGTCTGTCCTTGGAGCTCGAGTCCTTCTTGCCATTCTCCATTTGTTGGTACAGCTTGGGTCTGTTCACCAGCCCATTGGTGGGTTCTTGGCTCCAACTTAGTTTGAGTTTGAGGAGCGGCCTCACTTTGAATATGTCAAATGGATTCCCTTCTGCTTGGAGATCATTTTCCTGTAAGAAATAAAGTGGAAATGAGGTGAATGTTAACCGTTTTGTTAAATCTATCTTCAAGAAAAATGCATGTTGAGAGACATGGACTGACAAACGTGTTCTTCAAGAATTCAAATTCAAAATATCATAACATTGATTACAGAATAGTCTGTCTCAATAGATAATCACAATTCTCCAGTGACGTTACGAAAGTCTTTCGTGATTATGCGTGAGTTATGACAAAATACTTACACTAGGTATAGTTTCCCACTGCGCCATGAGTGCTTTGTGCGGCGACCTGGCGATGGTGCCGGTCCTGCCGCCAGGTGTCGCGTCATGCAGCACCAGGTCATACTCCCCGTTAGTGAGGAGGCAGCGGTTATGTTTGTCATACACTATTAGCTCACTTCCATAGAACTTAATCCATTTCCCATCACTAGATGAGTTGAGATCTGATGATGACTTCAGACGTTTTGTCACTGGTTCTAGAATTAAAGTTATAATTTCCTGGTAACCTCCTGTACTTCACATAAATACATAAATATAATCATTAAGGGAGTGATCATACGGTCATGATGAAGAAAAAGCTTTGTGTCCAAACAATAAAAGCGATTAGCCCGATGCGGTGTCGAGTCTCGTCATCCGGAGCGAGTCGCATGGCGTATTTCTCGCTTTTATTGCATCGAGCCTAGGCTTTTCCTGGCCTTCCGTAAATAAGTGTGGTAAAACCCGACATGCGGGTGCATATGCACAATTCAAAAAAGTTTTATCAAATCAATTTACATGCATACTATGCCACATTTAAACACAACACTGGGAGGGAGAAACATTTAGGCCGAACGCTAGAACAAGCGCAGGTGCGGGGGCGGGTGAACGCTCGCGTTTCTGTAATGAAAAATAGTATGAGCGGAGCTAACAAGCACGAGTGCGTGCTTCGGGTTTTCTAAGGATATTTTGAAATGGGGCACCCGTCAATGCACCCGCATGAGTTTTAACGGACTTAGGATGTATCTAAAACTCGCAAAGGTAATATAATCCATAGAAAACACGCCCCTGAACCCTGCTCTTACTAATTTACAATACGAACACGCGAGCGTGCACCTGCTCCCGCATCTGCGCGAGTTTTAGCGTACGCCCACAGGACTAAAACAAAGGACAAAACACAATAAGCATTACCATCACATTCACCATTTGTAATTTCACTAGAACTAGCCGCACCATTGGATGTACTGGACCCTGAAGCTCTGGTGACAGTTACTCGTAACATGAGCATGTAGGACTTTATGTTGGGGCCCTGTGACGCGCTGAATGTGTCGCTGGAGATGCTGACTGCGGAAGCCATGGCTGGAGGCTCGGATGTGGATGGGTTAAGTGGTACAGAGCAGCTGCCAACCTGAGGATTAGGAAATAAGTAATAGTTAAATGCCTACATATTGCTGCCAGTCATCTTTTAACCTTCTCTAAGGGGTTATTGAGTACTTCACCATGCGCTTGGTGGGCTTTTAGGTCATGTCACCAAACTTGTGCAAACTTTATCCTAATAACATTTTTTATTTGTCATTTATATCAGTCAAATCAATGCACACATAGATATTAAGGTTGCAGTATATAATATCTTAACAATGAAAATTCCTAACATCAACAATCAAGAAATCCTCAACAGGATGCTATGTACCAGCTCATATGGATAGACAGCTGTATATTCATATCAGTTGCTTGCATTTAAATTATTTTCCTTATAAATAAGACACTACTTTGATGTTAACTACAGTACAATTTAATTAAAATTATGCAGCTAAAATAAGGCCAGTGCCAAAGGTTAATAAGATGTTAGTTTATCAGTCTGGTAGTAACCTCAAGTGAAAGATTATAAATGACAATGTTGTCTTTGTCAGTCATTTCTTGTTGCTTTAAAATTAAATAGCAACCTATTTAGTAACACAATATAATAAGTGATCATAGCTTATGATCATTTTAGTCTGCAAAAAATTGTCTAAGTTTTCCTTTAAAAACTTATACTAGATAGATTTAACTCATTTTTTTCTAACATAACATAACCATAACTGAAAAGGCAGCAATATCACAGAGGTTTAGTTTTATTCTTCTCCAAGAATAGACCAGCATGCTGCATGTACAGCTAATTCATACTCACAGAGACTTCTACAATAGCAGAAGAACTTTCTTTCCTCTTTTTATGGCATATCTTAAGGAGCAGTGTTTCAACTTTGACCTGGTATTCTCTGGGGTCATCCAGGCTTTTGTCATAGAAACCCAAGAAGGTGAGTGTCATGTAACCTCCCAAACTATTTGTCTGTAGCTCTGTACTCCTCTTCAGCGTTATTTTGTCTAGTAAACTGTCCACCTTGAAGCCTATGCGGCTTTTGTTACTTCGTGACATCCTTCTTTTCATATACGACAGTGTTCTATTTAGGAATATTGGCTAAAAGAGAGAAAGGTTTCATTAGTATTGGTGAATAGTATACAGGTTCAATATTCTTACGTCGTTATACATACCGAAAGCATATTACGAGTCCGTAGAAATCTGTATATTTGAGTGGGCTCTGCAAAATGTTTATGAATAAAAATTATTACAAAATTATTCACAGGAAACGCTTCCTTACATAGCATCGGATTTCTAACTTACTTTCAAATGCTTGTAAAAACAACTCATGGTCCGCTTGTAAGTGATCAATTTTGGAGTTTTTATGAGCTTCATTGTCTTTATCTCGCTTCTTGGGAGGCATTTTTAGGGTTTTTATCTAAACTATTAGTGAAACCGCCAAGTTCATCGGTTCGTTGACTTGACAGCGTCAGGTTATAGGGTTACCGCTTCAACAAATTTACTCTAAGTAAAGGTAATTATAAAAAAATACTCACTGCGTCCCTCGAAAGTATTTGATTTTATGTGATGATTTGAAACCCTTTTCATCCATGCCATAACAATTTAGATAACTATGACTCGTTGTCAACTCTAAAACCCTTACTTTTTGTAACTTTGATTCATTGGCAAAGTTTTAAATCATTGAGAATGGGCAGTAGTGGTTGTGAGATGAGATTCCAATATTTTAGAGAGTGGATTACCATCTCGATATTTCCAACAGCAAGTTCTGTTTACGATTTCGGTTGAAATTACGTTTATTAATTCTTTTACATTCTCTACAAAATGGATAGTAATTCGGGGAAAATAAAATTCTGAGTAAGTTAACACTGTGTCATAGACAAAGATAATTTGTTTTACATGCCCCGAATCGAATGCACTATGGTGCTGGCATTTTAGATTAGTAATTATTACGAGAATATCTACTGAATTAACGTTAGTTCTAAACTTTAAAATTGCGATGTCGTGAATTCTGAACGGTGAATCTAATTTCACGATGACGTTTATTTATTTATTATTATTGTGATTTGATTTTACAAAAAGCTAATAACGCCTAAAATACTGATAGTTTATTCATTGAATATGTTTTTAATTCTAAATATTCTAAGTATTAAACAATGCGTAAGTTTAACAATGAACACAGAGTGATAAAGAAGCGACTACGAACAGTGCAAAGGCAAGCCATCGAAAGGGGCTTAGATGGGGTGCTATTGAAGCAATATGACTTTATTTGTAATTATACTGATGAAGTTGAAACTAAGAGGACCAATAAGAAGTTCATTTCCGGGATTTTATCGGCGTTCATAATATTAGTGCTAAGCGTTAGCTTTGTGAATAGTATTTTAAGCGCAAGATGTCTATTACCTAGTAATTACTTAGTGTGGGAGGCGACGCGGCCACTCGCCGATTGTAGCTATTGTGAGAATGTTACGAAACCAATTATATTGTGGAACGTCACGCGACAGGAATTTGCTGTAAGAAGTTTCGTTATAAATATAGAGCCAATTTTTTGGTACAAGTTTCGGTAGTAAAACCATTTTACTTTTTCAGAGTTATGCTTACACACCAAGGCCTATAATAGTTAAGAATGCGATCAAGCACTGGAGAGCAACCAAAGAATTTAGTTTTAATTTGTTTAAGAGGCTGTATGAGCAAACTGTGGGCAGCTATGAGAGCCTAGAGGAAGGCTGTCAGTTCCTCAATTTTAAGACAGATCTGTTTAGTTTGAGGGAGGTGTTCAGTATGCCTGAAGCTAGAGTAAGGAATGAGGAGGGCCAGGATCCTTGGTATGTTGGATGGTGAGTATAAAAAAAAAACAATTAAAAATGTAAAGAGACACAAAAAGCCTCCAAAAAGGATAAAATAATATCTAAATATTGACCCTTTACATTTAATATATATATTTTAATCCAAGCGTCATTGTGTTGGGGAACCGCCAAGTACATAAAATAGTAAAATAGCAGCTATCCTTTCTTCAACGGCATTATTCTTGCAGGTCAGGGGGTGTTTTTGATTAGGTTGATTTGGTTTGATTTAAAAAAAAACATTAAAATTAATGGCAATAATATAAAGTCATCTCGTAAAATGTAAGTCTATTATAAACAACCACCTCCCAATTTATAAGCTGCAGGTGTGATGCTGTCTTATCCATTGACAGCATTAAATTATTGATCAATCAGTTTCAAGCATGATTAATGAGTTGCAATACTTATAAAATAAAACAAACCTCCATAATGTTAGTCAATTTGTTTGCAGGGGTAACTGCCATCCGGACATTTTGGCTAAAGTCAGACAGTATTACAATATTCCTGAGTTTTTACCTGAAGATGCTGAGTTTCCAGCTACTGAAAATATATTTTTTGGATTTGAGATTGGAGCAGTTATGCATGTATGTTACAAAAGTTATTTATTTTAATATGAAATTATATGACTGTCACACAGTTGATGACTGAGGAGAATGGAAGAAAATCTTGAGTTGCACCAACCCCAAGAAGAATGGGACAAAGACAGGAATATGATGATATGAGTGTAATGATAATGCATGCCACATAAGATTTTGCTAAAATAAAAATGGCTGTTTCACATTTTGATTTATAACAAAATGAATATATTCCCTGCAAAAGGTATCTAAGATGACCCCCAAAACGGTACTGTTGTTTGAAAAAGTTAATGTTTTATTTATCTTAAATATTTCATCTTCAAATTCAATCCCTTTTAATCAAGACATTCATAGACAACCTGTTTCCAGCTGGATTATATACCAAGACTGATGTGGCAGGGCCAGGTGCAAGGAAACAAGACCTGGTCAGTGGCCCCTGTGCCTGAGTGTGATCATGTGTGCAACAAGTTTCAGTATTACGTGGAGCCTGGAGATGTTGGTGGGTATAATTATACATATAATAATGTGTGATTCCCTCCATATCTTATACAAGATTAATAAAGAACACAGATATCATGGAGTTGGGATTTGTGCACTGTTGATGACAATACTTGTCTCCAATCACATGGGTCACAAACTGGTGAAGTGTGTGTACACCTTTACCTAAACCTCGCCTGGCGGGGGCAGAGTAGCTTAATTAAAAATGGTCCACCTTAATTAAAAATATACAAAAAAAATCTCTAAAAAGTAAAAATATCTCAACATTGTCCCTTTACGTTTAATATAATAAGAAAATTTAAAATCCAAGCGTCGTTGCGTCGGACCGCTAATTAGACCGCTTAGTACAAGCAGATAAGATGCGCACAGAAAGTGATAACAATGGGGTCACCTGACGCGAGGACTCTTGGGATGAATACGAAACGCTGATAGATGAGGCTCAACCCTAAGCTTCCTATAGGGCTCGTGCATAAGATTGACGACCGATCGACGACGTCGCATCGATGCTTTAATCACAGTTGATTTGCTCAGGATTAGACAATCAATCAATAAACCGAAGTACTAAAGGCAGCAATAGGAAAATACGGGCGACGACGGATTGGTGGAACAGCACCGTAATGGTAATAACATAATATGACGATCCACGTTGATCCCTCCATGCCAATTATGTGGGTGGGTGAAAAACGATCTTACTTTGCTCCCGGTTTTTAGAACAAAAATTGCCTAGCTAACATATCGTCAAACAAATGGCACGATGCAATGATTGAGTACCTACCTATGTATGCAAACATGTGATCAAGGCCCTTGACATGAGATTAATTTTGGCACCTTGTTGATTTTCGTTCAAAACCAGGGGTAGCTTCGGGCGTTAGTTGATCTACGTGGATTATAATTTTCAAACACAGAAGTACATAAATTATCGTCTTATCCGGGGATGCAACTATAGAACGCCACCTGCTATGCTAGCAACAATATAAAGTCTTAATGATGATAAATATCCCAACAGATTTTTCCTAAAATATTTCTATAGTCGTGTCTTATCGTATTAACTTTGTTTCAGTTTTGCTCGACACTCGCATTTGGTACCACGCCACAAGTATTCCTAAAGGCCAGTTCTCCCTGACGGTTCAATCGGAGTACGGATGAAACAATGCTTGCTACATTCATATATTGCCTAGACATAGTACAAAAGAAGTGTTCTTTTAACATATCGAGATGCCAAATTATACATTCATTATTTATACAAGCTATTTTATACCCTTTGATATAATGCATTTAAGTGCCATTTTGTATGTAGTGCAACTATATTTAGCATTAAGTTTACGCAATATTTCGTTTTTATACTTGTAACTATTTATTTCGTACTTTGTGTGTACTACACGTTAAAATAAACATATTAATGTTTCATAGTTGTTTTTTTAACTTTACATTACCTTGTGCCTTTCTGAAACCCCGTGCAAACCTTAGGTAATAGGTTGTCTACCTATATCACAAAGGCTTTTTTTTTTATTTATTTTCACCTCTGAGAAAGAGATTTGTTTGGTTTTGCTATTATTTCTGGTATAAGGGCCTGGACACAACACCCCAGCGCGGCGTCGCACCGCCACACGTCAGTGTGGCACCGTCGCGCCGCGGTCATGGCTCCAGGCCCTAAAATAATTGGCATAGCTCTTGAGATTGTAAACCATTATCGGATCCCACAGAGTACCCTTTGCCCAATGTCTGCTTAGGAAAACTGGTGTGGTGTATTTCGAAGATATAGTAGTCTAAAGGAATACAACAAAATAAATATTCAAAACGTTTTATTCGTCTAATTCTATGATCAAAAGTTTTAAGTGAAAAATTGGCTTGAATATCAACTTGACATAAAATACATAATTTTAAAAACCACACGTTTTGATTATACTAAAAGTGATAAGAAAATTGTTGATAGAGTTGTTTACTCAGTCCAATCTCTCACTTAAGTTACATTGTAAAGTTCACATAAAGAGATCAGGTTTGAAACTCGAGGGACAATAAGCTCGCGACTCTGCGCAGACGCACATCTCTATGATTATTACAATAGCAGTATTATATGTACAGCTCACTGAACCCAAATGCACGAAATGCAAACTTACAATAATAATAAATAATTTCTCAATTTTTTGACCAGATAGATGCCAGTTTGAATGGACAATTTTAATTGACATGGCATTATGTTATTTTATCACAAAAAAAAAATGGTACCATTACATTGTACCAATTGAAATGGACACATTAGATTAAAATTTTATATTGCAACTACCCAAACGGCTGACAGAAAGGTAGTCAGCAATGGACAGAGAAGATTCACGAATACGAGATGATTAGAATAACTGCCAGACGCCGAGCACTGCATCCTTTATGGCTTCGATGTATTGTGCTGGCACCCAGTACACCCAATACCGGGACGCTTCTGTGGGGCCGAGCTGTAGACCCTGTACAATACAAACAGTTTAATTAGTTCCTTATTCATTGTATCATTGAAATTGAAAATAATTACTTTGTATTGCTTAATACATACCATGATATGATACTCTTCGTGTTCTTTAATTGCTTCAGATGTGATGCCTAGAAAAAACAAATAGATTGTAATTACTGAGATTTAAAATTCAGAAATCCCCATTAGCTTTTAACAGGAACGATAGCACTGACCATTTCATTAGACTATGAGAAAAATAAGCTTGTCAAAGAATGAACCAGATATAGTAAAAAAACAAAACCAGACAGATTTTTACTGTTGTCATAATCTAAAAGGATTCAGTTGCCCAGGATAAATTAGAATTAGAGCATTGCAAGAGTAACTTACTTTTGATAGAAGCCATGGCAAGTTTTTCAGTCCTCTCCTTGGTGCCGATCCAGAGCTGGTCTTGCTCATGTTTGAATGTGAGCCGCACTTTGCCTCCGTGTTTGTTGAGCATCCCACTTAGAGGTACTGGTGGCAGTGGCTCCTAAACATAGCATAACTTATTAGTTTACTACCTTATGCCTTGACTTTGCTAGCATGGAGGTCTTGGAGGTTAGAAAATACCCTATGGGAACATACCATTGGGGCAAAAAAGTATCCTATCTCACGTTATGGCTGTGTGTGCCTAATTTTATCAAAATCCACAATGCAAAAAAAGGCAGATGGTTACTCTCTTTTGCATTTACAATCTAAATATGGATTCACTATGGATACTTGTTAAAAAAAAGAATTGTTAGTAAATATTCAATATTTTGGTACTGGATTAGATAATATGCATGTAATTTTTCCTTCACTTAAATCAATGTCTAACTATCAACCCAAGAAAATAATTAAAAGTTATGTTGAACTACTGCTAGTCGTTAAAAAAAAAAAAATTAAATTCCCACAACTTTCTACGAAAGTTCAAATGTCCGTGACTGTCGCGGCCATTCATGACATGGTATGTTACGTCAAAATGTTTTGTATTTCTTGCATAATCCCTACATAAATAAAAAAATATAAAATTAGAAAAATCGCATTTCTATATTCATAAATATATTTTACAAATTTTTAGTATGTTGTGATCTAAATTAAAATTTATTTTTATTTTATGGGTCATATTAAATAAAAGGTCAACATTTCTTATTGGATTCTTATTATGAGTGAAGTAATGAATCATAGAAATCTAAGCCAAATAAAATTATCTACTATGTATTTTTACATGAGTACTAGGTGTGCCCAGCATGGATTGTAACGAAACCTTCTCCTGACAATAACAAACACAAAAAAAAAAAAGAATTTGCGAAATCTGTCCAGCCGTTCACGTGTGATGCCGTGACCAAGGCAAATAGGGATTCATTTTTATATAGTATATAGATATCAAGATGGCATACATTCGTAACAACATTCTATATGTACCTTCACTCCCTTGATCCCAGGCATGACATCAGGAGGGATGCCCTTATCCAAAACTTTCCTGTGGATCTTCTGCACACATAGTGGCTCTTTACTTGACTGACTACCAGCTTTTTCCTCTGCTAATTCCTAAAAAGATAAATTTAAAGATTATGGTAATGATTTTGTTTTAAAGTGAATAGTCATGTAATGTTGATTTTGAAAATAAATACAAGGGTGAATCGTAATATTTTCGATTTATAAATAAATTATTTGGCAGCTCTTATTATACTAACATACACCTTTTGGGCACTCTTCACAGCTAGGATGTCATCCATTTTGGATCCCACCAGCATCACCTTGCCTCCTTTCACGACGCCTGATTGTCGCAGTGTCATGTTGTCCTTGGCCATGCCCTTTATTATTAATTTCTGCGCTGATTGGGGGACGCCGCATATTCGCTCCAAGTGCGCTTTTAAATCTACCACAGTTGCATCGTACGCGAACGTTATGTCATGTTTTGCTTTATTAAAAACTACTGTAAATTCGATTTGTTCCGGAATCTCACAAAATTCAGGTTCTGAGTCTTCAGTGGTCTCTGATGTGCATGCCGATGCCGCCGCCGCAGCCGCGCTCTCCGCGGGAGCGGGTGCTTCTGTGTGTGCGCTCTCTAAAATACTCTTGTTTTCTGCAGCTGACTTCGATGTGCCGTTGGCTATTGAATTCGGATCCCGATTCTCTGTTGAATCTCCCTTCTCTGAAGCTAGAAAATAACATCAAAACGTGAGTTAGCAAAATTTCTAGAACAAAAGGTCTCGGTGTGTTGTTCCACAAAGACTGTCAAATTGTATTTTATGCCAAAATTGAACGAACGCATATGAATACTTACCAATATATTCCATAGTTATAAATTAATTGTCAGTAATAGGAATTAAAATAACAAAAACGCTATTGTATCGTAGTTGTTTTGAAAAAATAATTAAAATACAGCCGACTGGCTGACGTGAAGCAACAAATTTTTTGCACAGACTATACAATTTTTATGTTTTGTTCCGTTTGGAAACGTATCGATCGCAAGTGCGAGGATATTCTCGCTATTTCTACAGATAAATAAAGTTTAACCTATGGGCTTTTCATAAAAACTTCTCTAAAGTTTTTCTTTAAAATTGTATCCAAAGTCTACTAGTATTGCTCGAATAAAAGGTAACTGGCGATAAAAATCTGTCAGACATTTCTGTCTATGTTATCATGTTAGGAACATGATTAAACTCCCTGGAATAAACTCACCAATTTTGAAGTTCCGTGCAGTAGGCGAGAATCTTTCTAACAGTAGAAAAAAAACAATAATTTCTCTATGAATAAAGTTTTCCGTTTCCATGGCGGCCAGTTTGTAAACAATAATAGAATGCAATAGTAGTGCGCTCAATAAAATTTATCCCGCAGAGATTCCTATTAATCTGAGGAATTATGGTGAGATAATGAGTTTTAATATTGACGATCCTCTAGCTGGAATCCTCAGCGACGGAAGTGATGATAGTTTTTTTGACGACGATGTATTAGGAAAGAAAAAACCTGCAAAGAAGAAAAGCACGCCAACGTTTGAAAAGAAAAATGCTCTCTTTGATTTAAAGGATGCTGATAAGCCAAAACCTGTTGCTAGCACTCTAGATAAAAAAGAGTCGTTCTTTGATATTGACTCAAAGAAATCCCCTACTCCTTTTAAGCGAACCGTATCAAAGGAGTCTATAAAATTTTCTCAATCAGAACCTAAAGTAAAAGTAGAACTTGATAAATTAGATCTGAGTAAGTCGCCAGCTAAGTCTAAAGTGAGTGCGAGTGCAGATAAACTCGACATACTAAGTGAATTGGGTGGACCAAAAAGAGAGACAAGTAAACCAATAGAAAAGGGGAAGAGTTCACAGTCGTTACTTGATGATATTCTAGGTAGCTCAACGAAATCCGGCGGCGGATCAAGTCAAGCGACAAGGCCGGTGACTGCTGCGAAAAGTCAAGAATTTGATTTTGATTCTATTTTAGGAAAAAGTGAAACTAAAACTGCCACTTCTATCAAAAGTCAGCCAACAAAAAAAAATATAAAAGAAAATGTGAAAGATGAAAAAGACGCTCCTACAAAGAAAACGAAGTCTGCTGATGACTGGCTTGGTATATTTCAAGATAAGGATGATGGTAATGATGATTTGGAAGATGATACAGGAATGCCATCATGGTTGGTCGGGGGAGACTCTAAAAAGAAAAAGACAGGAGAAAAGAAGACAATCAGTAAAGCAGAACCAGCTAAGGAAAAACCAAAACCGGTACCTCAAATAGAAGAAAAATCTGAAGTTGAAGCACCCACTGTGGAAGTAAAAAAGGACATGGAAACTATGGTCCAGATGTCTAAATTAAATCTACCTTCTAATGTAATGCACGGCAGTAATGAAGATATAGCGACAGAGGGGGCCACTTTTTACATGCAGCAGCAAGAGTCTCAGCTAATGGTGGCTTTACAGTTAAAGGCACAAGAAGAGAAACTGGCTGCAATGCAAAGTGAGTAATTGTTTTTACTAGTACATACTGTACCACTGTTAGTCGGTTAGATTGGAAGCTGAACCTAACATGGTTGTGAGAACTGGAAAGGCTAGGCAGATGACTGACTACTGTGCCATTGCCGGACAAAGGTCCAAAATTAAATTGCCTCTAACCTCTAAGTCATCTCGCCTCCTCTTTCTGCGCCGACCTGGACGGCGACTTTCATCTTCAGGCAATCCATCAGGTTTTTATATTTATGTCAGATTTTTAATTTAACTATATTTAGATAGCCACATTCGTGTAGTCTTAACGTGTTTGACATGTCTCCATAGTGCGACAGAAGGACAGCCAGCGCGTTCAGCGCGAGGCGGCACTGGCGCAACACTCGCAATTGGACGCCATGTTACGACGTCAAGCGGAGAACAGGCAACAGATGCAGTCCATCATAGCTGCTCACCAGGAGAGGATCACGCAGAGGATAAAGGTAAACCAAAATACTATTGTGGGAGATATTGGGAGAACCATTCAAACTGGTTGTGGTCTTCTTCTTGGGTGCCACACACTTGTTCGGGTCGGTAATCGATTCGGCAGTATTTGTTATAATTATATTGTTATTGTGTAGGTACATTTTTGCATTAGGTAACCCTGTAATGATAGTCTAAGGTGTGGGAAATAAATAAAACTGAAACAATGCTGACCCGAAGAAAACACTACTCATCAATCATCGGCTCTTGCCGATCCCCAAATTTGTTTCGGTATTTACTTACCATTATTATTCGACACAATTCACACAATATATCGGTTTTTTCCAATCAGTCAGTTTTGCCGAATCATGCCGAAACGAAAGTGGTGTGTGTCCTTAATTTGGAACACACGTGTTGGGTCATTTGATAATAATAAACTGTTTCTGCAGGCACTGTTAGGAACAGAAAACACGGACAATGAAGATATCCCGAACTATTCTGAAGAAGTTCAATCTATTGGAGATCATAAAGACCCACCTCATACACGGGAGAAGAAGCAATTGCTACAACTAGTACAGTCGTTGCAGGAGAATCATGATAAGGAAATAGACCTAATGGAAACATCGTACAGGTAAATACGTTCGTTAGCATAGCATCGCTCCTGTAGTCCCGAAACGGCAAAGGTGTGCACTTAAAAGTACACCCTCATTCCGTCAGTTATGTTTAAGGCCTATGTAGAAGGGGGCGAGCCTATTGCTATCAACCGGGCACAGATCCAGACCCCGTGGCGGCCACTGTGAAATTCCTGATGGAAAAACCCAATAAAATTTTGCCCGCCCTGGAAATCGAACCCACGCTCAATCACTAGACGAACGAGGCAGTATTTATAAGTAGGTAATTACCGTGATGATGAACCACCATAATCAATATTTGGAAACGGAAAAATTAACAATGTCGAAGTATCAATAAAATTCTCTCGTAACATTTTACGAACTTTCCAGGAGACAACTAGCTTTCCTAGAAATATCGTTGAACCAAGGCGAAGAAAGAATGAAAGCAGAAAGTGACAAAATGGTAACGTTTTACTCGGAGAAGATAAACTGGTTGGAGGAACATCACCGTCTGTACAAAAAGTTAACAGAAGACTCCTTGGCGGCTTTGTCTGAGCGACATAAGACTGAGAATGAAATGCTGAGACAGCAGCATTTGGACAATGTTAAAATTTTGCAGGAACATCATGCGGCACTCATGGAGAATATTAAGTAAGTGGGGATTTTGATACTTTCATATTACGGCGCAGTGCGTCTGCGGCCCACCTGTATTGTTTGTGCGCTGGGTCTAAAAAATGTACGATAGTTAGGAGAATTTTTGCCCGCCTTCGCAACTGTAAAGGTCAAACGCATGTGCGTCAGCCCGTAGTGTTCTGCTTTATATCTTTTCTAGCTTATACCCGTGGCTTTACCCGTGTGGCGTTCGGTTATTGTCCCACAGGAATGTACTACTGAGATAAAAAGTATTCCCCCTTTGTGTTAAACCAGGTTATAAAATGTATGTGTGCCAAATTTCATGCAAACCTGTTCAGTTGTTTTGTATGAAGAAAGTGACAAAATTTCGCGTCATTATTTAAATAATCATGTATAAATTAACTTATCTAGCAAATAATTTTCCGTCCTTGGCCTGTGCGGCATAAAATAATGAGATTTGACAAGGTTTGGGTTTTTTTCAGAAAGGCAGTTCAGCATGAGCAGGTCCTAATTCAGGATTCAGCCAGCTTCTCATCTGATCTAAAAGAGTTGGTCATAGATGTTAGGGAAAACAAAGTTAATTGTAAAGAATTACTGGAGAAGGTGCAATTGTTGGTATTAAACACCGAAAGTAAGAGTGATAGCAGTATGCAAGTCAGGGAAACACAGATAAACGGTACGTTACTAATACATTTTAATAGGTGGTTTCCAAGCAAATCGAGCATAGAGATTCTCTTAAATGAGAATCCCCAAAACAACTATCTTTATTCAGCATCTCAGATGCTGAATAAAGATAGTTGTTTTCGAGATTTTATTTGACAAAGTAAAGTAGACGATGACGTGGGAGTTAAAACTCCGATATAATCAATCCTTGACTTGCGCATCGCATAAGCGCAAAAGTTGAATGAAGCTATAATTTTAATAAAAGTACTCATTGCTTTTCAAATTTATTTGTTGCAGATATGATACAACAGTTGAAGAAAGATCGCGAAAATTTGGATAACGAAAAATCTGAAAATAGAGAAACAATCAAAATGCTAGAGGCCAGACTGAAGCAAATGACTTCGGTAATGTTACTTGTTTCACATACAGTTCTTTAAAACAACATAAAAGAGCTTAACAAGACCATGCATAATTTCTATTAACAGATGATCGAGGAAGAGTCGGTTTCTCTTAAACAGAAGAGAATGGAGTTCGAGTTCGAAAAAGCAACGTTCAGCAAGCAGACTGAGTTTGCCAAAAATGTACTCAAAAAGCAAGATGAAGAAATGAAGGTAGGTCATGGACTCTTTTAGAGACGACGATAATTAGTAGGTACAGAACAGTTCCTTTTTATTTATTTCAAATTACATCATTATTTAGATGCTGAGAGAAGACATCCAGAAAGAGTTTCAAGAAAAGATTTCGAAGGTAGACGAAGAAAAGGCTAAAGCTGTAAAGGAGAGCGCTTCACTTGCTAAAGAAAAGTCTACAGTACAGAGTTTGAAACAAGATCTTGAAGTAAGTAGTAGAAGGATTTTCTCAACACTTTCCCTGTCATCTTATAACTCTTAAATAACCGTTGTTAAAGGTGATGTAACAGCAACACCAATGTAACTTTATTACAGAAAATGAAAGCAGAGCTTATGGCAAAGTTAGAAGAAGTGTCTGATGAAAGATCTAAATTAAATGTAGAGAAACAGCAGATACATATGGAGGAGCAGAGAATTATGGCCAAGTGAGTATACCATTTATTATGCAGAGTTTATTCAAATAGGTAAATATTAAGAATATGGTGGGGAATATAGATCATCTTTCGCATCGTCATAAAACATTATATGATTTCAGGAGTCGTGATTTAGACCTCCTTGCAAAGGCAGCAATAGAAAAACAATCGCACGCCGACAATAAATACTCTGAAGCAGAATTCATCCAACGAAAGTACGAAGAACGAATCCGAAGAATTCAAGAGCACGTGGTTTCTCTTAACTCAAGAGAAAAACACGTCGCTAGAGAAAAAGTAGCTTTGTCGAGAGAGAGACTGCATCTTCACAATGAGAAAAAACAAATTGAGAGTAGACAGCAATGTTCGTTATGTAAATCTTCTCAAATGAATTACGTGGAACCAAATTATGTTTTACCAGATTCTTTTATGAACGTTCCAGTCTCTAGAGATTTTAGGTCTTCCAATGTGACTAGTGCCATGAATGCTATAGAAGACGAAATGGCACATTTGCTGGGGAAGAACTTGAATCTGCGACATTCTGTTGCGGTAGGAGACCTGACAATTCATGAGGGAAGGTTTTTTAATGAGGAAGCGCAAACGAGGCAATTGCCGTCTCAGCCTATGCAAGTCGAGTCGGGGCCGTTTAAAGTAAGTTTACAAGTAAATCATGGACTTAGAATTTTTTATTATCGTTTTCTCCGCTATTGGCTGATTATCCCACTTCATCACTTGTGGAAGGTGATAAGCATTGAGAGATTAGGTGGGCCACATATTTCCATGAGTATGTGTTTGATGTCCATGATTAATTATTTAAAAAATAATTGTGATTTAAGTCATTAACGGATGAGGTCCTCAGATGCTACCCTGCGAAAAACTCCGCGAACCAATGAAACCTTGCTAGTTCCTTGTTTTCTTACTTTATAAGAATGGGTGATTCGTACAGAAAACTGTGAAATTAGCACAACACACGAGTGTGGTTAATTACTTACTTTTTATTCTTCCTATTTTAACACGAAAGATGTGAGTATCTTCTTATTGTTTTTAATTGTACTATGTTCATTGCTTTCCAGGATTATTTGGATCCAAAATTTATGATGTTACGTTTAGATGTTCAGAAGGTGTTAAGTAATTTGGAGCACACTAAAAAAGAAGATGCTGATTTAGCAGTGGAAGATGATAACGATGAAGATTGAGTGAATCTAGAAATTTAAAATGTAAGTGACGTCAAAATAAAAGACTGACCCTGTATTAATTGGTTTAATTTACTTTGATGACTGTTATAGAACATCTTTTGTTATTAGATTTATGAACAGTGTTATCAAAATGTACACAAATGCCTATATAGCTATATGCTAACTTATCTATAAATATTTCATTGTAAAAATATAGGTACATGATCTTTTCTTACTACATAATTATTGTTTTAGGTACTAGGGTATGCAGTTAGACGTAATTTACAATTATGAATACACTCTTCGTATAAATGGCTCCAATTATTATTATGCATTACTACTTCAAAGTTACTTCCAATCAGAACTTGTTGTATTTTTATGTTCGTATGCAAATAGTTTAACAGTGATTGAAAGTAATTATGTAGCAGCTGAAACTTGTATCGCATAGTTCATACATTTCTTATTCTTATAAAATATTATCGATATACTACGCACCCAAGTTTATCATTCGCACAGTCTTTCACAAAAATTGCTTTAAGTAGTTACAAATAATATCTTTATGGACGGCCTGGCCTTGTCGTTTAAAGTATAAATCAATTACATTCTCCTATTTTGCACAGATCTACAGTAATAAACCCAAATAAATTATACGTAACTTATTATTAACTGACAACTGCATACAGAAGCATACGTCTGAGATAATAACAAGGAACGACATTTTCTCTAAATCTTTAAAAATGCTTAATATAGTTTACTATACACAATATTTACAACACATCTTACGATAATAATAACAACACCCTCTATTCGTCCTCGGTGTCAAAGGCATCTTCACAATTAGGAATTCCTTTTTTATTAAAGTAATAAATCTATTCTCAAGTACAGAAGACTATAGCTTTGCAAACAGGAAAGCGACTTATGATAATTTTGTTGATTATCTTGCTTATCACAGTAATAATATCATTCTACATCAAAGAAAATAATATAATTTTTAAATGTTGATAATAATAGAAATTAATTGTTAAAACATGTCCAAATAAATTGATAACCGATTCAAAAATAACGAAGAATAAAAAATTATAATGTGCCTTGAATAGGGGATTTCCTACAGTTATATGTTATGACCTCCTGTCGCCCGGCCCTTTCTGGTATTTGACTTCGAGTAGCTGAGGATAATTCTCTACGATGGACAGCAGGATCCCGTCGATGTAGTTCCTCAGTTGAACATTAACGTCTTGTTGTTCTTTTAAAGCTTTCTGCAACTGTAAGAAATAAATTGCCATTATTATCGCTATTGAGACTTCACCCAGAGTCTATTGATATTTTTGAATAATCACACACAAGCATTGTGTAAGGTGTAAGGATAGTGTGGTGCTCATGCCTTGCTAGTCTTGCTTTGGTTGGCTTAAATGATGTGACATTATTGGATAGTATGAGGGCAAGCATTCCATTAATAAAGTATGAAAAAGGTACATATTCAATCCCAAAAGTATGTCAAAGTTTTGTTAAAAAGCATGCAAGTTAGCGGTATTCTAGAGGTACAGACATGCACAGTTAGTAAAAATTTCGTACCTTTTCCATCTCTATGCTGAGATCTGATTGTGTATCGTTACCATCGAGCTGCAAAAATGCATACATGACAAATATAGGCAATTGTTCTGCAAACGAGTCAGTCAGGCTTCATAAAAAGCAAAGCAACGCGACAATATAATGTTGACTGTGAATGTTATGGCGCCATATTGTATGAATGTAATGTGCGGCAGACATAAGTATTTCAAGCCGAAAGCACATTATTAACAACATTATGGGTTCACATTAGCTGATAAACAATATTATTTTGGAGTTTCCTCGTTCATGTAATCGAATAAGCATATCGAAATGACTAATGAGGAAAATTGGTTGGTAACGCAATAAGCTGCTAGAGTTTATAATATTGAATTGTTTCAAAACGGATTGAGTTTTGAATAGTTACAAAAGTCTTAAGCATGCCATGGATATTGTTTCGAATGAAATCGAAAAATGTAGCGCTATAGTTAGTGAAATTTAAGCATACATACTGCTGGGTACCGTCTAGGCCAATGAAGGCCAACGAACATGACGTGTCCAATGCCAAATCTTGTTCGTTGCCCTTCATTTTTTCGTGTTGGTCACCAGTCAAGGACCAGACCAAGTAAAACCCTTGTTACCGTGACGAGTAGATAGACACTCCTCAATACAGATGTATGACCCCTGAATACAGATAGATTGAGGCACCAAAGGATCAAAACATTATGGCGCCATCTCAAAGAATGATGACTGTCGAGATGGCGTCGTATGTATTCATCTTTAACATACCAAATCACGGCTCTTTGTATTCATACAATTAACGATCGAGCTTATGCATGTAAAAAGCATGAATAAAGATAGTCTTTAAAATGTGCTTCATTTACCTCATCATCACTCATCTGCGACAGTTCGTGTGCGAGCGAGTTGGTTCCGACGAGAGGGCCGCTGACTCCGTCCAGCAGGCTGCGACCTTCCTCTACGCCTCGCGTCAGAATCTGTGCTTGTAACTCCTCCTGAGCTTCTGATAGAGCTGTAAGGAAAACAGGGAATTGTAGAAACGGACGAACATAACTTTTTAGCAGCCTATAATTTCCACACTACTGGAAAGTGGGAAACAGACACCGGCAGCCTCTTTGTAGGTCTTTCAAAGGTAAAACTTGAGGTAGTGGGCTATACCAGCGTACAAGGAGTCTGTTGGGGTACAGAAATTAAGTTCAATTTGGACAATGGACTTCAGAGGGCAGGTAAACAGAAACTGACTACGGAAGTCAGAAAACAATCATATGGTGTAACTATGTAGTTGTATGATAGCCTGTACGGTAAAACTACAATATCTACGGTTTCCTGAAAGTTCTCATTATTTTTGGTTGTAAAGGAAGATGAACAGCAGTAAATATTGTGGCAATATCCCCCCCCAAGATTGTCGAAAGACACATGTGGCAGTGCAGTAGGGGACATTTGCATGAGATGATATGAATCATTACTCCCGATTAAAAGTGAATTAAAATTAGCATCACAGATGTCGTGACCGCTATATAGGCTAATTAATAATTGCGTGTTATATTTAATATAATTAATGATCACGTGTATTGCACGTTGTTTCAATTGTTGGCACTTAAAACTGATACGAATAATATGTTTGTCGCATTATTTGAAGTGGTCCGAGCACTTGATGCTATGACTATGATTATATCATATTCTAATTGATGTATCCGGTTTTGATCATTGTTGCAGGAGATGCTTCAATTCAAGTGTCGTTTTATATTTTGTTTAGTTCTACGCCAGCTAGTGGCTACCAATGCATTGTCCGAATCGGAATGCGGTTGTTTTCATCGTTCTTGGCAGGGGTTCCGATGAGTCTTCGTGAGTGCTGCTGCATGTAGAATCACAGAAAGTGCTACGTAATACTTCACGAGTCCATCACATTAAGTGTCTCTTCGAAAGAGGATATAGACTAAACGGACGCTAGACTTTTGATATCGGTATGTAATCCCAGGACAATTAGACAGATTTGACGAATAGAGGTTTTATATTTGAGAAAGTAAGACACCAAACTAACAAGAGAAGCTACGTACATTTGTTCTGCGTCCGGAGCAGCGTGAGTTCCTTCCTGAGCTCGTCGAGACGCGGGTCGGGGGGCGGGGGCGGCACGTCCCTCAGTCGCTGCAGCTCTTGCCTGGCAGTCGCCAGCAGACCGTTGGCCGCAGAAGCCGCATCTTTCTCCCGTCGCTCGGCTTCACGTGCGTTGCTTAAAGCAGCGGATAGTTCCGCCACTTGCTCTTGAGCTTCGCGGTGCGCCCGCGCTGCCGCTTCTGCGTTTGCTCTGAGCGTTTCTGCTACGCCACGGAGTCGACCCACCTAGGAAAAAACGATTTAGTTATAATAGCTTATTATGATGATCTTTACAGCAAAATTCCTAAACGCAATAGACGATTGACGAACATAATAAAAAAGTGAATGTAAATAAACCTTATCTATCAATCTGACCTTTGATATACTGGGGGCAATATTAATAAATGGGCCGTAGATATGAAAGATTGAGTTATCTTTGCATAAATCATAAATAACGAAAATGAGAAAAAAGTTTATTGTGCGCAGTCTATATGAATGATAAGCATTCCATTCACAAGTGTACAGTAAACAATTTAAAAGAATTTCTGAATTCAAATGGAAAGTAAAACAGATTGCACCAGTTCGGAGACAGAGAGTAGACCTCCTTCCTGAAGCGGGATATCATAAAGCTCGTCTTTGTTTAACCAATTCACCTGCTTCAGAGTAAACAGCTTATTAATGAAACAGAATTGTCCAGAACCAACAAGATCATAGTCATGTGGACCCTGTGGTACTGTGACTCTTTTAAAAGAGTTCTTATTAAAAAACACTACGCCAGTAAATTAAGCTAAAATACCAGCAATTGTATTACCGGTTTCATCATAACAAACATTTCCACATTATCTCACCTCTTGTTTAAGTTCCGACGCCTCAGCTTCCGCAGCGCCAAGTCTGTCAGTGATGGCCGCTAGTTGCGTGTCGCGGTCCCTCTCGACGCGCGATATTGCCTCGCGGCTGCGACGCTTCTCTTCAGCGACGCTCTCCTCACATCGGCACTCAATCTGTACATAATCGACATTTTTATTATACATCATGTTGGTTTAGAGATCATTAACGGAATTGATACGGGTAATGACGACTAATTGGACAATTAAGGTGATAGAGAACTTTCTTTAGTAAGCGGTTGATCCAGTACTGGAAGATCCGTTTGTGTCATGAGATGATCATGATTTGACATTTCAGCACTCCGCAGTACCTACTCTACATAATGTAGACTATTACTAACTCTATTTACTTAAAGAATAAAAATAATTTCAGAAGAAGTCTGTCAATCGTAAAGCAAACGTACCTAATTTTAGTTACTCCATGTTCAATTAAAAACAATAATGGGTAGATTGGAAAAATACAATTGATGATTGATGGAAAGAATGCAAAATAGGTACCATTTCGAACAGCATTCATGTATGCACAAAGGTTTTGCAGTTTGGACAGATATAGAATTTGTAAATAAATTACTTGAAGAAAATGTTGCTATTGTCCCTAGATACTGACCTCTCGTATCTGCTCGTCGAGCATGTGTACCCTCGCCTGCAGCACCGCGTTGTCGGCCTTCGCCCTGGCGTAGCGCTCGTCCGCCGTGCTCTGAGTGTCAGCCAGTGATGTCACCTGCTGCTGAAGTAGCTGCACCTGCCAAAGAGGGACGACATTGTTATTTTGAACGCAAGAAATTGATAAATGATTATAGAGGGGATTTGGGCGGACTCATTATAGGCTGCCGTCGAAAAACTAAGAAGAAAATAGATGATTATGACTAATAGATTTCTAGACAAGTAAGACTCTATTATGCTCAAGATAATGAACCAGAATCAAAGAAAGAAGTAGCCTATAACGAGAACCTCTATCTCCATTAGCCCGCTGTTTCATGTGATGAAATCCTATAAAATATCAAGCAAATTGCAGAAAACAACAAGAAGAATATACGTATGGAATCAACTATCACTTAAAAAAAAACTAATATTGCAACAGATGATAATGAACCTTTCCAAAATGTTGAGAAACTACTGAGTAAATAAGATAAAGCAATATTAAAACAATTTGGTAAAGCTGCTCAATATTGTCCATCATAATGCACGTTACCGAAGGTTTACACAAATATGTAGGTTTATCGATATCAATATAAACATCGAATGGGCTCGATATTGAGCGATAACGATGTCAGTAAGCGTTTACTGTGCCACGCACTAGTGCCCACAAATGTTAGCATTACTAGCTAGACACGAAGGTATTTCAAATTGCGACCGTTGAATACAAATCGATTAGGATCTCCAGAGATTCATTGTGGTTCACAATGGTTATGTAAGGCAGGTCTGGTATTCGTATGACTAGATATAATCGCGTGTTAGTTGACCGCGTTTAAAATAACTCGAATAACGCTCTAATCTTGCGGCTTCATGTAAAATTTAACTTTCGCGTGACCCGACATTTAGCAAAAATTAGTTTATTATTGACATAAGTATGTGCATGTTTGTGGTCATTATGGATGCGTGAATTAATATTCGTTCCATCATCTGTTTCGCTTAAATTCATTAACATAGCCGTGGTCAAACGTGTTCTCATTTTGTTCAAACAAATCGTTATATTACGTTACCGCTCCTCTGTTGATTTACTAGTCTCACGGCTGCCAACTAGTACCAGGTGCTGGTTTTCTATAAATATTATAATATGTATGATGCACGGCCTAGAATACGTTACGTCTCTACCGTAGCCTGTAGGTCTAGGTTGAGGTGACAAACGTATACGATTAAATAGATGAGCACACACCTCACGTACTTAGAATGCTGCATGAGATCATGCAGCGGAAAGACATTTCCTAAAGAGTAGCGGTGAATAGGTGATCATGTTGCATTCACGATACGGATGAAGAGACTATCAAGAAATTGCTTAGAGATTTTATCAATGAGCTAGGTTTTTTTTAGGATGGGAAATCATCAAATGACCCCCCCGCTCGGGGCGGAGCGGAAGGGAGTGTCAGACTTGTACTGACTAAAACCCATCCATGTTCCTTCTTTGCCCTTTATGTTCCAGGGCCGCGGTATCTCTTTCGAACAGTCCCGCAGCCCTGGCAGGCATCGGCCCGTGCGGACCCCTACGTGGGTGCTGACATCTCAATGAGGCGCGCGTGGAACACGAACGCGCCGTCGACACGGCCTGTCGTCATAAGACGGCCGGACGGTGAGCTAGCCCATAACTCGCCGTCCACAGGCCCGCGCCTACGGTGGCCGGGGGCCACCACGTGACCCCCGACGCCCAGGGCGTCTCCCGCGGCGGCTGGGACGTGAGGCTCTTTCCCTCTCACGTTCCGCCACCTCCTTCACTAGCATGACTGCTTCGCAGAAGGAGGTGACGGCTTCCCATTCCCTCTCGCTCCGGACCATGGCTTGAACCAGGGCCGGGCGCGAGAGGTCGCCGCCGCCAATCGCCTCTACGAGGACACGGCGCTGCTCCGCCCAAGCGGGGAGGCCTCCACAGTGTGCTGCACCGTGTCCTCCGGACGATCCTCACAATGGAAACACCCGGGCGTTTCCGCCCGCCCGATTCGGTGCAGGAACCTCCCGAAACAACCGTGTCCGGTGAGGACCTGCGTCAGGCGGAAGGTGAGGGCGCCGTGGCGCCTCCCTAGCCACTCCTCAAAGAGGGGACTTATCGCCACTATGGTGGCGTGCCCAATTTAACTGTCTTGGATCCCGCAACGAAATTAATCAGAAAAGTATAGCGGAGGAGTAGGAAAACCATAATTATATAGACTAGTATGTAGATAGATATTACATTTCAGAATAGATCTAAGCAATCGTAATGTCAATTTCGATTAGGTGTTCATCTTCAACGCAAATCGTCCCTGAGACATTTACCGGGTACTCAACTGAATCTGTGTCTAATTAAAGATAGTTACTAAGATCACTTGCCGCCGCTTGTAATTATAAAATTACGAGTTAATTGATTTCTACATCGAGTTCTTCGTAACTATATTATAGCACATACCTTGCCTCTAACGATATTCTATTCACGTATTCATTCGATTTTATTAAAGAAATCAGGACAACTGGAAAATGCTATTTTATCAAAGTAAGGATTAAACTGATTTGCAAAATCTAATATCATTATGAGTATGTCGAGGATTCACTTTATCTTTAAGATAAGTCTTTGTGCCTTGGTCTTGTACATGACACTTTGATGTTTTAGATATGCCTAATATTAAAGATAACTCTAATATTTTACGCCCGATAGTGACTTTGTCATTTTAAGGACTTTTAATATATTTTTAGCAGAGTCTCCATCGTCGTGTGCGTATCGTCCTCTTAAAAAGCAAAGAGCTTTTTATGCAAGTGGTGTTTAATCAACGAATAAATATAGACAAATGATCATTGAAGCGTTATTTAGGAGAGCAAATGGTAATCGTCTCGATGAGCTCCACTGAGCCTCAGTCAGTCACGAAGAAACATCAGATTCTATGTATGTATGCACATTCCTACCCACTTGCAATGTTTTATGCTTGGACGAGTTCATTATATCCGTAATTAACCTATAGATCTCAAACAGGTTCAGGAACGGCACTCGTTATGAAAACGTTCACAAGATTTGTAATAAAATTTCATCGACAATAAACTTTCAAGAAAACACGTCGCTTGTGTAACTATCACAACACATAGTATGAGGACAATTTGTAAGACAAAGTGAATTTAAAAGTTACAAAACGTAATTAATTCTGGAGCAGACAGCTTTCTATTCGGAAAACTCGTTAAAACTTTGGGAAAGTCAAATGTCTAAACCCTGGATAAGACAGTGATGAGGTTGAAACAAAAGAAAAGTAATGAAAGGGCTTCGTTGATTCAAGATGTAGTTAGATATTGCGTCTCTGGTCGATCTTGAACTATTATTATATTAAGGAGTTATATTAAATTAATAACAATTTCGTGCAAGTTACAGGAAGATGCACATCAGGAAGAGATAGATTCAAACGTGTCAAGTAGTCGCATGAGCGATGATGGAGCCTGACGTAAGATATTACATGACCAATAAGTTGATTTTAATCATAGTAAACTGTTGAAACAATCGACATTACAGGTACATGGTAAGTATCATCAACTACACAGTAAAGATTTAATACTGGGCATAAATTCAACAAGCAGGAATTCTATTCCGCATTCTCTTTGTAAAATTCGTGAACTTTTTAATAACAGTGTGCCTACAATATTTTAGTTTTCCTTTTCGAATTAGGTAACTATGCAGAGTTTACAATTATTTTCCTTGTGTTTAAATAACTACGGAGTCGTTATACTAAAACTTGCGTAGCATAATGTAAGCCGTTGTTTTAGGGGATGCCGACACGATACACAATCGGCCAAAAGAACTGGCTCATTGAGCTTTTCTTCATTGAGTGACTCATAAAGGCGACATTTTAAGACTCGACTCATTGATACAATTTAATGGACAACGTCCGTGAAGAACAAGAATTTATTATTTGTAGAGTGGATGTAATGTTCCCCGCCGGGTGTCCGCCATGTGAATCATTTTCAGCGAGTTGTTTCATGAGTGTCAATGTTATTTAAGTCTGAATTTTATGAAAATGTTTGATTTTATTTATTATATTTAAATTGAGAATAGTACCAAAGACCATAAGAAATAGGTAGGTACTGCTGCTTAGCTTGTTATTTTTGTGGTTTTCTGATAAAATACATAGCCACTGCCTACTACGGAACTCTTCATGGTGATGTCAAACACAGCTAGATAAAGTAACATGTGCAACGAGTTAACATTTTTAAAAACGAAACTATTGTACGTAGCCATGAACCAAACATTACTTTCCGTTGACTTTCACAAGACTGAGTTGGAAAGAATGATTTTTACAATCAGAATAAGTAAGTACATGGATGTTACAAAAAAGAATTTCAGCGATATCCAACCAAGATGACGCATTGATCGCTTCATCGATCACAGATTCATGATCCATGATATTTGATCTCGCTTTTTCGATTGTGTTAATGCGTATTGTCAGATCCGAAGATATATTTAACCGATGGATGTGCCTAAAACTTGAAATATATTTTGCTGCAGTTTTAGATATCAAATCTATTTCGTATCGAATACGTGTGACGATAAAGGTGCATTTATCAACATTATCTACTGTATATGAATTGAATGCACGTGAAGGTATCGTCATTATCTACTGGATATGAATTGAATGCACGGAAATCTCGATTGATAGAAAGGTAAATAAAAACACTAAAGAATATTTGTTTTGAAGAAAAACATAATCAAGTAATAAGGTTCGAGAAAGCTCGAATGCAATACGTTTTGGAACTGAACTTATCCCATATATACAGGAGAAACAGGAAATGTCGTCATACAGAGAAACACTAGCAACCGTTGTGCTCTTTTACTTAATAGGTTAGGTTTCTGGAATTAGCAAGCACATGTTATGAGTACTTATGAGAATTATGAAAGTGAAGAAAACTGGAAACATAAAGTTATACTTATACGGACGGTAGAAGTAGAAACTGATAGTGCAAGATCTGTTGAAAGAAAAGTTGAAGGACGTTGATCCATAACTATTTTCTCCTTAGCAGAGGCAAGCGAAAGAAAATGTGAGGATGACAATTAACGACACGTAAAGTGAGGTCAGTTTACTGTTATTTGTTACTGAGTAATGACAACAGTTTAGACTGAGGAACCATCTTAGATATAATCAACAGCTGATGAATTATATAACCACATAAGTCACGTGCCCTTATCCCAATTTATTTGGGGTCGGCACAGCATGTCTTCTTCTTCTATACTTCTCGAATTCGATAAAATTACTTCACAAAATCTGCGTGGGTGTTTTTGGTAAAGCACGTTAGTCTATAAAGTATTTTGGGTCGATCTTTAAGTTAAGTCGTGCTTGCCTAAGTTGGTCTGTGGAGGGGTTACCACCCATTATATTTCGAGTTTCCTCCGTGCCTCGGTAGCACGTTAAGCCGTTGGTACCGGCTGGCACTTGTAGATCTTTAACAGTCGTTACATGTGGCCGAAAGTCAGACAGCCAGTCTTACCAAGGGGTATCGTATTACCCAGTGCTAACTGGGTTGTGGAGGTCAGATAGGTAGCCGCTCCATGTAAAATACTTGTATACAGCTGTATCCCGTTAGACTGGAATCCGACATACTTGGGAAAAGGCTAGGCAGATCTTAGTCTATAAAGTATTTTTAATGAAGAAGAAGCAGATGAGCAGTTTCCACGCGAAGTAATCTAGACGCTATAAACATACTATTAGCGCGATGTAATTCTGTACAACGTGATGTAATACACCATAGCATGGGAATCTTGCAATGATTATAGCTTAGTTCCGATGTAAAACTGTAGTTTTTGTAGATCTTAATGTGTTTTGTATAAGAAATTAAACGGTGTGGAAGGAAGACTACGTAATGTTTTCGAACGTATGGAATTTTTGTGAAGATTTGAAGGTAGTTGGTGTGTTTATTTTCTGCGAAACTGAAAATTACGAAGGTCTTTGGCTTCTTGTATTTGTGCTCTACATAATTCTGCTGCTAAATCTGGGACGTGGTACAGGTAGTGATTCACGATGGTTGCAAATAAAGTAGTAGTGTGATGTGCCAGGGATGACTCGCGTCCTCCGATCCAGAGCTCAGTGCCAGTTGTTATAGAATTGTATATTTAATAAAATACCCATTTCATAGTAGCTGTCAAACTGTTGAAATATTTGAAAAGGGATTGCGTACATTACTGGTTTCAGTTGAGTAATTTCAATTTACTTTGTCTCTGCCAATAACAAACTCGAGTTAATCAAAACTTCGAAAACAAAATACGACACCGAACTTAATTTACAATTTGCAGTGACATAACTAATTTAGCTACGCTCTCATGGGAAAAGTGAAATGAATCGTCTTTAAAATGTAAAGCTGCTTCGGAATATATCAGACTTTCGATCGGAGCGAAGGTACGAGTACTGACGGTTTTACTTTTGTTGAACCGCCTGCGCAGACTGGTTTCACTTCGCTGATGTGCCCGAGTTTAAGACTAGCGTAGATCAATTGTTTTGTGATTTGTAAGAAAGCAATTTATTGTGCATTTATTCAAAACTGATTGCCTTAGTTCTTACTTCTTGAAAATGATTTACAATCGAAAGTATCGGTTGGTTTTCATTATCATTATCAACTCACGTGTCTTGTTCATTATCTTATCATTCGGGGGATTCTTGTGAGTCATAAGTTTGTATACCTAACCCTTCATAACATTAACAATATTATCTGCTACGAACAGAGCTTCAATCTACCCAAAGACTACATTCTCGTTTCAAAGAGTCTGGGAAAAGAGCATGTCGTGGATCCTCAAGTAATTAAAAGACGGATATTCCTAAAAAAATAACAGATACAAACAAATTCGTGACACGCATCAGTGGTACGGAACTTAAGTTTGTGAAATAAACAACGAATGCTAACGAAAACTTGATAATTTCTCAGGATTCAGCAACAAAAGAAAGATTTAAATTGAGAATTTGAGAAGAACAATGCCTATAATGAGAGACCTCATAAACCTAGTTAAAGGGTTAATTTGTTCTCGTAATAACGGACAGAATACATTAAGTACTTAACCCAGAAGATAAAAGCAAGTAACTCAAGTAGCATTCATAAGATAAGTGGATGATGAATGAGTTCAAACACAGAGAATGAACTTTACAATTAACAAAAAGTACAAGCTTGTATTTAGAAAAACCTGATAACGATAATAAGATGGGATTGTTCCTAAAACCACTTGGATTTGCAAATAGTGTATCTAACTTAAGCATATACTTTGTTTAGATTTCTCAATATTTGACGTGCTTCTGTACTAAGGCTAGTTTAAAACTAGTTTGGTCTGTTTAATCTAGGTCTTGACGCAAGTGCACCTTTTCCATGGCTATAAGTATAATGTCTATTGTTAATCAAACTGGTATTTCAAGGTATTTATTTAGTATTGCAACCTGCAACTATGGTGTGGCGAAAATCGTGAAAAATGCAGCAGGTACAAAGTCCCGAATGGCATAACCATAGGTGGAAAACTTTACAATGAACATATCGATAAGGTTATAATGGAGATGAGTAAATATTTATTACTACAGATACTTATAACGAAAAATAAACATTTCGAGGTCATTACCGATAACCTTAGCAATTATGTCCACGATGAAGAGACTTTATCTCAAAATTGTTGACTGAAGTACTGAGATCATCGCTCATTTGCACTGTCAAGTCAAGTAAGTTTTAGTATAAAGCAAATATTTCGTAACACAGGTATTACTTGTCCAACTACTTAGTTTTTTGGGCACACAAGAAAATTTGTGGTTATCATTACGAGTTACTCTATAAAAATCGATGTTTCAGAACTTATACCGCAAGAGAAGTAACAGATTGGTTAGAAAAACCATGATTATTATCGTTAAGTGCAATCAATAGGCACTTTAGTTGAATAGCAGGCGGAGTGAGTGCTCGTGACTTCCTCGAGTGAACATATTTTCTGTTGTATGTTGTCGAGTTGTCTCGCAACTTTCCACCGTTTGTTAACAACGACGGCTTCGCCTCGGATGGATATTTGCCAGTTGACGGTCGGTTTCGTTCAATTACCATCGCCAGGTGAACGGTTTCAGATGTCATGTGTCTTTCCGTAATAGGCGCTAGATGAAGGAAGCTTGTGTAGTAAGATTGACATTTGAAGATATATTGCTTCCGATTGTATAGAGTAAACTGTTGCGTATGCATATGTGCTAGGTGATGTTGTATTTTAATGGCTGATGGAAAAACCACTCACCATTTACTAGACACTTGTTGGAACTTGGAACACGATACGGTCAAATCATTTGCTGATATCGCTCTAATGTCTGTGTTTACTACTACAATTGGCTGTACAATTAATTTATTGCAGATATAAAGGTCAACGTCCGAGGCGTCGGGCGGCGCCCCAGTTATATAGTAACAAAGTATTAGTTCGTGCGGTGGTAACGTATTGTCCAAGTGTCCATACCGGTGTTACCGGTCAATCGATATGCACTCACTATGACACGATATCGGTAACGGTCAACTGTAACAGTTGCCTCCATTGATTGTTCTGATTGTTTGATAATTAGTTCTGACCTAACAATCATAACAGATTCTAGTCCAACAGCATAAAAAGCTTTGTTGAATGTGGCTAATGGTTTTGGTATATGCGTATTAGTATTAGTATTAGGATAACAAATAACTTTGTAAGGATTCCTGTATAGACAATAATATATCGGTGTTAACTGATTCTAATCAAAACATAGATGAAATAAAAACAGCTGGTCAGACAGCAAATAATGTATTTAAAGATATAGAAACTGAGGAGAATCTACTGCCCATTTGGCTACATAGTTAACAAGATGATACCCATAATTTAAACGTATTACCGTAACAAGTTAGATTACTGAATACTTTAAATGTTAATGAATACCAAATTAAAGATGATTAAAGCATTTTAGGTTAAACATCGTTAAACGCAATGCAGATAAATAGTTACTGCGAAAACTGTTTGAAGCTTGTCCGCTCATTTACCGCATTCTGACTAAAGATTTACGATATGAAATGGTTGGCGAAAGGGAATGCGACTGGCAGGTTGACGTAGTTTTTTTCTTCTTCAGAAACTAAACTCAAGTCTTTCGAAATTAGAATACTTGTAAGTGACTGGACTGGAGTCTCGATTACACTTGTAAAGAACAAAAAGAAATATACGAACTTCATGACCAACCTGAGAAATTGGATTGACATCAGGAAAAGATGATCATCATATTTTACGTTTCGCAGTTGCCAAAAAAATTGGTGTGGAAATGTGTATGTCATCCAGGTTTTTCTCGCATTACTCAAGAATATGTTGGCATGAAACTTACTAGTTTTGTTCCGGAATCTACGTATCTATGACAAGTTTAGCTTTAGCCTAGTGAGTGTACAAACGATTGCTACCTGTTGCTCTAGGTCCGTACTTTCACAGTTTAATGGCACATATTAATAGCTAAGTTAAATGAACGGAATTTACAATCGAGTTTTTCAAATGTAGGTTCAGGAAGATCCGTATAGGGAAGTAAACATGAATACTCGCACGCAATGCTAACCTAATTATCATTTGCACACAATGTATTCTGGACGTGCATCGTCCATGACACAGTTAACGAAAATGGTGTTAGATCAGATAGTAGAAGAATTCCGGGCAGGGCTAGAGAACCAGATCCTTAGTTGTCCAAGCCCTTTCGAAATTTAGAAGGGATAAACATTAGTACTAGAGCCACGAGAATTGATTTGCATGAGTTTGGGCAAATACATTCCAAGCTCCCGATAGTACATGTTTTTGAACACGGAACTTTAGATATGGAGTAACAAATTCACCAAACGGCCAGTTTTAATTAAAAACATTATGCAAATCGTAGCTAAACATGGTGACTTCGTAACATGCCAGGATGCCTTTCTCAACGGCTATGAGGAATGAATTAAATAACAGTATTGTTTTCATGCCAGCCTCTCTTTTACTTAGAATTTTGTGTGAATGTTGTTTGTAAGCACCATTTATCTGATTTCAATTGAAGAACATTTCTTTATCTAGTCTTTGCAACTCTATTGTTTTCTTATGTTATGTTTTGGGATTCTATTTATCACGTAGCTACATTTTCATTCAAAACAACTTCCAATGTTTCAATTTCTAGAATCAATTTATAGATATCATAACACTCAAAAGATATGCTATTGATAAAGCTACAATCTAAAGTAATCTAAACTATTGCGATCATGGATAAAAATTCTGCAGGGCAATCAAAGGTACTGTCGCGTAACGTGCGAGTACCAGGCTGAGGCTACCATCAGTAAAGCAGAGTTTGATCGATGAACGTAATGTTCACACATAAATGATCGCGTGACACTTGTGAACAAATCAAAGGCCGCGATGGCACGAGCAGGTCGAGAAACTACAAACGGTGGAGAACGAATACTTTTGATTTCTATTGAACGATCACAGCTTGCCGTAGAGATGTACCGGCTACGGATGATAGGTGCCGAAGTTTTTGTGACACCTGGTTCGGGAGTGCTAATGAAATCATTGAATGCAATGCTAAGAAAAATAATAATAATGTCGGTATACCAAAATTTGTTATTACTTTTATTAAAAGGTTTTACTTTCCATTGATAATAACGATAAATATACTATTTCGCGGATGTGAATTCCAAAAGGAATTCCATAAGTAAAGTCAAGACTTGATGAAAATCCACTCATGAATTCCGTCCTTTACGGGAAAATTCAGATGTAACGCGACATTTACGCATTTGGAACAGGAATGAGTAATTCCTTTGTCAATCAAATGCCAGGAAAAAACATGAGTTAAATGATGCTGTAGGTACGCTTGACGTCATTATTGACAATGCCCAACTAATAGAATTCAATGAGTCTACTTGAAACTGATTCAGTTAATAGAATTGCCTTAAATGGTTCCTTTGGGATGCTCACTAACGCTGCTAGTGACATCGATTCCAAAGTTCATGAAAGAAATAAAAAATGTGATCTAAACAATGCTCACTTGATCGGATAAGTTATCGCACCACTGATGCGCCGCAGTTTTCTTCCCACCGTTCAGGCCATTGGCCAGGTGAGGGGTCAGAGGTCCTCCAGTAAACAAGTCCTCTGTGAGACTCACGTCAGAGGTGATCCTCTCTCTGACCTCCGGCGGCGGACCTTGCGGGCCCACAAAGTCGAACTGACCATCCCACATATCATACTCCAGCTCCAGACTGTCTTCTACCTCAATTTGTTCACCCATCGTGGCTCTGGACCGATTGAACAGACCCGATTTAAACATTTAAGATCCGGTACTCCTATCTTTGGATATTTTCCAATATTGCACTGAACTAACTTAACTTACACATTAACTAAACACTATTTCGTAACTTTTAGTTTGACTTTTGTAGATTAGAATGATTTCGTTCCAAATAAAGCTAGAATTCTAATGGCACACTTGATTAGTGATAGTTCTTGCGGCTCTCTTGTTTTAATACAATTATGAAACTTCACATTCACGTAACACCGCTTAGAGGCAGTTAATCACACTGTGTCACATCTTTCACGTAAATGGCTTCACTATAATCCCAACGTATGATCTCCCCGATCAGTGTCACTACAGAAATCCTTTAATTGTCGTCGTAAACAAGTATCAGAATATCAGGCAACAAGAGACTTCGCCGCAGTCGATTCAAAATTTTCGACGGTTGCACTGACATCCTTTTCGAAACGACGAATTGTGAGTAAACACGGTTAAGATATTTAGATTTCTCTTGGATTGTTAATTTGTGTGTTATCGGTATCGAAGTATTTCAAACGAAACTTTTAAAAAGTCGCGCGGGTACGTGAGGTTGGCACAGTATCGCGTCAGGCACTAACCGGCGCGCGGCGGCGTTCGGCCGGCGCGCCCCTCCCATTGACACGACATGATTATCAGCCGGCCGAGCCACCGCGCCATACAAATAAACTTTATTCGCTCCCTGCACATATGCACAGCCGTCTGATAGATAGTTCCGAGGCAATAACCCCTTTCATAAGCTCCCCCAGTCTGGTTGCATCTCGTAATTTTACGGGCGAGGGGCCATCATGATTGCGTCTGACTTTGCCAGATGGAGAACGATTGAATTCAACGAACGATCGTTCAAGACTTTGTTTTATTGCTAAATTATTCACAAAGTCATTTCAAGTCTCATTGTGCACAATTGTAACAGAATTATAATTACAAGCCATGAATATAGTCTAGCTAGTGAGATTATTCGTAAAAATGTGATAAGAGAATTAAATGACTTGGAAACTGAACCTGATAATGAAAATTCTAAAGCAGTGAAATTGAAGAAAGTTAAAACTGAAAGTGAGAAGCAATATGATAGAAAAAACGTGAAATCATTAAGTGCACTCTATAGATGTTACCGGCTCTTGCAATCATGGAATGGCGAAGCATTTGTGCTTTACTTGATGCCTATTTGATGACTTGAGCGGTCAAGCTATAAAAGCGGTACGGTAGATACGCAAACATGAACACTGCCATGTGAATCTACGCATGACATTCAATTTACAACTATTTGTTCATTTTTGAAAACGATTGACCTAAAATCAACAATTGAAATAAACCTGGTAGTATTTGTAGGAATTGATTACAAAACGTCGTAATACTTTAAGAGAAATATAACAAAGATGATTTAAAAAATAACAAAATAAAGAGTTATTTAATAGAATAGTGAATTGAAATTGAGGCTATTGTTCACACCGTGTGAAATTCGTGCTCGGAAGTTTGAATTGGATACCATTGCCGGTTCTATTTAACGGGTAACAGAAACTGTGAAGTAATCATTTTAATCTACGCAGAAATTCAGAGCTATTTATGAATTTCTCGATTCAGTCGTCTGATTAATCTTTTTGTTCGGCGAAGAACCGTTATTGTGAAAAGTATCAACTTCGTAAATCTTTGAATGCGTTGCTATTGAAAGGCATGTCTTTCACGTGAAAGAAAATGATAAACATAATTATGGATCAATTAATTTGGATATACAGGATGCACGTGTTGTCTGTTGTTTTAACTTGGTGGTGCGTTGTTTGTTCGTTTAGTTTGTATTCGATCGAAACTGGTTGAGCAGTAGTGGAAATAGAACATCAAGAATTGTTGCCTTCGGGGCCCTTGGCCCTTGGTCTTATAATACGATTGAGACTAAGTTAGTTTTATGCCCTACATGCCCTTTATCATTTACTCAAAAGTGTGCCTCGTAATTTCACTTAATTAATCGGTTATTGTATCACTGACGTAACAAGTAGATTAAAAAATTAATTAAACTTGACGCAACACGCACTATTAGGCACGCTGTCGTAAGCTTTCAAATGCCAAACAAAGGGTTAAAATATTCTCATAATGAAAGAAATAAAAAATTCAACTCAATTTTATTCAACATAGTCAACAATTGACGGAACAATGCGATCTCATACATTTTAATACAGTTCATACAAGCGTGGCAAATAGTAGCGAGTAGCGAGCAAACGCCACTCACGAATAGAATCCGCATAAAAACTTAATAATTCTACATCAGGGTTGTACAGAAATAGCTCAGGGAAATATCTGTCACTTTCTCTTAAAGGTACTTTATGATGACTTACGGTAATGCTGAAGTGTACTGAAAAAGCGAAAGTGTGGAGTGTTTATTGATCATTAGTAGTTTATTGATGGATATAAATTCATAATACCGACGAGTATCACTCTAATAGTTGTTGATGGTATAGCAAACGACAGTCAAGATTCAATTTGTAAGACTTTCTGCTCAACTTGCAACATCAATACTTACTATTTCTTGCGTAAGATATAAGATTTATTGCTTTAAGTACAAGTATTTGCAGGACAATTCTGTAGCTGCACTCTGATGTCATAAGGCGTAGAATTGTGCCCTATGAATTCCAGCAAACACAGGTTTTTTCTTGACTCAACAAGTCTGATGACAAATGTATCAACACTTTTGCAATCACAGTTTTCCGGATAAAATATTTCCTATTCTAGGTATCTTCTGTATTACGCTAAAAAGAGATTCCACAGCCTTGATGACAAGTGAAGTATAAGTTTAAAATTAACTAAATTAATTTCAGTGATTAATGAGAAATTAGTGAAGTGTGGATGTTACCTTATTAGTAAGCATTTGTGTCGGATTCTCTTGATTCATAGTTTTAGTCATTGTAGAAAATGATATAAATCATAAGAATGACAAAGATCTTATTTTCAGAGAATTAGAAAACAGAAGAATGAAAACTTCACGATTTAAGTGGTTTTTAAGTATTTACATCCACAATGTAATGTTTGTTACTGATCAATGTGTTTTTGCCATTGAACACGCAAATTATCTTTGTTAAGTTTTAATTAGAGTTTTTGTCGTATTGCCGCAATCTGTGCATGAGAAACTTAATAGGTATATGAATAGATTGATAATTAGTTATCTTGCAATTTCTCTTTTATGTTTCCGTAGAGTTTTCCCTTGGTTTTATTTTATGGCTACTTACCATGTAATGTTCATTGTTAGTATTTGATTTACTAAAGTCTATTGGTTTCCTTCAAGACTTTTTTTTATTGTCCTACTCCTGGGCTTCCCCCATTCCTCCCACTTCTCACGATAGTGGGCTTCTTCTCGCCAATTTGCGAAATTTCATCTAAATTGCATATTATTATTATACGAGTATCTTATAAAGCTGAATATAAACTTTATTTTTCAGTTTTAGCTTTAACGAGTCAATAAAAAATGAATCTGTGACATTTTTCCACAAAAATGTGTCATTGTTTATCATTTATTCATGATTCTAGTTATGCCCATCTAGATATAACAGTAAGACAGTACCTACTATCGTTTATTGCTGTTGGTTCGGTTATCGTTGCTTCTCATGCAACATTCAAGTTTCATTCGGAATTCCCCGTTACTCATTTATTCAAAGATTAGTAAAGAACGGAGGGGAAAATGTCGGAGGGTGGTCAAATAATAATGGGATTGTACACCAGTAAACGCGAATATTTGAAACACAATAGTAGTTTTTTTTGTTGAACATGTATTAGAACATTTTGATGATGGATCAATATAAAGTAACGGAGTTTCGTGTTTCAATTACAGAAACCAGGCGTTTGCTAAAAGAGTGTAGCTTATAAAACGGTGAAGTGCTTACACAGGGCGGCTCTTAAAATAGGCCATACAACCCACAAATGTGTTATCTAAACATAAAACTATTAATACTCAAGATAAACATGCAGATGCTAATGACACTATAATGGCAGGGAATAGTAATTCTTGCTTCGTTTCCGCACTCGGTGCCGCTTGGACGGCAGCTGACGACCTCGGAGCAGTTCAAGGTTAACCTCCACCACAAATAAAAGACACTGACCGTGTTGATCAACTACATAACGACAATATATTTGCTGAAGAGAAACTAGAGCAAAACAAATTTTATGATAATTTTATTAATTTAAAGAAAGATAAAGCTTTTATAGATGTACAAGGCGCAGATGAAGATCAAAACAATGTTTACTGTACTAAAATTAAGATAAAATGGAATACGTGAAACGTGAGACCCGTTCCACTTGTTTACGACAAGGAAGCATTCTTCTAAATTACTATTACCAATAAAATACTCATGGAACTACCCATAACTGTCTCTGTATTGGTGGCACTCTATTTTAAGTTATCACATCATCCAAACACGGAACGTTCTCTGATCACCATGACAAGTATCTAAATGTGGGGTTTGGTCATAAAATGTCTAGCAAATAGCAAGACTGTCTTGAAAATTACGTTTGAAACGAATTGTTTCATTGGTGGCAATAAAGACAGATATAAATTACTAACAATCAACGTCCGTGGAGTAAAGGTGCTGCATTCTTTCAATTAGCTGCGAAATATTTCATCGTTGATTTTGGCAATAAGTGGCTTTATTTTTCTGTTCTAGCATTCTCACAACTAGCTTGAATTGAGTTTGACCCATTTTGTAATTAATGCGAGTTTATGGATCGCCACATTTAAGTAATTCATCATCTTCCTGCCCTTGTCTCATGTTACTTGGGGTTTGCGCATCACGTTAATTTCTTCCAATCTCCTCTGTCAACCGTCACCCTATTATTTACTCCTTTTTCTTTTATATCATTCCTCACACAATCTATCCATCGTTTCTTTGGTCTTCCTCTCCCTCTCCATCAATCAACGTTTATATACATCACTCTTTTAGTCACATGCGATTCGTCCCTCCTCATCACCTATCCATACCAAGACAGTCGATTCCCTTTTAACTTTTCTCTAACTGGCGCAACTTTTAACTTCCTCTAATATACTCGTTCCTTACCTTATTCATTCCTGTCGCACCACACATCCACCTCAACATTCTTATCTCCGCTACATGCAATCTATTTTCATCCATCTTTCACATCTAAGTAATTGAGCTACATAAAAACTTTCGCAGATAAATAGCTAAGATCTTTAGACAAATGTATGCCCGACAAAAAATCTCAAAATGCACTTCACTGCAATTTCCGAACAAAAACAGCAAACATTGTTTTAGTAGAAGCGACGCGAACTATGTTTTGCTACTTATCGACAATTGTCTGCAAGACACGGTTCGTGAGGAGATAGCTAAATACGGCATGTTCCCGGATTCACTACACAAGTGTCATCTCACGGTATAATTACGACGGTGATAATGATCGTTACTAGATATCTCGTCGTCTAGATCTGCACCACATATAACACGTTCACACCGTAAGCTGATCTTTGCGCCCTAAAAACTAAATCAATTGCTTTCCTGAACGTGTGCCCCAGATGAGTGACGTTGCCCCCTGTCTTGAGCTTTATTTAGTTTTCCGCGAATTTCTACAATAGATAAATATGTTTTTAACTTTTCTGGAAAACTAGTGTCTGTACAAAAGGCGGGATTGTATAACGTTCACACGACTAGATGAACGCTCAGTGATCGCAAACCTTTGATTATTTTTAAGTATCGTGTTTCAAATGTGGTGTTCTTCGAGGTGGAACATAAATTTCAATTAAGTTAAATTAGATCTCCTTAACTCGATACTCGCGTAGGAAGGATTTATGTGCGTTAAGTATTTGTAGGCATAAAGGCTCCAATTTTGACGGTTTCTTTCTTTAAATTATACACCAGCGGTAGAAAACGAAGGAAATGAGCGAAGGACACCAGATAAGAAAAAGAAGTTACACGAAAGCGAACGGAAACCGGAATGCGTAATGTTTTTACTTGGCGCTGAAAATGAGTAGGTAGGTACTAGGTACACAAATACTCGATGAAGTTTGCTGATAGTCTTGAAATTAATTAGGAGTTTAGGACATACGATGTCATGAAGCAACACATTACCCGTAATTACGATGTATCTGGATATATGTGTAAGAATCTCGTCATCTGCACACAATATGTTTGTATTTCACACGCGTTCGTTCGCACCACTTTCCGTTTCACACTACTATGTTTTTGTAACGCGTAATACTAGGGTTAGATAATAAGTAATAAGATGTTTAACTGTCATACACCTCTTGTTTCTGTAACCGATGCTCATGATAAGTTTGATATATTGCTAAGATTACATCGACATGCTTTGGGAATTCAGTTGCACTTATGTAATAGCATGTTTAAGAATTCCAATTAAAAGTCGAACTAAGATTATCATCTAGTTATGTTATGAGCAGTGTTAATTCAAGATGGGAGTGTCTTGATGAGGCGGAAATTACTTTTATTGCTTTAGGTGAAGATATACGTTTAGTAGATAAGTTTACGTTAACTTTTGTTGCAGAATAGGCTTTTAAGTTGAATGCACGTGAGAAGTTAATTTTACAAGCATCTTATATTTAGCAAGTTGTATTTTAACACATTGAAATGAAGTGTATGAAACGATTCCCTCCGTCGACTATTATAGGCTTTAATGAGTCCTCGCGAAGGTATCAACTGAAATGGAATATTCTGAAGGTTGATCACGTATTACCATCAATTAGTATCGTAATACCTACGTGGATTATGGTTATTTTAAAGCAAATAACCTGTGGGATATTGTTAGGACTTTGTGGACGCTTAATGTGCCGTTAATGGAGCAAGGCGGAGGACTCATTTAAGCAGTCGGTCTATAATAAAAATGCATTGAGTCTTGGCAAAATTATGATACTTTCAAGAATTTGTCAATTTATTAAAAGGTGAAGTTACTGAACTGACCAACATTTAAGTGTTTCTGTAATTGACATTTGCCGTATAGAACAAGTTTTCTATCTATTGAGCCAGAGCCGAGTTTTACGACGCACTCAGACATCAAGACAATCACATCAAAAGCCTACAATATTCGCGAAATATAAAAAGACGAAGCAAGCTCATGTCAACACAATAATCACGCGAGATATTTCACTAGGTTCCCGATATCCTTGGCACAGTTCTGGACCACCCACGTTGCCTCCCACTGCACGCGATAATACTGACTCGCAACTATTGTTTATAGCCGAATACTAAGTAGATTTAGTCCATCTAGCTAACCTAACGTTACAAGAACTTGCGATACTTGAGAAGCAGGCTTTGTGTAATCTGAAGTCTTATTATGATCGAAAACATTCTGTAACTGAAGAGTCACGAACCTTTGATGCGATTAATTATCGTGGAAACACTTAATTGATATGTGTATAAGCGATCAAGGGTCAAATCAGATTACATAACAGTGCATTGTCTGAACTTGCCAATTCGATGTGATCGGACTCTTGACCTGTGTGATTAACATGCTTCCGATACGGTTGTCTCGTAGAGTCAACTCACTTAGTGGTACTGATATCAGTTTAGAAAATTACCCTGCCATTGGCTGCATTCCCGACCCAACCGTGAATCGTGATGTTATGTTACTAAGACACAATTATATGCATGCCATCAATTTGGGAACAGTTAGTCAGTTTGTATTGACAAAATATATGAAGGACAAGGCAGAACTCGAAGAGTTTAAAGCAGAAGTAGCAGTTACCCACTTCCATCAAAACATTACCATAACTTTAAAGAGACAAGGCCCAGATAGGCTCAGATTTATCTGTAGCTCGCCTTTACCAAAATAGCGTTTGTTATCATGAACGCCTGCGCGTGAGTTTGACGTGCGTGATCGCACTCGATCACTCTCAGGCGTACAAACAAAAGATTAACGGAACACTTTGTCCGAAATAAATCATTACGGAGATAAGTTACTATGTTTCGTGTAATGTGCTACGGCTCAGCTAAATACGTTTTTTGAAACTACGCCGCTTTATTTGCGTGGAGTTATTGATGCCTAATGCAGCAAGACAAGTGCAGTGAAATATAGCAATTACACGAAATAACGATTGGATTTGTCAGAAGGGTATGTGCAGATGCACATTCTGTCAATGATTCGATAAAATCGAGGAGTGTTGGTAGCAATGGAAATGTTTCCCCCAAACTATATCCATGTACCTACTCATGTAGTCAATTCAAACCTAAATTGCTAGACACGCTCAAACAGAATTTATAATTGTCCCCTCGAATTCAATGGCACGCAGTTTCTCCAAGACGTATTGTCTAGTGCATTACGCGACATGAAAACATGGCATTCAATATAGGCATAGGGCCTTACTACTGGAGGTTAGGGTCTAAAATTGTTTGACGATCAGGGTGGCTTGTTTAGGCTTGAAATTGAATGGTACAATTCGCCTACGTCGTTCGAGGCCCTTTTGTGAAGTCCCTTGTGTCCATATGAGCTTTTGTTCATCAACATCAGGGGAGCCAGTATTTTTGTAACAGTTATAAATAATGTGTGAAGTACATTTATCACTAACACACACACACACACACACACTTTTTCTTTTTTTTTTCATCTATGTATACCTACTTAAGTTTATTTTAACTTTCAAGAAAATGAAACTAGTTTTGTGTCGCTAATCAATGTGTGACAACAAGTTTGGCATGCTATGGTTATCAGACATAGTTAACTAGATAAAGCATACAATGTTTAAAAACGCCTTCGGTAAAGTAATGTCGTGACAAATAATTTAATTTAATCTTTCGTTTGAGATTAGGTATGCTATGCTAATAAGAAAATGAAAATGTTACTTTTTTGAATCCCTATGGTATGCGTTTTAACATCTAATAACTCATCCGCGACGAGCGATACAGCGAACAAAATGGAGTCATTCGAAATTTCCTCTCCAGGGTTTGTTTACACTGACTCCATGTTTGGCTGCAAAACTCATATCTGTTTAATATTTACACAAGGATTCTAATTTAAAATTAATCATATATCGCTGTGGCTGGGCACGCATCTGACCGGAAGTGGCGTATGCGCAGCTGAGGGACCGTTTCCGGCGTCCATTACTGTCGCACTAGGTAAGACTATTAAATGAAGCGGCACGAGCATTGTTTAAACCCCTTCCTTTGGTAATGTACTTATCCAATGCCACTTTAATGGGGTCATTGAACAGAGATTACGGCTGTTAATATAGTCAAAAGATAAATGAAGAAAATTCATGGAAAACCAACGATCGCATTAGAAAACGTCAAAACGTTATAAAATACGTGAGACACTTATGACACGGTGTCAGACATGGATTATACTGGCGTTCTAACAGTTAAATCATAAATGTCAATTGGTTCTTCAACAAATAACACTTCGATTGAAAATATGATGAGAAAATTTAAAAAGGAATTACTACCTTTTTTGAGGTCAAGCAATTCATTTCTCGGAATAACATCACAGTCATTACCACATTAAAAAAGTATAAACACTGATGTAAAAGTGGTCAGCGCTAAATATTGCAAGTGAACAAACTTTAAATCTGGAACTGGCTGTATGCCAGCACGACCTTGCACTGATGAGAATAGACCATGATCAAAAACTGTGCAAATAGAGTAGAACTTATATTTTATCGTACCCAATTCCTTTTTAAATGTGAATATCATCGTTGCTAGAAATTCGTGAATGAATTCTTAGAGTTGCCGAATGTCTCATAGGTACATTAAATTTTCCCAACTATGATACTTAATTGAAAAAGTAATTAATTGACAATATTATGTATGTTAAACGTGAATCATCTTTTGATTAGTCGCTTACCCGTATTGTGGTAAATTGACGTAAGTAGATTTACGTACCATTGTTTACTTAACTAATAACCACCGTAATGGGTACCTACCTAGTTTACAAATATACCTACATAATTTTCCTGAAACACTGGTTTTACCTAAGCTATACGTTGTGGGAATAGAATTTAATTGGGCTAGTTAGGATAAAACTACAAAGTAAACACATTTATTATCATCATTTTACATCGGTAATAATTTCATTCGAATATGATTTGACCCAAATACATGTTTTTCAAAGATAAAAGCAAAACGGTACGCTTTGCGGTTATGAAATTCTAAAGACCTTCACACTTTTAATATACCACACACTTATTGTATTGGTAATTAAGTAGGTACACGTTTCGATTTAATAATCTTTAAATTCCTAAATAATTTCTGGAAATCAATAGGAGTTTCTCCTGTCCTTGCAGTAATAGTACAGATGCCAGCACATCAAGCTACTGCAATCTGTCAAATTGCTTTAATAGGTTTTCTACTTTATTGTTAAAGGTTTAGGTTCAAGGTTGATTGGGAAAATTTGACAGTTTCGGGTAGCTTAATGCGCTGGCGTCTGTACCTATACCAAGTCTCCTAACGGAATAAGTCATATTAAATTGTTTCTGAAAAAACTTTCTTCAACAGGTGAAGCCCTTTCAACAGACTTCAGGACGGAAGTTGATGATGTAATCCACTAAGCAATGAGTCTATATCCGATGACATACAAGATAAACTTCCCATTACACGATAACGTTTTCCGAGAAAATTGTCTCCGTAATTGTATCGCATGAATGGACTCACGTGATTCATAGGTTTGTTTGTACTTTGTGTTATAGTAAACTACGACAACATCATAAGCACCTTAATATGTAGGTATGATGGGTAATTTATGAGAGTCGGTTTCACCACCTGGCTCTGAAGATCAGGCAACTTAAGAAGTCTCAAAATCCTAAAACGGATTTTCCTACGGGATGAAACGCTTGACCTAGTTCCCGAAAATGCTAATAAATATTCCTGATTTAGTATTTCAGGAGTCGCTACAAAGGGATTAGGCAAACCAGATTCCGATTTGCATTATGCAAATAGCAAGCCCGTTCAAGTTTTTGAGATTTCTACTTCAGAATTATCTCAGAGACATAGGTACCACTCTGGCTTCTCTTGGTCACAACCAAGTTTACAGTTTGATCGATGGCAGCAAGGAAATCAGTCATAGTAGGTACTTGTAGGTACAGGTGGGGCACAGTGAACAAGACAATAGGTTTGAGGTCAATGGTTTGCACAGTAAACAAAACAACGAAGATCCAATGAAGCGTTGATGATGATGGGTTCGTTTTGGCCTTCGCTTAACTTCGTCCTATTATGACATTATGTCTTGGTTATTGTAGGTATCACATTATAATTACGATACAAAGGTGTCGCAAATAAGTACCTATGAGATTGTAGTTTCATCATGACCTGCCAAATATTTGATTGTTTTGGTGGTAATTTGTTTGTACGTTGGATTATTTCGCATGTCCGAATGACAAACATCTATTGGTAGTAGGTACTGATTATGTTCGCCCTAATGACTGCTAGTGGCTAGGTAGGATCCATGGAGATCGAACAATAAAAGGAACTGAAATAATGAGTGAAGTCAAACCACTTAACATTCAACCATGACCACTAATAAGTATAATCCTCTAAAGAGTCCCTGACAGCTGTCAAAAAGTATCTAATAGACCTAACTTCACATAATCAGCATTTGACTGCAGCAAGTATTTCGGGGGGTTTTCAAGGCATTCACAAGATCAGCATCCCCATCAAGGGCCAAAGTAAAAAGAAAATATCACTGACCTTATAGTTGAGACCTTGGACGTCTTCCTCCAACGAAACATCGGAGTACATATCGTCAGCTGGTTCCCCGCCCGAACCGCAGCCCGACGAGTTGAATGATGACGACCGGTATAATTGGCTGAAACAATGACACTCCTCATTAAACCATCACTTTATTAGACAAGCATCCGTTACTCAAATTCTACTCATTAAATTAAACAGCCGTTGAATAATTTGAGTTAGTACTAGCAGCGACATCTGTTGGGATCTAGAAGAACGTTTCAGCGCCATCTATGTTCGTCCGTCTTAACTCTTGCTACTGTTTGAATGAATGTAATGTTTGCACGGTTTACTAGATGGCGCTACTTTTGATTTGTGTATGAAACGACCGTTAGGTGGTGAAGTAGTGCGTATGTATCGTTTTATTATTGAATAAAAATAATATTTTAAATAAGCTAAGAAAAGGACATACCTAGCTAAGACATTGGAGCCGAGTTGTCGCTTCCCAGAGCTGAAACAAATGAACATAAAATTAGCTTTGCGAACACACTTCAAAATAAAGTAAGTAAGTTTTTTTTTGGGTTTTCTAGGAATTAAAACAGCAAAAAACTAATTTATGTTCTCTTAAAGTATTTAATTAAACGGATGCCAACCTTAAAAACATTTTAATTGGAGTTAGTGGGCGCTTAATTATGGGTACACGTAACAGTAAATTAAATTATTATAACGTCTATTTTTGTAAAGAAGATAATCCATGCCTGGTAAGGTTCATCATTTAATATGTAAGTAGGTACCTATCTTAGTTTTTGGTAATAAAATGCAAGTAGGTACCTACCTCTCTCATCTTATCTCTATCTTCATCTCATGTTACGTAGGTATGTTACGTCCTGTACTTAGTTTAGTTTTTAGTTTATTAGTGTTAGTATTGTTCTTTTCGGTTAATTTCTTCTTAAGCATTTATTATTTTGCATCTTTTATCGTGTCTCGCATTGTCTATTATTATTATATAGAGATATTTATTTTTAAGTTTTACCTCTATTTCTACTCAATATCAACATCGATAAATAATTCTATTATATTCTACTCTATCCATTAGGTATTGTATTGTATTGTATAACGTGTCCGCAACTCCACGTCATTGCGCGTATTTTCCATTAGGTAATTTAATAGTATGTACCTTATAATAATAATAAACTATTATATGTATAAAAAGGGATCTGTCGACTTGTTGGATAGACTATAAGGCCTATGACGCGGTGCCACATACATGGCTCATGAGGGTGCTAGATTTGTATAAAGTTGATGCAACTCTGCGCACCTTCCTGATATCATGTATGGGGCAATGGAGGACAGTGCTTCGCTATCCAGGATGTCGGCAAATCCAGAGGAATAGCGAGCCGATAAGGATAGAGCAAGGTATATTTCAGAGCGATAGTTTGAGTCCACTTTGGTTCTGCTTAGCCTTGAATCCTCTTAACACGCTGCTGGAGGATTCAGGTCTAGGCTATCGGTGGAGGAGAGGTGGTCAAGTTATATCTCACCTCCTTTACATGGATGACCTGAAACTCTTTGCCCCCAACGATTTGCAACTGATGGAGCTATTGAAGGTAAGTGAAACTTTCAGTAGCGCCATCAGGATGGAATTTGGTGTGGATAAATGTGCGGTCAAACATGTAAAGCGAGGGGAGATTGTGGATTCTGTGGGAACCCAGCTCTCGGATTCCATAAATCTTAGATCCCTCTCAGCAACCGAAACCTATAAGTATTTGGGTATGTCGGAAGCGCTGGGCTTCAATGTTGCTGACATGAAGCGTTGAAGGAGCGCTTCTTTGGCCGCCTGAAAAAAGTATTTAATAGTCTTTTATCAGGCGGAAATAAGGTACGTGCCTTCAACGGTTGGGTCATGCCGGTTTTGATGTTCTCTTTCGGCATACTCAAATGGACTCGGAACTAGACGCCCTGGATAGGAGGGTCCGTACATTATTGACGACATATCGAATGCATCACCCGCGTGCTTCGGTTATGAGACTGTTTATCCCGCGGAGGTGTGGGGGTCGACACTTTTTAAACGCTAAGACTCTCAACGATCGCGGGATATGCAGTGTCAGGGAATATTTCCTTGAAGCCGACGTGGGGATGCATCGAGATGTGGCCACGGTGGACAAGGGCCTCACCCCGCTATCCTTGGCTAAAGAGAACTGGTGCAAACCTGTAGTGCTTGACACTAACGACCGCAGGGTGGTATGGCAGAGTAACGAGCTTCACGGACGCTTTTTCCTGGCCCTGCATGGGCCCGATGTAGACTTTTCAGCGTCCGTAGCCTGGCTACGTTCCGGGGAACTCTTCGGAGAAACCGAAGGTTTTGTTTGTACAATTATGAATGAAGTTATGATGACGAATAACTACTGGAGATTTATTGTGAAGGACCTTACGGTTGACATATGTCGGGCATGCCACCGTCCAGGCGAATCAATTCGTCACATTATCTCTCTGGGTGTTCTCGTCTAGCTAACGGAGAGTACTTGCATAGACACAACCTTGTAGCCAGGATTATCCATCAGCAACTTGCTCTAAAATACAGTCTTGTGGAATCGGAAGTGCCGTACTATAGGTACGTGCCCGACCCAGTTCTCGAAAATGGCAGTATCACATTGTACTGGGATCGATCCATCATCACTGACAGGACTATTGTAGCCAATAAGCCTGATATAGTGGTGGTGGATCGATCATAGCGATGCGCAATGGTTGTTGACATAACGGTGCATGATGAGAACCTCGTGAAAACCGAGAAAGATAAGCAAATCAAGTATCTTGGCTCGCGAGGTTGTCGACATGTTGGATGTGGTTGTGAACTCAGCGATCATTGTGCCAATAGTTGTATCAGCCCATGGCTTAATTGCCTCGACCAATACCTGAGGAGGCTCTCGTTAGGCAGCTGGATCAAGGGTTAGGAGGTTCCTCTCTCTGGAGCCCTGACCGCTGGTAGCTTGGACCCTGTTCCCGATACCGGTGGCCTACATTTATAAATGTTTTTTTTTAAATTGTTTTTTTAGGAATATTTAAAAATATAATTGATTTGTATAGAAATAAATAAAGGTAAATAAAATAAAATAAATTAAAAAGCCTTTTATGTCCTCAAAAACATGCTAGAATTATTTTGAGTGTACATTACAATTTTCCTTAAAAACAAAATAAATATAAATATAGCTAATGCGCAATGTTGCTCATTTGTTTATAATATGGTATAATTATGAAGTTTTTTTTCCAATTAGCAACTTTATTGTTCAATTAGGAACCTGTCTCAGGTGAAGGCCAGGAGGCCTTCACCTGAGACAGGTTCCTAATTCAACAATCAATCAATTTAATCCTTGGAGGACCAAGGATTGCCATTTCTCACGGTCTTGGGCTATCTGTTTCCATTGTGGCCCAGCTATTTTCCTAATATCATCTTCCCATCGCGCATGGTGTCTACCTTTATGATGTTTGCCCGGTGGTCCCTGCCATGATGTTACAGTATTAGTCCATCTGTGATCTTTGAGTCGCGCTACATGTCCAGCCCATTTCCATTTTAAACTTTGTGCATGGTTTAGACCATCCATTGTTTTTGTTTTTGCTCTTATATCTATCTGCCTTATTTTTTGTATTATTTTATAGTATGTACCTTATTAGTGATTAAATTACCATTAATTCTCAGCCATTAAAAAATTTATACAGCAAGCGGATGTCCCATAAAGTCATGATTGAATAACAGAGCCCGTCTACAAAGTGAATCGTCCGTAACCCGAACGTTCCACCCTGTATAACTAATTCTTAATAAGTAGTAGTCACGTTCTACGCAAGTAATATTCACGGTAAAAGTATGTAGGCCCATATTGCGGCACGAGTGTTGCATAGTAACTACATGGTAATAGAATAACGAATACGCATGTTCGGTTAAATTTTACATAGTTTTTTTTCTGGTGAAAAAGTTCATATGAAATAAATTATTATATAATTAAGATATTGTAGCGTCTCCAAAAGACGTCCTCATTTAGGGATGCATCCGATATTGATACCGATATCGATATATCGGCGACATCGCGAGTTTTCCGATATATCGGAATCGGCAATATCGCGAGTTTTCCGATATATCGGAATCGACGATATTAAATTTACTACCGATACCGATACTTTTTGAATTTAAATCACAAAAATATTTCAGTTTCCAAATGAGTTCTATTGTATCTGAAACACCTCTCGTTCAAACAGACTGACGAAATCGGCTTTTACCAAGTAATTTAAGAATATTGTGTTTCCTGAATAAAAATCTCATAACTGTGAATTTTAATTATTAAGTTTTGTCTTCTAATCTGTTATCAATTATCAATTCTAAATAAATATTATTATAAGTATGAGTAATTTTGTCTGTTTCTAAAGCGTCACAGCTTTTTTTAGCTTTCGTTGAATCGTAACTGTCCGTATCGGGAGCGGTATCGGCGATACTTTTTTATAAATATATGTATGGGTATCGTATCGGCTTTTTTTTTTTTTTGAAGTGCGTATCGACGCATCCCACTCATCAGTTTAACTTACGCTAAAAGAGAAATTGGCACAGTCTTCGACTTTTCATAAATTGTTGTTCACACCTCTGTAGGTTTCCAATGCAACAGACGTCATTGTAACCGCTGCGATCTACCAGTGATACTCCTGCTACCATCGACGTCCTTGCCTTTTCTATGCCGTTTTCCAACGATGTCGGGTCTTATGATTGTCAGGTAAGTTTTGGACTGCAGTATACGTGGACTGAGGATCTATAATGTGCGCTCATGGATCTCTGGGGTAATCTAGCCTAAGCCCTAATGAGCAACACTGACACAACAACCTTCATTCAACAGTTTGCGTAATAAGTAGGCTGCGTTGATTGATAGAAACTTGAAGAAGCGTGCATTTGCATTCTGGTGAAATAAAGAAGAAATAGCCCATATCGTGACACGGCAACTGCATGACAAACGCTGATAGATGCTAATTTGTTAACGTCAAGCAATTAACTGGAGTGGACGCATGTCCGGAATTCTTCAACTGCGGTAGAAAGAAGGAAATACTTTAAAATGTAAGTGGGTAATGCTTGTCAAGCAATTAGTTCATATGATTACTACGACGTTTGCCAGCGTTACGTGAGCGGCCATTGTGAGATTTTTTGTAGATTACGTTCATGCAGAATGACTAATGTCCCTAATTGTGTGATACTTGATAATGTTCTTATAAAAACACTGCTTCAGGTGTAGAACAATTGTTATGTAGTTAAACGATACTCTAAATCTTTTTGCCGATGCCGATATGTGGAAGGTTACCACAAATAATGTTTTCCTTGTTATATGTATTATTTATTTTATAGACATAGGTAACTGGCAAGGTTGGAGTTGCTCAGTTATTTTTTTATTGAGAGAACTTTAGTATCGTTTTCGGTTAGCGCTGACGCGTTTCCGTTTCCACTAAAAACTAATTGAGACACGTGTGTTGTTAGCACAAAAACGTTTATGAATAGCCATTTAATTGCTCTGTGAGTTAATAGTTTTATTTTAACAGTTAAAATAATAGTTTGAATGGCATATCGACCTTCTGTACCGCACAACGCTTGCATCATTTAGGTCATCCGTTGGCGGTGCTGAGTGTAAGCCAATAGCAATTTTGGACAATCTTGTTTTGAAACGTTATGATTTAGTCTATAATTATGGCCATCATTACTCTATATGGCGCCCGAAGTTTTCTTCAATGCATGCTGCAATACAACAATACATTTTTCGCAGTCTTTGGAACAGGATCAAGTTCGTGTCTCTGTCTTTAGGTACGACAATAACAGTTTTGTAATATTTATAACGAAGATGCAGTGAATCAGGGAACATAATATTTGACATCAGATTTCTTTTTTTAAATAGAAAACTTTTCTATGGATTCAAGGACTTCCGTGATGTGGATTCGTAGATCGCTACGTGACTACGACGATGATATTTTGGTTAGCTCGCGGCCAATTATTTGTGGGTTTGCCCATAGGTTGTTTGACCAATTATAATTTACGAAATTCTACTTCGAAGAAAATTACAGAAGCCAAAGAAAACACGAACTGAGCACAGCCAGCTTTAGGGTGGGACTTGCAATGAATCGTTCTAAAACCCAGCTCATGACCAACAGCACTAAGCGTAGGGTCGAGACAGATGGGCAGGAAATAAATTATGTCGATGAGTATATCTACTAGGGCCTGTTAGAGTGTTAGTATCTAGAAAGAGAAATCGATCACAGAGTCGATATCGCCTGGAAAAGCTACTTGTCCATGAATTGAAGCTCTAATGAAGGGTGATCTTCCGATATCCCTGAAGTGTCAGAACTCATCGACATGTGCATCCTGCTCGTCTTAACCTACGGTGCTCAGACCTGGTCACTCACCGAGTCTCAGAAGTTCCGCCTTGGAGTTTGCAGTTTCTCATTCTGGGTGTCAAAAGACAAGACAGAGTTCGAAACACCACGCTGCGTTCCAAAACGGGCATAGTGGACGTTGGCAAGGCTAAAATGGGATTGGGCGGGTCACGTCAGCCGCATGCACGATGACCGTTGAGCAAAAGTCTCCATGATGGTCGCCGGAAGACAGACGGCGCAGAAAGAGGTGTCGAGACGCGTACCGCGAGGGCTAGTTCGAGGAGGCACGGGAAAAGAGCACATGGAAGGAATTGCGAATGGCCCAGTAGAGGGACATACGGGCTATTAAAAAAAAGTAAAGGATCGAAATTGTGTGTGAGCATCAATTATCACTTTTATGTTGACTTTAGTAACCCAAAATTAAAGTGGCCTTTTTACGATAAATCACTAAACACAACTACTTAATATACACAGAATCATGTTTTAACTAGGTTTTGAGTTAAATATATTTAATGACTTGTGGTACAAGCGGACCTAAATGTTGTTGACATCGTATTATCGACAGACCCGTCGTAGTATCCAATACCGTTTCACACATACATTAAGGTAAAAGTCCCAGTAGACAGCAATATGCATTAGTTCACGATTACCACGGTTTGTCAAGTGTATCATATGCAAGCGGCCAGGACGTCCGTGGGGAGTGTCGGAGAAATCAGCAGGCAATGAAACATGGGTGCCCGCACGCCGTGAAATTGTGCAAGAAAGTGACGACCAGACTACCACTACCAACTTACTACTTGACCAACTTAACTTGAGACGCGGTCGAATTAGGAATTATGATTGCAATGTATTGAATTTGACAGGTGGGTGACATCTTTCTAAGCAAGCAGAACCACCCTGATGTATCAAGTTATGTTGGTAAAGTAAAACCAGCCTAATGATCCATCAATTGGACACTGATATAGAAATAATGTTGGTTTTGCAACTTTGTGATGTACCAAATGATCTGAATCTAAGTACGAAGAAAGTTATGTAGCTGGCTGGTTGTAAAAAAAAGATTGCATCTATTTTTAAATTGCCGTTGAAATAACCCTGTATACCACTGATATGGAACGTGTGTACCACAAGTTTTATTTACAAAAAGATTCACATCTACGAAAGTTACGTTACTGGCTGGTTGTAAAAAGAAAGTTTGTATCTCTGTAAAGTTTATTTTTAAATAGCTGTCGCTAAAATAACCTCCTATGAATTACCTACTTCGTAAATAACCTTTTCGTGACGAGATTCTATTAAAATGTCTATATTGTCAATTTGTACTTTTTTTCTGTACTTTTTGCAACAACTGAATAAAAAAAGAAATAGGTTGAATATATTGCGTGTTTATGACGAATTAAAAGAATCATCACGCCCGGTTATGTAAAGAGGCGTACAATCTTAGGATGATTGTGAATACTGTGAATAGGTATTGTAATCATATAATTTAAGAGTTGGATAACCGCTGAGCATAATCAATCGAACACGGGTTATTTAGTTATTTAATGTTCCTTTTTTAATTATCTTTCATTATGTAATAGATAATTTTGGTGTTCTGTTTATTTTTTACTAATAATTACTAAACGGACATAATTTTAAATTGTATAGTCCTTTATCCAAAAACCGTAATATTTAACGCTTGGTGTTGTTTTCTGCACAACGGCAGAGTTACCACTACATAGAAAATTGAAGATCCTGTTTCTGATGGCTCGTATTTTTTATGTGGTCAGGAGCTGCCCGACTCGAGACTGGTTCAAAGTTAGCCCAAATTACGAAAAATAGAAAACCAGTTCTTTTTGGAATTTGGTATTCGACCCCTATAATTATCTAGCATCAAACTATCTACCTACCTGAATATCTTTCTTTAAGACCTACCTCGTTCGTTGTACCTTGAAAGACGTGAATTTGGCTTTGGTCTAAATTACCCCGGCATTCATGACTAATACGAAACGTGAGGTCACAATATTGAAGGCTTCATTCAAATCGTTACGTTTTTAAGTACTTACTCGAATAGGTAGGTACATAAACATATTTTGTAATACATAATTTGTGGGAAATAGAAGCGGTTGCACAATGTGTCTTGACACAATCTTGTTTGTTAATTTATGCTTTCAAAGCAGAACTTTTAAGGTCAAACTGCGGTTTACGCATTACGTTTTAGGGCCATTTCCGAAGTGGCAATTTTCTCTAACACATAGGTAGGTACTGCATATTGTATTTTTTTTTTTAATTGCACTAGAATAGAATGAGTAGGGATATGAAAATTCGCAAAATGCTACAAATCGATGCTAAAAGTTTTACCGCTCGTCGCCGAATGGCCAATTGAGAACAAGTCCACCACCTACGATATTTTTTACCCAAAACGCCAAAAAAGTAAATTGTTGCTGTAATCGCTCGGAGTGGCCGTCACCACACCGGTGGCAATGAGTTCTCCAATTGACTGTTAACAATTACGTGACAATTGAAAATATTAGTGTCAACCGTTTTGTTCCTGGCACTCCATAATAGGATCCTAGCTGGTTAGCGCCAAGCACACTATATGGGCAGGAACTTACATTCGTATAACTGGCTACATACATTGGGACTTCTTATAGGAAGACTATTTTAAAAACATTTTCTTCAAAACATGCAAAGCAAAGTCATTCAAAACGATTTAAAAAAAAGCTAAATCGTGTTCAAACCTATTTAAAAAGCCATTAAATCATACATGAAAACAATATACCTATCAAGTTACAGGGATCGATATCAATAAATAACTATTTGCCTCATGTATGGGCGGACAGGATACCACAGAATAAAAAACATTGCCTGAATATAATGTGTAATGTGTTCGCTTATAGGATACGCATACATTTGCGAGTGCCATCGCTGAACACAATGCTGCTGGCCAGCAATAAAATACTCATGTGTACACATTGTTGTATCTGCTGTGACAATAAAACAACAGCCAACAGATTACGTCATTATCGCGCCATAACGGACTGTGTTTTTGTTACATTAAAAAAAGTGTTGGAATATAAATCAAATCCGTCTGTCTTTTGTTTTCATCTACTCTCTAACTAAACATTGGTGAGACGTCAATGAAAGACTGTGTTTTGACTAGGCTAAGTCTCAGCCCATTTAACAAGATGAATTTAAAGTAAACAGCTCTTCAATATTCATGTACCCAATATCTCAATCAGTCGATAAATTGCAACTGAAAATCTTGTATCGTTATGATTGAAAAGTCAAGAATGTCTTCACCGAATAATTAGGTGAAATTAGTTAGACTATTAATTTACATTTAAATTGCAAACAATCAAAATTAAAATAATCCAACCTGTAGGGTCGCTTTCTGTAATGCATGTAAACACCGTTCCGCTCCAGCTTTACAAACAAATAGTAGCACCAATTAAAAAGTTACAGCAGATCCGGTCACATAGAACACGACACTCGATTTTATTCACATCACTTCATTTGAAACCACTCCACAGACAAGAAAATAAACACCACTGTTGAAAAAAGAAAAAAAAGAAAAGAAAAAATGTGTTCGAAATTCGAAATGGCACGCGTCGTGCGCGAAGGCGGCGCGTTCGGTATATTCGTGCGAGCAGCCGCGATGTACTGACGCATCAACAACGCAGCGGTGGACCGGTCAGCGACTACACCGCGAGGTATGAATTATCCACAATAGAACAGACAATGGTTGGCGAAACACTCGCCGTTATTAAATTATTAAGTAGCTCGCGGCGGTGGACGGACGGACTAATGGGCACTAATAACTTAGTCAAGCGCATCGATATCGCGATCTGAAGGGTATGCTAATGCAACTTAACATATTTTGCATCTTCATTCGTTTCTACATTTGTGTTAAAATTTTATTCATTTTCATAATGAATTATGCATGTAAAGCCAAATTGCAGAAACTGCTTTATTATTTTCAGTATTTTTTAAATAAAGACTGCTGTAATTGACAATTTTGAAAAGGCATGGTTTCTCAAACACCAAGTAGTAGCATATTTGTAGAAAAAAAAACATGTTGGAGGACTCCCTAAGTCACTAAAGATCAACGATAGCAATAGAAATCGTGACGACATAGGTATAGGAGAGGAGGATTTTATGTACAAGAATATAATGAAACAAGAGAAAAAGATTAACATTTTAATGTTATGACTAATCAAAATCTACTCAAAAACCGGACGCAGGTCCAGTTTATAAAGAGAACAAAACTGCATTATTTGTTGAATCACATAACGAATTGTGTATTATTAAAGATATAGCGAGTCGTTCTACTGTAGATAATACCTTCTATAACCGACGGTAAAATAACAGTGTACACAACCATAGGCTAAAACAGTTACATGCAATAAAATTAGTTGCAGTAGATCAAAATACTGCTTCCTCAATGAAATCTAAGTTTTCCAAGCTAGGTGATTCTGCGCTTAAACATTTATCATTTAGAACCGGTACAGCAGGTTATTCTTGCACAGATTCTGCTAGCAATTTTATATCAACCTCAGTCTAGTTAGTGGCTTTGCATTGAAGAACAGACCCGTTAAATGCTTTAGTTGCCATGTGAAATTAAACTTCTGTCCTACACTATTCTCTTTGGGTTTTGTGACAAATGACAGCCGTTGCGTCATGGACCACTACCATCGTGTTATTGTTCGGAATGACCACTGCAGTACGAACTTTGATTCTAATACTATTACTTTTCTCATCACATGCTTTAATAGGACCGTAAATTATCGAGGGGTCTTTATAGTTTGGTCGTGTTTTGCTATTTTCTTCTGAATTATATCCCACGAGTCGCACCGCGTTACGAGCGTCTGGTTTCAAGGTATTTAGATAAAAAACTTAAGTAGTAGTAGTGTGATGCGTGACTGCGCGAGTACGGCTAGGAAGTGGAATTGAATAATGTAGGTAAATCATTATTTTCTCAGCATTGTTCCAGTTATAAATGTTGACTCTTGAACCCATTTGAGCGTAGGTACTATTTTTATCTGTCATTTTAATATAATTTTCCTGCTGTAAATATAATTACTGTACAATGTATACAGGATAATTGCAAATGCCTAAGTTATCGGGATAATCTCTGCGAGCGTATCGTGATTGCGTAAATACCATTTATGAAACTAACTTTTACAGTAATAAGTAGTTAGATTGTAGAGGAGAGACGCACACTCGATATTAAATACAAAGTAGATACTATTAACGCACACCGAGATTGCTTTTCTCATTATCGTGTTATGGAAATACCATCTGTATTTCTGTAACAGCTGGAGTTGGTATCTATAAAATTACTGAAAGATTAACTACCAAATTGCCTGCAAATTATGAAAGTCGATGAATGAATTTATTGGCTCGTTGAAATAGAAAATGATTAACTGAATCTTTCGCACTGGTTTTGGACTAGTTTTGAAATTGATTACCAACATTTTTCTATTGTTTGCCAAACCTGTTAAATATTCAAAAAGCACACTGGTTGATTAAGTTAAGAGGCCTGAAAGTGTTAATGTTACCAGCTCTGCTTATTTGATTTGCCAATCTAATGAATAGCTAGTAATCCATTCCGATCGAAATTAGTTTATCGTACTACAAATGTAATTACCGATGTTCGTGGGTGATTATGTGTGCGTTATGAGTAAAATGCCTCGCAGTGCGGCGCGTGCACCGTTGGGCAACCACTAGCAACCACGGAACGCTGCCAGCCGGAACGAGACAGTTCACTTTCTTGGTGAGAATCCGAACTCACGAATCTGACTCTCGAATTAGCATTGTGCTCCAAATTTTTCAATTACATTAATGTAACATCACTCCTGTAATCGCCAAAGGGACAGAGGTGTACCTTTAACATCTGCACCCACATTTCACCAGTTGTTTTTGAGCCTCATGTAATAGGGGCGAACCTAAAGTCATTAACCGGGCACAAATCTAGTCTGCAAGCTGTGTATAATAAATTCCTGTTCCAAGTTTTCTAATTATTAATTTGATAAAGTTATTAGCTAATTAACACATTTATTTACCTAAATAATCTATAATATATTTATTTAGTAAAATAATTATGATTGACTCATCAATATGTTAACTACTCAGTACAAGGCAAAGTGCATGAAACTTATTCATAGAATCATTACCATAACACATCTGCATAAAGCTATGTTCATTAAGGATGTTAGTAAATGAGCCTTTATAAATGATAATAATATTCAGATGCACCAATAAAAAGAGCAGTAGCAGTAAAGCCTAGTATTGCAATATTTAGCATTGGGTTTCTAACCACAATTATTGCCGACCAGTGCACACTGGCGCAACCGCTACCATTTACATTATTCTTTAGAAATGTTAAATTTGCAGGAAACGTTAGGAAGTTACGCCAACCTGTCACGGGGTTTAATTGTATCAAGAATACTGTTGTTCTATTCCGTATGTTTATTTATGAAGTCAATCTGATGGGAATGGAAGTGAGAAAATGATCAGATGTTATTCTTTCTGACATTAATGGCGGGTAAAAAGCTGTTTTTAAAGCAACAATTAATCTGGATACAAAGACCATTTTTCTGAACGGACATAGACATAATAATCGAAATTATACAGACATCTAAACTATTCTTTTGTTCATGGACGCCAGTCCACGTAACGCCTAGGAAGGTTTTGTCGTTTATTTTACGAACATTGTATAAAGTAAGAGGTTTTCCGCGTGTTACTAGCACCTGCTCGTATTTGGTTGCATATTGTATAATATTAGACTGTCGATAACGATGCGTAGTTAGTTAGTTAGTAGTTATTCACTAACTATACTATTACACAAAATGCGAATTGCACGAATATTTTTTACGGAGCGTGGAGATTATAAAATACATAGCGTTTTATTCGTCATTACGCTTAACGATACTTCCGAGTCAGGCTTAATGAAAATGATAGTTAAATCGTTGACGGGTGCCAATTTCCGGCTAAATATAAATTTAATGGTTCTAACGCTTTAAGAGGAGGCCGTCACGCTAAGGTCTATTCGTGATCAGATAGTAACTAATTAAGTAGTTTACATTTTAATTTTGTAGCTCTGTTCTTCATATTGTCAATGAATTTCACAAATTCTTTACTGATGATGTTAGCCTGAAGTGTCTATCTAATAACATTCTTCTTATTATTGGTAACTTACAAAAAGCATTTGGAAGTCTCCTTGGCTTATCGCTCAAGTAATTTTCTTGTTCGGGGTTTAGTCGAAAAGTGTAATATTTCTTACTTCGTTAAGCAGATTAGTTCATACCACGTCCCGTATACGTATTTCCCCTTTGCTTACGAACTAAATCATTAAAGTTTTCTTGGAATACATTATACATCTTAGAAAGCCGTAAACTTTAATTTGTGAAGTTAATAATTATGTTGGAATAAGAGCCATCTGTATGCACTTTGGAACTAAGTAACACTATGTTGTAACGTTCACTGTGATCGTAAATGTAGCATAAATAATGTGCATTATGAAAGTTCCCAGACTCATCATTATTGTTTACTACAATGTACAACATCGCTTCGGTTCTCATGCTCATCCTGAGAATTTGAGCGCAAGTCGATAATCTCTAATTGTTCTAGTAGTTGTTCACGTTTAAATCTGACGTGATGAGGTGACTCATTGACGATCTGAAAATAGTGGGGACGGCATTGTTCGCAGCTGACAATAGTATGTACCACGGCCATTACAACACTACCCAAATCTAAATACTAAAGGACCTTATTATTGTGGGTTACGATTGATAATTATTTGGCAATCACTTCGATGAATGCAAACTGGTATTTCAGTATTGGCTCCAGGACATTGTGGAGCTGATTTTCGATTGACGGCTGTTGTGTCTTGTCTATTCGAGGCTGTCTTTATTTAACTATGTGCTTAGACAAAAGGGAATTAATAAGACTACACAAACCGTATGCATTTACAATGGGCAGGCCCTATTAGCCGTAGAACTAGTGACCATTGAGGTAAACGTGTAAAGACTACGAGTCGACTAACTTATACTAGCGTTAACTAAGGATACACCGAAACTATCAATTATATTATCCCATAAAACAGAAATAACACTCACATGAAATAAGAAAACCACACAGACAAAAAAAAATACACACGTCAGAAAACAATGCAAAATATTGAAATTGGTCTTCACGTTCCCAATAATTCAATGTTACTACAGTTTGTTTCTGAAGTTGGATCACTATAATGTTCAATATGCACAGTTGTTCAATTTACACTTTGCAAGGTGAATTTTTTGAAATTATCCTTGAAAATTGTATTTTTTTTTCAACAATTTTGCATTGTCCCAAGACCGCAAAGACATGAAAAATATATTAAAAGTGAATGTAACAAAATATTGCAAATAATTTAAATACGTTAGGAAGAGAAAATAAATTAAGAAAAGAATTTAATTAAAATATGATGAATTTGTTTTATAGACTAATCATGTATTGTTGAGTGGCATTAGTAATACAAAGCTGTTTAGTAACGAAATTTCTACCACGTAATAGTATTTTTTTATCTAGCAGCAATTTGTTACTATTCACAAAAAATAAACAAAACTTAAAGAAAGCTTACTGTCTCATGGAACCCCATCGCCGATGCGGCAAATTCTCCTGATGGCTACGGAAGATACAACAAAAATATAGGTAAAAAGCAAACAAAAAGATAGCAACATAAAAAAAAAAACAAAATCAAGTAAACACAAACTGAAGAAAAAATAATAAAGTAACACCAACTAAAGTAAGTAAAAGTGTATCGCAATGAACTCAACAGGTGCAAAATCAGAACCACAAGAAAAAAAAACTCTTTAAAATTGAGAGTTTAGGCAGCAAAATGCACTGAGTCAGACGGCAACTGGAGCATCAGTTACTACGGGCAGTACTTTGAGAGCCTGATTGATCACCATCTTACAAATTGTGTTTGAAGAATTGGCAAGTTATTGTAAAAGTATTCTGATTTAAAAGAGTGTCCATGGAGTTTCTTGCCCGTTCTTCTCCATAGAGATCTACGTTAGGGAATGGGCAACTACAGTACTTTCACAGTTTTTATGCCTTGTGACTGGGACTGTAGCTATTTTTCATTGTTGTCTTTGTTTCGACAATTCAAAAGTGCCTGTAACTGGCCTATTTGAAATAAATGCTTTGATTTTGATTTGATTGATTTTGGCTTCTTTTCTTGTCAAACCAAAACCGGCCTAGTCACTTTGCTGTCTAGTGAATAGTCCCGGGGAATTCCGAAATCGAAAGCACCGGGAAATCCTGGAAATTTGTTTCGTTTTAGGAACCGGGCTTTTCGATACGAAATCCCGGTTCATTCGGTACTTTTGGGAAAAGATACTTCGCGTTTAGAATATATCAAAGTTTATTTCTTAAAGCCCGACTGTTTACAGCGTGGAATACACATGTTACCTAGTAGCACAATAGCATGCTACTTTCGAGCACATGCTACTTAGTAGCATTCAACTAGCATGTATATAAGGTCCAACTATTCATACACGATATACTTTCAGGGAATCATCTAACGGCTATAACGAAGCCATTTCAAGGGATTTTTTTTTTATCTGAGTATATTTTTATAAAAAATAAATAATTTAAAATTACTTGACCCACAAAATAAATACTAGCTCTTTATTTTTGAACATCTATTACGCTAGTTTACTACTCGTATTTACCCACTGTCATTGTTAGAATATGGGAGTAAAGGTTTTATGCAAAAAGTTTCAAAAAATTTTAGAATTATAATAATTTCGTAAAAAAAAAACACTCAGGTTTTTTTTTTGTTGTTATGGCGACTTATAGAAGTTACTCTTAAAATATTTCGTGTATGAAAAGATAGACCTCATATACGAAAATAACATGAGGATTTAACAGGCACAGAGGCCAATGAGAGCATGCGTATTCCAAAAAAAAAAAAAAAAGGCTGCAAATTCCAAATAAAATATTGTGATACAAGTAGATAAAAGAAAATAACGACTGATCTGCGAAATCCAGAAACGGCCAAAGAAAGGCCACAAATTAGCTTGTATCTGTACTGACAGTTTGCCAGAAAATTTCAAAAATCTGGGACTCATAAGCACACAGAGCACACAGTACAGTAGCACAGAGAGCCATTTAAAACCGAACCGGTTCTGCATTCCCTATTGCTGCCTAGTCAAAAATGAGCCATACACTCAATTCTAAAACTTATTTTACCTGTAGGGTCTACTTTATCAAAACATATTTTGACTACAGTGACACCAGTTTATTCTCTTTCATAGACTTACCTGGGTGGTGTCCGCCTAAGACTGGTTCTTGTCCATGAGTGTCTGTTCAGTGGGTTTCCAGGACTTCTTGAGCCATTCTCTAATCTGTGAAAGAAAGTGTAACTTATTTGGATGCTAAGGTGCTTTTCTATATATGAGACTATACTAAAACAGTTTGAAACCCCAAACGAAGGGCGATACTTTATTGCTACTAAAATAGTTTGTGATGGTGATACGGAAACAGTAGATGTTAACGACGATAGCGTGATAAGGTTAAATGTTGCGGATACTCTACTATTCTTACTGATATCAGCAGCAATTGTAACACTAAAATCATATTAAGTATCATATATGGGAATGTAGATATCAGACCATCAGACGACAGATAAATTATTTCAAAAAAGGGCACACTTACAGACTATAAAATTATTGTTGTCGTAACAAAGATACCCCGTCATACAGAAAAACACTGTACCTGTCCAAATGGCTATAATGAATAGACAGACGACAAAGTGGTAAATTTATTTCTACACCTCGCTCAGCGTGTTATTGCTATTGTGTTTCCTTCAGGTAGCAGCTATATTATCTCTTGTTACCACTTCATAACCGTTTATTTCTAAAGAAAGCTCTAAAACATCATGCATATTTCGAAATATTCATTCAACAAAAAATAATCTGCCTTTAGTAACTGCGTTTTTTATGTCACCTTTTTATGGAAGTATTGCTGCACCTACAGAACATAAAACTTGTATATGACCTACTTTCGTCGCCAATGTTGAAAAATAATAGAGAAAACTTCCAGCATCAACATTGCATATTTATACAGTAATCCAACGTTGCACATATACCAAATTAACTTACGGAAGTTTTTTTATGGTACCGTTGACCGCTGTTAATGTTTCTTCATAAAAGTTTTACTCTGTGTCTATTACAAATCTTTGTTTATGCTCACTATAAACGTTAGTCTTTGATATTTTATGTTAATATTTCTTAATTAGATCAACGTTAATGTTTAGACATTTGTCTCTCTGTCTATCAGGCTGATGAAAAAAACATTATGACAGTTTTTATATGATTTAATAAAACAAAATTATGTTTAATGAAGATATATGCTTATTTATGTACTTGGGGGACGCAATTTACACCCGTTGCTTGTACCAATCAAGTAACTTTGAAAAGTAAATGCTTGTTAATATCGTTATAGAATTGATCAGTCAACGCATCGATCGATAAATTTTATTGGAGATTAGCCAAAGTCAGATATTAATGAATTTCTGGGAAGGCCATATTGGTTAGTTTTTTTTTAATGAACCTGGTATAATCAGATCTAACTTCTCGAATTCTAATTTATGACGAATTTCTGTGTGTTCGAAGAATAGAGATAATATGAATAATGGAAAGATTATTACAATTACCTATTGTAAAGCGGATTCCTTTTAGAGAAATCTTGTAGGTAGATTGAGGTCAAGAGTAGGTCCATTTAATATAATAAAATAAAAAAAAGCTATTATTTGCATAAACTGACTGTCACTTCCGAATTCCAATTTCGTTGAAATTGTTCATGTTTTCTTTGGGTTTATATAATATTTTAACTACTTATGCAGACTACTTCTAGAATCATTGAATTAAATAGACAGTAAAACGTCTAGACGTACTGTTCTATTTTATTTTGAATATAAAATCTACTTTGTTGATTTTTGTTAATTTAATGCAATGACTATGAAATAACTGTGTCTAATGCTACTACTGTTTGATTGAATATTATTGCACATCACTAATCCGCATCCGTAGTCACATTCGACGACATCATCATCTGCCTAGCCTTTTTCCCAACAACGTTGGGGTCGGCTTCCAGCCTAACCAGTCTTTACATAGAGCTATATTACCCCCATAACCCAGTCAGTACTGGGTAATACGGTACCCCTTTGGTATGACTGGCTGTCAGACTTTCGACGACACCAAATTGCGTTCATATACGTGGGATATTTTTGAATCTACGAATCGTTAAGTGGCTTGTTTCTGGTGATGAGCCTTTTCCATACTTGTCAGAGCTTATTTAGTGTCCCATATTATGCACACATGGTGCTGACATAGACAATGTTTTGTATCGATAACCATCATGTCTGTGGAGTTTTGTTAGCTAAGTTAACTTGACCCTGAATAGGTTAAACTCTGAGGTTAACCATAGCCTTGCTAGTTTCGATTGTTCTTTCGAGGTGGAGACGAGGACTAACGTGTTAGCAGGAGCGTCGTGGTCTCCTTCGCCGTAGCACTCGAAGTTCTCTGCATCAGATATGGAGTTGCCAGGACTGGAATCTGCGGTGGGGACTGACTGGCCGGCTGCTTCGCTGCCGTTCTGAAACATGGGAGAAATGAATTTAGAATCGTGATTTTTATGAATTAGATTGAAAGGTAATACTGTTCAATTCAAAGATTTCTCCAATAACTTTTTTAGTGCTCCGTACGTTATTTTATTATTATATAGTAGCTGTGAACTTCGTCCGCGTGAAATATACTTTGCGACCTATTCTCATACCTACCAAATATAAATAAAAAAAATCATAAAAGTCGGTCGAGCTGTTTCGGAGGAGTGCGACCACAAGCGATTTTTGTATATAAGAAGATTAATAAAGGATTAAAAGGCTTAGCGTTGCCATACAACGTGGCAACGCCGCCAGTCTTTTGGGTACATTACCAGTTGACTACGTTGAGGAGGAGTTTTTTGACGCCATTTTTTAAGTTTATTTTTAAGTTAGTTAGTTAATATAGGTTATTTTAATTTAATAAAGTAGATTTATAAAACTCTTAATTGGCAGTACTGCAAAGAGCGAAGATATGCTTAGAAAAATATTATACTATTTTGTATGACAAATAAGTAGATACGCATAAGGTATATGACAATATTATGTTTACGGCAACCTGAATATATAAAGTTCCGTACCTATATGCAAATTACTAGCATTTCTATTAATAGCTGATTATGTCATGGCATGGCAGAAAAGTATCTTAGAAAACATATTTTTTCAAGAATTGTGTGTCCTTTGTTTATTTAATGAGCGCTAACCGAAGCAAATGAAACTCGAAAGTTTGCATATAATTTTAATAGGACGACTCCTCCATGTACCTAGGTGCCTGGTGTAGGTGCATTTGTAAAAATACCGGCTGAATCAAATTTCAATAATGACAGGGTGCATCACTATGTTTATTTTTGTAAAAAGAATTTTAACTGTCTGCCACAGGTCTGTCTTTTTGGTTGTATTTTCCAATTTTCATGTTTTTTGAGTCGGGAACTATAAATCTACGTTTAAACATTTTTGTACCTCTTTAATAAATAAAAACATTGTTAATGGTTAATTGTTGTACCTATACTTTAAAAGTGTTACCAACCAATTAAATCAACATCTTCCAAATTATAATAGCACCCTCATTTGTTTACCTATATCAGAACATTATCTTTTATTCATTCAAGGTTGTTACTTGGGAACTCCTTAAAATTGATAAGCATCTAAAGAATTGTCAATTATGATAACTGTGATTAGGTATGATTCAGTCCACCTATTTTCATTAAGAAATATTCACTACCATATACCTACCTAACCTTATTATTTAGACTAGAAACGGGATATTTACCATGTTTACTGTTTTTATTGAGTTCCCGATATTTCGGCGCTGTTACAAGCACCATGATCACGGATAAACCGACGATAATCTACGACGATATACCTAGTAGGTATATCAATATGTTACATGAGACCTAACCTAACCAACTTTACTTCGCAAACTGTGCGAGTATAATACATATCAACACTCTTTGCAGTAGGTACTGATAACAATTTTAGGTTTGTGGTATGTGATGAGGTAGGTTACTGTGTTAAAAAAATAAAAGCAACATTTACCTGTAGTTTTCTTGGCAAGTTTCCGGGTGAGGTGCGCGGTGACTTTGTCCTTTGGAACACGCTGGGCGCCATCATTGCCTCCTCAGGCACCTTCAGCTCTGGAACACAACACACAGCTCAATAAAACACCACATATATCTTGCACATGTTCTTAGAAAAACGTCCGTTGACCCTAAGCAGTCACGCAACAAAATCATTGAGAACGAGGTGAAGTCTTTCAGAATTAATAACCAAATCAGCAAGGTTACGCTAGCCTAGATGGGCTTTCAGAGTTTCGTGTGCGGCTGACTTTGTTTTAAAAACACACTCTATTTCTTGACTAAAATGAAAAATATATTTACGGGCTTTAACCATGTAATCATTAATTAAGTCCATCTCAGATAACACACTCTCACTTCTCCTCAAAATATTCCTAATTAAATAAAACTGTTCCACTCCGGTGTAAAGTAGCTAAGCATTTAAATGTCCGATAGCCGTTATCTGTGTTATCAACACTTGTTGATTAGTACTCGATTGGAGGGAAAGCGATACTGCATATTGCCTGGGAAAACTATAGAATAACGTAGAAAGAGATATTGCTCAGTAATTAACAAATATTATAGAGCAAAATTCTTGATTGATCATCATCAGCAAGTGTTTTTATTTATTTTATAAATACTTTTACAAGTATGAAAGAAAATATTATGTCTCTTGATATTGTAAAACGCGCAGCATACGGCGGGAAATATAGAGAAAACGTTTTCATAAACAATTTTATCTGAAAATACATACGTACGTAGTACGTAGGTACAAAAGGATCAAGATATCTGATCTTGATCCTTTTGCGTAGCGAAAACTACTAGTACTGTCCTGTTCTTTGAAATCTGGTCAGATTCCCGGTTTCTGCAACAATGAACTGATGTCTGATTCCACAAGATCCTCGAGAAACTGGTGACAGTCTCACTAGTAACTTCAATGTTATGTAACAGTTAACAGAGTTCAAAGTATTGGCATGCAGCAGCTGTAGCTAAATTGTGAAATGTGAAAATTTTGCGACCAAAATAGCGCGGCGTTTAGATTCACTTTTACTCTTATCGTCACGGTGAGGTTAGTTTCTATCTAGCCTTCTAAAAACAGTTACGTTTTGGATTTAAAATGTATGTTTAAAGTACTTAGACTAACGCTACGCGCTTTAGACGTGAAGTTGCGGACACCAGCCCGTTATATATTACAATACAAGGCTACATCTGGCCTAACCTCAAATACTATGGTCCTGAGGGCTAAATTCATTATAGAAATATTGATTACAGCTGCCTGCCAGAGGCACTTTCTAAGTGGAAAGATGGTATTTTGTGCCCACCACAAATAGCTTGGTGTACCAGTCGGCAGTAACACAAGACTAGTCTCCCTAGCACCAGCAGTCCTTGCCACCAAGCCTCCAGCAGCCGGAACACATCATACGAGTCACTCCGCAGGAGCACCACCACCTCTGACATCGACGTCAGCATCAGTACCACACATCACATCACGTCTGTCTCAATTCACTTCACTAAGAAAGGCTTTGAATGTAACTATACGTTAGTCTTCTACACTTCTCATTCATTTCATGCTCCTATTGGTTGATTTCACATTGACAGTTTGATGGGCTTTTGTAGTGCTTATAATGTGTTCACGTCAGCCACTCACTGTGTGAAGGATGATAAGACTAGAAAGGAGGTGACTGCTGAGATGACGAGTGATAGACAAGTATGGGAAAAGAAGACATGCTGCGCCGACCCCAAATAAATTGGGACAGGAGCAGCAAAATGAAGATGATGATGTTGCCCACTCAAATAGTTTTCGTTAACTATATTTTTATGTCTATTGAATGCTACTGATTCTTATAACCCAGTCACAGTTTTTCACATCAAATAAAGTGTGCTTGGCAAATCATTACATCGTTCAAGTGTTCAATGCATTCTACTGTCTACAATTTTCTCATCGTAAATTAAGTCTGTGAACAAAATAAAACTGTTGTTTTATTGGTTTCGTCGGAAAAGTTATTTTTATTACATTACATTATGATTTTCAAAGAATATCTTTCTGGTATTATTCCATTTGTTTCAGCTTACAATCTATTGTTTGATTTTAATGGCGTTCGTGTATTTCATTTCGCATTTTTTTGTTATCGTTTGGAAAGTTAATGTTTCGTTGCAGCAGCATACGTTGACATAGCTGTTGATAAGAGCGTTATCGGATATGGCGGTAAGAGGAGCGGCTATGTACCGTGCAAATAGAATTTTCATTCCTTATGATGTTGACTAGGTGGCAAGAACAAGAATAGAATGCCATTCATTTGTCCTTGACAATGCTTGCATTCGACGTCTCATTATTTAGCTTTAGAAGCAGAACAAAATCAACCAGAGGGCATAGAAGTGATATTATTTTAGGGGGCTTCCATTAATTACGTCAGTCGATTTTGTCGATTTTTCGACCCCGCCCGAAATCTCACCAAGGCGGGACTTGGTGAGATTTCGTGAGATGTCACTTCACCCCTTCACCCTAAACTCACGTGAGATTTTTCGAAATGCGTAAATCTGTGCTTGATTGCGTTAGATTTATTTAAAATTGTATTTTGATTAATTACATACTTTCATTGAATTTTAATTATTAAATATTATTGAGTAGGATTTAATCATATTTTAGTACAGAAACATGTTTAATTAAATCCAGTTTACTCGCAATTTTACACTGTTTCTTACGAAAAAAAAACGTAATATTTGCCGAGATCTCATATCTCCCTTGTGAGATTTGGTGAGATTCGGCTCGACCTCCTCCCCCTGAAATATCTCACGTAATTAATGGACGCCCGACGAATGAGTGGATTTTGACTTGCTATTGAAAAACGTGTCAGTAGAAATATAAAAAAAGAGATCCCTCATAGTCTAAATCTTGAGAAAACTAACAAAAATGCGGTCACATGACATCGGGTTCTCATGTTTACATAACAGAATTTTAATCTCAAATCAACTGTTGTGATTGGTTGACTGAAATCACAACTGCAGCCAATCAAATTACTTGACAGAGTCTTACAGACAGTCTGTTGGCTAAATTATTTTGTATCAAAAACCGGGATTGAGTTTTATAATTACGAAATACCGACAAGCAATAAGTAAATAACTAATGACTAAATAGCAGTATACTGACACGAAAATCATAACTACAACGCTTACATTTTTTGTAATGTTTTCAAACTAAATATTAATTTCTTATCGTTCTACAGTTTTAATTGTATGTTTGTCGCTAGACTCAGTGTTTGACTGTTTGCACGTTCTTAACTGGCATTTAACATGTTTAGCGAAAACTACTAATTTATGTACACGTAGGTATAATTGTAACGCATCTGTGAGTTGATGATTTGTTCTTAGACTACATTAAGACAATCCGCGGACATGGAACCCGTACGAATGGCTTTACGCTCTCTGAACAAGCATCTTGGCATCAAATGTCAGCACAATACTGTTGCACGTTAGGGTATCTTCTATCTAGATGGTTTGATACCAGTGGAGAAAGAAAGAAAGAAAATATATTTATTTGCCGCAGGAACATGACGTGCATCATACAAAGTTACAAAAAAATAACAACAAAACACAAATAAAACAATAAACTATAAATTCAACAGGCAGGTACAAAAAAAGAAAAAAAGTAACAGTTTGCACGTCGTGACTGCGACAAGCAGGTTACCACTCAGCATGATGCTGTGCTATAGGGGGCCCACAACACAACGCTGGTTTTCAGTGGTCACCCAAGATAAATATTTTTCATAAATTCATAATTTCATAAATATTTTTTACATCAATTTGATAATAAAATAAACAGTTCTAACCCACACACACAACACCCACACAACACAACACACACACAACACACTTAACACACACACAACACACACACAACACACACACACACACAAACAACACACTTAACACACACAACACAACACACACACACACCCGAACACTGAACACTGTTCACACACTGTTCACTTTTTTAACTTCAGTTTTTAGAGCCCGGATGGGATTTTTATGTCACCTAGGATATTTAAAGTAGTCTTCGCCACCCGTCCTACCGAAGATTCTCTTCTAGGTATATGTATATTATTAAATTACAAGCCATGAGTACAGGATAGGATTTTTAATCAGCGAAATGATAAATCTGCATTAAAACTTTTTCCTCTACTAGCTGTTCCGTTTGCGTGAAATTATTAAAAAAGATATTTCTTCCCGTTTTGAATCGAATTTTGTTAACAATTTCATGGGTTTTAATTTTTTTACACGGAACCTTAATTATTTTTCGTAAATAAAAGTAGCCTAAGCTAGAACTTATAACATCAGCCATCTGCCAGTAAAAGTCCCGTCAAAATCGATCCAGCCGTTTTAGAGATTAGCCGGAACAAACAGACAGACAGACAGAAAAAAATAAAAAAAATGCGTTTTTGTTATAAGTGCCGAATATATTTTCATATGCATTCAGTAAAAAGCTGTTATTTTGATAATACACGCAGACACTTCAATTTTATAATTTATTTGTAAGGATTAAACTTAGTCTTAGGGGCGCAGTTTGAATTTAAAATAAAACCTTTCTTAGTAGACTGAGTTTCTTTCTGACTTGTGTTTTGTAAAATAGTAATTAGGTACATTATGAGACGTTACTTTCATCGTTATTACAATGTCATAAAATGAAAGCAATAAACTCAAATCTTCAATCAAACAATTTGTTTTACAAACACTGAGACAATGAAATTGTTACATTTTATGTGTAAACCTCTTTTGTTTAGTAAACTTGAAAGGTGATTGGTATTCTTTTGTTTTGCCGATAAAAAAAAAACAAATCGTTTTAATAATGAACAATATACACGCAAGTGAAATTGTCGTTTCCTTGCGACCGATTTACGCAAAACTTGTACGTCCTTCGAGCTACATTACCCAACCAATGTATTGATTTGTTTCATACAAAAACAAGTGACGTTTCCTCCGATTTCGATAACTTTATGGATGACTGGATCTACTTAATGGTCCGATGTTCTTCATACTTTATTACCCTTAATTTAAACCCTATAATCTAAATTTATTCGGCAAATCACATACTAAAACTATGAATATCAAATCGAAACCGGGTCTCTGTAAAAATATTCGTTATAAAGAATATTTGACAGCTATTTGCGACGTTGCCAACTTTCAGAATGCACACCTTTAACTGTTATTCCTTTGATAAATTCCTGCCCCCTATCATATCTTCTACGACATATTCATCAAATGTATTAAAATATTAGTCAGTGAGTTACGTGATCCTACGTCGCAAGCGCCGAGAGTTTCCAGATCCAATGCATTTGTGTAAACTTTCTCTGGCGACGTGAACATACAATAAGCACTTTTGTTACTATTGTAACACACACGTTACCACATTCTTTATTTAAAACTCCACACACTTCAAAACATTCAAACCACAGACACTAGATCCAAACTATTTAGCACAAATGACGATGTATATTTTTTTATTGTTTTTCAATTTTCGAACCACACAGTGTATTTGTTTTATAATAACTAGATTTTATTTGGCACTGTTGGGTTAAAATGAGGTTGTATATTTTTATTGTTTTTTTTTTTAAAGGGTAGCTGGGATTCGTTACCGGCGAGGGCCGACCGCGGCCGTCGACTGCGCCGGCGCTGTTTCAACCAGTCCATTGATAATTATGCAACCTGAGTTATTATAACACTATTATCGATAATAGTCGAACATAGAACACAAAAACAGTCATTGTTACACAGGTATCCGTTGCAAATTGTTATAAACGTCCATTATTCGCGACAGCCATTACGATACTTTGAAGTTGTGTCGTGATTGTGAAAGTTGATGTTAATAACTTACCCACATTTCTATTAATAATGAAATTGCAATTAATATTATTGTAGTAAACCAATTGCACTCTGACTATGCTTTCGTAAAAATGTCTATCGGAAAACTTGAATATTTGCCTTATTTGGGGTATTTTTTTTAAGCTTACAGCTTTTTCATACCTTTATTGCAGTTTCTTTAGAAATAAACATCGTTTAATTTTGTGAGATTGTGTCGGGTGACCTCATTTATAGATGCGCCTGGCCCACTTCTGTCCCAGTGCTAAGCAGAGCTACAGCTTCTTCTTATTTAGAAAGTTAGTGATCAGCGCATTAGCTCCGATGTTCAGACCATTTAAATAAACGACGTAACAGCAATTTAACCTTTTTAGGACATTAGCTTCGGCCCCTAATACATGGGACTTAAACAAAACTGGCGAAATGTGGGTGCTACTGAAGCACACCTCTGTCTTACTCTTCGGCGATGACAGGCGTGATGTTATAAATATAGGAGAATTAGCTATTTGACGTGACTTTATTACCAACAGTGTTGCGGAAAACAGATCGTATCGTTATGATAAACATCAATAATAGTAAAACGCGACACGATGCAATACTTTAGTGCTGGCGGTTGCACGGAACCTGATGATGGTATATTGTTATAGTAAAGCAGATGTCAGGTACCAACCATGCTATAAAAATATCATAACTTGAGAAGATCGAAGAATAACTATCAGTTTGAAAGTCTGATAAAAGGATACTTTGAAAATATATCTACACGAAAGAAGATACTGATGATGTGTCCTGCCTGACGGACATCCAAAATTTGACAGCTAGGATTATTATATGGACCGCAGTAGTCTTGAGAACTTGGGGTTACCGATCCAACCCACTGTGCTTGTAAAACTATCACTGACCAAACTCGGTAGAAATGGCAATATTAAAATTGTTTAAGTTATGTATTTATTTATTATGATGATTATTTGCAAATAGGTTTTTACAAACACTTTTAACGTCATTGTTTTTTAAAACTAGGTGTGGCTGGTGTTTCGTTTCTGATTATTCTGAGAAGAATCAAAACTCAGAGGTCATAGTCTCTTTTAATGTCCAGACAAAATCTTGGTCAACTCACATGAGGACTATGCAGATTAGTGTCTGAGATTGTCTTTTAAAGATAGAACCACACAGTTTTATTGGACCTGTCCAATCAGTGCAAGCATTTGTCAGTTATCGTGAAGCTCGACTCTCGACTCATAACTCAAGCCAGTTAGTTTTTGATAGACTTGACCTGTGGGCCCAGTCAAACAGACATTCGATAAGCGATAACAATTATGGAAAAGGAAAAAATGTAGTTGTTTGACTGGCTAGCAGGTAAAATCGTATGAATTTAAAATAAGCTGCTTGGACGATCTAATCAAACTGGAATAGCAAGGAAACATATTCGCTTGAGAGGAAAACTTGCTTTAATGCAACTACCTGAAGGCCCTGTATTGCTTTAATCAGAAAACATCTTGTTATAACCAGTGAAACGAAATGCATGGAATCCGGAATGAATTTGATTAAATATTACTTGTACTGCTTTGAGGAAAGTTAGTTTATTTCTGTACTGTATCTAGAAAAGTCATCATCTGCCTAGCCTTTTCCCAACCATGTTGGGGTCGGCTTCCAGTCTAACCGGATGCAGCTGAATACCAGTATTTTACATGGAGCGACTACCTATCTGACCTCCACAACCCAGTTAGTACTGGGTAATACGATACCCCTTGGTAAGACTGGTTGTCAGACTTTCGGGCCACTGACTACCTGTAACGACTGCCAAAGATCTACAAATGACAGCCGGGACCAACGGCTTAACGTGCTTTCCGAGATACGGAGGAAACTCGGTATGTCATGGGCGGTCACCCATCTACGGACCAACCTAGGCAAGCGCGGCTTAACCTTAATATCGGCCCGAGCGGCTGTTATTATTTAACCACGACCTCCTCCTGGATCTAGATAAGTACTACCTATAATTTTTTATGAGTAGTATTTAGATGATTATAATTTGGCAAATAGGAGAACTGTAGCGTGACAGATACGCTGAAATAACATTTAATTGTGTTAAACTTTTTATAGTTTCACAGAATAACTGATCATCAGAAGTATAGAGTAGTTAAACTCTATTTATTGTTGTAATGAAACATAAGTATTGTTCCATAGAGATTGAATGTCATGAAGAAATTGAGCGATTGTTTGTATACAAAGAGGTTTCCATTTGTGCCGACTCCCAGCTGTTGTTATAAATGTATTGTGGCAGCAGATTTCAAACAACATCACTAAAAAACACTGTTTCTCTAACATTTCACCTCAAGTCAGTCGCGCAACATTGAATCGAATAGCTTCGCGTTTGGCCAATAGCAGTCAGACACCATTTGAGAAATTCAATAGAAATCAAATAGACCGAAAACACATGCATCATACTCATTTGCATAACGACTGGCCTTGAGATGCAATGGCAGTTGGCACGCCACTTCCTCTGGCGAGAATTTTAATTCATACTCTGAATTGAAAAACTTGGTTTTAGAATCTCGGATACCGCTTTGAAAGGCGACATAGAAAACATTAAAGATTGTATACGTGTTTACGCCTCACGCGTCGTATCGATGTTTCTACTTTCTAAACGATGAATATTAAAAAAAAGAAACAGCTGGTGTTTAATCAGACGGTACCTGCCTATTTAGTGAACCAGCATCAATAAAAGAACAAACAGTTTCAGTAGATCGATAGCTGTGGGAGCGGTGGAGGCATCGACCTCAAATTGCGCAACCATGGCCGGCATTCGGCGTTGCACATTCGTCACACCAACAATACAAAAAACTGTGCAAAAAGCAACCACTGTTGTATAATACTCATCTCATTATAAATACATAGCTTTTGGAACATCTATTATTAGACAACTACTTCCGGATTTTTTTGCATTTCCTAACGTGAGAGGATATGGCTTCATGTCGTCAATTACAAAAAGTGTCGTTCAAGTGCGGATGCCACAGGGACGGATGCTTGGGACGTGTTCAGAATGCCTTTTCATTACTAATTTTATTACAAACCAACACGTTTGCCATAAAAGTAATTGCTTACCAGAAATTTAGTCCAGCTCTCGAAATAAATTCACCGGGACGCGGAATCTGGAAAGACAAGACAAAGATATTATCAACCTGTTTGTGACTTTTGTTCTGTTCGTTTCTATTATTGTATCCAATAGCAGCTCTATCTCTTTTTATAGTAATTCCGATTGGTCGCTAGCGAGGTTTGCGTGCCGTCGAAAGGTCATAGAAGTGCAAAACTGCTTCGTCTGCGTTACTGGATGCTATTTCTGAGATTAGAACGCGGCTCGCCTTAACCATAAGATTAGGAAATGAACCACTTTACCATAACCTTCCTGATTAACAGTCGTTTAACACTAAATTAATGGTTTTAACACTTAAGCTGATTCCTTGTTTTGCCTCTCGTAATCGAATCAATTGTATTACTATAAATAGGTTCTACTTTTGCCTCAAAAATCTACGTTTGTGATTATGACCTAGATTGCAATTGCATTGATAACAAAGATCCAGTCACTGCAATTTATTTTTACGAGTATTTGAAACTTATAATAAGGTAACTTGAGGAAATTGCGTAAATGTCTAGGAGTTTTTTAGTTTATAAACTAGAGCTAGACTATCAGAGTTTGCGCAATGTCGTACTTGTGACGCGACAGACGCGACAGACGCGCGTTTATAGACGCGTTCTGTTTTCATTGCCGAATAAGTTTTAGATTTAGTCACGTTTCATATCTTGTGAGATCGTGAGTCGTACGTGAAGATGGCTTTCTTTGTGGTCAGTTTTTGTCGATATACTTGTCTAATGTTATTAATATGTAGTTACTAGTTATCAGGTAACCTAAGGCCGGTCGGTCTCGCTGTGATTGCGATCCATGTCATTCGTATCAATTGCATTTCGGTATGTGTGTCGTAATTCGTTGGGAAACCCGGTGGCTGGTACGAAGGCCTACTGTTTGTTGAATTGTAAATTGTTGTTGTTGATTAAAAATCAATGATTATCCAATGACTGTCGTTCTTTCTTTCTTTTGAACCGGACCAAGTTTAATGGTACACGTGTTTTAATTCGTCACTTAACGACTTCCGCAGGAGGCGACGAAGCTGCTCGAAGTAACACTCAAACAAGGCGTAATGGCTTCCAAATACTGAACTAAAAGTACGATGGCTGATCTTTACCATATATCCTCCCTCCCCTTTGTTTCTCAATAGGTCTGTTGAAGTGTTGGTCGAGTGCCTAGTTTCCGGTCCTCTTCGTTGACGTGGGAGGCTGTTAAATATGGTTTATCGATTTTATTCTAACATACAGTAGCGAAGGGTCAATTTTTGTAAGAGGTAAGCCGGAGTACATATCTTTAATGTGATTATATTATTTGTCTATAAAATACTGACTGTGTCATTTTTCAAAGGGAAGCCAGTAGAAATCGAGTTGTATGGAACCTTCGCCACAGCTATCCTATATATAGGTACTAGTATTTTCTATGGTGATAATAACTATACCTAAAAAATGGTGATTAAAAGGCCAATTTAAGAAGTATTTATGCGACTGGCCCACATGGAGCGGTCTTCAAGAAAGTCCGTTTAACAGTCTACATTTATGATGGTAAAGGCAATTTCCGGGTGCATTAAAAGAGCCTCCTCGGGCGACGATACTTTATACATCCGGGCACACCCTGTCTAGTCAGTCAGTCCCGTTAGTAACCTATCCTACGGGTTAATAATTTCGCGTCGGTTTCAGCTATTATCAAGTCTATAATTGGGGGTATTCCATAAACGCAACTATTTTCAAGCGCGACCAACTAAGCGCAACTAAATTATTCCTCGAAGCGCAACCATTAGTTCCGCTCACAAATTCAAATTAAAAATATTATATGTTTATTCCTCAAAGCGCAACCATGATGAAAAATAGAGAGGGGTGTGATGGATTAATTAATGATATCGATAAAAATTTTTAAATCAACTGTCCTAATTGTTTATTTATTAAAACGGACGACCAGGCAAACAGAAATTAACTGGAACTAAGTGTCTAAGCAACTTTTGGTCAATAATGTTAAAAATACAGAGATTCATTAAATTGAATTATGACAGGTGTTTTGAAAAGTACCAGGGTAACAGAAATGAACAGAAAATAGACGCCTGTAAAGAATCTGGTTAACAATGTTATCAATCAGCAATAAGACAATATAACATGAGTAAAAAAAGAGTATTAAATCATACAATACCTTACTAAAGTAAATAATAATTTAAAAAAAAAAACAGATGATTTCGTTTTCTCACTTAGTATTGTTTAATCATCACGTATAATCATCACAGTCTGATTCATAATCACAATTAAAAATCATAATACTATTAGTGTGGAGTAAATATTACAGGACCTTACTAAACTAAATATATTTAAAAAAATCACAAATGGCTTTATTGTAATAGTAGACATTGTTTAATAATCACATATAGGGTACATTAAAATCACAGTCTGATTCGTAACACAATTAAAACTAATAGTGTAAAGTGAAACTATAAGTCATGAGCCCAGCGCCCATCTGCTGTTATACTTCGTAATCAGCCGGAATTGTCCCCACTGTAGATAGTCAGTGTCTCCATTATTTTGATGTTCTCGTCTTCTGTTTTGTAAGATAGGTCAGATAATGCCCTACAAACAGTAGAGACATTGTGGGTTGAGTATGAATACTAGGTAATGGGTGTAGGCATTTACCTTCCTAAGAAGACATCTCTGTACTCCTTTCTGGCCCAGCGCTGATCAGCCCAAAAACATAGGCAATGACTAGAAACTAGTGACTAATGATTCAATCGTTTACGTTTACACTGAACGTCAATCGAAATTGTTTTCATGTCACGGTCCATTGTAAATGAGTGCCATTGTTGGTCCGTTTGTTGGTAAACAGAAGCAAGAATGCCTTTCTTGTGAAAGTAATGGAATTCTAAATTTATAACAACATGGGGTTTCTTTTGGCGGCTCTTGGTTACACAGTTACGCGTGAAGTTCGAATAAGGTCATCATTACGCGTAGACAGTGACTGATATGTGTTTACATGGATATTTTACCTTTTCTTGTGTACAAACACCACTTGGATAAATTGGTTTTCTTCTTTGCTACTCTAAAGACTTGCGTCAATAAATACCAAAGAATATTTCTTATATGTTTGAGCTGGGTCGAGAAAATATACATATTTCTGGGAGAACCAATGGGTAATACTATGCTCCATATCCAATCCTGCCCTCTTAGCCCAAAAACATGTAGTCCATGTGATCTCTGCGCAGCCACCAACGACGCGGTGGAAGTGGCGAAGTTCTGGGCTAACAAAATATAAAAATTGTCGTGCCAGCGACATGAAGAAGAAGAATGGGTAAAACCAACACTTAGTGAATCCTAACTAGCAGAAAACGACAACGCCGCTGGACCATAAGAAAGAAGATGGAGAGATGAGCTGTACAAATTTTTCAACGATTGTCCCACAATATAATTGTAATAGACAGAGTAAAGGAAGGGGAGGCCTTAACGCTTTTTTTTTTTTTAGGATGGGAAATCATCAAATGACCCTGAGCGAATGCTCTGGGCGGAGCGGAAGGGAGTGTTAGACTTGTACTGACTAAAACCCATCCATGTTCCTTCTTTGCCCTTTGTGTTCCAGGGCCGCGGTATCTCTTTCGAACAGTCCCGCAGCCCTGGCAGGATCGGCCCGTGCGGTCCCCTACGTGTTTGCTGACATCTCTTTGAGGCGCGCGTGGAACACGAACGCGCCGTCGACACGGCCTGTCGTCATAAGACGGCCGGACGAGGCCTTAACCCTATCGACAACTCCAGGGAGGCCTTAACCCTGGAGTTGTCGATAACGATATAATGTCTATCACTATACATTCCTACCTTCTTCGTAACTTTCATATTCGTGTTTAGGGACCATCTTTCTGTGCCCCAGAATCTGCCAGTTCTTAAGCAGGTGTCAGTAAATCACAGTAGGCCACTTGTTCACGGTCCGGGGGGTATCTGTGGAGCTCCACCATCGCCAGACCGCTCTGATTCACAAGCGCAATCACTTGTAGTTCCTCGACGGTGTTATGTAAACGCGGTGTACTGCTAAGTGGCTTAATTGTTCCGCACAGTTTCGAAAATAGAGAGGTAGATCGAAAGTAAGTGTGATGTACCAGCACCCCTATTTCATAATTATTATCCGAAGAGTTTTGAGGGCAATTCTTAAATCTATTTCTTCGAAGTTCGAATTTTTTTTATGGTCAGTCGAGCTTAAGATGTTAGAGTTTATTTTTTATTTTTAAACGTTAATAACGCAGTGAATGTTGTTGAAATGTCAAAATGAAAGGCATTGCCATTGTAAGTATGCGACGCAATTCCTCCTCCTGTAGACTATAGTTTAGATTACTGCAGATAAAGTAGCTTATGAACTTTCCTGATATTGATGTTTTTAAACAATAATTGTGATTTCCATCAGCATTTATTTGCGAAAGAAGATCGTACTTAGACCTAGCCGCAAAAAATACAATGATGTCAGTGATTTCAAGTACCTAGTTAATAGCAATACAAGTGATATTTTTGTATGGTTCCATGGACATTAATAGATTGAAGTCGGTGCACTTCAATGAAGCGGATGTGATAGACAAGATAACCTTTACAACAATGATAGTGTATGAAAACTTATCAAGAGAACGTGCTACACTTGACATTGTGTCGATTGATTTAACAGAATAATCGAGAATAAGTTGTACTGCTTCATTAAAAGCTGCTTACAGAAGCGTTTAAAGCCGTATTGCTATTTCCAACTGCCTCGTTGCTCTAGTGGTCGCAATCGCGACAGCTGCATGAGGTACTGGGTTCGATTTCCGGGTCGGGCAAATTGAAATCGGGTTTTACCATCAGGAATTTCTTAGTAGCAGCCAGGAAGTCTGGATTTGTGCCCGGTTGATGGCAATAGGCTCGCCCCTTATTACATGGGACTCTAACATAACTGGCGAAATGTGAGTGTACTACTAGATACACCTCTTCCTAACCCTTCGGGGATTACAGGCGTAATGTTATTTTATGATATGTTACTGCTAAAGATCGCCGGTTGAATAGCTGTCAACCCGAAAGACCTTAAGAGTCTTACTAAGGAGTATCATTTTACCCAATATCTGGGTTGTAGAGGTCAGACTCGTAGCATGAAAAATACTAATGATTCAGATGCATTCTATAAGACTGATTGATATTCAACCAAAAGTACCCCAATATACATGGGAAGGACTAAGCAGATGACGATATCATTGATAAAAGTGAACCTCACAACATAATTATGTATGTCTAAATTGTAAGGTTCTCGATGGATATGTTACGGCTAATAGCCGAAGTGCGGCTACACCTAGTTCTAGCCGGGTACACCAAGGTGCAGCCGGTTAAATTTCGATGTATCTTACTTATCTTCGGTTAGAACATGCAACCAATTTGGACGCTCGCTGCGCTTGCTCGGCTTTGCGCGCTTATGGCCACAGTTCTAACCTAACCTAACTTAATCCATTTGGTCGGTGTGTCCTATCAATAAAAAGGATACACAACTGTTACCGGCCGCACCTAGCTATAGCCGGCTAGAACTAGGTGTAACGTTACTTCGGCTTTTAGCCTTAATAGATATAAACACTAAACACTCCTTTGTTACGTTTCATTAAACTTTCTGCATGATACGGTGTAGTGTAGCTAGTGTAGCTATTGCCTTGTAAACTTTTGTACAATGAATCGTATTACTCACTTTCTGTTTATATGTTACAAGCCTATTGTATTGTTAACTTCAGCTTTTAATGCACAAGTTCTTGGAAAATTAATGCTTGGCGCCTACTCTTATACCTTTTAAGTCTTAAGCGGATTCAATGGCTGCATGACGTGTCAATTAGTCATGGCCATTATTGAAAAGGTTATTTAACTATCGTAGGCGTTCCTAGGTTTAAGTAGTGACGTAATGTGCCGAATATAGTGTCCTTGCATCGTAAAAATGTTTATGTATGTTTTACTGATGACGTGCTTTCCTTAGAGTTACTCCAAGTAGTCATACACTTATATGGTTAAAGATTAATTGTTGAGAAATTATTCTTCTCACGCGTGTGGTTTTGCTGTCATTGGTCCTGTCCTCGCTTCCCGTGTGGTGCATTCTTTGGTGATTACGTCATTGTTTTAATTTGTAAAACTTTCTTTCTAGGATTTATTTGCTACAGGAAAGTCGCTCTAGAACCTAGACCACTTTAAAAACAAGATGGTCTAGAGGTATAATATCTTGTTTTGCAAAATTAATTTCTTAACAAAAAATATCGTTGGAACGACAACATAAGAGGAAAATGTAAAAAAAGAATATGTTTGTCTTCGTAAACAGTATCTGTTTTAAAGTTGGCAAAATGTTTGAACGAAGGACATTTTTCAGTTTAAAAATAAAATGATATTTTTGCAAATCTTTGGCAAGTATACAACAATTTTGTTTAACGTCAGGCATTTATTAGGTATGCTGTCGTGAATGCTTCGTTTTACAAGTCAACTGAATCAAATTGCAGTTGCATTGGTCATATCCAATTTTACCGATATCAGTATCATAAAATCACACTTAAATGGTTACTGGAATACCAAACTAATACATGTATCGTTGCTTTACGAGTAGATACAATAACAATACCTTTTAAGTTACACCATTATGGCATGGCATACAAACATAATTCATTCCGAATATTACGTTCTAAAAATAGAACAAATCTATAAAAGTATTGGTACAGAAATAACATCTTGAAGGTTTTAATAAATATAGAATTTGTTATAGTAATACAAACGCGTCAATACAGAGTATTTTCGCCTGAGTGTGTATTGTTGAAGAGTTTTTTTTAATCTATTTGAAGTTGTTCTAAATATACGACAAATCCATGGTGCTGGTACAGAAATACGAACTTTGAAGGTTTCGTGTGTTTATACCGAGTAATATATTCTATCGCCTTCTCAGGAAAAGTTTTTATGTTTAAGCACATGCAAGTTTTACTAATAGGTTAATTATCAGGCTTTAGCCAGGCCGGCCGCATGCATCATGCAACACGTTTTTAAGTTCTCAGAAAAGATCATACTGTTTCTGTGGCATTCGTGTACGCTTCATATATTTACTACTTCATGATTGTGTAATTTCTCCTCCAATTTAACAGCTTGATGAAGACATTAATTTAGACCACATTCAATTAAAAGACACGCGATAAAATCGCACTAATCGCCTGTCTGATCGTTAATTTAAGTTAACACAAAAACTGCTTCCATTAGATTTAAGATAAATCGCTCGATAAAAACTGTTGTGCTCCCCACGTGCGCGTGTGTGCGTTTGATGCATGACTTTAGTATAACTCGCATTTCGAATCGATGTAGCACGAGGAAGGATTGATATATAAATCTTCGTAGATCAGATTAGATGCGGCCGTGGATGTAAATGATGTAATGGATGGGAGATACGGCCTGTGTAGGGTTGCCTGGCAACGTGGAAGTTTATTTGACAAGTAATAAAGGAGAGATCTTTGAAGAATTAATGGATCAAGGAGTAATAGGGGTATGGAAGGATTGTAGTTGGGATGTTTTTGTAGTTTTAGACGTAGTTTATGACAAGAGAGTCATTAATGATGAGTTTATAAATATCTAATGTCAACGTTAAGAAGTGCAAACCTTCGGCCCCATTTATTTCAGTTTTTCTTTAATCCACTCAATTGAAATCATGGTTTAAAATGAATAAAGAAACATTTCAGGAAATTGATATTTAAATCTAACAGTTAAATGTTAACTCTGCAGGTAGGGAAATGGCATAAGCTTCAAAACTGAGCTGTTAGCACGGAGTTAGTCACGTAGAAAGTAAGTGTAAGGTTCGTTGCATGTTATGAGAAACGGATGTTTTCCAATAGAGGTAAACGAGTTTACAAGTAAGGTGTCAGTTAATAAGTTGCGAATGACAGCAGTAGTTGCGTAGGATTGGTTCATATCTGGGCATCGCATGACAATTGCGAAAACAAACCTCTCCTAATGGGCTCATGTTACTTTGGTTCCATTTGTTTGAATACTTGGGTGTCATTTGGTGTAACAACTGTGCTGGTTACAGGTTTTATGGCAACACCAAACGAAAGTTGCTGCATAGGAGATGGCTTATAAACGCTGGCAGTGATATAAAGAAGCGAAAAGAAATAAGAAGGAATGAGGATACTAATATCACCGGGTTAAAAAACAGAGGGAAGGACCACTTGCCCATGTTCACTCAAATATGATTATTATACACCTAGAAGACGAGGTAAGGTAGCCGTTCCAAACCTGGGACAAAATAAAATTGACAAGCATTTAAGAGTGACAAAACACCATGACGTAACACCTTCCAATTTCATAAATCTTCCAGTAGAGGCCTATATCGTTGGCAAACAGTTGGCGACGCTCCAGGAGCTGGACACATTCGCTCGTATTTCACTCAATGCGAAATAGTCTCGGGAAATAAAGTGTACTATTAATGCGCGCTATTTTCGGTGCGCGGCGTCCAATAGTCTGCCATGCAATCTCGTATATCTGCTGCGAATGTTAATTTCGTTAGCATTTTGTTTTGGGCTGAATTTCACCACACTTAAACGCGATCAGCACAACTATGTCCAAGATCTGTCACTGTCAAGTGTCACCATTGCTATGGAATATTGATTTTGGGAAGTCTTGAACGTGGTTTAGATGTGCTGATTGCGTTCAGTTTTATTGGTGGAAATCGACCTTAGTTGTAATTAGCGTGCAATATAGAATGCGTGTACGAAAGAACAAAACCATTAACGGAGATAGAAAAGGCTGAAATTAAAGATAGACTTGTGCAAGTGTTCCGGATCATAAATTGTTTCAACTAACCATTGCAAATAACAAAAAAATTAGTAAACGTGATTTACTAGCCAAAGAATCGCAGGTCAATGCAACTGTTGGTAAAGAAGTAATGATCTTATTTCTGCGCAAAAAATTAAAATTCTTGAGCGTTCTCGGTGGATATAGTGTGCTATAAAACGGGTTAGTATTCATAGCAGACCCATTCATTAATACTGTTTATAGATCTTTGACTTTTAATGACTGTTGAGTCATTAACATTGGTCAATCGAGACTTATTTTTGGATTTTTATGGTTTACTGAGCTTAAGATAGAAGGTTGTATTTAGAAATATAATTGTAAACGGTTGAGTATATTCTACGTTTACGACCATAATTTAGAATTTTAAAGTAGTAAAATAAAGCTGATCTTGAACCGATCACTACAGTATTACTAGCCATCAGTGGCGAAGGTTCCATACAACTCGATTCTTACTGGCTTCCCTTGAAAAATGGCAAAGTCAGTACTCTATAGACAAATAAAATCCGGCGAACCTCTTACAAAAATTGACTCTTCGCTACTGCTAGCCATAATACCTGAGCTATCACTTTATAATTCACAACATAACTTAAATCTAGTGACTAATTTACAACAGCTAGTGCTCAATAAAGTTCAACGTAATTCCCCCGAAACCATTTCGTGTTTTGCTTTTGCTCATATGACGCATTTCGCGTTTTATAATGTTTGTTTTTTTTTCTGAATATTTTATTTATACACACTCAAATGTTTCCATCCATTTAACGAGTTTGTTAGTGTTAATAAAACGTGACAAATTGCTTCTGCATGTTTTTATAAAAACATTATGAGCGAGACTAAATAACTGTAGCGGTAACTAGTATCTATATTTTAATGTAGCAGGTAGCATGAGAAGATCCAAAAAGAGAGACAGACAGAGAAAATATCCTTGTAGATACCATTTATCTATATACTGACGCCGATTGCAAACGAGTTATGCAACAGGAAACGTAAACTGCGACAAAAGTTGCCAACATCAAAACTTTTAGCAACGATACAAAATAAATTGGCACCAAAGACGGTGCAGTTAAAAGTAAAAATCCGTTCGCAATGGTAATTCATTACCCATACTAGGTATGCGCAACAATTTTCAAGCATGTTTCAGTAATAGCTTTGCTCCATATAAGGTTGTAAGGCCATCGACCCACTGGTATATTGATTGCATAGTCACGGAGTTTTGTAGGGCGATCGGAAACAAACAGCGTTACTTTATGGAAGCCCTTTTGTAGGGCATACCTACAAGCTTTTCTATTCAAGTTTCTAGGTCATGTGGTTCAGATATAAAATTTTATTTGTTTATGAGTATAACACATGTGTTTGTGTTGATTCTGTTCTTTCGGCTGGTGTGTGTAGCTGTGTTCGTAGCTTACTTGGTTTCTTTGGAATTATTTATCTGCGTTTGATGAAATTCTTGAATATCTTTAACAGTTTTCAAATGGTTCTAAGATGTACAATTCTCTAGATGAATATCAGCTGTAAATGCTTCTGTTTTTCTAATTCGATATAGGACTTTAAATTGATGTCCCACCTAAATATCCATTGATTTGTTTTTGTTGATTTTGTCCATGTTTCAACATTGACTACAGAATTCATTTACACATTGAGTAAATAAAACACGTCCTTTTCCAAGTATTTAACATACATATTTGAAAACGAGTTTATCCACTATTTCTTTGTTTGTTATCTTCAGTTTCAATAATAGCCATATTATTTATGTCTCAGTGAGATGTTCCACCTCATATTCAATGAATGTATGAGATTTGGCACGTTTTGACTTTTGGTCCCCGTCATGTCTACGTAGCAAAGATCAAGGTTTCTCACTAGTAGTTCATTGTATGACATTGGTATCAGTAGGTAGGTATTGTTCTAACAGTGTATGCTTACTCTATGAGTGAGCATTTCTGGACAAGGAAGTCTGTGGCGTTCGTTTTTTGCTAATACCGGATAGGGATGTTCACATGATCTACGTTAAATACCTTTTTATCGTTTGGGGATCTTTTACGGTTTTTGTGTTCACACCATTATGATCGTTGTTGTCTTATTTGTGCAGTTTTTCTTTCCGTATAGTTTTCATTCAAAACGAATTGGTCGGAGAGGGCAAATTGTAAACAGGATTGGAAAGCCATGGGGAAGGCCTTTGCCCAGCAGTGGGACAGAACAGGCTGATATAACAAAAATAAAATAGTTTTCATCGAGAAAAGCGACATAGGGAGTATAATATCATGACGTTTCTTACCAATATTCCAACCATAATATTTCTAAACATTATTATCCTGACGAGACCAAACAAGTTCCTTTATAGACATTAAGGAAAGATACTCGAATGCATAGTTGAACAAATCTAATTTGATTTCACCTTGACGTGTGCCAAACATGTTTAGAGAGACAAACAAGCTCATAACAGCAGATTCCAAATGAACAGTTTAAAGCTCTTTTGACATAGTTGTATTTTCCTGTTTATTGGTAAAGATAAAACTCGTGTCCGTCATAAGCATATTATAAGTTTTCATATTAATTATGTAAATTCTCATTGACGTCAATCGAAGCGAATCTAGCGAAGTAATCTAATCAGCTATTTATTAATCCATACGTTTCTCATCTAGGATTCTTTTTGTCATGATGTCTACAGTCCTTTTTATTTTCATCATTGCCGTTTTTGACTTCATTTACCTGGTGAAGAATGTCCTCTGCTAAAGGCGGATGGATATACTCAAAATCCTCTCAAACGAATGTGATCTTTAGAGAATATTGCATGTTTTGTACCAAATTCTCATCATCGCTTGCAGTTTGTAAAAGATGGATTACAGTACAGTACCTACCCAGTTCTACAAGAAGGTTCGATCGCAAGGTAGTTCCTTAATGATCCAGCTTGAAGTATGTCGACTTACTAAGTGATTGATAGTGTCTGATACAAGCTTAATCTTTTTAGTTTACCCTAGAAGTTTTATATTTTGGTAAGCTCTTTTAAGTAAGGTATACGAGACGCATCATTCGTAATTTTTTTGATCTTGCACAAAAATAGTGATCAGATATCTAAAAATACATTTTAAAATGAGCATTGACAATGGTAAAAATTTTACGCGTTCATGAAGGTCACAAACGGTACGACACGGGCAATTTACAATTTGCGAGCAAATCCGAGGGAACTGCTAACTGTACGTCAAACAATGACTCGATCGATATGCCTTGTCGTGTCTCTCTGTTTGTGCCTTTATTTAGAACCTACGTAGGTTGATTTATCAAAGTAATTATATTTGCCTTTGACGTTGAAGTTGTCTTCAGTTTGCGCGCTTAGTACTAATTTATCTATATACTGTTCATCATCATCATTATTCTGTCCTTATCCCTACTTGTGTTCTTCTTTCAGTTCTCTTTATAAGCCGCCATCTCAGAAGTCACCTACTTTCCAACCAGTATTATCTTTCACTAGTTCATCTATCATTTCATATGTATCTTTAAACAAATTGCGTTCTTGTTTCATTATTTTACACATGATTACTCCTAGTACTTTGGAATCATTTTTATTTTGTCACAATTGTTTGTATCTTGTAGTAATTTGTAAATATCACAATGGTATCACTTGTGAAATAATCGTCCATCAAGATCAAGTCAAATATACAAGCAGATCGCCTGTAAATTCCTCATACTCACATACGTTACGATATTTGACACTTAACACTACATTAATGAATGGCCATCATTATTTAATGCTTTCGCCGCCATTAACTTCACGTGCGTCAAATTAATTTGTCCAAAAATAAACGAAGTGATTAATGGGATACTCTATTATGAGATACTGTGTCTATGGTCGAAGATTCCAACCTTCGTTAGTTATGGCTTTGCTCCCCTTCGGCATACCTTGATGATGTATGGTTGGTCCTCTTGTGTTTTGGGAACCATCTTAACGGATTCTGTGAAGCCGTCATCTGATTGTGCAATATCTTTTAGATTGTCATTATCATTGTCTTGTTACATTAAGGGATGATTTAAGTGTTAGGTTTTAGGAGTATACGTAAGTTAGAATGGACTTGGTCTCGCAAGATTTGGAGTACCAAAATTATATAGCTAGTTTGTCGTCAACCTATTTTAGAATCCGTTTAGTTAATTTCATAGTACCGTACCGTTTCCTTGAGTACAAAGTATTGGCCGATATAGCAAAAGATATCAAGATAAGATAAAGTCGATAAATCTTTGCAGTGTTCTTGGAAAAGTTAGTGTAACAAAGATAGAGAGATCGGTTAAGATAAATGTTGATAAAGTATAGGTGCAGTTGTCATTGTAGGCACTGTAGTTACATCTCAAATACGAGTGTGAGTCATGAAGAGTCATACATTACTAATATAGGTATGTTAGTATACGTATATATACTAACCTGTTATTATGAGGTTCATATTATACAGTGTAGATATGACTACAACAGTTCTGATGTAAAATCAGAACTATAATGACCGTTTTTATTAAAACTAAGCGAAAATTGAAATAATACCCACATAAAAGCGTATTGTTGAGTTCAACACTTGTCTGAGCGACGAAAGTTAACATTCCAATAGTGTAATGATACTTAGGCGATCATTTGTGTCGCTTGGAGTTAGTTAAAACAGAAATAGTCTTTAGGAGTGTTTGTAGTTTGGCAGATCAGATAGACAACCAAACTACGTTAAGTTATTCATAGCAGTTTTTCCTATACATGAAGATACAAATACAAAAGTATTTATTTTATCTCAAAAATAGTGTCATATGTATATCTGTGGCAGCCCCAGTAAGTTTCAATTGTACTTGTGTTGGAGCTGTCTCACTCTTACCTCATGTTACGTGGTATCTTAACGATGAAAATAGTATGGCTAATGAATAGAAAAAAACAAGATAATATTTTTTTCCTTATTATTTTAATTTGTACCTTATGAAAACGCATTTGATCAATCAATCAAATCATTTATTTGCATTGAATGCAGGTTAAATTAAAATACAGGTGGAGTAGAAAGGTGTGAGCCATGTACATTCTGCCTGGAAATAGGCGCGCAAAATTTTAAATAAAAAAATGTCAGAAGACGCGACGCGTGTTATGATTCTATTGTATATATATACTTGGAGAACTTAACCAGAGACTACCATAATTATTTATTTCTAACTCATTCATGATAAAAGAACTCAGCGACACTCAGCGTAAAATTCCCACGGCAAACCAATGATTTAAATCAATTAGGGCTCTATAATTCAAAGTTAATTACAAGCCAACCTAATTCATTTACCAGTAACTGTTAAGGGGTTTCTGAGAAATCACTAGACACACTATAAATAGTGTTAACTAATGGTCCTACTTTGGGCAAAGACCTCATAAAATTACATAAGCACATAATTTATGTTATAACGAAGTCGGAGTGTGTTCACAGCTTTCATCTGTTAGGGTGTGTTTATATGTATAGGTAGAGTAAATACTCTGGGCTAGTAGAAGGAAGCCAGTAACTAGGACAGTAACGGGATTTCAGTTCTCTAGCGCTAGTAGTTACTAAGGCACTTCCTCATCATTATCATTAGGTAACTACTAACTAACTATCGACTAACACACAAAGGTTTTCGTTATTGGAAATCGCGTTATGGAACTCAAATGGAGTTGGGCAGGACACCTATCAAGGCGCAGTGATAACAGGTGGACTAAGGCTGTCACCGAATGGCGTCCAAGAACTGGCAAAAGAAATGCGGGTCGTCCGGCGGCGAGATGGGCAGACGACATAGTTGCCATCGGGAGAAATACCTGGATGAGGCTGGCACAGGACCGTGGGGATTGGCACGAGAAAAGAGAGGCCTATACCCAGCAGTGATGATGAGGTACTATCGACACTGAGATGCTCTTCGCAGGGTGGCTAGTAGCATTTTGACGAGAGTTGCCGAGAGTCGAGCAATTGAAGAGTGATATATGTGATGGATGAGATATGTCCAGCAGTGACCTTACTGTAGTAGTCTGATGATGATGAGGTACTATCAGCCTGCAAACGTTTCATACAAATACGGTTAAAAATTAATTCTCACAGGGATCAGATATTGCTTGTATCCTCCCAGGTAGGGGATTAATAATAATATTTGATGCTAACTATGACTTACCTTTTACCTTCTGTGACAGAGGCCTTTACTTTGATTGTACTTTCGTGTCAATCTTGACTGTCTGCTTTTCTTGCTTGAAAGGAAGCTCATTCTCACTGTATGTATCAGTGGCGAAGGTTTCATACAACTCGATTCCTACCGGGTTCCCTTTGAAAAATGCCATAGCCAGTATTCTATAGACAAATAATATAATCACATTAAAGTAAGTCGGAGTAAACACCGACTTACTTTTTATAAAAATTGACCCTTCGCTACTGCTATGAACAAGTCACTTTACGATGTATTCCATTTCGATAGATACTCGCCCGCGCATCACACAAGACCAAACGGTTATCACACCACAAGTCGTTAAACTTTATGACATGCTTTTGTTTAGTATAGAAAATATCATGGTACAGCCGTATAGCCGGCCAACGAACCAGTAATGAGTATTTGATGGGCATACTTCGGTCTTCGCATTCCATATGGTACAATACAATACGTAGTTTAAAAACTTTTGAAAGTCACAGTAATTTGCTAGAATATGTAACGCCCACCTAAATTGTATTAAGGTGTTTTCAACTACGATTTGATGTAGATGTTTGTTTACGAAGAATCATGTAGCAAAGGGTTACCCTAGCTATGTGGAGGCAAAGGTTAGTACGCAAGAAAGATCTGCTGGTCATCATCATCATATTCCTGATCTTGTCCCATTCCATTTGGTGTCGGCGCAACACGTTTTCTTCTTCCATTTTCCTCTATCAGACGTCACGGCATCATTTACTCCTTAGTCAAATAGACACCTCATTATTTCTACTTTATTTAATCTTCAGAATAAACCCAAGTTATAGCTGTAGCTGTTAATTAATGATCCACTTGATATAATAAGTCTCCTTTCTTTGTCCTGACATTCCTCCTATGGCTTCAGTCACAAGACAAACGTTCAGGTTATTTAGCTGGCTCGGCTGGAATTAGAACAGTCTGTAGACAGACTTAGTAAGTAAGTCGGTAAGGCCCCATGCATACAAATAAGGAAAATACTTAATTTCCATTAAATTACTTTCCTTATTTGTCTTTGGTCAGCAGATATAGGTATAGATGCCAGCATATCAAGCTACCCGAAACTGTCAAATAAACCCAATCAACCTTGAACCTAATGCTATAACGATAAAGTTGAAAATTTATTAAAGAAATCTGACAGATTGTAGTAACTTGATGTGCTGGCATCTGTACAAAAATAAAGAGAAACAAATGGTTAATTCGAAGCAGTAAAAATTATAAATGTAATGTTGTTTTCCTTACAAAATCTTAAAAAGAATTGAAGGATTCATGGGAAAATCGTGTGAAAATATCTACAAAAAGTTCTCAAAATAAATAAAAATACAAACAAAACATTTCAGAAAAAAATCTCAGCAAGTCATATAATATCGTTTGTAAGATTACTTAGTCTAGTTTAACTTTAAGTCATTCAGCTATGTAAGGCATTGGCTTACTTGACCAGCAATCCCCAACTTATAAGAATCGATACAAATTCATGTGCCCCCATGCCCCCATTAATGCCAGAAGCTACCTACGTCTATGTACATGTAAATATAGTTCTAATTGACTTAATATCGCATCACTTATTCACGCTTCATTATCTTAAAAAAATCATATTCCACTAACGCAGAACAAGGGCACCTACTTCGAAATCATGAATAATAAAGTTTCAGGTTTCATTGCGTGTTTTATGTAATCAATTATTTAATAAACATTCTTTGTTTTGATAATAAACTTTTAACAACATGGTACTTGTGATAAATAATTGATAGAATGTGTGTAAAATGTAAACAGAAACACACTAACTTCATAAAAGTTAATGTATTATATTAAATAAATAAAATAAATAATAAAGTCTTTATCAAAAATTAAAAAACAATAAAATAAAAATCAAACAATTTATATATATATATTTTTATTTTTTTTATTCAATCTTTATCTTTATCGATGGAAACGAAACATTTGATACCCGTTAAACTATAGGAGTGCTTGACCTCATTGAAATAATTCAAAAAGCAATAAAATGCTAAGGTTTGTGGACCACAATAGAGCTCCGTCTCAATGGGGTCTCGCTAGCTTGCTTGCAAGTATCATATTAACCTAGATTTGGTCTCCAATTGAGTCTGACAAATACTAACTGTTATAAGAATTGGGCATATCGCAAACAGTATTGGTGATCTGTAAAACTATTTAATTTTACTTATTACAATCATTGACACTTCTGTTTTTTTTCAGTGGTGTGTGGAAAACGGGGCAAGGAACCTGCAGTGCTGAAGTACACTTCATTATGGGCTAGATAGATAAATATACGTTGTATAGCAATTGACTGCTAGTAACACTAAGGTGTATTGTACTGAAAACTGAAACAAATATTTCATGTGACAACAGAAAAGTGGGCCAGCACATCAAGCTACCCGAAATTGTCAAAATTTCCCAATCAACCTTGAACCTAATGCTTTAGCGATACAGTTGAAAATCTATTAAAGATTGTAGTAGCTTGATGTGCTAGCGTCTGTACAAACACAGTAATCATAATACATAACAAAGCTATGCATATTAAAAACATCTATTTTAAAATTGTTTTTGCAAACACATACTTGTGACAGGAGTGTCTACAAACAAGCGATCAGGAAATAATGCGCACTTGGCAAAAGATGTATGGTAATGTCTGCTAATTTGTGCCAACGCGACGAATGTAGCGAGTAACGTGTCATGTGCAAATTGCATTACTAAATGTATCGTAGGATGTGCCTTGAATATCGCATTTTGTGAGTGGTACTATTCAATTGATTCTGCTAATCATCATCTCATCTGCCTACCCTTTGGTAAGGCAGACTGGTTGTCAGACTTTCGATCTTCTGACTACGACGTAACACCACTATCTACAAATGACAGCCGGGGCGTAGACTTATAATGACAGCCAAGACCAACGTGACGGCTTAAGGTGCTTTCTGAGGCACGTAGGGAAGTCGGCATGTAATGATGATCCATAGACTGACCTCGGCAAGCACTGCTTAACCGAAAATCGATCCATGTGGCTTTTATCATTTAGCCACGAGCCCCTCCAAATGAAGCAGAATCAATCAGGTCGTTAGTCGATAAAGTCAAACCAAGGCAACAGATACATGTGGTAGGAAAATAATTTAATTAAGAACGAGATTGTAGTCTTACAACGTGGGTAGGTAAGTACTTTTGGAGAATTATCCTTGTCGTTAACCTTGACACAAAAATACATCGAAAAGGTACTCAATAATCAGGTTTAAAGACTGAAGTTGAGTTTTTCAGCCTGAGATGATAAACTAATGAGGAAGATGAGTTAGTTCCAACTAACGACCACACTGCCCGAAAATCGTCCCTATTTACTTCGCTACACAGTATAAAACAAAGTCGACCCCAACATAGTTGGGAAAAGACAGGCAGATGATGATGACGATGTTCAGCAAGCTGCTAGTTAATTTACAACGTTCCCACTGCTGGGACACAGGCAGTCACACTCTGTACGAGACAGTTAAAAAAAAAGATTGAATTTTGTAGATTTGCTAAAATTAGCAAATAACTTTTGAATTTTTACACGCCATTATGTCTTACACTTTTGAGTAAGATAGTGATGCACTGACAATCTCATCGACTTCGTTTCGAATCACTACATAGTCTAAAACAAAGTCGCTGTCTGTCTGTCTGTCCATATGTATGCTTAGATCTTTAAAACTACGCAACGGATTTTGATGCGGTTTTCAGTAATAGATAGAGTGATTCAAGAGGAAGGTTTATACATATATATTGCACCCGTGCGAAGCCGGGGCGGGTCGCTAGTAAAGAATAAGTTCCTTGAAGACGGAGAAACATGCAGAGTAGCAGCTGGTGGAAACAATAGTGTTTTCTCAGGTGTGTTTCATTCACGTCAGAAACATATTTTTTCATTATTATATTAATTAGCGTGATGAAATAATTGTTACCAGACGTCACAAACTATACGAGCCTCTGTAAAATAACAGCACTTAGCATGAATAACGTTAAGGTATTAAGTTCATTTATAAAAATCTATGCACATAACACAACATATTGGGCCTTTAATCCCCGAAGGATTGTATAATGCGCCACCACCCATATTTCACCAGTTATGTTCAATTCTCCTGGCATAGGGAGGCAGCCTATTGCCATCAACCGAGCACAGACCCAGATTGTAGGCTGTTATTAAGATATTCCAGTTGCACGACTTAGGGATCGAATCTAGGACCTAATGCTCAGTAGTTAGCGCTTGCTTGTTGCTATGAAAATATAATTTATAAAACAATGCAAGTGAATCTAGACATCTAAACTTCAGTGGCGTCGTTTTTACCTTGACTTTATCGAATAACCGATCAATATACGATTGTTAACTGTAAACTGTGTATCTATGATGCCTCTAGACATGAAACATTGCGTTTTGTTTGGCTGAAAACTTGACTTGGTACTTAAATTTAAATTAGTAGTCGTACCAGAAATCCATAGGTAGTACCTACACTCCGTGGTCCGTATGGAATTTTCTGTCGCCAAAAAATACGAACTTATACATTAGGGGTTAAAGTATGAAATTGCTGATATGTACGGACAATTTCGTGAAAAGTGATATTTCCATATTAACATTTTTATTTTCTTGGAAACGTCTGAACCGATTATGATGCAATTGCAAACTATAGTGAGAGTGAAAATCTGCACTGCGTATCTTAAATTCTCAGAACACAGTCTATGACAAAAATATACCTACTTGAAGTAGTCAAACCGACGGCACATTGAAACCGCTGTTTTGACACACTACCCTAAGAGGTAATATGTAACTACTAGTAGGGTTTTTAAACTCTAAAATGTACGTAATTTAATAATTAATCCAATAAAAATGGAATTAGGAAAAAATATAACTATACGTCAAAGTTATAGTTAAAGACCTACTACACATTTTAAAAGAATCGCATGAATTTTCTAAAATATTTCCGATATAAATATTATAAAATCTTTGTTTTAGGCAAAAGGACCATTCATGCAAATAAGCTTAAGACCTAAGCTAAGACTGTGCGTTCTCTGTCAGTTAAGTGTCAGTGACTGAATTTCAGATACTTACCATTATTCATAATTATAATATTATTTATAATATTTAGTTTAAAGCACCTCTACGTAATAGTTGTTTCTCTAACTCTTACAGAAGGTGAGTTCACAAAAGGCGTCGGTACCCATACATTTTTCAAACAATAATGCAGTGGTTATAGATTCAAAGTTGAATTTACAATCAAGGTTACGTTACTGCGCCTGCGTTGCAACGTTGTTTAGTCTTTAACAACTCATTCACAGGTTTTACGCAAATATTTTTTACAATCTGTGAAAAGAAAACGAAGCAGTTCTTTATCTAGAAACAAGAATTTGTAAGGTCTACTACAACTAAAAAACCCGACTACTGAAAAATCATGCTCTAATTAAATTCGGAGTTTACAAGGTAAAATCGATTCCTCTTATTGTTGAAGTCGGTTAAAATGTAGCCTATGTTAAACGGGCCATAATATCGAATCGATTGACACCTTATTCATCAGAATCGGATGAATAGTTTAGGCGCTGCGGAGGGACATACATAAACAAACATAATCGTGTTTGATAAATTGTTTTGTGTCTGTCAATCGTTGGAAGCTGATAGAAACAGAATGACGTTTCAAACATGTTTTTACCCGATTGCAGCGAAGCCCCAAAAGAGGGTTATGTTTTTGATCTGTTTGTATGTATGTCCGTTTCTTTGTTCCCTCGTAACTCCTAAACGGATGGACCAAGTTCGATAAATTATTAGTTGTTGGATTCGTCTTGTTATCTTAACGGTTTCAGTGATTCCCCTGTAAATCGTTTTCGTTTTTTTACAAAACTAGCCAACTTAATAGCTAGCCGAAAATACACTGCGAAAAGACAGTAAATATATTTGGAGATCTATGGTACAAGCCGATCGCGAAAAATGTTATATATCTTCCGCAAATATTATGTAACAAGCAAAACCAACAAATACGTGTAAAGTGGTCACAGTTATTGCGTAAGGCGAGGATCGCGTGACCAGTGACCACCATAAGCTATGGTGTGTGGACGTTACCGCACCGATGTAACTGTATCCCAACTGTCATGGAACGGAAGTGGGCGGTTTAATGCGAGGGAATAACTCGATACAGGCCTGATGCCCACTAAACGTATCAGTCATGTACCGATATCCCGCCAGAACATTGAGTATCGTCTTACTTGTTATTACTGTTAGGTGGAGCATTATAATTTTTAAATTCGAGATTATTTTGTATTAGATTCAGATTCAGTCTAGTAGAAGCCTTGTTGGCAGACCAACTGGTCTGCGAACGTTGTCACAAAAGCGAGGGAGAGGCCTATACTCAGTTGTGGATGAGAAAAGGCTTCTAATGATGATGATGAGGTCCAAGCCATCTAGAGAAAAAAAGAGCTTGCTTCGGGCTGCGGGACTGTTCGGGCTGCGGGACTGTTCGAAAGAGATACCGCGGCCCTGGAACACAAAGGGCAAAGAAGGAACATGGATGGGTTTTAGTCAGTACAAGTCTGACACTCCCTCCCGCTCTGCCCAGAGCGGGGGGGGTCATTTGATGATTTCCCATCCCAAAAAAAAAAAAAAAAAAAAAAAAAAAAAAAAGGGTGTTACCACACTAATCGATCGATCGTCGATCGATGCCATCGATCGATGGTAGAATGGATTAGTCGACGTCAGCCAAAGCTACCACACCAATCTATCAACATCGACCGATGTCGATCGATCGATTGGTGTGGTAACACCCTTAATGCGGGTTGGTGATATCTGGAGCTTAATTTTTGGGGGTTTTATTCCCAAACACTACACAGTCATCATGTCTATCTCCCTCCATCTCAACTTTGATTGAATGCTTTTATTAGTTCAGGTTTTCTCACAAAGCTTTTCTCTACCGTCTGCTCAGTTAAGTGAGCATGGATAACGTTAATGATGTTAATTTACAATTTGGGTTAATGCTAGTCATTAAAGGTGGCAAGGAGATCTTCTTATCGACTGATGTTTATGTAGACGGTGTTTGAGGTCATAGATTAATGCAGGATGTAGATCTGGCTACGGTTTACGCATTGTACTTTAATGGTCTTTACTAAACGTCTACACACGAGCGACCTGGTACAGTTGACTAACCAACATCAGAAGACGAAAAACTCCGGAAATGTAGAACTAAAATACACTGTCAAACTTCAAGACTCCGAGTCTTACAACAAAATATACAAAATTGCCAACAGACAATTACCAAATGAAGATAAATTGACAGTTAACTATGCAAATGTCTCAAAGCTAGGTCAAGTTGAACAATTTACCTCGACTTACTAAAACAACGTTTAATTCCTTCCAAAGGCATCCGACATTCTTTCTCCCTCACTCTTTTGTTGATAAAGCAGGATAGCAACAACTGCGTTCGTAATCTCATGGTAAATCATTTGAATCGTATGGCATGCGTGTGCGCACGACTCACAATGGGTGATAAGAACTGAGTCACAGTGAGAGAGCTGCTTTTACAGGTACTGCAAATGCACTGTGCCGATTGTGATGACATTTCTAGACTTCGAGAAAGCTTTATTGGAAAGCAATGTAATGAACGGGATCGATTGTTCTTATATTGTTATCATAATTCCTGTTACTGATCGAGAAATACTTTACACACTTAGAAAAAAATGCGAGAATTTCTGTCAGAATACTTACTTGAATAGAGGTGAGACATTTTTATACAGTTTATTTTTAACTTCTTACTCGTTTATTGGTCTTGAATTGCATGCAATCGAATTTTATGTTGAATGATTTCTATGGCATAGAAAAGCTAAATTCCTCAGCGACCACAAACAAGCTAGCTCTACAACTCTACATCTAATAGAGAAAGCGGGTCATGGAAAAATCTTAGTTTAAAAGGAATTTTATACGAGGCTCTACAAGTTTTGTTTCTATGACTGCTGGCTCTTCAAGTTAAGTGTTTTATTTGATTGTTCTAAGACGTATTGCAATATATTTCTCGGTATTTCTAAGGTATTTTAAAGATTCTCAATAGGAAGGCGTAGATTATTTCTCAGGAAATGTACGATTAATCAATAAAGCTGTAGGTCTACTTAAATAATCAATTAGCTTCTCCATGTATAATTATTAGAAAGCTGTAAACGTAACAGATATGAATATAAAACAGCTCTAGTTGACAAAATTATGGTTATTTGACGTAATGACTCGTAGAATAATGATCTATACGGACCAACTATATAGGTATTCTTGTTTGCTGACGTAAGCATTAAAATTTTAAAGTACTTTCGGCTGAAAATTGACTATCATTTGTTTTATGAATTGTTATTTATTTGGTATCGACTATTGACCAACCGATTGTTTTGACTTCGTCAGAACATCGACATTTTTATGCTACACCGAAGTGAAATATTAATTTATTATGCACACAAATCTGCCGGGAGAAATTCTGTAATTTATAAAGAAAATGCATGAAAATTCTTTGAGTAGTTTATATGAACTACAGCGACCCATAATTATATGGCTAAGAACCGAGATTACCATTGGTGTGTCGTCAGTGTAGGCAGTATTACTACAATCATTTATTTACTTTTTCATCGAAAATCGAAACACTACCTATCTACTTCCAATAATTATCGATATTCGTGTCGCATGATAGTTCCACGAAATGCGCTACCTAATAAAGAATGTACATTGTTAATTAAATAATTTAATAACTATTGCTTTCTAGCTAAAACTGGAATTATTAAGCACTATTATTAGAACTAAAGCTAATTCATGAAGTATAGTATCGAAATTATCAGATTAAGTAATCAATACAATAATTAGCCATGCCAGGACAATTAATTTATAAGTTTGCTACGAGTACAATGGATTTCAAGACCTACCCGCAACTACGCCCGTGTGAAAAACATATTCCTTGGCACTCGCAATAGTCTGGCTATCCATCAGTAATATCATTTTTAATGTCACATGATTAGTTTCCGAGATTACCCCCGAAATTTCATCTACATTCTCCTGACCTTATCCCAATTTATGTGGGGTCGGCGCAGCATGTCTTGTGCTTTCATACTTTTCTATTACTCGTCATCTCATCAGTTACCTCCACTTCTACATCCGAACTTTACTTTAGATGGAGCATTTTCGTCAGAACTACGATACCAGGACGAATAAACGAATTCAGAGTTCATTTCTTTGTCAGAAACATGTGTATGCACACTCAAAGCATGCAAGATGTTAAGTACATTGCAGAAAGGATCACTGTCATAATATAATATAATATTCCACAACTATCACACAACGCCGTCTAGTCTCAAGCTAAGCAGAGCTTGTGTTATGAGTACTAGACAACTGATAAACATACTTATATATTTCTAAATACATACATATATAGATAAATTACACCCAGACACAGAACAAATGATCATGCTCATCACACAAACATTTGTCCTGGGTGGGAATCGAACCCACGACCTCCGGCATAGCAGTCAGAGTCACTGACCACTAGACCAACAGGCCAGTCAATGTCATGTTTTACCTTTACGGCGTACAAATATGTATAACTAGCTTTTGCCCGTGACCTTCGTCCGCGTGAAATTTTATAGCCTATAACCTTCCTCGATAAATGGGCTATCTAACACTAAAATAATTTTTCAAATCGAACCAGTAGTTCCTGAGATTAGCGCGTTCAAGCAAACAAACAAACTCTTCAGCTTTTTATTATTAGTATAGATAAAAAAAAAAGTTAGGAGTGAAATAAAAATAGCCAGCCAAATGAGTCTTGGTCTATCTATAAAACTTAGTTCTTTGTGCTTAAATAGATTTTCACTATATTATTTACTACTATTTATCAGATTTTGTAGTAGATAACTTAATGTAACTACACTATTACGTATCTACTATCCCATAACAAATACACCAAAGGCCTGGCAGACATTGCTTCTCCAGTAAGAATTTATTCGTGTGATATCTGCTATCTTTATGTTCTTCCTACAAATGTGATTAACATACGAAACACGATTAAGCTTTAGAATAACACTTGCTTTGTGTATAAATTAGTGGTAATCATAAAATTACCAGATTCTTGTAATCGTACGTAACGTAGGGTGCTTACCACAGCACTGCACATCTTTTTAAAAATAACAATGTAAGATTGAACTGCGATTTATAAAAACACTAACAATATAAGCCTGTAATGTTAAAAACGGTGAAGGAAAAGATGAAATTGAAATGTCCTGGAACCAGAAATACGAAGACCTGTGACATCTACCAAATGGCATTGACCCCACGCGGTGGATTATGACTATTTGTGACCCACTCTCTTCAACAGAGAAGAGGTTTGTTCCCCAGCAATGGAAGGAAACGTTATAGAACAGCATTAAAATTGCTCAATTATATCGCACATCAATCCAACCTTACTAATATTATAAATGCGAAAGTATAAGTTTGTTTGTTTGTTACCTTTTCACGTCTAAAGCAATGAACCGATCATCCTGAAATTTTGCATATACGTTGCCAGGTGTTACAGAAACAGACATAGGGTACGTTTCAACCCTGAAAAAAAATTCTGTTCCCGAGGAAAACAACCACAAACAACAAACAAATAATCTTATGATAATAGATGGCGCCACGTGTCTTTCGAATCATGATTGAGTTATATTATTACAAGCAGAGTACAATCCAAATAAATTGTCAAATTCTGAATTAATGCGAGCGAAGCAGCGGACAAAAGCTAGTTGAAAATAAAGCGTATCCTTTTATAATAAACGCACCCTATTTTTTAAAGCTCCTCGTTCCGCAACACTTCCTCCTACTCCTCCGCTCAGGAGTGAAGTGTTTTTGTGCGGCTTCCTTTGCCAGCCCGTGGGAAATACCCGGGGTAACCTTCCCTGACCTTTCTCCACTCGCATTCCGTTAACGCTAATAATAGGTGAGGCAAGACAAAAGCGATTTACGAGTTAGGAGTTAGCTCGACCCTTTTGTGGGACCATGTCTGGGTGGGTAGTTATTTTGTAGGTGATCGATTTGGGTAATGTAGTGATGGATGGATTCGTGATTTTATGTCATGGTTGTATGTGTGAGGGGGAATGTGGGTCTTTGTGTATTGATGTCATCTTTTGGTTAATTGATAAGTATGTTACTACTATTTTAAGCTTTCACGGTTTACAACTATACTTATACTGTCACTTACGGGATTTCTTCCGTGATAGTTCATTATTTTGAGCTCCCGATATTTCGGCGCTGTTGCAAACGCCACGATCGCGGGTTGACTGGAGAATGCTGGATGGAAAATAAATTGTTAAGAGCAGACAAATCTATCTACCCTTTTTCTTTGTCTTTTGCTAACGCGAACTACTGGAACTCGACACTAAGTCAAGGCAAAACACACTCACAGGTTACAAAAAAAAAAATAGTAAGAACAAATATCGGGATATCCAGATCAAGATATCCCGTAAGTGACAGTATAAGTTTATGTTAGTACTAATATTATAAATACTATACTTATACTTACTATACTAATATTAGTATATTATAAATGCGAAAGTTTGTGAGGATGGATGGATGGATGTATGGCTGTTTGTTACTCTTTAAGGCAAAAATTACTGAGCGGATTTGGATGAAATTTGGCACACAGATAGTCTATAAGCTGGATTAACACATAGGATACTTTTTATCCCGGTAGTACGATCTTGTGGGACAATTACCGAACTCCACGCAAGCGAAGCCACGGGCATAAGCTAGGACTACATATCAATGAGGTACTGAGCAATTGTACAACAACTAAATGAGTAATGTTGATCAGTCTAAAATAAGCCAGATATTGATCCACTATACAACATTATTTTTAGTATATGTGAAACCTGAATATAGTTTGTTCAAAATAAGTAAATGAATCGATTACAATAATTTTTAAACCATGTTATATTTTTCCCAAAAATATTTTAAAAGTTAAAAGTTGGACACCGAGCGACTTTGAGTACCTATCACAATAATTTAGGTACCTACTGCCAAATTATTATTATCAATGAGCTCAAGACGACGCTGGAGGCGCGCGCTGCGTGGTGACCACGTTTTAGAGTGGACAACTAGGTAACAGAATAAGCTTATAACTTTGTGATTTTTCATGATACAGTTTTGAAATTTTGTACATAGATTCTTTACATAAAAATACTAGACACGTGTATCAGGTTTCGCATATTCTAAAACTAATGTTGTATAAATGTAAATATGGTCAAGTTCCGCTTCAGCATACATACTGTTGCAAGCCAACACTTGTTTATTGCACAAATTGACATTTTACACTTATCTTGCTTGGCAGCCAGACCGTAGTCCGTTACCCAACGAAACTAGTTTAAGGTTAAATATTAAGCAAAGTAAGTAAAAGCTTGACTATCAGAGTAGCTCGTACAAATCTGAGTTTAACTGGGCCGCACTTTCACCGGTGTGCTATGGGCTATGGCGCTGAATGATTTAATTCGTTGCGGTGGCGCCCGGCGACACCATGACATATAAATAGATAGATAGAATATACAGTGCTGCAAACATCGGAAACAATCGTATTGTACATTACAATAACGAAACAACATTATTATTAACAAAAACGATGGATATGAGTAATTTGATCCTAAAAAACACTCACAATTTAATAATAAATAATATTATTTTAAATTTATTTATTAAGTAGCGGAAACTAATAATAAATAACTAATATGTATACTTTATTAATTAAAAACTATTAAATAAACTAACAACAAACTATAAAAGGGCATCGAAAAACTCCTCCTTAACACTGTCAGCTGGTAATGTGCCCACGAGACTGGCGGCGTTGCCAATAATATAATTTTGCATAATTATCACTTGCTTCGGTGAAGGAAAACATCGTGAGGAAACCACCATGCCTGGCAGATATTTTTCGACGGCATGTAAAGCCAAGTCAGAGGCCCATGGGCGGCATAAAAACTCTGACACCAGGTTAGGCACACTAACCACAGGATAAAGTAGAAAGAGTCACAATTTCAACTTTATAACAAACAAATAATTGTTTATGCGTATCTGTTTGTTTTTCATGTCATGCCCATTACTTATCCTGTACGAATTTAATTTACTGTACTTTATTGTAAACCAGCATTTATATGCAGCTCTTTTACCAAGACTGAACTCAGTGCTCTAAAATATGATATCTAGAATTCTCTAGTTGGATTACACAATGGCGAGTCTGCTAGAATGAGTCAGGATAACCCTGTATAGAAAATGATTTAATATACTTAACGAAATCTTACTGAGACTGTGCCAAACAACGCCATAATATGAATACAGAAATATTAACTAGGTACAGACGCCAGCACATCAACCTACCCGAAACTGTCAATTTTTCCCAATCAACCTTGAACCTAATGCTATAGCGATAAAGTTAAAAACCTATTAAAGTAATTTGACATATCGTAGTAGCTTGACGTGCTTGCGTCTGTACATAGTAATCAAAGAAAAAATAATTGGATACAAATGGATATACCTCAAATCTGCTAAATCGTCGCATTCATTCAAAATTAGAACGAAACCATTTTGCAATTTGACCCAAATGATGCACACTGATACAAATTAAGAATTTCTTGTTAAAAATGTCGGGTATTCAAATGAATGTGAAATGACTATTGTTTAGGAGGCACATGGCTGGTCACAGTGCACGGAATGCGTGTGCCGCCACTAGTTCAAAGTTTACAAACTGGACCAACAGTTTGTAAACACGCGGCTATTCTAAACTGAGATGTGTTCGTGTTTTTCAACAATTAAGGCTCACGACTATGTTGTTTAATGAATGAAATGACTATTGGAAAGGTAGCTATTGGTAAATAATTGATTTGGTATTGAAACGTGGGATTTGCATTTTGCAGTATTTGTTTGTTTTGTAGTTTTTGTTTGTTTGTATTTTGTGTTTTTAGTATTTGTTTGCAAAAGATTACTTTTTTTTGTTGGGACGTGCATTACACTAGAATTCCGCAAATCTTATTTCCATCAGTATAAACTAGGGCAGTCTACATTTACGCATTTAAATTACGTTGTTTATTTTAAAAGCTGCCTAGTTTCTACTCTCATATTCGTCAGTGGGTTATCCTCAACAAAATTCTCGTCTGGGTAGAGAACAATGTCGTATTGTAAAGTTAAGCCTTCGAGTATTGATTATTACCGATACTTCCGGGATCTAAGACAATACTCTAGTCTTTACCGCTTCATGCGCATCATTGTTTATACTACTGATCTGCCACAACTTTGCAAAACATATTACTATTTTCAACAAAGATCTAAGCTAAAAAAATCTTGACTCTTTAAATAAGATAAGTTTAAGTGCACATTTCACCAAGACCCAGATATAAAAATAAAGAGAAATTGTATTTTTTCTGTGTCTTGCATAACAGATACTGCTGAGTTGAATGTTACGTCGAGAAAAGTTCTGTGAATCCAACTGATGACGATCGCTCTTCATAACGAGAAACGAATGCTGACTGAAGCTGAACTGCAATCGACCTTTTTGCGGCTTGCATGCCTTTCAAAAAGCCATAGAACAGATCTACTTCGGTTTGTTTCGCTCCGGTCGATTGAATGATTACTGAAATTGGGTAAGGATTGGATTTAAGACAATAACACCAATCTATGGTTTTATTGTCTAAATCGTGTGATGTGGAAGGTCACAGAGAATAGAATGATTTTGATTAGATTTAGTACTTTTTTAAATTGAAATGAAAGGCTGGCGACCTCGTCGAAGAATTGATAGCATTTCTGAATGGAAACGAAGTGTCTGTCATAACAATAAAAATATGATATTATGTTACAAGTAGCGGTTACTTAATTTTACTTTATTTCGACTATTTGTTTCACTTGTAATTTGTAATATCTGATAAGTACTGGTCTGCGTGATGTTTCGCATATCTTCTGCAGTTTTGTAACCATTGAAGTTATGGCATCAACAATATTATTTGAACTGGGTACGTGTTGTTTGTTGTGTAATCGTGTTGAATTATTATATTAACTACTGAGGAATTATTATTAATAAATTAAAAACTTATTTGCATTTGCTGTAATGAACCAACCAACAAAGATCGTGAGCAATATTTTTTACCTCGACAGATCTCACAATCAGTGGAATCTTGAGGTTATTTTTTGACAAAGGCAGTAAACCACTCGGTTTATTTAGTGCCTTACAAGGTACCTGGAGGCAGTGACATCACGGTGACGTGCCAAAGAGGTGAGTCATAACAACAACCAGAGAGATGCATCGACGGAATGCCGGTCGTGCGGTCATGGACGCTAAAGTTTTACAAAAACTTTGTTTCGGTATAATGGATGACAACTTAACAATAAGCTATAAAAATAGGTTTAAACTTCTAAAAACTACTACGTGGTCAGTGGATCACCCAGAATCCTGTTGAAGCAAAAACGTTCTAAAGATTTGTTCCACGAAATCTATAATCTTACTTAAAGCCAAATTAATAAGATAAACTTTACCAAAACACTTTTTTATGATTACCCATTTGAATAATAGTGTTGACATGTCACCTTTAGTTGCGTGGGATTGTATCGGGCAGGTAGTAGAGTAAACATAGATAAAGTTCCCCGTTCTAACACATTACACTTGAGTGCTCTCCACAAACAGAGCACCTGACGACAAACCCTAAAGTAACAAGTGGATGAAACGTTTTTTTGAAGGGTAGTTTAGAAATCACCACGTTAGCTGTGGTAGAGTGACTTCTTGACAAGTCGATAATAATATTTATTAAGTTTTATAACAAAAAGAGTCGACAAAGTAATTTAAAAGTAGTTAAAAAAGTTTAAATCTACTGAAATAAAATGTTTCTAAAAAGTCACACTTGTTCAGTGACGTGGAACTAATCAGAAACTTTTATTTTTAATACGGAACCTTAAATTTGTATGCTTTATAAAGGTTAAAATACATACCTTGACCACGAATATCCCGCCAAAAGAACAAACAGCGGGACCGACGTAGACGATGATAAAGCCTCCGACTCAAGGACTGAACTCACAACACAAGAAAAACTTGTTGTCACTATTTCGAAACGCACCACTTGGACACAAATTGGAGAAAACAATGTTAAAGTATTAACACGGCTACAGTTATTCTATATTAATTCCTTTTTTCACTTATATTCTCACAAAATCAGCACTATTATTGTTATAACAGGTTTTATTTACGATCGTCTAACATCACGCACTCGGCCGGCACACCTGTGAAATACGCCAGAGTTCCGCGGTGACTGAATACGTTGCTAGACAGAGATAGCGAGATGTCGTCAGAAAGAGATACGCGGTGACGTGGGGGGAGGACGACCGCTAAGCTTCAAGAACGCACGGTGTTCCACTTTCCAGACAAATGTTTCGAATTATTTATTAAGATTCGTTGACTTAGTACAAATGTTTAACCTGAATGTGGGTAATGATTGAGTTTTTTCAGCAGATGGTTCTACTTCCACTCACTACTCACTCACAATAATTTCTGGTTGCGGAATCGTTTGCCGGTTAAAATTTCATGAGTGGGATTTTAGACTTTAACATGAGAGATGTTAAAGTCTAGTGTGGTTTTATTTTTTTTTCAATAAATCTTACGCGTAATGATTGAGGTAGACTATATGATAAACTCATGTAATTAAAAAAAACACACACGTATTTCGAGTTTTAAAAGCGTTACCAAAAAACCGTATGCATAAAAATTGTCGCGCCTTAATAACAAAAAACAATATTTGGCAATATTATAAAAAAAACCCAAAGTTTTAAAAAACTGTTTTTTACTATTTCTTTTTGCCCACGGTCTCCGCTCTCCGGCCCACTGTGCCGCCGTACCTCCTGTTACCTGGCACGGCCAACCACGGCGCCCCCCACTCCGGCGCACGCCGTACGATTCAAATTTTTAACTCCACGAGCCGGTACTGCTCTACCGTCTACAGTTTCAAAAACATTGCACAATTTACTTTTCTTAATCACTGCGCTTTATTTATTCTCAGATACGATGACAATGTCAATTACTTGGCAAGTTTGAAGAATTTCACAAACAACTTAAAAATGTAGAGTCGAGCAGATATCCGAATGCAACAGGTTGCGTCGATCCGTTGATCTTGAAGATGACAGAAATGACTTAAATGAAGAAGAGCCGTCTAAAATATATGCGTTGTAGAAAATATGGCACATCTCGAGCCGCCGACACGTCGGCGCATCTTTGGTTTTGATTCCATATAGCTTACCTGCATATAAGAGACTAGGTTTTGCACGCGGTTTCACTTGCCTTATCGCCGGTAATTATCCTATGGAAACGTTTTAAATGTAGCCTATGGCACTCGGAGATAATTTAGCTTCCTATCAGTGAAATAATTTTTGGAATCGGTTCAGTAGTTAGTAGATTAGCCCCTACATCCTAATTTTACCTCTTTATGTTATAATAACGTTTGCATGGATCGGCGAAACTGATACGTAATAGTCAACTGATGACACCAAATGAATGACATCAATGTGTTGCTTTGTAATTTGCTTCGCATAATTAAAACCTCCTAAATTTCTAATATCATGACTTCGTGACCTACATATGTTTTCAGGCTACTCAAGGAGCAATGGTTGTCCAGTGTAACGGCCCTCGACTTTCGAATTGTTATGTCATGAGTTCGAATACTTACTCAAAGTAAAGAGCTTGTCTAGACAAGCTCTTTACTTTGAGTAATTTATATCCTCACCATTGTTCTGAAAAAGTCAAAACAGTGGAGGAAAATCAAAGTGAGGAAATCTGCATGTCCTACAAACATAGATTCAAAGACATAAGATATGACGTCTGCCATTCTGCACTAGGCCCGCGTGGTACTCACAGAGAGGCGTGTGACTATGTGGTGGAGATAGGTGTGGGGTGCAGCCGCAGCAGGAATGTCTGTACAATGCTTTCGACTCCCGCGCCAGACAACCCCTTCCATGACGCTAGAGTGCGTAACCATAGTCGGGACTAAGGCCGCCATCTTGTCTTTCCAATACAAATTCCACTGACAATCTCACAAATGTTTACCAACAGCGGCCGCTGTTGGTAAACACTTGACCATGCCAATCGAGCACCAAAAGTCCCGTCATGCACTGTACTTTAGTGTAGTCATCTTTTTGGGGAAGCCATTTTGCAGTACCTAATGGTGTAATAATACAGTGTGTTATTTTTCCAAAATCAACAGCTTCGATTGGTGGCTAGGAAAATGGATTTTTCAAAGATCCAATGATGCAGTTTTAGTTTTCATTTAAATCGGGCTTACATTATCAGTTGACTACGTTGAGGAGGAGTTTTTTGACGCCATTTTTTAAGTTTATTTTTAAGTTAGTTATTTTGTTTTATAGTATAGGTTATTTTAATTTTTTAATGTATAAAAAAAAAAAAATCGGGCTAGAGAATTCTTTGAATATTTTTTGCTATTTTATATTATATATCCGAAATTATCCCCATAGTTTGAAGTTAGTGAAGTTTCGGATATATAATATCCGAAACTATGGGGATAGTTTCAGAGAGTAGATCGGGCGTCGATGGCCAAATCCGAAACTATCCCCATAGTTTCCGATTTGGCCATCGACGCCCACATGAAAAATTCACCCTGTATAGTTGTCTAATTTTAAATAATAATGTCTATATGACTATTTTTCTTATAAAATATAAATTAGGTAGGTACATAATTATATTTATATAACGAGTAGTAGAGCTGGTTAATTGTACAATAGGTAAGTTATATACTGATCAAAATTGCAAAAATGTACTGTACTAAGCATTTGTTTCCCTAACAATGAGAGGAAAAAAATATAACATTCTGGAAGGTATTATTCTTAGCATAGTTTTATTCTATAAGGAGTCCAGTCAGTGGGAAGCTACTAGAGGGAACGGTTGTTTTAAAAATGATTTTAATCTTCTTGTGTATTAAACTGTCAATTTTACATTTAAGTTTGTCGGATCTTGGATATCAGTGTTTTTTAATTGGTAAGTGGTAACTCTTTTAATATTTATATAATTCTTATGCCAATCTACAATCACTACATAGTATAAAACAAAGTCGCTTTCTCTGTCCCTATGTCCCTTTGTATGCTTAAATCTTTGAAACTACGCAACGGATTTTGATGCGGTTTTTTTTAATAGATAGAGTGATTCAAGAGGAAGGTTTATATGTATATATTGCACCTGTGCGAAGCCGGGGCGGGTCGCTAGTTACTTCTATAAAAGAAGTAATTTTATTGTAGATTGGCACAACTATAGGTACGAACCTATAGTTGTGTGATATTATTTTAAAATGATCCCAAGTTGATAGTCGCGCTCTCGGCTTGGTCATTTTTTTCACCATTTTGGTTCAGACCTACAAAGCTAATCATAAAAATAGATCGGTACACTAAAGTTTTGTATGAGACTACGGGAATTTGCAATAACAATTTTTGAAAATGTCCATGTTAGGATCACATGACGCAAGTACAAAAAATCAATCTGCTCACTCCGACCACTGCGATAATACTTCGCACTCCCACGAATGGTATATAGGAGGAAAAACCAGAGGTTTTGGTCGTACAACACAATCTCAAAAACAGAAGGTCATGTACTGACGTTCTATACAACATTAGTTTTAGTATATGCGAAACCTGAAACACGTGTCTAGTATTTTTATGTAAAGAATCTATGTACAAAATTTCAAAACTGTATTATGAAAAATCACAAAGTTATAAGCTTGTTCTGTAACCTGGTTGTCCGCACAAAATCGTGGTCACCACGCAGCGCGTGCATCTCCAACGTCGTCTTGAGATCATTAATAAACATAATTTGGCAGTAGGTGCCTAAATTATTGCGATAGGTACTTAATGTCGCACGGTGTCCAACTTGTAACTTTTTTTAAATATTTTTGGGACAAAATTTAACATAGTTTATAAATTATTGGAATCGATTCAGTTACTTATTCTGAACAAACTATATTCAGGTTTCGCATATACTAAAAATAATGTTGTATACTGTAATGTTTTTCATTTCTTTCAGATGATTGGTGGAATGTATTCACTTCAAATGATAAGACAGCCATATTCTTGATTACTGATTACAGTTTTGACAATATTTACAATGATAGGCTTAGATCCAGATTGTATTATGCTTGTAGACCGTTTTATAAAATTAGCTCTGGTTGTCTAGCAGAAGTAAAATATTTGAAACATAGGTAAGTAGGTAATTTTTTTACTTTAAAATACAATATGTTACTAAGACCGTCTAAGGCGGTCTGCTTGTCAATAACCATTCATTTAATCCAAGCATAAACAGCTTGCAGAATCAAACTGGCCGGAGAGATATTCAGAAGCAAAAGCACTTTGTGATATGGCTTCCGACTAGGAAAAAATCGAAATCATCCTTATTCATTATGCACTTTTTTGCAGTAACATTATCCACTTTGGGGTTCCTGATTATAGTGATTCAAAACTACCAAAGAATTTCGTGTACGCTGGTAACGTAACCAAAACAGAGGAAGCTGTATGCAATAAAACAGACAAACCCGACAACTTTGACTGTCACGAAATAGCAAATCTCGTTAGTAGTTCGGTTATAACAATGAATGATGGTCATATCTACAACTATGTACAGGAAATGAACATATCCAATAAGAATAACGAACATATAAACATAGAAAACTGTAAGCCCTTTGTCCAGGTACAGACAAGAAACCTAACGACAGTACTTCTTTGCATGTACGGGAATAAGAAAGTCCCAAAAGTTAATATAGTCCCCTTACAACTTATATTAAAACCAATAGATTCATGCCTTTATGCTTTAGATGAATTGAATGATCAACTTCTAGCGGTTTTAGTCCCTAAACAATTTGAGGTATTCACCGAATACTTAGTTCCAACCATATTCTATGAAACTCCATACATGTTTTCGAAAAATCAGACTGCTTTTCCAAATTCTATGAATGTAGTGCCATGGCAACTGCTCAAGTACGGATTATTAAAGTTCATACAAACTGTGGGCTGGCAAAGAGTGCTGATTGTGACTGACGACTCAGAGTACAGTCTGGAATTTGAAAATGAGCTGATGGCATTGTTTAATAAAGAGCGGATAGTATATACTGTGATACGCTGCGAAGATGCCAATTGTGAAATGGATAAGGTAACCTTTTAAATATTTGTGCAGAATATATGGAACAACATGGAACTCAGGAATTTGGCGAGCCGAATTAGATAACAGGCATGCTGCTCACTAGTTATGGCCGGCATGACATAGTACAGCCGGGCATCAAAATCGAAAATAGTGTTAGTCTTACATTATTAGATATGAATACAATATATAATATGTTCAGAAAAAAGTCACTTGACTGTGCCAAACCGGCCCATACATGATTCAGCGATGGTAAATATCGAAAGGAGTATGCCGATCGGCACATGTTAGTGATTACGTCTGTTTGGCTTTGTTGTATAACAAATATTGCCGAATCGAATTTCCAGACATTTGAAGAGTGTAGCTTCCCTTATTCTTCCGCTATAACCTACATGTTCTCAAACTGATTACTAGTAACAGAATATACTTACTTTCAGGTCATACAAGAACTAGATAGAGTTTCAGCTAAGATAGTTATCGCCAACGTCGAAGCGGAGCATGCTCAATATCTGGTCGATAATAACCCGAATATCACATGGTTAGTGAGGGACATGGCTGCTGGAAACACACCATATGTAATGACAGCTTTTTATCCCCAACCTTTCATCAGGCTTAAGATGGGTCCGGCTAGGTTTAGCCGTAACCCCTTGGCTGAAAATGAAGAATGTTCACGGCCCCTTGAAAATATGATTGTTTCTGGCGATTTGATGCAACCAGCTTGGATGTAGCGCTCACCGGTCGCTGCTGCGGCACCGCGCGCTCCGTTTTTTTTTTCTCGAAGCATTTTGTGAATCATCACAGTACTGTACATAGCCCAGTTATTATATCTAAATGGTCGAGCAGGTCTCTTCCTCGGTAGCATTTTAAAATATGTAATTAGTTTTTCTGTTGATTTAATAAACTTTTATTTTGTTTAGGTACCACCGCACGGACACGTGTTCTCCATTAGTTTGCGTACAGTCCACGACCCTGAAGGTTGCACAGATGTGGACGACAATATTCTAACCGGCTTAAGCAGTATTGCCCTGGCTTACAAAAGCTTAGTAAAAGAGGATTTCGATGTGAAGAAAAGAGAGTTTTACAGGTGACATTTTGAATGTAGATTCGTTTAAATCGTCGTAAAGATGTCCCTGATACAAAATTCTTAGTTATTACCTTGGTAGATACTGCAATTGGTAAGCACATACAAACCGCATATGCTCTAGTCTAAAGAAATTTGTTTTTGCACCAAGAAGGCTTAGAAAATTGTCAAATTTAAAAACTGCCATGGCTGCGTACGATGGCTACTTTGGCTCAATACTCAGATACGGTCTGCTTGTACGGGGTAAGTCTACCTTCGTAAAAAAAAGTATTTATAACCTAAAAGAAATGTATCAGAGCCATTTACGGCGTTGGACCTCTCGATTCAAAAAGTTCGGCTTACTTACTCTTACTAGCTTATACATTTTAGAAGTACTAGAAGTAATGTAATAGAATATAAAAAAAATATCTTTAGAGATCCCACCAAACTGGCCATAACAAGATGTAGAAGCACTCTCTTCCAAAACAATAGCATGTCGGTCAAAATCTATACATATAATAAAATCGTAGACTTTCCGTGTCTGTACATTACAGATTTTTGCAAAAAAGTCACTGGAAAGTGCGAGAAATAAGTAATAGAAAGTAAAAATATCTTTTATAAAATTTTTGTCTGTTTGTCGGTTTGTCGGTTTGTCGGTTTGTCGGTTTGTCTGTTCGTTTGTGCGCGCATCACGTAAAAACCCCTCATTGTATTCAAAATCTAAATATTACAAAATAAGAAGCATTGTTGTGGGTATTATTTAGCGTTTATTTCATCAAAATCGACCAACAGACGCAAAAGATATTAACTTTTAAAATTTTGTTAGTAACCTCATACGCGATTTCTATGATAAAAGTAATTTACGTAAATAGGTTTTAGTCGTAGTTTAGTCACTCGGAATGGCTGAAAACTAATTTTGTTTTATTTTTCCTTTTGTTTTTACTCTTTGCACGGAAGTAATAAGTACTACGAACGCACGCGACGGCCAGTCAAGCTTTACATAACCAGTTTATGCGGATCTCTCATTGTATAGGAAATCTATACAAAGCGAGGTCAATTTATACTGGAATTTGACAGCTTCATGTGCCGCCGTGTGTACAACTGCAATTTTTGCTTGCATTAAAAAATTGCCACCAAAAGAGAGGTTAACGCTAATTTAGTCTATTTCTAATAAGGTGACCATTCATTTTATGTAAAAAGTAGGACATGATGGAAAGGCTGAGAATATAATATTATTAAATAAAATAAAATAAATATTTTCAATTTTCGTTTCCGAGGCAATTAAATAATAAAAAAATAGCAATACGAGAAAGCTGTTATTATATATTAGGCGTCGGTAGATAGGTATTAAAAAAATAATCATAATCATAAATCTTTATTTAATTCAACATCAGAAGTAACAGGCACTGGTATATGCACAATCTTAAATAGAGAAAGGTGTCTGAAGTAGGAAGATCCTGAGGTACAGATCACCTCTCCGGCTTAGATATATCATTTTATTTGCAGCAATTTACAGCAACTCAACCTGAAGTTTATTTAAATAATAAAATTACTATTATTTGGTACTATATTTAATGGTGACCAGTGAAATGATGTATTAAATAAGATTAGTTCTTAGATAATAGGTAGATAAACAATATCCCACAAAATAAAAAACTTTATGGGGACAATACCAAAATAAGACAATGACGTTGTCAAATTCAACCAGAGCACCTTTTTCCAATGTTGCCCGCACACAAACTAAATAAAATAGTTTCGTTTGAATATTAAAACAGGACTTTCAGGATTTCGTATTTTTATATGTGCCTAGCGAAATGACTTCGAATTCTAATAATTTAGTAGATAATGATCATGTCCACATTGTGCGGATTCCGTATTTTTTGTTACATCGATCTGCGTAATACTTGCGTCTACGCTTCAACTTTTTTTTTTGCCCGTTCATCAGAGTCCTTGGAAAAGTATCCGCTTCGGCAATCATGGTCTATCTTCGGAAATATGAGATCTAATATAATTCCCATGTTCTTCTTCTTCTTTTGTATCGATGATTTATCACATTATTAGCACCCAGGTGGCTACGTTAATCGCGGTTTCAGTAGAGATTTTGACAGTAAGCCCTCTAAATCGCAGGTGTAGGTACACTTTAGATACTCCAGGAAGTCACAGTTAGCTGCTGCTACCATGGAAGTGCGTGTCTGTTAGGGGCCAGCCATAAAATTTATGACATAATTTAATTACGTCATACGTTAAAGAGGTGGGGGGTGACAAAAAAGTGTGACATTGTGTGACAATGGGTGGAAGAAGTCCTAAATTTGGTGACGTCACATTTAAAAAAACTAATATTGCTAAGTTTTAAAACACGAAATTTGAACTATTATCGAAAAACTTATTAAAGAAATATTTCCCACTCTATCGGCGGGCAGCGTGTAATATTGCAAAATATGTGACGTCACACTTGGGAGGCCGGAGTCTCACAAAAATTGACCTTCTGATAAGGACGGATTGTTTGAACCCTCCATCCGGTGAAAAAATCATAAAATTCGTATGACGTAATTTATGGGAGGTCCCTTTTGTATCACCTTTGTTAGAATATTACAATTATACGACTAAAATCCTAAAAGTGCGGAATGAATGCACTACAATGCCTTGAAAAACCAAACTTAGAAGCTTTATAGCGATGTTCGTGTTAATTCGGAAACATGAAGATTCTCGAAGCGCATAGTCTTTCTGGTTCTATTGCTAAATACATTAAATTCAAGCGTTTGCAGCATTTTTCAATTGCATGTTTTGCATTGCATTGCAATTGTTTTTGCAAATTCTCAATTTTGTTTCCATCGTTTGTGTCCATCACATTTTTTCCATTGGTTGATTGAGCTCTCAGAGCTGAAAGATTATTTTTTAAATTGTTAAGGATATTAACCGTTGGGGCCTAGGATAGATCATGAGTTGCATCTATATTTTGCTTACGTTCATAAACTTTGAGAATGACAAAAGAATATGCGCTCACGTGAGCGAAGCCGCGGGCACAGCTAGTCTTCAATAAAATTCCGAATCAAATCAGAGGACTACTAATTAATTATTTCAAAAAGAAACTGAAGAAATGGCTCTTTAATAACGTGTTCTATACAATTAATGAGTTTTTGACTTATAAACCCGCCATTTTTAATGGTTAAGTAGCTTATGTTTCTATTTTATTAATGTTGTCCAGCCTTCTGTCTTTGTTATTTTTTTTTCCAATTTTATTAAATTTCTATATTATTGGCCAAGATAATATTCATTTAATGTTTCTTAAACATTTTGTTAATTTTTTAACTAGGTACCTAAACTACGAGTACATTGACAACAAGACCATCATGTACCATATTTCATGCAAAATAAAGAATCTTGAATCTTGAATCTTGAAACCTATCGTTAATTCTGTTGGTACAGGCGGTTACTGAAGATGCACTAGCAAATGTGTGCAGTCACTTAGATACAGTCATTGACACCTATTTCGGTAATTTTAACCAAATTTTTTTTTTTTTCAGGTTCTTCGTCGATAAAGCTAAGCAAATAACCACTAGAAAAACTGAAGCAATAGTAGTTGTGCATGCTGGCAGTAAAGAGATTTCAACGATGTCCGTCGACGACAATGGCGCCAAACTACTTACTTTCAAGGATCCATTTAAGTCTGGCAAACCATCTGACGGAACAACGCACTGTTTCACTACAAGTTACGACTACTTCAAGCCCTGTGAGGACACTCTGGTGATACTGCTCATGTTCGTCATACCGATATTCTTCATAACATTTATTTTGATCACTTGGTACTTCCATAAGTCCTCGCCGATTAACGATATTAGATATCGGAGATTTTAGATCTCACTTAACTTTATTCTTAACTTAAACTTAGTCTTGAGCTCTGTGCAGACTGCAGTCAGTACGTTGTTTTACGGTAAAACGTTGAGATCACACGTACTACGAATCTCCTTTTTTTGAAGTCGGTTAAAAACAAATGCATTATGAGAAACTATACAGTAAAATATCGCTCTGATCATTACCTTTATACATGGCCTAGTTGAGAATTTGAGTAAGATAATATTTAGACACCAGTAAAAAAAATAAAGCTTACATCGGGGCATAAGTTTTATTCATTTGCCTTGCCTTTTCCAAACTATGTTGGCTTCCAGTCTTACCAGTATTTTTCATGGAGGGGACTGCCTGTCTGACGTCCACACTCAGTTACTGCTGAGTCTCAAGATACCCTGGCAAGACTCATTGTCAGACTTTCGGGCTACTGACTACCCGTAATGACTGTGAAGATTTTCGAATGAAAGTAGGGTTCCAATGCGGAACGTGCCTTCCAAAGCACGGAAGGATCTCGGTATATAATGGATATTCACCCATCCACGGACCCACCACGGCAAAAGTTGTTTTACTTTGAAGATCGATCCACGCGGCTCTTACTATTTAGCTACAGGACACATTTGCCTCAAAAAACAAAATTCAAAAGACCGTGGCAAAAATATTACCTGCTTCATCTACAAAAATGTTTTCCTGACCTTTTTTCTGTACAAGACTGATAGAGGAAATACTATATTTAGACAAACAGTTTTTGGTAGATGTGTTTGTATAGATAGGTCCAATTTCAACAATAATAAAACTGGACGCGATCAGCTCATCTTGACAGAGTTCAAGTCAGTGTCATCTTTGCTACGGAGCATTGACACTGACGGCTCTTGAACGTAGTTTAGAGATGAAAATCAACGTATCTCGTTAACACGTCTTTATAGGTACTCATGCGGCGTTATCTTTTATCAGAACAATCATTCTATAGTTGTTGGTTTTGTACTTCAGACGTGCTTTATCAAGTAATGTAACCATTTCCACACTCATTAAATGTTGGTTAATAGCCTTCGTACGTATGTAGTTTGAAAATGAGTTAGAGGAAAAAAATAGTTATCATCGTTACTAAAATAGACTTGGGTAAGTTTCTTATTTGTCGTTTTCTGTCTGTAAAAGATATATTAGAGATAACTTTTGTTTATTTTAGTAGATTTCCGTTCTTAAATACAGTGGTACAACTACGTACAAAATAGACCATTCAAGAAGCCGTGGACCAAGCATTCTGTCCATCAAACTAACTCTGCGTATAAAAATATTGCTGGGACACTATACTATACTACTACTACTATACTATGTTTTTTTTACTACTATTTTTTGTAGTGAAAAATTACGGTTTATAGTAGGACTCAATGTAACGCACTCAAAATATTGTTCTAATTGAATAGTACAAGGGTTATGGATATATTTAAAGTAAAGCACACACACATTAGTACATTAAAAAGTAAAAGAGATTTAAAAAAAAGAAACTTGTGAAAAGTTGGAACTTTGACTTCCATTATTTCCGTAACTAGAACGTTTCCAGGTATGGTCCAGAACAAAAAAAAATGATAGCAAGGACAGAGAACGAGTGCCTTTCGGCGTCGAGTAGTAGTGCGTCAATTAAGTCTTTTTACACCCATTTATAGATCTCTATGTTGGTTTCCTAGATCAATTCCCACTTGGTTTTATTGAGATGTTCTAATTTGCATCAACAATTCTACCAGCAAGTACTTTAACTCATGCTAGTTAAGTCCCTAATTTCCTGAATTCGATAGAGAGCAATGAGAGACGCTGCGTAAATTCATTTCTAACAGGTTAGGAGCAGGCGTTGCACAGGGCACAATTTTCGGACCAACATAAAATAACTATAAGCTACCTTTACAATCCATTTGTTTTGGTAAAAACGAGTAAAATAATTTTCAGTCTAGTATACAAGGTGTAAACGGACCCTTCACGAAGGCGTCAACCAAGCATACTGTACATAAAACTAAGTAGCTCGACGATTTTTTTTTTTAACGGGAAATAATTTTTGTTTTGGGATTAAAAATCATGTTATACACGACTCAATGTAATGCACTCAAAACATTGTGATGATGGATGCATTGAATAGTATAGGGGTCATGGAGTTATTTAAAGTTATAACATTAAAAACTTCTATTGGAAAAAAAATTGTCAAAAACTCGGAACTTTGACCTCCAATATCTCCGTAACTAGAAGGTTCCCAGGTATGATCTAGGACAAAAATATGATTGCAATGACGGGTACAACAAGTGGCTTTCGGCTTTTTACACCCATTATGTGGTGATGTAGGCAGTCGCTCCATGTAAAATATTGTTATTTTCTTGCATCCAGTTAGACTGCAAGGATACCCCTATACATAGTTGGGAAGACGCTGGGCAGGTGGTGATGATGATATGTGGAGGGAGAGTTTTATTTACATCGGAAAATTATGTTGCACCTCTTAAAAGTTCCGCTTCATTCAACAAATATCGATCGTCCAATAAATACATTGTAAATAAGCAGGTGAGTGTGCTCAAGAGCTCCACGAACTCATTCCACTATCTCCTTTCTTCCATCGGGAGTCCAGACGTACTGCAGGTTATCACCCATACCTTGTCGATGTTCCACACATTCGCACGAAGCGCTTTGCTACATCATTTATTACGCGCACAGCCAAGGAGTGGAATTCCCTGCCTGCGTCGGTGTTTCCAAGTTCATATGACCCCAATCTATTTAAATCGCGAGTTAATAGGCTTCTTTTGGGTTAGCTCGTTCCATCGTCGACCTCATCTCTGTCCTCAGGACTAGATTGAGGTCAAGAGTAAGCCCATACAGAAGAAAAAAAAAAAAAAAAAGCAGGTATTTATTTGCAGAGCTCTGTAACTCGTACGGAAAAACAACTTACGAAATTACATCACTATATCAGCTGTTGTTGGCTGTTCACGTCGGTATGATGGAAGCATATACATACCTACATATTACAAGTAAATACTGAATAAACATCAGATCTGAAAGCGTTAGCAAATATATTTCAAACCTCGTCCATTACATTTAGTACAGCATAAGCCATTAATACTAAATTAAGTAATCTTTTTACGCTGTCTCACAGAACCGCAAAAATTCTAAAATTATCATCTTCCATTCATCAGCAAACAAGTCTAATCCAGGGTTGGTCTCCACGAGCGCGTTGAGCATCGTCAGCATACTTGGAAAACAATAATACTTGAGAAACATTTATATTTCACATTGCGAACTTCTTGTCCTAGTTTAATGATTTTGCAGATGGCAGCCATACCCCGGATCATGCTAATGCTGATGCTACACTGACTGGGTTGTGCCATTTTTTTTTTGTTTCCACAACATCACCAATATCATTTTCGGGATCAATGTGCGTGTATGACCAGATATATGAACGTGGACGAAGCGAAGGGAGTATGGAAGGATCGTAGCAGGTGGGGTCCTGTAGTTTCTGCGGTTTAGGCGCAGAAGTCCTAATTCTCATAATGGCAACAGAGTCTCAAAAGGACTAGTTCTCAAAATGGCAAATTCTCTAAAGGCCTAATTCTCTAATTGGCCAATTCTCTAAATGGCTAATTATCAAAATGGCACATTTTCTACAATTGGATATTATTTTAAATGCAAGATGCTTTGAATTTGAGTTTGTCGGTTACGATAAAATCAAGCCAATTTTAAGTTATACCTGTCACTTTTGTTTATTTTCAAAATAAAAGAATTTAAGACTTATCAAAACCATTCGTTCGTTCGAACGAAAGTGATAAATATAACTTGAAAGAGTTTGGTGTTTTAACTGAAATGACATAGTTGTGTCAACACTTATATACCATGGGGTTTCTGTTCTCACTAGTGCTAAGATTTGGCGTAGTTCATACATTCACACTGTGCAAAACTCGCACTAATGTGAATTAACCCCGCTTTGGATTTACTAGTAGTATATACCTCAGGTAACTAAAAGTTTACAATCGAACAATAAACTGGCAAGAACAAGTAGGCGATGAGAAATAAGGATAGTAAAGTCTCGCAAACAACCAGGCGGCCAGAACCATGAAGGAGGTATTGTATATTGTTAATAGAAATCTCACAATTAAATCTATACACATCGTACATTTCGATTATTATGCAGAATGCAATGAAGATAATACTTTTATTGTATTGGACACCAGCCCGTTATACAATACAATACAATACTTCTTCATAATTCTGGCCTCCTTATAGTTTGAACGGGAATATAAAAAAAATGCCATGTCTCTGTCCACCACTGGTGGACAAGCCGGAGGTGGACACCGGGAATCATTGCATTTTTTTTCACAACCATTTATGTTATACCTCCCCTCATTTTGATAAAGTTACTCAAAAAAAAAACAATTTATTAGTGGGTATTAGTAAAAAGATAATCTATTTTTAAATAAACATAATACAAATATATAATAAACACATTATAACAAAAAAAACATGCGTCTTCTTTTGTGCCGACCCCAAGAACTGGGAATAAGGCCTAGATAAACAAGAAAGGCTTTGTGAGATGCGTATTAATAATGAATATGGTTGATAAATAATATTCCTGATGCATTTAGTTATATCAGTAGAGAATTGGTCATTCAGAGAATTAGGTTTTTAGAGAATTGGCCATTCAGAGAATTAGGTTTTTAGAGAATTGGCCATTCAGAGAATTAGGCTTTTAGAGATTTTGACATTTTGAGAACTAGTCCTTTTGCGACTCTGTTGCCAATTTGAGAATTATGCCTTCTGTGCCTAAACCGTTTCTGCGTACTCCCATGTAGGTTATTTGCAAATTATGCACTGAAGCTCTTTAAGTCTGGCCTAGACCTTACCACGATTAATGACTGTTATTATAGAAATCAATTCATTCTCAATCTCATACTAAATAATTGAGCTGGGGCTGGCACAGCAGTTATCTTTTATTCTTCCAAACTCTGTTACCATCTCTATATTTACCGTCTTTCTAATCATATCTTGGTTCACAAACCCATTCATTGTTTCTTTTGCTAGTCTCCTTACATTACTATAAGAAGACCAGCGGAACCGTAATCATCCTCATCAAAATGAGCAATTTATTCTCTGAAAAACACTCGAGTTTCGAATGTCGAGGAAACAGAAATGTTCGCCAAAGGGTCTAGGTGTGACCTCAGCATTATCCGATATACAGATGTACCTCTACCTACCTGCGCAGTAGAGAGATTCTGCTGCGCGCGCAAATGTTCCGAACAGCTGACTGCCGAGAGTTGCCGTCATTCTTCCGACTGCCTCAAAACTAAGTGCAGGTTTACAGCATAACCTCTTGCGTAATCGTAGAAAAGTTTTCATACGGAAGTTGTCAGTTGCCCGGTGTAACATATCTTTTGAAGTAACAGTTTATTCGCAGTGGAATGGGCGTAAAAACGTCTGTCAAACAGAAGTGTCATTAATATAGTAGCTGGATAAAAGATGAGCAGCGGCAAAGGGATATTCACACGAGGTGAGATCTAGAAGAAAGTGTTGAAGAAAACTTGCCCACGTGTGCTACCATGTTCTGAATTAAGTGTAATGTGATTAAGTGTAGTGTGTGTACGTTTAATTTAGTGATTGTCATAATAAGTAGTTGGTTTTCCTGTTTGAGATCGAAAAACATCAGTCCACATTTTGTTTAGGTACTTTTATGAGCCTCGACAGCTCTGCGAATGAATATTCTTGACGAAAAAGGCAGTACTACTTTATACTTACCGCATTTTTGTACAAGCTGTAGAGACAGGCGCAATATAAGGTCAGATTTGTATTGTCAAACGAGGAGTGAACGAATAGGACGCTTCTCGTTTCATTAAGTATTCCATTGAAGTCAATTGTTAGTTGACTGCGATGTGTAGGGGACAGTTCGGTTTCAATAACAGCTGATACAGGTCGCCTGCGCACGATAGCACGGCGTAAAGTGTTTCTCTGTATTCAAATACTTTGCATTTACTGATAGTGGAATACAAGCGGAATACTTGCTAATCGGTGGAGTGAGGACAGAACGCAAAGTTTTATCTTAGTTGACTGTAAGTAACTTGTTTTCTTAATCCTATCTAATGATATTGAATATTCGAAGTTTATATCTTTCGTATTCCCATGCCTAGTATTGTACATACAATACAATATTGTTTTAGCTGTGGTTGAGGATAATCCTCTATAGATTCAAAGTCATATTGTTGTAGATATGGTAATAAGGTTTTGTGTGAAACTGCTGCAGGCGACATTGCTCCAACTGCCTGTTTTTATTGGTCTTCATAACTCGTGAAGTCGTGACAGTGTCCCTCCTCTTGTATGTTTCTTGATTTTTGTCAACTTGACGCTTATATTAAATCAATAAACTCAGCCTATCACCGTCTACTGCTGAACTCAAGCTGAACCACAATACCCTGGCCTTCCACATCTAGTGTGACTCAGGCACCTTTCCAAGGTCGCCGGTCGTTTACGGTTCATTGTATTCAAGTTTTATTTCGATTTCGATCGTGAATTTATATTGCCGTATCGTACTTGCTATTATTTCTACCGATAAGAAGAAAGTTTAATTTCCTCCGTTTATAATGTTTCTTCTCGGCTGACAGCATTTATGTATGCGAGACTTCGATAACTCGAAGTTGATAACGAGTGGGGCGAAAAGTATTAGAATGCGTTTAAAATTGTAATAAATTAGTATACCTTCTTTAGAATATACATTGCAGAATTGAAACTAGTTTTATTTGATTGGAGGATAGGTCTTTAACTCGCCTTAGATTCACCCTCTTAGGTCCTGCTGCAAACCTACCATCTTGGACTTGGACATCAACATCATGAGATGTCCTTCACTTCGTCATCATTCGATCAGTCGCTGTGTCCTTTTTTGCAATATTTTTATAATTCATTGATTTTACGAGTAGACCAGTCGGCCCGATTTCATATGGATTTTATCTGATTTTTTGTACCTATGATATCTATCAGTTTCGATGCTTTCAGAGGTTTTGGAGTACTTACATACCTATATTTTTATATCTCTTGTGTTTTGTTGACATTCGATACAAGGTTCGCGAAAATCTTATCTCGTCAATTTACCTACCACTTGAACGTTACTGTTATCTATAGTCAAGGTCTTTCTTCTTATTATATTCAAGGGCAATAGAGATGATGTACGGAATGAAAAACGCGCTGCTACTGCGTCGACCCTCTAAATAATTTAGGAAAAGGACAGGATGATGATGTAGGGCGATTTAACCGGTTTTTTTTTTAAGATGGACATTTAAATGCATATGAACACTTCATATGGAAAGTAATACTATCGAATACATCATTATTCTCTTGCCCTTATTCCAATTTATTTGGGATCGGAGCAGCATGTCTTCTTTTTCCATACTTCTCATTCTACCTTCCTACCTTCTAACCTACTCGTCATCTCAGCAGTCTTATGACGACAGGCCGTGTCGACGGTGCGTTCGTGTTCCACGCGCGCCTCAAAGCAACCACGTAGGGGTCCGCGTGGGCCGATGCCTGCCAGGGCTGCGGGACTGTTCGAAAGAGATACCGCGGCCCTGGAACACAAAGGGCAAAGAAGGAACATGGATGGGTTTTAGTCAGTACAAGTCTGACACTCCCTTCCGCTCCCAGAGCGGGGGGGGGGGTCATTTGATGATTTCCCAACCTAAAAAAAAAAAAAAAGCAGTCACCTCCTTTCTAGCCATATTCTCCTTCCAATAGTCCATCCTACGTTTCTTTGGTCTTCCTCTACTCTTAGAGCTATTTAATGTATACTATCGAATGCATAATAACCATAATCTAGAGCATCATAAATGGTATAAGTCATCACTCTTCTGCCTTTCTTTTATCCCAATTTATTTAGGGTCGGCATAGCACGTATAGATAGACAGCATGTATGTTTAAATATACAGGGTGTAACCGAACCCTTCGCGAAGCCGTCAACCAAGCATTCTGTATATCAAACTTAAGTAAACCTACGCAAAAATTATTGCTGAGGAACGACTATTTTTTTGGGGTGAAAAATCACGTTTTACGGTAAAACTCAATGTAACGCACTCAAAACATTGTGCTAATGGATGCTTTGAATAGTAAACAGGTCATTGAGGTAGTTAAAGTTAATTTATAACCTTAAAAAATAGTATTAAAAAAAAAACACTTTGACCTCAAATATCTCCGTAACTAAAAGGTATGGTCCAGAACAAAAAAATGATCGCAATGACGGGGAGAACAAGTGCCTTTCGGCTTCGTTAAGGGTCTTTTTACACCCTTTATTAATCATCTCAATAGTCTCAGTATTTCCTAATGATAATTTGGATGAATAGTCTAAAACATGGTGTTATGACCGTGTTACTTAATGATAAATAGTTTACTGTTGCATTCAAACTATACGTAGGTGCTACGCAACGATACATAGTATCACTAACATACAATGCACGCGCTATGCTAATTAGTTCAGGTCGAAATGGTAATGAGTTAGAGGTCAACGGTGATAGCTACATTACGTAGTTTTGGGCACCTAAACGTTAATTTGTATGGACTATTACATTAACTGTTGGCACTGAAGTAGAGAAAACAATGGTTAAAAATGATACTTGGTAAATAGTAGGGAATTAGGTATCTACAGACATATATTTTATCCTTTTTTGAGACGACATGCAAATAGAAGTCACACGTCGTGGGCTTCACAGTTCCTACACAGGCGCTTAGCTTTGCGTAATTCATTGCTTCTCTATTGCTCTAAAACGGTGAAGAAAAACATCGTGAAGAAACAGGTATACGGGGTGTAACAGAAAGGGTATAGTCATACTATATAACTATCAGCTGTCCCATACTAAATTTCAATACCTACTCGATCCAAATGTATGGGACAGCTGTTAGTTTTAAACGCATTTACGATATTGGACCCATGGAGGAAGTTATTCAGTTTGATGGTCTGGAGCATATCCTTTCATATGACTACGCCCTTTCTGTTACACTCAGTATATCCTAGAACCAAAAAATCTAAGAAGTGTGACTCCTCCAGCCCAGTACTCAGCCCGCGTGGTGGATTTACAGCGAGCGCTCGGAATCTCGTAATAACAAAAAAAAATTGCAAATAAAATTGCTTTTCGACTTATCGGGATACTGCACTATCTCCATGTATTCTTCTTTGATTTTTTCATCCAGATTCATATAAAATGTTCTAAGCATCGTAATTCATACAAAGGCAAGTCCCACATCCTGGATTCTCTCATCAACCGATGGATTCATCTTTATATTCCGTTAAATAAATAAACGTAAATGATAAATTCTGTTTCATATTTCATCATCTCATATAATTTTGATAAGCTGGTCCATTCCCCAGGTCCCACCTCGCGCCACGCCCGAGGCCAGCATGCTGAGCACCTTGCGGCGCGGGTTCCAGCAGGCGTTGAAGAAGCGGCCCCTGCTCACCAATGTGACGGTGTACGCCAGCTTCTACATGGCTGCGGAAATCTCGCAGCAGACCTACAACAAAATATATTTGGTGAGTACTACTTCGTGATATAGGCGACGAAATTGAATATTTAATACTACCTGTTGGTACAGACGCAAAATCAAGCTACACAAAACTGTAAAATTTTCCCAATCAACCTTGAACCTAATGCCTTAGTGGTAAAGTTGAAAATATTTTAAAGAAATTTGACAGATTGTAGTAGCTTGATGTGCTGGCGTCCGTACTTTGCCGCCGCGCTGTCATTTGTATGTAGCGCACCTGAGGCTTAAGACAAATGTCACTTAGTGTGGCTTTTTAAGGTTCCATAAATAAATGGCAAAGAAGCAACCCTTATAATTTCGTCATGTCCCGCTGTTTGGCTGTTCGGATGTCACACATTTGACACTGAGATTATGAGACATCCAACAATTAAATTTTGAAAAATAATAATTGTAAAAGTGTATTCCGTCAATATGTGCACCGCTAAACAGTACAATATAATACAGTGCAATTATTTCGTGAAATTCCGATTTAAAAATATTTCTGGGAGCCCCCCCCCCCTCCTCTCTCCTCATTCTTCGTCGAACGACGTATGTCCATACTTGTTATTTCCGTAGTTCGACACGCACTTGGCCGGTTTTAGGGTTCCGTAGCCAAATGTCAAAATCGAGATTATTTGCACTGTACTGATGAAAATTGAAAAAGACGTTTAATCTGTGCACCGCTAAACAATGATGTAGGTAGGTAGTGAAATTACGAACAAGATAAAGGAACGCAGTAATAATTTGGTTTTTGAGAAACACCATAAAAAGCAACAGTATTTTTACTTGAATACATCACTAGATTAAAATTAAATATTAGTTACTTTGTTTAATATAATATGGCAGGTCAAATATTTTAAAATGACTCTGTTCTGTAAAGATTTATTAAGGATATTTCAACATTAAATATTAAATTATCTCCAATAATCAAATTATTTTTTCTAAAAGTGTAAAGAAAATTGACGAAACTAACAAAAATATTTTGGCAGCGGTGGGATTCGAACCCACGCCTCCGAGGAGACTGGTGCCTTAAACCAGCGCCTTAGACCGCTCGGCCACGCTACCACTGACACTAACAGACGAAAATATCGGTCAATATCTCTGCGTGATGACGTCATAGCTCGATGTTTACATATCGGTACCATACGTTACAGGAAGTTGATATAATATCCAACTTCATTGAGTATATATCTACATGTACTCCATATATAAATTTATGTGTCGACGACGTCGAGTGCTATTTATAGTGCTAGGGAGTGCATGTTGATTGATCTTGTAACCACAGACCTTGTCCTGGCCTCGCGTGGTATATAACGGTCCATTTCCTCTCGCACACAGATGCCTGAGTCCCAGCATTGGGAATATTATAGGCTGATAATGTATTATTTTGGCTGATAAAGCATTATTTGTTATGTTACAGCCCCATAAGCCGGACTACGACATCCCATCGGCGGTGCGTATTACAGCTGTAGGCACAAGTCTTTACGCACCCACTTTATATTATTGGTAGGTGAAATGACCGTTTATTCATAGTAAATATTATATACATTAATAAATTAAAATAACCTATATTAACTAACTAACTTAAAAATAAACTTAAAAAATGGCTTTTACCTTGGCCAAAGGCTTAGCGTTGCCATACAACGTGGCAACGCCGCCAGTCTTTTGGGTACATTACCAGTTGACTACGTTGAGGAGGAGTTTTTTGACGCCATTTTTTAAGTTTATTTTTAAGTTAGTTAGTTAATATAGGTGAAATTATACGTGAATATATATACATATTATTATTTTTATATATGTTATATTAGTGCTCGTGACTGAACATTGAGATTCTTGATGAATTTTTATTGTTCTTACCCGACTTCTTTATTAATGTGTTGCTGTATGATGTAGTGCTCGCATTTCTGTTCAGTTAGGGTTTCAGGTTAAATCGTAGAGTTTTCTGTATTATTTCATTTTTCCTTTATTTATATCTTTACAAATCGATTACATTTTTAAATAATCCTTAGAAAAAACAATATAAAAAAATAATTAAAAATATAAAAAATTGTAGCCCACCGGTATCGGGAACAAGGTCCAAGCTACCGGCGGTCGGGGCTCCAGAGAGAGGAACCTCCTAACAATATGAGCCGTGTCTAGGAGTACTGCCATCATTTTCTTATTCTTATTATTTGTATGTAAGGTTCATTATGTAATGTTCTAATCAAATGCATCATTTGTTTACCTACAAAATATTCAGCGTACATAAATATTACAGGTACAAATTCCTGGATAAGAAATTCGTCGGGACAGCTGTCAAAACGGTGCTGACAAAAGTAGCATGTGACCAGTTTTTAATGACGCCCACGCTGCTGGCGTTGTTCTTTATAAGTAAGTCTTTATTTTATGTATTCTACCTAACATAATATCGTATCTTACTTACTATTATATATGCGAAAGTTTGTGAGGATGAATGGACGGATGTTTGATACTCTTTCACGCAAAAACTACTGAACGAATTTTGATGAAATTTGGCACACAAATAGTTTATAACCTGGATTAACACTTAGGATACTTTTTATTCCAGTACTAAGTTCCCTTAGGATAATTTTCGACTTACAAGTGTACAGAAACGGACATAGGGTTCATCTTTCATCCCGAAAAAGAGTACTGTTCCCGAGGAAAACAACAATAACGTTCTTATGATAATAGATGGCGCCACGTGTCTTTCGAATCATGACTGAATTATATTATCAGAGTACAACCCGAATTGACTGTCAAATTCTAAATTAACTGGAGCGAAGCCGCCGTCAAAAGCTAGTGATTAAATATTGCATGATATTAATATAATTTATAGCCTATAGCACCCACGAATAATGAAGGTAGCTTCCTACTAGTGAAAGCATTTTTAGCTCTTTTATAATAAACCTCTTTTGTAAAGAAGTAAAGATTTGAAAATAACATGAATAACTGAATTGATACCTACGCTGAGATAATGCTGAAAGTAGGTCATTATAACTTGCCATTACGACATGAAATGAAAGAGAGCAGAAATAAGCTGAAATACTTTTGTAGAATCCTCGTTCTACTATAATTATTGAATATTCATGAGGTACTTCTTATGTATGAGAATGTAGGTGTTACGTAATGTGGCCCTTTGTATTTGATAACGAGTTATTACTGACGAAATTTTAATTAAAATTATATTGCTCTCTCTCACAGAAGTAATTATGGAAATACTAGCTTTTACAGCGGCTGCTCAGAGGAGCTCAGATATTGTTTCAAGGGAATGTACTACTGGGTAAAAAGTAGAAATAAAACGGATATCCCGTAACTATCCGCTTTCCGGATAATTTTTACTATCCGGCCGGATACCAGATAGTAAACCACTATCCGGGCGGATACTGATGAGCTTATGAATGATGGCCGAATATCCGGATATGCCGAATATCCGGCCTCGAAGTTTGCCGTATTATCAGGTATCCGGCCAAATTGCTATCCGCTTCATCTCTAGTAAAAAGTACCCGTTGTATATCATATCCCAAGTGATGGTCTTTCATGGTCAAATCCATTCAGCTGTTAAGGCATGAAAAGATAACGATAACAGATAGAGTTACTTTCGCATGTGTCATATTAGTACCTATTGATAAAAGTGGCTTAACAGAGACTTTTCTTTTTACAGCTCTAGGCGTTCTAGAAAAAAAAGAAGACATTTTCGAGGAGCTTCGCCACAAGTACAAAAAGTCGTTTATAGCAAATCAGTCATTCTGGATCCCGACGCAAACTATCAACTTCTTTTTCATACCTCCTCATATGAGAGTAATATATGTGGCTGTAGGCTCATTCATCTGGATCAATGTCTTGTGTAGCATCAAACGGCAGAAGATTGCCACCTAGTAGCTGTTGGGGCTCCAACGGCTACAACCTAGATATAGATAGATTAGGTTTTGGTAAGTTTCAGGTACGGTTGTTGTAAGTACCTGTAGGTGAACGTGTGATGATAAAAGTGTAAAATATTGTAAAGCTTAATGTACGCGTATAGACACTGCACCGGATCAAAACGTCGTGTCAACTCGAGCCTTTTTCCTTTCTCGTGAGGTTAGTGCCTAACCAGCTGTCAAAGTTTTTATGCCACCCATGGGCCTCTGACCTGGCTTTACATGCCGTCGAGAAGTATCTCTCAGGCATGCTGGTTTCCTCTCGATGTTTTCCTTTACCGAAGCAAGTGATAATTATACAATAAGCACATGAATCCGAAAAATCAGAGATGCTTGTCTTGGGTTCGAACTTGAGGCCTATGACTTGACAGTATGACGGTCACACCAGTAGGCTACCTGGAACCGTTGTTTCAATTACACTCCTCACTGCAACGCACCCTAAGCATTGTCACGGCCTCGCCTCGGATTGGGATTAGTTCCAAAAAAAAAAGTGAGATGAAGCCGATCCGGGTAGCGAGTATACATATGGTATGAGCCTTAGCCATCAGCGGGTTTGAATTCTTGTACGAATTACTAGGTGATTTTCCGAAAATTCCGACACAATCTTCTATCGCCCCTTTATATTTTTACACTATTGTCGTCACTATTGTACGAGTATATATTACAGGCATATACAACATTATTTTTAGTTTATGCGAAACCTGAATATAGTTTGTTCAGAATAAGTAACTTTAAACCATGTTATATTTTGTCCCAAAAATATTTAAAAAGTTACAAGTTGGACACCGAGCGACACTAAGTACCTATCGCAATCATTTAGGTACCTACTGCCAAATTATTATTATCAATGAGCTCAAGACGACGCTAGAGGCACGCGCCCGGTGGAACCGCGTGGAGACCACGTTTTAGTGCGGACAACTATGTAACAGAACAGGCTTATAACTTTGTGATTTATTATGATACAGTTTTGAAATTTTGTACATAGATTCTTTACATAAAAATACTAGACACGTGTTTCAGGTTTCGCATATACTAAAACTAATGTTGTATACTATCAGTAATTGCACTGGTTCCTTATATAAATGTGACAATAATAAAAGAGTGCCCTCCCTGAGCTTAGAATTTAAATAAATGTCCCAATATGTGGGTATTTAATCTTTCTAAAAGATTTAGGTAGGCTAAGTTCATTTAATGTTGGATACTATTTTTTATAATTTATAAGCATTAAAGTAATTTTATGTATGCTATTTCGAAGCAGCTATTTATACCTGCATTACAATTAAATTGATTTCAAGATTGGTTTAAATTATTCAAATCATAACTGAGTAAGCAGAATTTCCGGTAGATAGGTCTATTGTTAAATGCCTATTATTTTATTTACTTGTTCTGTTTAGGCGTGCCAAATAAAACTTTTATTTAAGACAATGTGTTAGTTTAACATCTATATAACAATAAAATGGATCATGGTTTCCATTCCATCTGGCCCGGAATTAACTGTTCAATGAGAGCCTTCAGTTGCATATTTTCAAGAAATAGCAGGTTGCATTTGCGTATCTGAAAATATGAAACACAATATTATATAAACAATATAAATACCAAACCAGCACGCGTGGCATGACCATTGTGGAAACGGGTTTTGTCGACGGAAGAATCGACAAAAAGACAGATTGTCTGGCGATGTTAAAAATGTAGAAAAGGAATGTCTAAAGGAATTCTATTCTTGAGTCAACAAACGACAACAGCGTCAAGCATGATAACAATTTTTGCTCTACTTTTTTCATTTCTACATTTTTAACATCGCAATGCTTATACGATATAATTCATTCCACAATCTGTCATTTTGTCGATTCGTCCGTCGACAAATCCCGTTTCCACGGTGGTCATGCTACGCGTCCAGGTTGCTCCATGCTCGGGCAGAAGACATGTCGAGCTGTATACATAGAAAGAGCTTTGGATATTCTTGGTAGAATAGAGATGGAATTGGTCATGCTACGCGGGCTGGTGCAGGAGTAGTAAGAATGTATACAGAACGCTTTGTGCTACATGCTGCGGCTACGTGCTACGCGCTACATGCTGCGGCAACTTACTTCATAAAGCAGGAGAGCAGCATCAGAGTCGCTTTCCTTGGCCATACAAGCCTCGAGCCGTGTGTCGAACTTCATCCGCGCACGAGTTGTGGCATCCATCATGGCTTGCAGAGATCGCCTCATGCTCATCAGCTGATCTTTGTACCATTTCTTCTAATTTTAATACGTGTACATGAGAAAAACCTAGACTTCAGAAACAGGGCGTTAATATGACATTAAGTTTTATGAAGACAAAGCTCGGTTTTGTAGACCATCATCTCTGTTATTGTGATCTGCTCTCTTTTGAAAGCTCAATTTTGCATATTAACGCCTGATGGGTTGGAGGATGGCTACCTACATTACTCATTGTAACAAGTGTTATCAGGAGGAAAACTAAATAGTGAGGAGATCAGGAGACGAGTTGCTGGGGAGTTTGAAGCACCATTTCTTCTCAGATGAAACACTCAAACGGATTGAATTTTAAACACTGTTTTAAGCTTTCACGGTTTACAACTAAACTTATATCGGGAGCTCAAAATAATGTACAATCACGAACGATATCCCATAAGTGACAGTATAAGTTTAGAGTGAATTATGTTATGCGTTTTTCTGAACGAGCACCTAATCTTACTGCTGTAGTTTTATTATAATCTAAGTACACATACTTGCACCTTCCCCTTCTGTTTGAGCGCTAGATACTTCTCGCCAACAGTGAGCAATGTGTAGTGCGCATGCGCGAGATGCTCCTGAGTCGAGTTGACGCGCTCCTGCCATTGTTGCAGTCGTTTGTCGCGCATACCGACAGCGTAACATTGCTCATTATACGCTTTTAACAGAGTTCTGTAGCGCTTCGCTAGCTGTTCGTATCTAGAAAATTATATATATTTTCCTTAAATGTTGCATTTGAAACACTTAAGGTGCTTGTCCGAAGACGCTGCGGAAACGTCGCCTTATCGCAATTACAGACCGCAGTGATAAACGGTGACAGCGTGCCACGGAAAGTACGCCAAGCCGTTGGGCCCGGCTGTCATTTGTAGATCCTTGACAGTCGTTATAGTTAGTCAGTGGCTCGAAAGTCTGACAACCAGTAATATCAAGATCTTACACAGTACCAACTGGGTTGTGGAGATCAGAATTCATAGGCAGTCACTCCATGTAAAATTCTGATATACAGCTGCATCCGGTTAGACTGGAAGACGACCCCAAGCAAATGGCTAGGCAGATGATAAGTGACACACGGTGACAGGCATCAATATCTCCTTCAGGAGCGTTTTTATAAAGTTACCAAGGATATAAACCAGTCGTGTCGTTTAAGTCTGTTATTGTGTCGCCTTCGGAAGAGCATACTCACCCATTTATTGTTATTTTTGGTGGATTCATTCTAAAATACGTACTGATATTGCAGACAAATAATGCTCATAGAGGACCAGGTGTCTGTGTATTCATCTTGATTCTCCGTCGACTTTGTGTTAGTTGTGCCTGTTAAAAAGGGCAAAAATTAATTTACTTAAGAACCTATGTAAAAACCTGCACAGGTGGAGATTCATTAATGACTCAGCCCTGAAGTGTCCGCGGCAAATCGCCGCTCAGCGGACAGACCTCCGGCGCGATCTCATGGTGACATGGAGAGAGCGACTGTCGCAACCCCGTGCAGGGCACGCCACCATAGTAGCGATAAGTCCCCTCTTTGAGGAGTGGCTAGAGAGGCGCCACGGCGCCCTCACCTTCCGCCTGACGCAGGTCCTCACCGGACACGGTTGTTTCGGGAGGTTCCTGCACCGAATCGGGCGGGAGGAGACGCCCGGGTGTTTCCATTGTGAGGATCGTCCGGAGGACACGGTGCAGCACACTGTGGAGGCCTGCCCTGCTTGGGCGGAGCAGCGCCGTGTCCTCGTAGAGGCGATTGGCGGCGGCGACCTCTCGCGCCCGGCCCTGGTTCAAGCCATGGTCCGGAGCGAGAGGGAATGGGAAGCCGTCACCTCCTTCTGCGAAGCAGTCATGCTAGTGAAGGAGGTGGCGGAACGTGAGAGGGAAAGAGCCTCACGTCCCAGCCGCCGCGGGAGACGCCCTGGGCGTCGGGGGTCACGTGGTGGCCCCCGGCCACCGTAGGCGCGGGCCTGTGGACGGCGAGTTATGGGCTAGCTCGCCGTCCGGCCGTCTTATGACGACAGGCCGTGTCGACGGCGCGTTCGTGTTCCACGCGCGCCTCAAAGAGATGTCAGCAACCACGCAGGGGCCCGCACGGGCCGATGCCTGCCAGGGCTGCGGGACTGTTCGAAAGAGATACCGCGGCCCTGGAACACAAAGGGCAAAGAAGGAACATGGATGGGTTTTAGTCAGTACAAGTCTGACACTCCCTTCCGCTCCGCCCAGAGCGGGGGGGGTCATTTGATGATTTCCCATCCTAAAAAAAAAAAAAAAAAAAAAAAAAAAAAAAAAAAAAAAAAGCCCTGAAGTGTGCTGTTCCACAAACAATGGGGCACTTAATATCCTGTCCTGTTGCTTTTGTCAATACGAGAACAGGGTGACGCTACTGAAGGCGCCAAACTCGTGGCTCTATTCTGGGCCGACACAATTTAAATTACCAACGACGCGTTAAAAAGATATTTAATCTGTTGAACATGTTTGTCTAAGCTGAAGCATAAAAGCAGAATCACTGTCATCATCATCTACGTCAAAAGACTTCTGGACAAAGGTCTCCCTTGCATAGCACCACTCCCATTCATTTCCGATCACAAGGTTCAAATTAGTTTCACCATTAAGTCCGGAATAACCCACTGCTGGGTACACCTCATCCCTTCTTGCTTCTGCCATACCATTCCCGGTTCTGTGCGCCCTCATCTAGTGGTAATGTCCCGCGACTTAGGCCTATCTTTGCAATATTTTTTAGCAATGACATCAACTTCTATATTTAAAAACTTACTAGTAGTATTAGAGCACTTGAAACTCTTTCCCTCTGATTCACTCCCCCACCAATTATTGACGCCATGCGAGTGTTTGTGAGAGCCCTTACACTCCAGCAGCTTCTGTTCATACTCGTTCGACTTGTTGATACTGAGCTCCAGACAACCAAGCGTTTGCCGAACGTTTTGAACACTGTTCATTAAGTTCTTTTGGTGGCTTTTCAGCTGGGGGAATAGTTTATGATGAAATCAATTAACTCCAAAACTCTAAATCATCGTTGGACTTAGCCAAGTATACGAATGGTGGAATACACACTGTTGGCCGAAGACTCGATATTATCCTACGCGTAGGGGAGAGCGGGGTTGGAAACTCCCGGGGAAGTTCCGAGAGCAATAACTTTGTAAGGAAAAGAGATAGGGATACATCTGAAAGGTGTCGTTAAAACTCCAGGTGACGCGCCTCACTGGTAGATTTTTTTGAGGTAGGTTACTTAAGGACACTAGAGATAGATGAGTAGGTATATTAGAGGAAGTATGTAGTGGCGCCGGTTACAGAAAATTTAAACGGCATCGTCTTGCTTGGTATGTGATAGGGAGGGATGAAGCGCATGTAAATAGCTAAATATTTAGGAATATAAATTTTGATGTATGGAGAGGGAGAGGAAGACCAAAGTTAAGATTAATGAAAGAAAAAGGAGTGAATATTAAAGTGAGAAAATAGAAGAAAAAATTATAGATCCTACGATCCTAGAATCCTAAGAAACTTACGGCAAAATTGTTCACAGCAAAACTCTTAACGTGACCAGGAGAAAACAAATCGTTGCGTATTTTTACACCTTGCATGTTTCACTCGATATAAAAATCCTGTAAAATTCCTCGAAACCAATCAACCAAATCTGTCTATTTATGATGCTCTTTAAATCTGTCAGTTAGTTATGACAAGACTACCAGTATTTTAATTTTATATGATGTTCTGTGGACAAGACAATATTATTTTACGTACCTACGCACTGACAGGTGCCTTGCTCAGCGCCTAAAGACAAAATCTAAGCTAGGATACACGGTGGCCACTCCGAGAGGTGACTAACGAAGGCGCCAAGTGCGCATTGCGGCTAGATTCGAAAATTCTAGAACTTAGGCAGATGTGTACCTAATAGAACACCCACATTTCGCCAGTTATGTTTAAGTCCCATGTAATAGACGGCGAACCTATTGCCGTCAACCAGGCACGTCGACGACTCGCAGGTAAATGAAAATATGGTTAAAATCGGTGGCGTGCCCAAAATATTGTGTCGCGTGCCATTGGTTCGCAATCCCTGCTCTAGGCGCTAAGAGCAAGGCACCTGTCAGTGCGTACGTAGCATAAGTTGAAAATTGACAAACGGCTGCGTGCTCTTTTGGCGCCTGAATAACATAGATACGAATTGGAAAATATTTTAAATTATCTGTGGATATCGTATAGAAAAAACAAAATGGTGGTATTTAGTTCTTCCGATAAAGGCGACCAAAGAGTAGAATACTTATACCAAACGAAAGGCGACGTGCCAAAAAAACCATGTACAACTAGTTTGTTAGGGTGTTACCACACCATCGGATTAGTCGAAAGAAACTATCGACCGACGTCGACTAATCCATTTTGCCATCGATGCGATCGATTGGTTCTGACACTCTTATTTTTAAGTTCCGAAAGGTTCAAATAAAATTAATTTGTAATTCATCATATGGTTTATTCAACTACAACAAAAAGCATAACGTTTAATAACTAAATCAGTCTAAAAATATTCTCCTGCGTTACGACTACAACGACTCAAATATTTCATCTAAAAGGTTTAAAAATTATACTACGATTCGTGCATTTATTGCTTAGTGCATAAATCAACGTCGGCTTTACGCGTTAACTCGTTTTGTACTTCATTGCGTAATTGCAGGTTTTATAATATATTCTTTTCACAACAGCAAATATAAATAGTTCATTTTAAATAAACGTTGAAATAATAAGTAAATATTTCTATGTAGTAACTTTCAATTCACATTATTGCATTAAAATATACAAAACAAGTAAACAGTAAAGTATTATTACTTGCGTTAGGTATTGAATGAATACTACAATAAACATTCTTGTAAATTTTCTTATGTACAAAGGAAATAAAACCAATATTCCAAAGATTTGTACACGACGAATAACATGATTAAATTGATGTAAAGTAACTAGTCTGGCCATAAGATCTGCTACAAATAAATTAATTGTAGCCAATGAATGAAAAAACACTTTCATTTGTTGCCTACAATCTATTTTTGAATGTAAACCTATGTAGGAACATATTAAACATTATGAGCATATAGCATGGTTTGAATTGGTTATTTCCTACGGAGAAGAACCTGCAAGAAACTATTATATCTCATATTTAAAAATATTTCAGTATACAGCGTGGAATTTTCAATGCCGCCTGGAGGAAAAGTACTCTCAATACTGGAGATAGAAAATTTTACTCAAAGGAAACATTCCTTCATTTATAAAAAGAAATAAATCTGCATTCAAAGATTTTCGAAAATTCGCTTGAACCGGCTAAATTCCGCAAAAATAACACCCTGTGCTTTTATGGCATTAATCGATATCAATCAAGGGATCAAATCATAAGGATCAAATCTCTCTAACAAACATGATAAATTAAATGAAAGGAAAACCATGAAATCTTAACTTATTTTAATAGAACAAAAAAAAGGGTAAACTAACTAATTAGTTGCCCAAAATGAGCTCCATTTTGTTGGATACAAAAATTTATTCTATAAAGGAATTCATTTTCCGTAACTTTTAATTGCGAGGTGTAATGAATATTGAAAAACGTATTGCGAACGTATTGAAAAATTCCACCCTGTATATCCTAATTATGTTGTCATATTTGTCTAAATACTTAAATATAGGAGGACAGTGTGGACGTGCCAAGTAGGCATGGAGGACATTGTTAAATTATTGACACCGAAGTGGAAAAAAATGGTATAAAAACTTCAATTTCCTTTTTTTTTTTTCAGAAAATTAATTATAACATAAAATATGTTATATTCGACGTAATCCTTTTAATTCTATAGTTCTTATACAGTATTATTGTAAAGATATTTAAGGCCAGACTAGGTCACCAATATTGTTCTGGAAGACATTGTTCAGCCTCTAGCATGAGAAGCTTGGCATAACACAAATAAACATTGAAAACAAGTACTTAACATTACACAACAATAACAGTTACATTTTTTGTAAAAAGCTATTTTTCACAAGAATTTCGAGTACTTATAACATATGTTCACAGGAACTTTGGGTTAGTTTATAATGTTTTAAACTTGAGTCGCCGAAATTTAGGGGCAAAACAAGGCGACCACAAATTGATTTAGAGTTGACTAAGTGATAGAACCATATGAATAAAGCTACAGCTGTCTGACATCACAACTTTATTGTTAAGTCAAACAAAAGGCTCAAAGAAATATTAAATACAAGTAAAATAAACTATAAAGGTGCTTAGCTATGCGCTATTAACTCGTGTCTGTACATACTTACAAAACAAATACAAAATATTAACCAAATGGACCCCTTGGTTTACCTAATTGTTGCTTTACAACGAAAAGCATGTGAAGCAAAACATTGAATATGTATGACAATAATACTCAAGTACATGATTTGGTTTTTAAGTAACATGAGGACCTCCACATATTTACAATTTAACAATATTTCGACTGTTGCATAACAATTTATAATACTGTTTATACTATTGCTGTATTTAGGCACTTTAAAGTATGGTTGCAATACAAATGATTGCAAAAAGGCATTATTTGATATAAATATAAAGTAAAATAGCTGCAAAACTGTAATGTTATTTATTACATAACATGTGACTAAAATCGTGATGGTAACATTCAATAATATAAAGACAGTAGAACAAAGCTACTCACTATTAAGTAATTATATAAACATTTTGGCTCATATAGATTTGGCAAAAAACTATGTCAAACTTCTTATGGTGTCTTAACATGGTCATATTATAACATGATAGGTACTCTTTGGTATACAGTTGCTTCGAATTCGAAATATATCATTTTCATCAACAAAAACCATAACATTCACACAGATCAACAATCTTAAAGAATATTGGTTCACAGAATCATTGCAAAGAAATTGAGCTTTTGGAAAAATTTACTTACGATATGACATAACTACTGAGATCCACAATCAACTGTAGATTACTTAACTTTTTTTTAGAAATTCTTACTCTTTCTCTTCAATCCTCCATAAAAAAGGGAGGTATAAATTATTGTTCATTATCTGATAGTCAAGAGCCTTAATTAATCTATCACTAGAATAGGCTCTCATTAAGTGCTGGGTGGGACAAAGGTTTAATGTCATACTTTTGGACATGACTCGTAATGTTAGGAGCTTTCTCCTTTGAGCTCTGACCACTAGTAGCCACAACCCACTTCCCAATTGTATTACTCTCATTACTTTCAATAAGAATTGTTTGCAGAATATAGATTAAAAAAATGTGTTACGATCTTGACATTGACCTCAGGTTAAAGTTTTCAATTAGAACCAGATGTAACAGTATAAGCAAAGATTCATCACATTCATCATCTCAAAACTAGTACCTAATTCAGTTAAATGGACAAAACATTTGCTTCCTGTTTGTTGTCAAGAGCAATTTGATGTTACAAGGTACAGTTTAAATAAAAATTTAGTAAACTACAGATGATTGTGACTTACGCTACCGCCAACTTTTATGTTTCCACATCTTTTTATTAAACACTGTGAGCTCAGAGGGAGTTGGTGATGTTTTGGAACAGTCTCTTGCCCCACCATGTCTCCAGGTCGAATGGCTTGAAGTCACGCAGCACCGGGCTAGGCGCGTCGTCCTGGTAGTACAAATTGGACAGAGGGGGTGATGAGCTGCCAGAATCTGGAAAAATATTTAAATAATATAAGTTATTTTTCAGTGAAGGTCTCATGACAGACCTCGTAAAAGATACGAGGGCAAACCAACAACCAATGATCCACATTAGAAATGGATCCTGGATCGGAAAAACTGAAACTCAAGGGGATAGGCCTTTGCTTAACAGTGGGATGATGCAGGGTTATATTAACAAATATTTATATTCTTTAAAAGAATCTACTACAGATAAAATTTGTGTATTTTTGTTACATTTTCAGTTTTGTCTTAAAAATATGACAAACTTTCTCTTTCATTTCCTTACAAGATGTAATCTATACTAATATTATAGAGATAGATGAAATTTGTTTGTAAGTTTGTATGTAGGGTGTAATCTTCGCAACTACTTATCTGATTCCGAAAGTTCTTTCAATAATGGGAAGCTACATTATCCCAGAGTGTTGTAGGCTACATTTAAAATGTTCCCGTGGGTTAATTTCCGTTCATAACGGGAGCGAAGGCGCAATCAAGCTTGTGTTACATAAACTCATAACAATTTATCAAACTGTTGTGATACCGTGTTATCAATGCTACAAAATCTTGGTTTTTCAATAAGTAGGTACCTTATACCAATGTGTAATGCTATTCAATTGAAAATGGAACAGTAATTGCTACTGTAAGCCTTGCACTTTAAGTGACCTTAATTGATTCATAAAGCAACATGCATTCATAGACAAGTAGGTCACCATAAATCAACATGGACATCTCAATGTTGATTCAATAGACAACTGAAAGAGTATTGTATTCAGTGAAGGTTTATCTCAATTGCATGATAAATTTAATGTGATTGTGGATGAAGTCATCATCATCACCATCATTTCAGCCGAAAGACATCCACTGCTGGACATAGACCTCCCCCATGTGTCGCCACATTGACCGGTCCTGTGCGACTCGCATCCAGCGGAACCCCGCAACCTTCACCAGGTCATTGGTCCACCTAGTGGGAGGCTTTCCAACGCAATGTCTTACGGTTTGCGGTCGCCACCCCAGAAATTTTCAGCCCCATCGGCCAAAAAGATGATGATGTGGATGCAGTGACTCTTAAAAAAATAGTCTACAGTATAGTAGAAAGCTTGATAGATACACCTTATCATTATCAACTTTTTGGCCCAATTATGTTAAAACATAGGCCTGTACAACTTTATGAACATTTATTACAAACTGATGATTGTTATGTTTCACATGGCAAAATAGGAACAACCATTTTGGATAGAACTATAAACATTGAATTGGCAGGATGAAGAATTATTGTTTGTTTATTGAGTAATAAAGATAAATCACTTCTGTCAATGGTTGTTTGGATGTCACAACCAGTGTGACCTTCACATTTAAAAACTACCAACTGAACAAATATAGTTACAAGTTGATACTTACCATTTGTACTTGTAGGTGTTGAGGGCTCACTCTCTCCATATGCTGACTGTGTCCAAGCTTAAATCATACATATTAATATCATATTCCTTGCTTTCCGAAAGTTTCTAACCAAAATTATGATAAAGTTTATAAAAGTAGGTACTAAAGACAACTTACTCTCATGGATAAATCTGATGATTTCCTCATGTTGCGGCGTGATCACATGGTGCTGTATTCTTTGGTGCACTGTCTTTTTACCATTGGAATGAAATGTAGGCTTGGGCATGCTGAAATTTGAACCATCCAATAAGATTCATTTTGTAATCATATTAATCGCGATAACGCGAGTTGTGACTTTATTTAAACACTCTTGTCTTTCTTTTAGCATGACAACAAAGTTTAGCATGCTAAATTTCTTGAAACTGATCAACAAAGTATACATCTTTAGCCGAAGAGGTTATGTAAAAACAGTGATGAAATCTGTAATACCACTACGAAATGTACGCTTTTATTAAACTTACTTGATAATCTCTCCATTATCAGACTCTGAAGATTTTCTATTGTGATCTTTGCGGCTATCCAATCGTTCCAAGTTCTGTGAGAGGCCTGTAAATGAAAAATAATAGGAAACGATATTTTCATCTCACATGATCACTGACAAGTTCGAACTTTATTTTCTAAACAAATTAGTTAACACGTCAGAGCTACCTCGTCGAGTTTTGGCTACAATTTTGCTGGGTCCCTTAGAAACAGTATACATTTTAAAATTTCACTCAGAAATTAAAAAAATAAACGTAAAAATCCTACAGGAATATTACGAGACCAACTTTGAACACTAAACATCGAGTTGCCAACTAAAAAATGAAATATGTACATGTTACCAGCCATTTGGTAATTTAATTAACATTATTTTTATTTTATAACATTCATGTATTTTATATTTTTTTTCTTTTGCCCGAATATAAGTTTTGGTAAGTAGATTTTCTTTTTACAAAGAGTTAAAATGCGTGTTCTGTGGTAGGCTCATTTAGCGCATATAGCACCACTGTCACTTCTGTCTACCATTTTAGTTTAAGAACAGCGACACAAGATGGCGTCGAATACAAATTGTCATCACGCCTGTATTTTTCTGAAGGGTTGAATAGAGATAATGATAGTAAATGGCCAGTTCCATTTAAGTTACGGGGCGGGCCTTACTTCCGACTTTTTTACCCTTCGTACAATTTGATTCGAACCCACAACAAAGGCTCTTAGTTTTAAACACGTAGGTATTGAGGGTTCTCGCCGATAAGTAAGCTCTTCCGATGCCTTTAGCCACTGAGTAAATGAGGAATAACATGTTGCTATGATACGCCAGCGATTTCCGGACTGTCCAAATACCGACACGATTAGTCATTCGGCTGTCAGCTACTTACCGTGGAATATTTCCCCCAGGAAGTGACGCCCTTACGTAAGCCCATATATCATGGAGGAAGCAACTGTGAAATGAATGCTTTGATGTTAATTGAGTGCGGTAACTTTCAATCAATCGCCAGGGAAGGAAGTAATGAGTAAAGACATGCACGTATAGATTAAAAAGTAGGTAGGTAGGTACTTACTTAGGTTGAAATTCCGGTACTTTCAGAGGTATTGCCGATATGAGTGCGTGATTGTTTACTGCAATTGTGTAAACGATCGTTAAATTCCATTTTTGCCTCTTTTCCAGTTGCACTCTCGGCTCCAATGCCTATATATGTATTTACATATTTGCACTATTTCGAGTCATAGGTATTAGGTAGGTTTACACGTTTCACAGACTCACAGTCCATAACTCTTATCCGACTGCTGCAAAGTCAAGAAAGAAGGCACTGTTTTCACTACTGTTCTGTGAGAATAACTTAGCCTACAACTGTATCAATCTACGCACTAAAAACAGAGTTAAGGTGGCTCCTCTCCTTTTTTCCTCGACAGCATAATCAACCTGTAATGTCCCCCTGCTGGTACACATTCCTCCTCACAAGGAGGCCGTAGATCGTTATCCACCACGCGAACACAGTAGGATGTGACTTGCTTTCGAATTTTTAGTTCACCTTTTCGGAAACCGAAGTAGCTTATTTATTAACATTAACAACAAAGAAAAAAACAACAAACAAGCCAACGAACAAGAAAGAGGGTAGACCGATTTGTCTGCTCATAAACACCCACCCGCAATAACTTCAGTTTATCCGTGATCATGGTGCTTGCAACAGCGCCGAAATATCGGGAACTCAAAACAAATAGGTACCTAGTAAACATGATAAAAATATCCCGTTTTCAGTGTTAATGATAATGTTAGTGGAAAAAGTAACTTGTCTTCTGGGGTTTCAACTCGTTTGGACTTCCAACTCGTAAGTCTACCATTATTCTCTTCTCGACCGCACCTACCTACTCAGGGAAGGGTCCGTTTACACCATTCGGAAAAATCCTCGTGCACTTTTTTGATGTCACTGATTAAAGGACTGTATCAGTATTGACTTTAAATATATAAAATTGGGCGCTGAAGCATCCTTGAGCACGTGCGAGGAGAAGCTTTGTCTGCCTCGAATTGTATACCTACTCTTTTAATAGGCATTATCATTATCAAGTGCGCGAGGATTTGTTCGTTTGATAGAAACGGACCCTAGGCTTATAGGTACCTACCTACTTATGTAAATGAATGCCCGACTCGATGTTGAATGCAGCCGTGGTTTCGTGATGAGAATAACACGCGTTATTGGGCTGTTTGTATGTTCATGCATCTAGACTTTCACTTTAACTTTCGCTTTGTTACTAACCGATATTCCCTTTTGCTCTTCACATTTCTTGTTATCGGGTCTCGATTATGTTTGTGCCCGATTCATGGTAGGTACCTATTGTCTGGTCTCTTTTTGTGATGTAGTTTGTATAAATGTATCTTGTACTTATATTTAAATGCTTATGGATATTTTTTACAGCTGTGGAATATACGTGTTTATCTTTATAATATATCTTTGCCTAATCCAAATACCTACAAGCAGTATTTAACTGAATCTGGAAGCGAAGGCTACCCTCTGATCTTTCTTTGTCTAATCTGAGAGGAATGCACTAGCTTTAGTATATTTTGAAGTATTTATAAACCTGAGAATAAAATGTTTTGCCGACGGATTGAGTAATCACATCCGTAACCTCACTAATTCAGGTCCAGTTGAAAACCAGCGTCGGGCACTAGTTGTCCGGCATTTTGTTGAACTGGGCCTATTTGACGCAGCCGTGAGGCACACAGTGTCGCACTATTTTATATATATTTTTGTTTTTGATTTAAGTTTTTTAATTTTTTTGTTTTTTATTAGTTATTTTTTTATACTGTGTGCACTTGTGGCATGTGCCAAATAAATGTATTTTCTTTCTTTCTTTATTTCTTTCTTTCTTTCTTTAATCGTCGATTAAGCCAAAGAGTAGAATAGTGGTAGAATACAATACTTATAACAAACGGTACATTAATAGCAGCGACATTTTTTTCATCATTGTATGACTGCCATAGACGAAGGGTCAGAAGAGGTGTCATCTCCTTCGACGTCAGTTGTCAATAAGAGGATTGATAACATATCAAAAATCTTCGTATACTTACTTAATATTTTACTCCTTTTCATCATCATCTGCCTAGCCTTTTCCCAACTATGTTGGGGTCGGCTTCCAGTCTAACCGGATGCAGCTGAATACCAGTATTTTACATGGAGCGACTGCCTATCTGACCTCCACAACCCAGTTAATACTGGGTAATACGATACCCCTTGGTAAGACTGGTTGTCAGACTTTTTTGGGCCACTGACTACCTAACGACTGTCAAAGATCTACAAATGACAGCCGGGACCAACGGCTTAACGTGCTTTCCGAGGCACGGAGGAAACTCGGTATGTAATGGGCGGTCACCCATCCACAGACCAACCTAGGCAAGCACGGCTTAACCTAAAGATCGGCCCGAGCGGCTGTTAGTATTTTATATTTTACTCCTTTTATTAGTACATAATAACAGTGAGTTTGAGAAGCATTTTGCACAGAAGATGAATGTTTTTTACTCGGTCATCTTCTCCAGAAAATGCCTCAGAAAAGGGGAAAACAGACTCTTCGCCACTATTTTTGGTATAAATATTCTACTCTTTGTTTCCTTCGCAATAACAGCAAGTCAGCAACTTCTAGAGGATCGTCAGAAAATACAAGCGAATCATTATCACGATGACTGTATAAATAGGGCGCAACAATAGTAGGTAACAGTATATTTTGTCTCCACTACACTAAACTCCAAGAGCAGTACTGGAGATGTGGTCAATTCAGGTGCTGCGGTGTGCTGAGATCGTCTCGAGGAATTAGAGGTAGGATTTTTTTTTTATCAATCTAGGAGTAAGCAACTGCAAGAACGGGAAATACTTGTTTTGGCGGACTCTCTCTGATGCGTGCGATTTAATTTACATGAGACTTAAGTAAACATAACTGGAGAAATATCTCTGGGTTTCCATCTATGCCAAGCCCTTTACTTAAACAGGCATGATGTACCTGATCTTGTATTTTTAGGTTATCATCGTCTGTTTATGAGTCAACGCTCCAAAAACATTCTCCTTGCTAAAAGACGACAACATCATAAAAGTATTCTTTACGGTGTTTCAGAAAGTAATGCAATAAAAATATAAATGTCATTCAGATTTTTCCGATAACACTCTACCTATTTGTTAAATAGGCCTCATTATTTCGTCATAAAAATCCAATCCAACATAGAAATAGCTTTACCAATGATCAGTACAAACAAAGACTACAGTTTTAGGATCAGACAGACACACAAGTGCTTAAAACTAGGTTGCTGATACCAGTTTAACATTCTAAATTGTATGCCTGTCTCGCAGTTGCATGTTCTTATCGTCATCGCACTCGTTCTGCCCTAGATGCATTAAATAAGTTAACAGCCACGCATGCGCCAGATTTAACGACATTATAATATGGCAACACTAACGAGCACTAGCTAGTAACTAACAAGCGCACACGCACAATCTGGAACCGTGTTGCACATTTGCCTCAATGTTTTAATGCCAACTCGTTTGTTGTACAGACACCAGCATATCAAGCTACCAGAAACTGACAAATTTTCCCAATCAAACATGCACTGAATGCTTTAGCGATAACGTTGAAAATCTGTTGAAGAAATTTGACAGATTGTAGTAGCTTGATGTGCTCGTCAGTACATCAACTGCTATCTGCTATCAGGAGTTTAGTATTGCATTTAAAGTCACTGACACACTTTTCGACTGTAAATAGTCGCAACTAGGTTAGTAAAGGTACTTAGAATTGTAGTCTTGGATTCTATGCAGGCTGGCGAACTCAGGTGTGGATGTTATCAGTATTCACCAGTGACTAAGTACCGAGTAATTGAATGTTTGTGAAAGTTAATATCTGAAAATACTGATCCGATATATATCCGACAAAAATAATATTTACTAATGAAAGCTTACGCCAACGCTATTCAAAACATTCGTATAATTTTTGGTAAGTGCATACATCCGAGATGGGCAGACGACATGGTTGCCATCGCGGGAAATTCCTGGATGGCTGGCACAAGAACGTGGAGCTTGGCACAAGCAAAGAGAGGGTAACAGTAGGTGAAGTCGGACTGTGAATGATGATGATGATTAGGTAACATACAGGGTGTAAACAGACCCTTCACGAAACCGTCAACCAAGCATTATGTACATCAAGCTAAGTAACTTTACGCAAAAAATATTGCTGGTAAACGACTTTTTTTTGGAGGTGAAAAATCGCGCTCAATGTAACGCATTCAAAACATTGTGCTGATGGAAGGATTGAATAGTACGGGGGTCGTGGAGGTGTTTAAAGTGAAAATCTTACAATAACAGCATGTACTTATTTAAAAAAAAACTTGTGAAAAAGTTGGAACTTTGACTCCCAATATCTCCGTAACTAGAAGGATCCTAGGTATGGTCAAGAACAAAAAAAATATCGCAATGACGGCGAGAACAAGTGCCTTTCGGCTTCGTTAAGGATCTTGTTACATCCTTTATTTGTGTATCTCGGTACTGGTTTTATAGGGTAATACGGACCAAACTAAAACGTGTCAGCTGATAATTTTGTGATACTACATATAACATCGAGAAAGAAAGAAAGAAAGAATAAAGTTTATTTGACGTCAGTTCATCAAACACACAGATAAAGAAAAAAAAAGGTACAAAATAAAAAATAAACGACAAATTAAAAAAAAACATTTAAAAAAAGAAAATATATGTGCTGTGTGCAGCTCACGGCTGCGCCAAAAAGGTCCATACATCGCGTGATGGTATTGTGTGTTAACTTTGTGATGTAGTGGTTGTGCATTGTTGTCATTTAACAATAATTTTCGTACAAGTCTACAATAAATTGTAGGGATCAGGATAGCTTTCTTGTAGAAGTGGGTTGCTGGAGGGGGAGCCAAATCTAGTGTTTTTTTAAGGAATGATGCAGTGGTTTTTGGGTCTGGCACCCGTGGTTGAAAGTAAGTAAACTGTTGCGTTTTCAAGAACCGTTCCCGGATTATATTTGTGGTAAGGTACAGGGCGTGAATTCATTCATTTATTAATTTAATTGTGATTTTTTGGTAAATTATATTGGCTTCTTATAATGAGCCTATTCTGTCCCACTGTGGGGAATAATGTAGGGAGGGAAGGGAGGCGCCCTACCCTTCTTCCATTATTCTCTTTGTTTTTTTTTTATCTGTATGGGCTTACTCTTGACCTCAATCTAGTCCTGAGGACAGAGATGAGGTCGACGATGGAACGAGCTAACCCAAAAGAAGCCTATTAACTCGCGATTTAAATAGATTGGGGTCATATGAACTTGGAAACACCGACGCAGGCAGGGAATTCCAATCCTTGGCTGTGCGCATAATAAATGATGTAGCAAAGCGCTTCGTGCGAATGTGTGGAACATCGACAAGGTATGGGTGATAACCTGCAGTACGTCTGGACTCCCGATGGAAGAAAGGAGATGGTGGAATGAGTTCGTGGAGCTCTTGAGCACCCTCACCGAAGTACAACCTGTAAAAGACCGACAAACATGCAACTTTGCGCCGATGGGCTATGAAGCCTGGTCCTAACCAGCTTATCGTCAACAATGAGCCTCTTGGCTCTGCGCTCAACAGAATCGAGTGTGGCAAATTGGTATTTGGCTGAGCCATCCCAAAGGTGACAGCAATACTCCATGCCGCACCGAACTTGAGCTTTATATAAGACTAAAAGCTGTCCAGGCTTGAAGTAACGCTTAACCTTGTTTAGGATACCCAGCATTTTTGCCGCAGTTTGGGCTTTCGACTCAATGTAGGCACCGAAGTTCAGATTCGCACTCAACTTCGCACCAAGAAGCTCGAGGCTGTCGGTGACTGGTACAGATGCACCCCGAAAAGTAGGAGCCAGATTGAACGGACTCCTTTTGGCGGTGAACAGACACACTTGTGTTTTGGTGGCGTTAAAAACAACCAGATTCTCATCACCCCACTTGGAGACGAGACTTAAGATTGAATTCGTTCGCTCTACCATAGCCTCTCTCAATAAACGCACTTCATCACCGCTGGCTTTCGCGCTGGATGCATAACTCTCCATGACAGTACTGTCGTCTGCTTACCCAACAATACCCTTTCTTTTGCTATCTGGACCCAATTCTTTAGGTAGGAGTCCAAATCGTCATTCCATCTTCTGGGCCTACTGCGTCATGGTTAGGAATAAATGGTTGAAACTATGAGGTGCAGTTGCTGCTAGAGTTAAATATAATCTCATTACTAGCGAGAGAACATTCTAGGTTAAGTTGTAGGTAGGTATAATATTTACAAAACAAACTAAATATTTAAGACTCGAACAAAGTTAGAACATCAGAGGTGCTCCACGGTCGGCATGACCTGGTGTAGCCATCGCGACGGCAAAATCATATCTTACGAGGTAAGTAAGTAATAACAAATGCAAAAGTTTGTGAGGATGTTTGTTACTCTTTAACTCAAAAACTACTGAACGGATTTGGATGAAATTTGACACACAGATAGTTTATAACCTGGATCGCATTTATAACCCTAGCTTATGCACATGGGCGATTAACACAATTTATCCAGTTAGTAAGACCCCGTGGGACAGTTACCATAAAACAGCACGTGCATAAGCTAGTCGAATATATGCCAAGTGCACGTTCGAGAAGAAGCCACTCGGCTTAGCTCGCATTGTAGGTACCTACCAAGATGACACGAATATGATTCAACGCGTGGTAGACGCCGAACGGCTTCCCGATCGGCACGAGCCAAATGAGAGCCGAATATGTATGTGTGGAAATTGTTTCGGGTCGGCATTGTTTTTCAACAAATATTACCGAATCGAACAAACTCGTACAAGAGTGCGTAGCACCAAACATATGTGTATTTGCGCATAAAGGTTAACGCTCGGACGTTCGTATAAAGCAAATATTGGCTAAGTTCAAAGTTCAAACCAATTGAGATATTATGCCGCGGCTGCATAGTTTGACGAGCATTATAAGTGAAGCAAATAATATGACGGTCAATAATGGACCGGATCCTTTTCCACGCTAGTTTTTGTGTTCAGTTGAAACTCCTGCGAAAGCACATGGAGTTAATACGGCATGCATCAGAAGGAAGTTCGCGATTACTCTTATTGATATTATAGACCGACCGTTTTAATGAGTCCTCCGTCTTGCCCCATCAAAGGCACGTTAAGCGTCCACAAAGTCCTAACAATATCCCACAGTTATTTGCTTTAAAATAACCATAATCCACGTAGGTATTACGATACTAATTGAACCAATAAGTGATAAACCTTCAGAAGATTCCATTGATATCTCTGCGAGGACTCACTATAGTCTGTTTTATGGTTGTTGGTTGTGGTCTATACGTACATCCTTAAATAAGACCACCCCTATTAGATACTTGCTGTAGCATGTGTAGCTTATGCCCGCGAGTCCCCCCGCGTGAAGTTTGGTAACTGTCCTACGGGACCATACTTTCGGGATAAAAACTTTCCCATATTTTATGTCAATTCAGGTTTAAACTATCTACATAGATAGTTGGCACATGCCAAACATCCAAATTCGTTCATTAGTTTTCGCGTGAAAGAGTAACAAACATCCATCCATCCATCCAAACAAACTTTCGCATTTATAATATCAGTAAGATAAGAAATAAGATAACACGGGCAGGATAAAACGCCATTCATAAAAGGAACTTGAAAGGCCGAACACTTAAAAACCATAGTTGTGTGCGGCGAGTAGTTAGGTAGGTACTCATCTGATTTTAAGTAGGTAGGCACTCAACGACAAATTAGTACTTTGAATGTACCTCGTATCGTAACTTTGAAGCAGTGTATTCAATGGTTAGTGAACCAAATAAATAAATAAAACATCGCTATGAGAGACATCACAGATACGTTGCCAATGTTACTATCTTAGAGATACAACTGAATGGTTTCATCATGAGACATTTCAAAAATTACAGGCCCATAGGAGTCTCGCGGCTGTAATGTCTCATGTGTCTGTCTGTATTTATGAAGTGTTTTTCTGGTCTTTCACGGATTGCCATTACAATAAACTTAAACGTCATTATTTACTTACATGCCATTATAACACATATTTTATCATATTTATGTTAGTCTGTAAGGTATTGTATATCTATGGGCCAAAGTTGCCTGACAATAAATTAATGTTGTTGTTATCACAGATAACATAATTTATTATTAAAGGCAACTTATTACCTAAGCGTCATGTAAATTCTGATTACCAAAATGGCGACTCGCAAACCGTTACATAGCCAAGACAGCGGCGGCGGCAGGAACTCGTCTTGCACTCAAAACGAGTTTTTTGAGGATAAACATTATTATGCACAATATAATATGATAAGTCAGCTATAGGTCAGAGTTCTAAGAACTTGCCTGTTATGAGATGATTTGCTTGCTATATAAGCCTTAGTTTGGTATCTTGTCATACGAGGTGGCGCAAAATTAATCAACCAATCGGAAGATGCTATATTTTTTGCAAATGGCGTCGTTCCACAATCATATTTGACATTTGTGAACTAGACAGCTGCAGAATACAAACAGACAAGCAATGGAACGCTATACTCCTCAAAAGCGTGGAATAATTGTGAAGGAAGTAAAGTAAAGTTTCCTGGTCGCGTAATCTCCCATTTTGGCGGTTTGGTATGGCTAGCAAGATGGCCCGATTTAACCATCCCAGACTTCTTTCTTTGGGGCTACTTCAAGTCGAGAGCTTATGCCAACAAGCCTCAGAAAATCGCAGACATTAAGGGAAATGGACAGGGGAAATTCCTAGTGTGGGGCAACGATTTAAAAAAAAAAAAAGGAAACAGAAAAAAAATCGACAGTTATGCGAACAGTTATCACCGGAAATCTAAGTCATGGAAAATGCGATAAAACAGGCAAAATGCGTATCAACACTGGCGGCAGCCACTTGGCGGATATATGTATATCATCTTTTCCACTTAACAGAAAAAAAATGTAAAAGTCCAAATAAAGATTTTCATCACTCAGAATATTTTTTTTTTATTTTGTAAAAAAGTTATTCAAAAACAAAATTGGATGATTAATTTTGCGCCACCTTGTACAGACGAAATATACTTTACCCGTCTGTCACCTTTTCTCGTCTAAACCAGTGAACAGATCGCGATGAAATGTGACTGAAAGGTAGCCTGGGACTTGGAAAGGGATAGGACCTTTTCATATATTTGACGGCACGGTTGGCGCAGTGGCTGAGCGATTGGCTGCTGCGCTGCGTGTTGTGGGTTCGATCCCCGCACGGAACAAATATTTGTATGATCTACAGGTAGTTGTTCCGGGTCTGACTGTTTGTGTATGTGAGCTTAAATGTTTGTAAACGCACCCACGATACAGGAGAAATTCCCAGAGTGGGGCAACGTTTTTTAAAAAAAAAAAAAATATATATATATAGGTACATAAACTCACGCCTTTTCCCATGGAGATAGATAGAAACTACAGAACGTCCCCCTGCTACGATTCTTACATAGGTACTTACTCCTTGCGTCTCATCCACGTTCATAGGTTTTTCATCATAAATTGAATAATGAAATAAACAAATTACACGCAGACAAAATCATGGTCGTCACACCTAGTTGTCTATATTAGACAGCAAACAAGTTTTGCTTCTAGGTAATAAGCCAACTGTTACTATCAGTTTCTTGTACCTAATTACCAAATAAAACAAACAATTAAATTAAACACCTAATTACCAATTAAAACAAAAAAAAACTGGCAAGCTAAAAAACAAAAAAAAAAGTCTTTAATTTTATTTTTAATCAATTTTATGACTTCTATTTTATTGGTTACTTCTTTTAGCTTGCCAGAAATAGAATTACTTTTTCAAAAGTAGGTTATCATCAACAATCTTTTTGCGCAGTTGAACCATTAATGTTGCTTAATGTTATTTTTATCCCTAACTGCACACTCGTGGGAGATAAAATCGTGGGCTTTGTATGTATTGCGAGTGTAGTGTCACAACAATGGTGTCTCGCACCATACCATGGTCGGCCGGTCGTCTAACGGGACCGGATAATGGGGTCAGATCAACTCGACGCAGTTCAACGGGACCTGGGGTTTACATCCTAACAACGGCGACTTTACTTGGTTTTACCTACTCGTCGATTTCATGTAGGAAGGAACTATCGAAATATAGATTATGCACCGTCAAGTCTGTAGTGGTTAGTATTTTAGTAACTATATCAATGACAGTCTGCAATAATGACATTGTGCGAAAGTGTTTTTAATAAACAGAATATCGTAAATAAACATTATTATTTATAAAATTATTTGCTTGTACCATCAAATTAACATATAATTATTTGTGTCCGCAATTCAAAAATATTTGAATTTTCAATTTATGTATTAGGCCGATTTTGTTATCGGATAGGCAGTCGCTCCATGTAAAATCCTGTTATTCAGCTGCATCCGGTTGGACTGGAAGCCGACCTCAACATAGTTGGAGGAGGCTTTTTTGCGGCTTCATAATTTGATTCTTTGTTTATTTGCTTCTCCTTTATCTACGCAGGCGTAGGTAAAGCGCGGGCGGGAAAAAGCAAATTAAATTGTAGTTTTTTTTTATTTTTTTTTATTGGCCTGTACTGTCCCACTGGTGGGCAAAGGCCTCCCCCAATTCCCTCCATGTCCTCTTTTCCTGTGCCTCCTCGGGCCAGCCCTCGCGGTGCACGTCCAAATCGTCTCGCCACCTCTTTCTGGGCGGTCCTCGGCGGCGCTTTCCGTCTTCCGGCAACCATCGTGGAGACTTTTGCCCAGCGGTCGGCTGACGTGACACGCCCAATCCCATTTTAGCCTAGTAGCCTTTGTGCCAACGTCCACTATGCCCGTTTTGGAACGCAGCGTGGTGTTTCGTACCCTGTCTTGTCTTTTGACACCCAGAATGCTGCTTTCCATTGCCCTTTGGCAAAGTCCAAGTCGGTACTTCTGAGACTCGGTGAGTGACCAGGTCTGAGCAGCGTAGGTTAGGACGGGCAGGATGCTCATGTCGATGAGTTTGCGCTTCAGGGAGATTGGAAGATAACCCTTCATTACCGTCTTCTTAGACAGCTTGCTAGCTTTTCCAGACATTTTCGACTCGGCGATCGATTTCTCTTTCTTGCCTATTTTCGAAAGATACTAACTGGCCCAATTATTAATGACAAAAATATTTTTCGGTCTGTTATTTTATTTCTTGATGAGTGTATTGAAAAACGTCGTTTCTATTCATATCATTATCACTGCAGTTTTCGCTTCCATAACAACAATTGATTTCGCCACGGCTGCAGTGACAAAGTTTCTCCACTTGTATCAAAATGTAATACATATATCTATTTACTTTCTGAAACACTGTAAAGAATACTTTCATTAAAGGGGCGTCGCTACTACTGCCGTACCTATCAGCCGTATCTAAGATACGGGGGTATAAAGGATCCCTGACTTGTAGAAGAAAATAATCAGAAAATCCTGCTATAACCTATTCATACTCATAAATTTATTTGTATTCCATAAAGTTAGAAGATCTGACAATGGGCTTAAAGCTAAGGTACAATTACGGACCCTGTTGGGAACAGCAAAAAGTATAAAATTAATGAGTAAAATAAAATTAATACCGAATCAAATAACAATTTTAAAACATGTCCATGGTGTCTGTTTGTGTTAGATATATTTGTTTGTCATGTATTTATTCGTTTATTGTGAAGTATGCTTTTTGTTTGTGTTTGTGTTAGATATATTTGTTTGTCATGTATTTATTCGTTTATTGTGTAGTATGCTTTTTAATTAAAAATTGTTTGAGTATGTTCGTAAAAGTCGTTTGTTTCATTTTTTATTGCATCGAGTAGTTGATTAAATATTTTTATGCACATTACGTAGAGACTATCTGAAATTAGTTTCATGCGCGAAGAGGGTAACATTAACATGTTTATATATCTGAAAGTTCGGTCGCTACACACCGTTGTAAAAAAGTTCGTGTATTTTCTAACACATTTTCATATTTCCAGGATAAAAAAGGTGAATATTTTAAGGTATATAATAAAAGAGTTTACAGCCATCGTTTATTCTATGTTAACTTTGATCACACTAAGATTAGGTTCAACATGCAATGTTTTTCACACGCGTGAATTTTTTTTACATTTTTTTTTTTACATAAATTTCCACAGATACAACTATACTATACTATACTATGGTTGACTGGTAGAAAATGCCTATGGCATTAAGTCCGCCTCTGTACTTTGTGCTTGAAGTGTTAAATAAATAAATAACTATACCTATACTAAGTCCAAATTGATTGATACTTGAATTGTCAGACCCTACTACCTTGATCACTAGTTAATGTTTATACCAGTGTATGAACCAAGGTTTGTGTTTACAGTAACAAAGCAGGTACATAATCAGATAACCACAGTTCAAGAAAAAACAATGTCTGATTGTATAATATACGATTTGTTTGTTAATACAGGCACTGTATAAACCCATCGATGGAACGTTTTCGATACAGCGACCGTCGATCTGTCGATATTATGAACCAGACCCGTACTTTATTTTAATAACATTTACAAGCCAACAATACCAAGTTTGTATTTTCGGAACCACAACATTTGATTGATATTTTTTGACGGTCTCTTGTCCTTTCCCTAATTTATTTGGGGCAGCGGAGCATGTCTTCTTCTTCCATATTCTTCTCTATTATCTCAGCACTCACATAGTCGCCCCCTTTCTAGCCATATCTTTCACATACATAGTCTATCCATCGCTTCTTTAGTCTTCGCACACAATACACACAGAACACTCATGATTTGCTTGTAATGTCAAATAAAATCGCGTATCGCAAATGATTTTTTGTGATTTGTGAACGGCTGAGTCACAAATCTCCAAAGATCATAAACTAAAAAAAATAACATGTCCCATCAATCCGGACCTATCCGTTACATTTCGGAGAGTGTGTTTTGGAATTGCACAATCTAATTCCCTCATTCTATCATCGGACAAGCACAGATAGGGCAAAACGTCACCGTTATATGGCTGAAGTTCCACGGACCCGAACAAAGCGCTATGCTTCCACATTTATTGTGCGAACTGCCAGTCTGTGGAGTTCACTGCCGGCTTCCAGCTCCGGTCTTGAATTATTTCGAGTCGGGGCAAAAACTGAAAAATGCTGCCCCCACCTGACAAAGGGGCCATAGCCAGGAATTTGTTTGGGGACCGAACAGGAATTTGGAAGGCGCCTAAGGCTTATTTCCGGGAGGTGCATCTTTAGCTTTCAGAAATTTTGTCAGTTTATAAAAATACACTGAAAAGAATGCAGAATGTCAGAGCGAGCAAAGCGAGCTCGAAAATTTTAGCACTACATCGGGTAGGTTAGATTTTTTTTTGACCATTCATATTCATACTCAGACGCAAGAGCGAGCGAAGCGAGCGAGAAAATTTTTGCACCCTTCCTCGGATAAATTAAGTCCTTTTTGTTCATTCATTCATTCACAGGAATGTGTATAGGAGGAACTCTGTCAAGTTGTGAAGAATTCAAACGTAAAGGATATATTAGCGAGTGAAGCGAGCTGCAAATGTTTAGCACCACTTCTGTTTTAATTTATACAGAAATGAGAATAGGAACACTCGGTCAACTTTTGCAGAATTGAAAAAGTATATGATGTGTTGGCGAGCGAAAAAATATTTGCATTCCGCCTCGGATAGGTCAATTTCTTAATAGTTGTCGGAGATTTCGGAGGGTTGCACCCATCAAGGCCCCTGAGATAGTTAGATTTTTCAAGTTTTAAGATGAAGAGAACGCAAGAGCGAGCGAAGCGAGCCGGACCTCTATTTATTTTTTTTAAATCAATGAGTTCAGAAACATGGTCACGGTCGACCTAGGCCCAACCCAGGCGGGGTGGTTATGACACCCGGCCATGACTCCCCCTACCGGATCCGCTCTTGATACTAATAGAATGCAAGAGCGAGAGAAGAGAGCTCAAAATTGATGCAGCCCGTCTCCGCCCCGTGTCATCATCATCATCATCATTTCAGCCGAAAGACGTCCACTGCTGGACATAGGCCTCCCCCAAGTGTCGCCACATTGACCGGTCCCGTGCGACTCGCATCCAGCGGATCCCTGCAACCTTCACCAGGTCATCGGTCCACCTAGTCCGCCCCGTGTATTAGGTTCTATTTGTTCATTCATGCAGAGATGATCTTTTTCCCGATCATTATAATCTAGATCTTTTCAAAGTTCGAGTGAATCGGCTTGTTCTAGGCAAGCGTGCTCCACCCAAGGCCGCATCGTCGCTTCACATCAGGCCAGTTGGTACTTTTGGTTCAGGTTCATTATTTTTACATTAGAAAACAATGTTCGAATACATGATTCCTTGCCCTCATAAGCTACTACACATTTTACACTATAAATCATAAAATACCCACAGTTTTTAACAAAATTGATGATCGTCCCACATTTTCATGATTTATTTAGAACAAGAGAACAACTTTTTCCTCAAAACTAGTTCAACAATAGGAGAATTTAATTTAAAAATACAAGAATATTTTTAAACTATTATGACACCATTTTGGTGGAGTGGGTGACAGAGCGGTGGCCCGTTTGTGTAATCTGTAGGAGCGGGTTTGGCTGCGTTCATCGCCACTGACGTCACGGGAGGAAGGGCTATTCACGTATTCGCATAACCTATTAATAAAATCGAACTCTTTGGTACATACACCTGTTTGATCCAGTTTCTAGTTATAAACTCGTAAAGTTCACAACTTCAAAGCAGGCTCGGTAAAAGCCTATTCACGTAAACAGTTTATCTCGACGATTTCTACGTAAAACCGACACGTCCAATTGCTTTAAGATCAATTATTAGAATGGCTGTGTCTTGCGTTTATTAGCGCATAAATATTCGTCACGTTTGTTGCGATTTATGTAGCGTGAACAGAAGATCATTGCCACTAGACTTGATGAATGTTTCTTTGAACTATTTATGAATACTTAATGAATAAGTATGAACCTACTAAGTAGACGAGACTACACTTACTAAACTTATAAGTATTATCTAGTCGGTACCAACTAAGTCCAGTCTACTTATAAATTAGGTAGGTAGGAACATAATAGGATACAATAATTTCATCGCCTCACCTCAATGAGTGACATTGATAGCGGTAATAGGGACTTTTATGTATTTATTATTTACAAAGCATTGCTATATGCCATTCGATACTTATGTACACTGAAACAATACAATACATATTAAAACAGAAAAAAAACCTACTACGTTATTTACAGAATATGAAGTAGGTACCTACCACTTATCTTAAAATTATATTTTATTATAGATATCTGTATGTATAAGATAGGCTATCTTTATGCATCATATCTCCACAAACACAAGCCGTAGGTACTCGTTTCTTTGTGTGAAATAAAGTTCAAGGCAATAGAAAGTTAAAGTTTACATCTCATTACGCAGCATTTAGTTGGCTGAAAGTGGATCTCCCGCCAAAATGCTCAGAGCGCGCGCGCGTACCGCCCGCGCCGGCCAGCTCGCGAGTCCGCCAATCAGAGCGGTTTGCGCCTTACGCCAGCACGCGCGCGTTTATCAAAATGCGAATGGCTCCAAAGCGGCGGCGTCGGCATTAATTAAACTATAACAAAATAACTTATAGCCAGCCGTAATCGAGCACGGATTCATAGCACAAGCGACCTTCGCGCCGCGAACACATCCTGCGTGCAAATAACACAAAAACAAAACAAAGTAAACAATAAATAAAACGAAAACGACAAAAACGTGGCGGTCCGGTTTATTTCTCTTCGGTTGCTTCGTGTTTGTAGCGAAAAAGGAAAAAAACAAAATCGCGCGCTTGTAAACAGCCTGCAATGAATTTCAGTTACGTTTAAAATGTTGCGAGAAGTGTGTTGTGATAATAATAATAAACAAAGTTGTATTTTTGGTGCGATCTCAGTCCATGAATAGTTTTTAATTACTCGTCAATTACTGTTAGTCATGTTCGGTAGTGTAGTGTTGTGCGTCAACTTATGAAGTGGACTTATTCTATGTACTAAGCTGGTTAATATTAATAACTGACGATAAAATAATTTGCAACATTCGTTCGGAGCAAGCGTCCTCTTGATTTCCATACGAGTGAGTAACTTTGCATATTTATTTAATACTTATAATACTACGCTATACGCCTACAGTTTGTGGGTCAATACACTTCTTCGTAAATAAAAAGGATTATCTGCTAGAATACTTTAAGTTAGTAGGTCAGACATTATGTGAATCGTTTTATTGAATAGATCATACATTTTAAATTATGCCATCGTGTTACCAAATTAATTTTTATTTAAGACGTAAATATTTTAAATTAATATATACGTAAAGTTTTCAGCAACACAAATTATTTACTTACGCAGTTTTTTAGGAAAAGTTAAACTAGATTATACGAACATCTTTACGCAGCAGCCTTTGTCCGTGAAAAATACAAAAATCCAAAGAAAACTAAACAAGCGTAATATAAACACACACTTTTTAGTCGTATGTATACCTAACATCATTTCAGGCATTTATTCCCACACTGACAGACACTGCCTAATCCAAACCACTGAGTCTAAAAGCATATATTTTTTCAGAAAAGTTCCATATATCACCAACCAAAGATAAATTTTATAAATAAATCTCCAAAAAAGTTTAAATGTGGACGAAAGTTTTTCTGAAGAGTAATTTTTGCCGATAGACAAACCATGAGGCGCACTTTTTATTTTAAAAGTAATGCTTAATAAAATATATAATAAAAATAATGCTTCTTAAGTATCACGAAATGGTTTCGTAAAAAACATATTATCGAAAAAAAAATTCTAAATGACATCTAAAAACGAAGTTATCTTTTTTTAAATAGTTTTAAAGCCGGAAACTAAAGAAAGTGTAGATAAATCCTTGCAAGGAAAACGTTTTATCCGATAATTACATTTTATCTGATAGTTATCTTATCCGAGGCCTCAGACTAACACGGTCGTCTTAATTGTAAAGTATTGTAGATGTTATCAACCACTCACTCAGTACTTACTCCACGATTTACTTTATCTTTTTGTTTTAAAATAAAAAGATAGGTTTGGCATCATAGGCCTTTAGTTGTGTCGTAGCTTTGTTTTTAACCAGAATCCTGTCTCGTGTTCTGTTGTGTAAGACATTATTTTTAATGGTAAGTCGAGAGTATTAGCACTATTTTTTTTATTCGATTTTTCCATCCACGAAAAAGTTGCGCTGGCAACTTGATGGTGTGGCAATTTTAATTGTAGATACCGTATCCTGGTTATTTTAACTACTCGCGTGTCTCTATGTTTACCTTTTTATGGTTCTGTATCGTAAGGGTAACCCACGGGCAACAGAACCCTATTACTAAGCCTCTGCTGTCCGTCTGTCTGTCAGCGGGCTGTATCTCATGATCCGTAATAGGCAGACAGTTGAAATTTTCACGGAATGTGTATTGCTGTTGCTGCTATAACAACAAATAATAAATTAAAAATTAAAGAGTAGCTCCCTTTTTTTAATTTATTTTCTTGCGCGACTTCGACTGGCACTTGGCCGGTTTTTTTTTTTATTTGAATTTTCCATCCATGAAAAAGTTGTGCTGGAAACTTGATGGTGCAGCAATTTCAATTGTAGATACCGTATCCTTATGTTCTAGTTATTTTAACTGCTCGTGTATCTATATGGTTTTACATCTTTGCATCTTCTCGGTCAGCCTCTTGGCTCCAATTTTTCCCCCACGCTAAAGATTGTTTACAAAACTAATGTTTGTTGTTAAATGATTAATCATAATCAAGCTTGCTCTCCATTTCTCCTTGATGTGCTTGACTTCACTGTAAATATTGATTTTACTTTAATTACTAAATAAAGAGATGCGTTAAAGAAATTTAGGTAATTTATCTCTTGCATTAGCTTTCTTTTTAAAATAAATATAAAAATAATTTATTAAAATAGCACATAACTAAGCACAAGCAGGATCATCCGAAGCAGGATCCAAGCTACTATATTATTTTAATGGTACGTTCCATGGGCTGTTAAGAAAACATGTGATATTATGAGTAATAATTAGCATGTTTATTATTAGTTGCTTAGTCATTAAATTTCAAAGTACTTGGAAATTGTATTTTTTGCTAGCTTGTACGTACTTCCTTTAAGTATTTCAGTAACATTTGGACGAAATTAGATTTTTGTTAATTTTCATGAGCACAAAAACTTTTCATGAATGCAAAATAATTAGTCATACCGCATACGAACAAGAATGTACAGACGCCAGCACATTAAGCTACCCGAAACTGTCAAATTTTCCCAGGCAGCGACGTTGAAAATCTATTTAAGTATTTTTTTTCTTTTTTCCTCGAGTGGTCATGAGCAGGTCCACCCTCTGGTTCGTACGTTGTATAACTAGCTGTTGCCCACGGACCTTTGTCCGCATGAAATTATTATAGAATATTACTTCGCTACTAATCGGATTTTGTTAACAATTTCATGGGTTTTAATATTTTTTCACGGAACCCTAATCCATTTTCTAAAATCAAGCCTAGGTTACTCCATATATCATCAGCTATCTGCCAGTAACAATCCCGTCAAAATCGGTCCAACCGCTTTGGAGATTAGCCGAAACAAAAAGAACGAGAGACAAAAAAAATGTTATAAGTAGGTACCGTATTCTTTCATAATTATGCATTCATTTCGACAGTTCAACAACATTTATTGCGTCATTTTTCTGGTCGAGCAGAATTTTACAAAAGAACGAAATAATGTATTAGGAGTATCCTTAAAAATCGTTTGGATTGTGATTGAAACTGTGTCACGCAATTGAAGTGCAACTTGCATTGCAAAAAGAGCAGAACATGAAGTGAGGAGGATCCCTCAATTCGTTCCCCCTACACTTAAAATATGCTCCATCCTAGCTAGCTAAACTAAACCTTGCCGGCTATGAGCTAAGTAATGTTATCGTTACACGTCCATGAGTTAGAGTTAAAGTGAACGTAACAAATAGAATTTTGAGTAGTTCACTCTGACCTTCAAACAACAAAGGAAAAAAAACTGATATAACATCAGCGCACAAAATAGATTTAATATTAATATCGTTACGTGAGTCACAAAACTACCTGGACATTCCTTAGTCTAGACCTGTTCTTAATGCCTAACAGTAATGGCTTTTTTTTTCGAATGGTAAATCATCAAATGACCCCCTCCCCGCTCTTGGCGGAGCGGAAGGGAGTGTCAGACTTCTACAACACAAGAACAGCTAAAGTAGTAACGGTACCGAGTAATTAAGAATAGTCCAAAACAAATATAATGAGAAATATGGCAGAGTCCTCTCAAATAGAACTGTGTGCATATTGATTAGTTTATGTGTTATTAGATGACAAACTGTCAAGACAAAGATGGCATTCTGTCTGTGACTACGTTGACAGAACAGTAAAAAATGCTTGGGATTCACGTCTTAAGCTAACGAACGCTTAAGTTAAACCCGTAGAAAAGTGCTGTAGAAATACGGACGTTTCGAAAGCTATGGTCATTGTGCGTCTTGACAAATAAAGAAGGTCGACTTTATTTAATACACTAACTATATACATTATACGGAAAGATATGGAGGAGGCCTTTGCCTAGCAGAGGGACATTAAAAATAAAAATAAAACTGACAACAAACTATAATGGGCATCAAAAAACGCCTTCTTAATGATGTCAGCTGGTAATGTGCCCAAGAGACTGGCGGCGTAGTCACGTTGTATGGCAACAGTTAGCCTCTGGCCAAGGTAAAGGAAAGGAGGGAAGAAGAGAAGAAGGAAGGTCGGATGATGCGGCACTTCGGCTGCATGACAGGCCGTGGTGTCCGAGGCTGTTGACAAATTGTCTTGTATGACTTGTCTAATAACTTGAGCATTTTATAGCCAAAAAAGCGCAGTTGTAGAGACACTTTGAACGCGTCTTGAACATGCGACCATGGTCTGGTCGGGAGCACCATTCACACTGAGTGTAAGGAGGCTTTTTAATCCCCCATTTTGCCGGATTGTGTTTGCAGCCGATATTACTATTCAATAGAACAACATATTTTGTGGAGGACGTCCACTACAGCAATATGTCGGTGCTATAAATCAAACCGTAGTGTGATGACAATCCTACGCAGCTGAGAAGTGTTCTACGCACCTAAAAAAGGAATGTAAACGCAAATACACCGTTCTTGCAGTCTGATGATGAATCGGTGTATGGAAGAACCGGTCCCAAGTTTATGCAGAATTCTTAATAATTTTTAGTTGCGTGTGATCGGGTGTGTAGGTAGATGCGTAAATTAATAAAAGTCACTACGCCAATACTCACAATTCTATTTCTACTAGTCCACACGCACAACACAATACAGAAGAAGGAGAACAGAGTCACGATAGTACAGAAAACACAGAACACGTATATTGTCTTTGCAGGCAGAAACTTAAAACCATGCGGTTTGGAATCGTCCACGAAAATCGTGCGCGCGCGTCGATAGGATGTTCGCTTCCGACTAGAGGTCAAGGTAAGGCCGTCAACGCTCGCGCGCTGCCTCCCACCTCACTCGCCTTCCATACGTCACGATGACGTAGCTCAGCCGCGGTACGATTCCAATCCACGCTGTCCCGACGTCATCCGACATTATATTGTTGTGGACAATATAAGATGCCGATGATGTGTATTTAGCGTTTATTATAAATACATGTTAATAAATCTGTCTGCGTGTAAATGTATTGTGACGTGTAATATATAATACAAATACATGTACTAGACATAAGGTGTATACCCTACAAATTTATCATGCATATCGCTGTGCCCAATCAAGAAGTTGCGTGTAATCGGTTGTCTTGGTATGGACATGAAATGCGGAGGAATGAGGGCCAAGTCGCCGTGTCGTAAGGAAAGTTTTAAGGATGAATTCGGATGGTTTTAAACGTAGGGGGAGACCAAATAAACGATGGATAGAGTGTCTGATGATAATAGATCTACCTATTCAAGGGGGAGAATTCACAGATGACAGCCCATCGAGATGTTTTGAAGAAAATAACGCTTGCGCCAGCAGAAAATAATAAATTAGGTTATATTTAGAAGAATGACGGTTGTTGTGCCAAATAAAAATGAGTCCCTACTTAATTCCCTATTCAAATGACTAGATAAATACTCTTTTTTAGTCTACAGAGATATTTTACCGTAGTTAGCAACAAAAATAATGAAGGTAATTGAACTGAGCAAACAAACACAATCGCGTGTTCGGAAGTGTCCCACTGAGCCGTATCTATAGTTCCGTCAGTATCCATAGTAGCATCTGAGTGTATTCCGTTAGCCGGCACCACTTCGTCAGCACGCAATATGTGCCGCTAATATGGACAATGAGACGACCTACTCAATATTAATGGAATGATGTACAATGAACATATGTGTATAGTCGCCATATTGAAACGCTAAATTACAGTTGGGTTCATACTTCCGTCATAATTATGAAGATAACATCTAAACGAGTATTGACACGAAACAAAATCGATGTTTGTTTTTATCCTCAATGTAATGTAAGCATATGTTTTTATATTTTTTCTTTCACAATATTTTCATGAAAAGCTACAACTTTCTTGCTGGTTTCGGCACCAAAAACTGAATTTATATTATTTAATTTATGGGTTTGCTTCAACAACTAAAATGCTATCATCAGTGTTGGTTATTTTTGTTCAGGAAAATAAGGTATTTGTCGAGCTATTTCGTGTAACTTTTCCTTGTCAGTTAGTTTTAAACAATTCCAAGTTCCACTTGAATAGTCGATACCTGCTCCAAAATGAGTCATACTGCATACATGGTAGGACCGTTCCTTTATAAATATAGATAACTTGTACTGAGTTATGCAAATCAAGAAAAAAAAAGACTAAGTACGAGTCGGACTCGCACACACAGGGTTCCGTAGCACCAAACAATATAATAACAATATTTGTAACGTTCATTCATTTGTAAATTTACACTCAACAGCAAAAGTATATAAGTTTTTCATAGTATCTTAATGAAAAACAAAGTTACTGCTGCAGTTTGAGGAAAAAGTTCCATATCTCAGGAACTTGGTATCAAATCTTATTCAAACCAATTTTCATTTAAAGTTTTTTTTACGTTTTTAGGGTCCAACCAGGAAAGGAACCTCTCTGATCTGTCCGCAGCTTAGTTCAAAGAGTCTTAGTAGGACTAGAAAGCTATAATTTAGCATGAACATACAGATTAGAGCAGCGGTGGCTCAGTGGTGGCGGTCCCGACTTACGAGCAGTAAGTCGCGGGTTCGAACCAAGGCAGGCGCATTACTTTGTGTAATTTATTTCATCACCACTGCTCTCAAAACGGTGAAGGAAAACATCGTGAGGAAACCGGCATGTCCTAGAACCAAAAACTCGAAGACATGTGACATCTACCAACCCGCACTGGGCCCGCGTGGTGGATTGTAGCCCATTCCCTCTCATAGGGAGGAGGGCTGTGTCCCAACAGTGGGAACATAATAGGCTGATTATGCTATGCTTATGCTATACAGATTAGTTACGCCGACAAAGATGTAAAATAAAATCTCGAAAAGTATTTTTTTTAGGGTATCTCCTGTACCTACATTTGGGATTTTTTTTCTTCTCGCGTATCCAATAGTGTGGTAGTGTGGTTAGTTTGTGAAATATTATGCTTTAAAGTCCTAATTTTTGTTACAGTCAAATGTCCCCCCATCTACAAGCTAAACGGTTTATTAGATGTGTGAAAAAATTCACGATGGTAGCATACATATATAACAAATAAATTAAAAGGAAAACTATCACAGCTAAGTAGGCTTTACAAGTTTACGAGTAATAGTCAACCAACTTATAAAATGTACTTGGTTATCATATTTTCCTAAACAATAATGTATGGGAGCACAGGTTTTTCAACTGCAAATGTAAGCCCGTTTTTTTTATTATGACTATAAAAATCATGCAAATCCGCATATTTTGATGGTCTACTACGGCACCCTACATTGTGCTTGGCCGCACTCACTTCGCCGGTTTTAATTTTATTAATTCGAGGGACCCTCACAATTGCTACGGCTATATCTCATCAACCATTGATTTGAGAAGAAATCTCGAGATTCTTCAAGAGCTGTTGAAAGACTCTTCACACACACATATTACATACATTGATATTATTTTGTTTTTCAACTCTCATTTACATGTATGGAGATTCACCTCCGTTACGTAGCAATAAGAAAAAAAATAGAGGCACAGATAATATAATATTATATTATCTGTGCCTCTATTTTTTTCTTAATTTCATATCACACTTTTGTATAGCTGTTCATAGAAAACTCCCACTCTCCAAATTACAACTATGCGCTGCATATAGTTTCGAAGTAAAATGGCTGTGACATACGGAATGACAGATGGAGGGCCTGCAGTCTCGACATTGTTTGCCATCGCAAAACAACCGAATTCTGTCGCAATGTCATAACGACCCGGATTTTACGATATTTGGTGGTCTCTACACTCAAAGTTTGCGATTGTCAATGCCCATTGGTATAGTACCGACCCATATAGCGTATTTTTGGACACAGATACGTTAAAGATGTAACAAGTCGCAACAGTTTTGAAACTGGTACGACACAATGCGACTGTGTAGGGATTAGCTTTTATGTGTTATAACGATTCAGTAAAAATGTGTCGGAAACTAGATTCAGTAACTTTGTGTCGTCGATGTTTCGATATTTTACAGCTTAATTTGTAACCACACATTTTACACACTTTGCGTTTGGTTTGTAACTAGTGTGCAATGTTGACACAATGTGTTGTAACTTGGTAGTAAGATGTGTAGTCGATGTTCCAGAACACTTTAACACTAACTTGCACATATAAAAACATCACCAGAGCCAGTCATTCTCAAACTATCTAGCTTATTTTTCCTGTCGTTATCTAACATTTAATTATATTTAAAATGAGTAAACAACCAAAAACCTCCTGTCAATTCCGATGGACTTCAACTTTTTACAGAAGAGTTAAAGAATTAACATCCCAAAATAACTTAAGTACATGTAAGTTTATTTTTCAATATAATAATATTGTTTGATATTGCATTGTTGAAGAATTGACAGATATCCATTTTATTGAACTTAAAAGTTAATTTTTCTAGGCAATTTACAGGAAAATAGTGCGGAATTTGGTACCGAGAAGCTTAGTAATATAGTCCCTAGCGCCAAAGTTTCAACTTTCGATTCTGTTGCGATCCCTCCTAATATATGTGATACCAATAAAGTACCACGTACTTCCAAATACGCCGTAGAAGCCGAAGGATGCGACACAGATGCACTTGTCAATGAATCATCGGATTCTGATAATGAAACACAAGCTTTGAACGTAAGAGAACAAATTCAACAATGGGCATTATAGTACCAAATTCCTCATAATGTTTTGGACGAATTGATTGGTATATTATGAGATCATCCAAACAGATTTCAATAGTTGTTTACCAAAAGATAGTAGCCTAGAAGTCTTTCAAAAACACCCAGATCTAACAGTATATTACCAATGAGTAAATTAATAGGTATCATGGATACCAATATTAATTTACTTTTTAGAAAATTGCTTAAAAGTTGTTTTACCTCAAAGTATGTCAGAATTACCAACATGTATATATTTGACATAAAATATAGATGGTTGGTTTACCTTTAGCCAAAAGTACGAAAAACTAATTTTTGGCCAATTTTGTGCAAAATAGATTGCCTGGATATTCCTCCATTAGTTGTAGCAATATATTTTGGAAATACAAAACCGCCTTTGAAAATGTTTTTGCGTCCATTTGTAAACGAGCTATTAAAATTACTCACAGACGGATTACTGATTCATAAGCAAATTTATTCATTTTAAAATTCGTGGCGTCATTTGTGATACACCTGCAAGGTGCTTTATAAAAGAAAAAAAGAAAACTTTGGGAAACGCTGTAACCAAAAAGAACGCCTTAGCGTAACATGTCGACACGTGTCGACACATTATCGTAACTTTGTGACTAGTTGTGACGAGCATATTTTTCATCAACAAAAATGTATTTTTTCATTATTTATCAAGTTTTTGGTTAATTCTTGCTAAAATAATTTGTTAATAGTATTTAAATTTGATATTGTATTTAAATAGAAGCTTTTGGGCACTCGATGTGTAATTTTTTTTTTTTTATAAAACCAATTTTATCTTTCGCCAGAATTATTAAATTATGATATTAAGGTGGCGCGTTAGTAAATATCGTAATATTCAACGTAATTACACAGTAAATTTCTTTTCTCTTTAAGATTTGAGCATTTTAAACCATAGCAATTAATGCAAACTAAATATTTGTTTACTGCCTTAGGAGATATGATGGGATTTTTTGTATTTTTATTATTTTAATGATGTCATTCACGCACGATCCAACGAAAATGAGCGAATGAATTAATGATTTGTGCGAACTCTGGTTAAAATATGGTAACATGTTACGACACGGCGACGTAAATTAGGAACCAAAAGTGTCGATTCTTCCCCATTTTTAGTTGCAGCGACTGATAAACACGGAACGTCGACGAGATAATGTTACGAGATTAAATAGTGTCGACACTAAGTGTCGAAGCGGTTACGTTATGTTCGGAAAAATGTTTATATGGGGAACTTTGTCGCAAACTTTATGATTTTCGCAATGTTTTAAGAATATATTTTGCAACCATTTTTGACAGCCCTCAAAGTGATTCGGTAGCATCGTAAGCTTATTTATTGGTGGTTTTTACGGGATTATTGACAATAATTGTGCCGGACGGGCTTATATTACTTGAAGGTCTATTGTCTGTAGCGAAGTATGCTGATCTTACGGCCTTATAAAGCCGTAAACCGGACCTAACCTATAAATATGTATGTATTGTGCATAGGCGTCGCAGATATACATTTCATTGGTAGAATGAGCCTTCCAATGAAATGAATATCTGCGACGCCTTTGCACAATTTCACACATTCGTCCGGAACCTATTTAAAGATTCATTTAAAAAAACAAAAATAACACACAACTATAATCGATTCCTATTTTCAACTTTATTATTATTATTAATCAGAATCATCTTGTTGATTCTTGGGTACCTACTTATATATAAGTTCGCTCACACATTTTTAAATATAGATCAGTACTGTTTAAAAGTAAATGTTTAAAATATGACAGACACACACACAAACATGTAGTGAAAGTCGTATGTACTAAAGTATCTTGCATAAAATGTGAAGTAAAAAGGACATTACAGTTATTTTAGTGCAGAACACATCCAGTCATACTCATAACTCTTAAAACAATGGCACGAAAATTACAAATCATAATACATCATAGGTATACTTATCCTATGTCAACATTTTAAACAAGACACAAAGATCAATACGCGCACATCATCTTTATAAAACAAAATCATACTGTCTACTAGAATATAAGTATGTACCTACATACATACAATCACCAAAACATTTTACATATTTAATTCAACTGAACACGGCAAAGGTACAAACATCAGCATCAATAAAACCAAAACAAAATTATCAACTATTGTTTATTAGCCATTGCATTAGCACCTTTGTGTACATTCTAGGAAAAAGTTAATTTCAAGTATATTCCTTAGTGAATGGTCTTCTCAAAAGGCTACAATGAAAGCTTTATCTTCGTTTGGTAATTGTCTTATTATTTGTTTGACAGGCGATGATGGCGGGCCTGTGTTCGTGGGTCCTGCTGGCCATTGCGACAGTTGACCTTGGGGGGTGTTCAGACAACGTCGCGGAAGAGGTGGTGGCCCACGCTTATGAGTAAGTTCCTATTTCTACTGCTTGTAGCATGTGCCAATATTAAATAATAATAAAGAAGTATAAGTTAAGGGCATTACATTGCTCGATGACCTTGATGATTTGATCCCTGTACTGGTTTTTGTTGACTTGCCCCGCACATTTCGCAAAATTTCGATTTTTATTTATTATTTAAAAATATTAAAGTAAATAACAGAAAAAAAAACAATACAGATTATTAAGTGTATCATTACGTATTTGTTGTTACAAAATTCATGCCGATCTATTCAGCCGTTACAGAGATAATTTACAATTAAGGTTGAAAAAGGACTTATTTTCTACGATTAACCAAAAAAAATTGAGTAATATGTAATTATTAAAATTTTAAACAATACAATTTATTTGTGATGAACTTAACTATAACATACTTTTTTACACGGAAAACGCACGAAGGGATTCATCAACAAATTTCTTTGAACCTACGCTGTTTTTGGGATTTGAGCCATGTAATGCCCTTAAGTTAAGTATAAGTTTTAGGTATTAAAAAGTAATGTAAAAATGCCTGTATTTTTATTAAAGTTTAACTTTTGAAATAAATTCAAGTTAAACAGATTAGTATTCGTAAACCATTACTACTGTATTTCTTTTTGATTTTTTTGTTTATCTAAAACTTAAAATTCGACGAATTTATACATTTGGGTCGAGTAGGTATAGAAATTTAGTACCTATGGGACAGCTGATAATTTTTTTTCGCATTTACGATACTAGACCCACGGAGGAAGTTGTTCAGTTTGATAGTCTGCAGCATATCCTTTCATATGACTATACACACCCTGTCTGTTACACCCATTATACGTGTACTTTATACTTTTTTCCCATCGTCTCATACTACTTATGCATTCGCAAACTGCTAAAGGTTTTTGCGCTATGAGCCTATAAAACAGCTGAGGTTTAACGATACTTATTGTTTTGAGTTTCATAAATAAATCATCCGCTCCATAGGTGTCGGTGAGGTATTCCATTGAGGGCACCTATTTTTAGAGCACCCAAGCGAAAAGCACCCACATTGCGCACCCACCACGGTTGCTTTTTGAATTGGTTTTCTCACTGAAATACCTCGCGGCGATGACTATTTATTCACAGTAAAGACCTTTCGCAGACCATCATGGCGGTACAAATGCGTACCAGACGAGGGTTGCCAGCGTTCGGACTTCCCGCATGACGACAGAGTCTCCAACTCCAGCAGCATGGTGTTCGGAAGCCTCAATCTTTGCAGAACTGTCTGTGGCAGGTTCGGAGGCCTCTGGCCAAAACCCATCACCGCGGCCATCGGTATGCAGACTGTTAAGATACATCCAAATTATCTCAGGTAAGCCCTTGCATGCAGCTGCTCTCCCGTGCTTCTTTTGTGTCTTGTCCTACAGAAATCGTTTTTTTAAGTAATCTATGATGTCACTGCTGGCCCATATACTATTCCTATCCATAAACTCAATTCGGCTCCGTTACTGTCTGGATATCAGGACAACAAATCAACAAGCCAGTAGTAGGACAGGAAGTTCAACTGCTCATGTTGTTGGATTGTTAATATTACGAGGACAAAAAAATGCTGTTTAATACATACTAGATGTTAAATTGATTAGATACTTTTCAATGCTTCCTGGTTTTTTGTCTTTGTCTGTGAATCCGGAATGTCCAGTTTACAAGAGAGCCAGAGCGAATTCAGAAAGACATTGCAATATTATAAGCGGTTTTCAAATTCAAATGATACTAAAGTCTATCTTTTGGCATCGTAGATTCTTTTCAAACGATCGTCTGATAGAGACGTAGTTACCTTGAATTGTTCAACAATGTTCACCATTATAATATTTTTATCTCGTTTTGAGTGAATAATGTAGAACGTTTGTCAATAACCATATTATCAATAACACTAAAAAGGGGATATTTACCATGTTTACTATTTGTTTTGAGATTCTGATATTTTGGCGCTGCTGCAAACACCATGATCACGGATAAACTGAAGTTATTGCGGGTGGGCCTTTATGAGCAGACAAATCGGTCTACCCTCTTTCTAACAACCATATTGTTTAAGCCATGATCAATGATATTATATAATTATGTCGGATATGTCAGGATTTACCCCGTTAGGCTTATATAGGCGTATGCACGGCGGCCAATCAAGCTATGCAAAACCAAATTAAGCTGATCTCTCATCGTACGGAAAGCTCACACAAAGCGAAGTCAGGTTGTACTGGTAATGTATAGCTTGATGTGCCGCCGTGTGTACATCATGTGGGCAGACGGTGGGTTTCGTGCTATGAAAACACACTGGTTGCGATACACTGTTTCTAGCAAAACTAACGAATTACTTGAGATTACAACTTAAATAACAAGGGACACAATGAATCGGGTACAGTTCCAAGACGTCTCAACTCCGCCGCGATCCGACACTGAATGTCGTTCTCCCCCGAGCTGGACATCAGGGCTCTGTAGAAGCACACCGTGTGGTTGGTAGACTGGTTAGCAAGTCGCGTGATGTCACCACTACACACTGGCGCGCTTTCCAATTCATTTTATGCCCGTACTAATGACCGGATACGACATACATATAACCTCATTGCCCATGATTATGAATGGTCTGGTTTTCGTAAAAATATAAAAGATTTTTTGTTGAAATAGTTTCTCATTTACATAGTTGTCTGACGTATAGAAAAGGAACAATCATAAGGAAACCTTGACCTAGACTGCATTGAATGATTTACTGACTGTATACTACCACTATACAACATTAGTTTTAGTATATGCGAAACCTGATACACGTGTCTAGTATTTTTATGTAAAGAATCTATGTAGGTACATTTCAAAACTGTATCGCCGCCAGCGTCTTCTTGAGCTCATTGATAATAATAATTTGGCAGTAGGTACCTAAAATATTGCGAAAAAAAAAAAAAAAAAAAAAGCGGTACTCAAAGTAGCTCTCCAACTTTTAACATTATTAAATATTTTTGGGAAAAAATATAACATGGTTTAAAAATTATTGGAATCGATTCAGTTACTTATTCCGAACAAACTATATTCAGGTTTCGCATATACTAAAAATAATGTTGTATAATACTCGCACGGTAAACAATAAGTCCTCTTTCTTTCTCCGAATAAAATGGCCTGTTACGAAGGTAAAACGTATCGTAAGTAATCGTTATCAAATATTTGTTTCAGTTACAGTTCACAGCAATCGATTGTTGTCCAATTAGCAATTAATAAACATGCTAACACAATAGGCGGTGACTACATCACGGTGTTTAGTGACTAATAATAATTTAGTAAACGAGTGTTGAACTCGGTTCTTTTATATGCCGTGACATTGATTGTTGATGGTCATTATTGAGGTTAAATATAACTGTTATGTCAGTATTGATTGAGGATAGCAATTGCCCTATGGGCCCCACGGTCAATATCCGTCAAGTTTCTTGGAGATATTATTGACTCAATCGCTCCTGTCCTAAGAGGCATATTCAATCAATGTTTGGACAGCGGCAAGTTTCCTGATCTAACTAATGAAACATGCACGTAAACAGTAACGTAGTACCAATTTTCAAATCGGGTTGTAAGAGTGATCCTAAAAATTATAGACCTATATCTGTGCTGTCTCACTTCAACTCAAATGGGATTCTGCATAGACAACAGTTTGATTTCCCGAAGGTTAGGTCGACAACGGACGCGGGAGTAAAACTCATTAGTCACATTTTGGAATCTTGGGAGGAGTCCCAGGATGCCATTGGCATTTTCTGTGTTCTCTCAAAAGCGTTTGACTGCGTCGACCACAACACTGCGTGGAACAAAAGCTTTTGCTGATCTTGTTCTTTCTTATTTATCTAACAGGCAGGAAAAAGTAAATGTAAATGGGGCGACGTCCTCCGGGTCTCTAGTGAAGATGATGAAATAGGAAAGGACCGAGAATTGAACCTTGGGGCACGCCCCCAAGGTTCAATTCTCGGTCCTTTCCTATTTCTTGTTTACATTAATGATCTATTATATGATGGCCAAATTATCGGATATAATTCTATTTGCTGATGACACTTCGCTAATTTTTAAAATAGATAGAAAAGATACGAATGTCTTACATGTCAACCAAAGTCTAGCCGTTCTCTCGAAATGGTTCGCAGCTAACAATCTTTTACTGAAAGTGAACAAAACAAAATGTCTGAAGTTCTCTTTACCGAATGTACCACAACAGGCTCTGGATTTAAATCTTGACGGCAAAAAACTTGATGTTATAGCAGAAACTGTATTCTTAGGGATTACTATCGATTTAAAATTGCAGTGGGGCGCGCACATTAGAACTCTTTTGGGTAGGTTAAGCTCAGCTGCATTTGCAGTAAAAAAAATAAGGCAGTTAACTGATATGTCTACAGCTAGGCTAGTATACTATGCTTATTTCCACAGTATTATGTATTATGGCATTCTGCTGTGGGGATTAGCAGCAGACGTTGACTCAATTTTCATTCTACAAAAGAGGGCAGTCCGCGCGATCTATAAAATGGGTCCTCGCAAGTCCCTTAGAGAAAAAATTAAAGAGATTGATATACTGACCCTGCCTTCACTTTATATCTTAGAATGTATTTTATATGTCCGCAAAAATCGAGGGCTTTTCAAAATTATAAGCGACTTTTATAACATAAATACACGCAGTAAACACGAAATTGTAATACCTAAGTTCAGATTAACAAAAACTAGCAAGTCTTTTCTCATAAACAGTATACGCTTTTATAACAAGTTGCCAAACTCAGTTATAAAACTGACCGTTGGAAAGTTCAAAAACTACATCAAACGTGTCCTTATTAAAAAAGTATATTACAAAATCAAAGACTATGTTGAAGATAAAGAAGTTTGGCTTTCAATCAATCAATCAATCATTTTATTATCAGGAAACTGAGGCCCATAGATAAAAATACACAAAATATTCTTATAAAATAATAATAAACTAATACATATAAAAACAACCTTATTTAACTAAAACTAGACACGAATCGTTGACGGCGTCGTGTTCTGCTGCGTGGTGTCGCGTAACCGTCCTCGGAATCGTCGGTATACGACACCTTTCGGCCAAAAGTCCTCTTTCAAGAAGGTCTGCAGATGGTGAGTTGGAGCTCGAACCACGTACGACTTGAAGTTGATGTTGTGGCGCGATTCCAACCTTACGACCCTCAGAGTCCAGTTGGTCTTCACTCTTAAATACTCCACGACTTCCTCAACCTTCGTGGAGTAATGCAGGCGCGAAATGTACAGCTGCGACGTAGGCACAGCAGGACGCAGCAGCATGTTGGGTCCACTCGGTGCGGTACCGCACTGGTTACGGGAACAGGGCTTCCTCTTCTTCTTTTCCACCTTAGTGAAACCCTCTTCATCAACTTGGCCCGCACTCGGCAAAGAGCTATGGACCGCAGTCAGGGCAGTTTGGGCGCTTTAGTTCCTTCTGCGCATGTGGCTTCCCTGGTAGCTCATAAACGGCACAAACATGTGGATGTCTCTAACTATTCTCAATCTCATTTTTTCTGTTCTCTCGAATCAGATTTTTACAATAGTTTTCAAATCATTTGTTACAGCACTGATAACAATATTTGTGTCACTTGTTTAATTTAGTATTTTACACTATATTTTTTTCTACCTTTGTATATATTATTGTAGGCTTAGTAGATTCCCAGCTGCTTGTTAACTTTTTGTTTTGTTCTACATATTTTGTGTAGTAAGCCACGACTTATTGTCGGGCCTACGCTGTCCCCCCATACTTAAGTACAAATGCTGTATCCATGATAATATTGTAATACCAAATGATTAGAAAAGAGTAACCATGGAGTTTCTTAACGGTTCTTCTCCATAGGAAACGACCAACCCGAACCGTGCACCTTTTTGTCGACGTTTTATAAGTGCCCATCTAGGCCTATGTGAAATAAAATATTTTGGTTTTGATTTTGAAAAATATCAAAGTTAAGCAACGCTTGCTGTGGTTAAGCCGTGATCATCATGTATACCAACTGTGGGTCCCGCCTGTCATTTACAGATCTTTAAAGGTCTTTGCGGGTAGTCAGAAGCCGGGGAGTCTGAAGAATGGAAATGACGCAGCTGTAACCTGCTTGTTAATTTTCCTTTATATGGGACCACGCCGCGCTCCATCTTCTATCAAATGACAAAAGAGTCACGTAAATCGGTCCCGTAATCTCTGCGAAAAGGTATCATACATGAAAAAAAAAGATAAAGATTCTGGTGGAATACAAAACCTCCTTTTTTAGGTACCTATCGGTTAAAAAAGATACGACTGTCTACACTACAATAAATTCCTTTTATCAACATAACATAAAAACTTGACAATACTCTGGGAAACAGAGGTAGTACCTAATTAGGGTCAATTCACACCGAGACGTGACGCGACGCGACGCGGCATGTCACTGTCAAGCCATTTTATGCTTTATCTGCAGAAGACTCTGGCCGCGTGAAGTCTCGCGGCGCCGCGAGCGGCCACGCGTCTTTCAAACGATACTATGCATTTCCTAATGGAGATAAAACATAAAATGGCTTGAGTGCATACTGTGAATTGACCCTTATATGTAGGTAAAGCCCCAGACAACGATGTGTGAAGAAATCGTGTGTTTCACGTCCTTCACGCTGTTACTAGTCGTGACGGTATTGCAGGTATTGCTACCGACGGCCACTGTTACAATATTACTCACATTGAAATATGGCACAAATATAGTGAAGGTTTGAAGTAAAACAGTTTCTTTTTTCAAGAGATTTACGGACTATACAAGGTGTAGGCGGACCAGTCTTACCAAGGGGTATCGTATTACCTAGTACTAACTGGATTGTGGAGGTCAGATAGGCAGTCGCTCCATGTAAAATACTGGTATTCAGCTGCATCTGGTTAGACTTGAAGCCGACCCTAACGTAGTTGGGAAAAGGCTACGCAGATGATGACAAGGTGTAAACGGACCCTTCACGTACCCGTCAACCAAGCATGAATTCTGTACATCAACCTAAGTAACTCTACGCAAAAATTACTGCTGGGAAAGGACTTTTGTTTTTGGGGTTAAAAATCACGTTTTACGGTAAAACTCAATGTAACGCACCCAAAACATTGTGCTGATAGAACAACAAACAACAACATACAACAACAACAACAACATTGAATAGTAAACGGGTCATGAAGATATTTAAAGTAAAGTTATAACCTTAAAAACTAGTATTTAAAAAAAAAACTTGTGAAAAAGTTGGAACTTTGACCTCCAATAACTCCGTAACTAGAAGGTTATCAGGTATGGTCCAGAACAAAAAAGTGATTGCAATGACAGGGAACAAGTACCTTTCGAGTAAAGTAAAATAACATAAAGTAAAAAAAAACGTTATCTTTTTTCCAGAGATAGACGTAGGAAGTTGAATTTAGGCATAATGTTTGGGTTTTTTATTTAAATATGGTCCACCCTGATTATACACGACCAAATTATAGACTCGCCATAATTCTGCCCGCCGCGATAAGAGCTAAAAAATAAAATATACGGATGCATGAGTGATAAAGAATTTAATAATATATTGTATTTCATAGCAACTAAGTACCTACAGGAAAATGCCTATAGAGTTGTTCAGCATCTGCAACTAACAGTGTTAGTTGCAGGATAAATGTAAGTATTTACTTAAGGGCATTACATTGCTCGATGACCTTGATGATTTGATCCCTGTACTGGTTTTTGTTGACTTGCCCCGCACATTTCGCAAAATTTCGGTTTTTATTTATTATTTAAAAATATTAAAAGAATTAACAGAAAAAAAAACAATACAGATTGTTAAGTATTTTATTACGTATTTGTTGTTACAAAATTCATGCCGATCTATTCAGCCGTTACAGAGATAATTTACAATTAAGGTTGAAAAAGGACCTATTTTCTACGATTAACCAAAAAAAATTGAGAAGGTTTATTAAAATTTTAAACAATACAATTTATTTGTGATGAACTTAACTATAACATACTTTTTTTACACGGAAAACGCACGAAGGGATTCATCAACAAATTTCTTTGAACATACGCTGTTTTTGGGATTTGAGCCATGTAATGCCCTTAATGATAATAATAATTGTCCCATACAACAGAAATGATTCAACAGTCTTGGATTCTGCAACTACATTATTAGGAAAAGAACAGCGGGGGATCGAAAAACACATAGTTTCCTCTTCCCTCCATTTCAAGTAGGAGACAGAATACAGCTAGGCTAATGCACTCAAAGAGCTTATGCCCTGTATGCATCATTCTATTCATCAAGTAAACAATAAACATAAATCATAACATAACATCACGCCTGTAATCCCAGAAAGGGTAGGCAAAGGTATACCTAATAGTACACCCACATTTCGCCAGTTATGTTTAAGTCCCATAAAAATAAATCATGAGAGTGATTCACCCACGCTCAAACCAGAATTGTCCATCTGCAGAAACGTTTTGTTCAATTCAAATTCAAAGAAGTGTACCTATTACAAAAACATGTGCGCTAAACATTTAAAAACACATTTAAATAATAAGTGGCTTGCCATAAACTTTTGATATTCTATTATCCATGGATTATAGCTGTTAGTTATGATTGGTTGGCATCGTATTTTACGACAAACTTATGTTTGGGATGTACCTACAGTCAAGAGTACTAATATGTACCCATTACAGTCAAAATTGTTAATCGGTCTAAACTTATACAATTAAAACGTGCTCCTTCTAATACAAATCAGTTTTTACGGTTCGCTATAGGTAATCTGAACTATGTATTTAAAATCACGACAACAATAAAGTTTTTAAAAGGGTAACAAAAATAGCCCAAAAAACTCTAAAGGAATTGTTAGTTTTGGTAAAAAGAGTTTTAACCGGTCAAAACTAGTTTTGACTGTGACATATACGCTTAGCAACTATAAAAGAGATTTTCTACTGCTGTACTGGTTGTTTTTTAATGTTCCGTAATCAACAAGGAAAGGAACCCTTATAGTTTCGCCATGTCCGTCTATCTGTCCGCAGCTTAGCTTAGCTTAGTACTAGAAAGCTGTAATTTATCATGAATATACAAATTAGTTACAAAGTGGTAAAATAAAATACGTAAATTGCAGATTTTTTTTCGCGTACCCCATTGTGTGGTATGTCGTTGGATAGGTCTTTTAAAAATATTGCGAGTTTGTTAAGATTTTTTTTTTATTAAGGGATTCGTTTGTGAAATATTAAGCTTTAAAGTGCTAATTTTTGTTAGACTCAAGTGTACCCCTCTACCAGCTAAACGGTTGTGTGAAAAAAATCCCGGTAGTAGTATATATAACCAAAATTAAAAGGAAAAAAATTATCCTTCGGAGGCAAATCTGCATATTTTGATGGGCAACTACGGAACCCTACATTGTGCGTGGCCCGACACCCACTTGGCCGGTTTTATTTGTGAATTGTGTAAATATTTACCATATCAATTAATTTAGTATTTTGCCATCCACAGGATAATATAAATAGATCTTATCGCAAAGTTGCAATCGTTATTTTAGAGAAAATCGCACATAATGTTTGGTGTTCGTGGCTGTGTTGTGTTACCCCGTCACATGCGCATCATTTTATAGCGGTATAAACGTACCGTTATTATTACTACTATACTACAGAGTAGCTGTTGTCTTTGCCGGATGGCTAAATTTAACCGATGGTTATGTGGGCTGAATTGTCTCTTGATATACGTATTTAGATGGTATCTATGACGTAGCCAGATCTTCCGAACTGGTTTGTAAATCAAATAAAATCTTTAGTGCCTATCTATATTTGGAAGTGTGGTTTAGTAATAAAATATTTATTGAATGCTTACAGCATTTTATAGAAACAGAAAACAGTTAACTACTAAATCATATGATCTAGAATATAATAAACGCTGAAATGTTTTTTGGTTGAAGCCTAAAAAAATACCAGGAAGGAAAATGGTAGCCAGTTGATATCTGTTGAACCTAAAAAACTTATTTGCAGTCCATTTATTTTCCATTCCAACGACGAACCAAAAAAAACAACCAAACGGCTGTCCGGACATCACGTGAGTTCTGAAAGAAAAACTACATCACATTATAATAGACTGAAATCGCTATCATACACTTTCTAACTTTTTCATGACTTCCTAGAAGAATAAATCATGTAGTTTTTTTGAGAAATAATGTGCGTTGTTTTACGAAATATAGCGATTGAACGGTCTTTATGAACAATACAGGGTGTAAATGGACCCTTCACGAAGCCGTTTACCAAGCATTATGTACAACAGCCTAAGTAAATCTACGCACATAATTCTGTTGGGAAACGACTTATTTTTTTTGGGGTGAAAAATCACGTTTTACGGTAGGACTCAATGTTACGTACTCAAAACATTGTGCTGATGGATCAATGGATGCAATGTACGGGGGACGTGGAGGTATATAGATTTATTTTAGAGATTTATAAAGTTAAATTATAACATTAAAAACTTGTATTTTAAAAAAAAACTTGTGAAAAAGTTGGAAATTTGACCCCCAATATCTCAGTAACTAGAAAGTTCCCAGGTATTGTCTAGAACAAAAAAGTGATCACAATGACGCCGAAAACAAGTGCATTTCAGTATTTTTACACCCATTAGGTGGTACTGGGTAGTATTGAAATGGTCTTAAATATCTATTTTTTTAAATACTGGCCTATTACGCCCGAATAACAAATGACACTTTTCTTTCAGAGCTCCTAAAGCTAAAGCTCCTAAAATTTTTCTCTCTGCTGGTCGCTCATTTTTCCATGTGACGACTATTTATGATAATTAGGTAGACAAAATTCAATCAATTACGTTTTATATACATGTATTGTTTAGCAAATTAACTGAAATACATAATATTACAGAACAAAATCCTCAAAAAGTAGCCTTAGAAAAGTGACAATTCCTATACGTGTATTGTATTTCCACAACGATTTTTCGCTGATAGGATTTCTGTGTCTAGGCACTCTGGTAACCCGTGACGATACTTCCGCGTGACACGTCGTTGTTGACAACAGTCTAGTGACAGTTCGCAGGTGTCTCGCGTGCGTCTACCTCGCGATCTATTCACGGCTCTGTGCCCGCGCCGCTGGTGACACTCGTCTTGCGTCACTCCGCCACTCCTGCGCGTCACAACACTGACATAACGACACTGGTGAACGGGCTGTTGAATTTGCAACTTTAAGCTCTGTTCTGAAAGTTGGAATTCAACAGCACGCTGAATATCACGTAATATATTTTAAGTTTACATAGTCGATATTACCTGTGACAGTTACTAGAGCATAGAGTATAGTCTACGGCTAAGAATAGCAGGACCGTCTCTCGTGGTGTCGTAATGAGACAGAATATCAGGTGCATGGGTAAGCAGCCAAATATTATTTACCTAGAGTATACTAAGTATCTTTTCATTAATGATTCGATTCAGTGGTCATCATCATCTGCCTTTTGCCAATTGCCCAACACAGTTGGCAAAAGGCTTTCATTCAAACCTGCGGCCTGCCCATTTCTGAAATTGGGAATTATAATTAAGTTACTAGGTTTCACGGGTACATTCCCAAGTCGGCCGGAGCAAAGACAATCTCTGAAGATAGGGGTTTATGGACGCCTCAGACCTCAAGTGTCTCCCCACAGACAATGGGCCCACCTTCCATCTTGCACCGTATCACCTGATGATCTGCTTACTGCATCAGTGAGCGGGGTTCGCGTGGCTGAGTTTTGAGCTAAACATAACATTTGAACTTTTCCATCGATACGCTAAGAAGAAGACGGTACATTTCAGGCATACATGTTTATGTAACTAGTTGTTAAAAATGCAATGAAAATTTAATTTGATAGCCAGTAGGCTATCAAATTAATTCAAAATGCATTTGATCATTAACAATTTCTACGATGAAACACAGATTGATTAAATCTGGTTAGATGTCAGCTTTGGTCCCAGTCACATCTCACTCTGACTGGCTTCCATATTGTTCACCTACTGTTTGATGTAGGAGGTGAATTCCTACCTCACTTGGAACAATCTTGCTTTATATAACTCCAGTAATAAAATGTATCTAGATATAACTCAACACAACCCACATTTTCCGTTTTATTCCACCCAGTGCAGTGTAACGGTTTAACCATACGGTTTGCGACTGTAAAGCGTACCTAGGTATTACTTCTTCCTCGATCGTGCAGGCCTGGGTGTCATCACCGGCCAGGCCTGCCGACATCAACAACGAGGCGGGTTGGTTCCAGGAGGCCATGTCCGAGATTTGCGACGTGGCAATGCCCCGAGTTCGGCCAGGAAGCGCGCGACGTCAGGTGTACTGGTGGTCGCGAGAGCTGACGTCTCTGCGTGAGGCGTGCGTTGCCGTGCGGCACCGGTACACCAGGCATCGCAGGCTCCGCATCCGCCCTCCGGATGCGGCAGCCATTGAGGCGGAGCTTTACGAGGGGTACAGAGCGGCGAAGACCGCCCTCCAAGAGGCTGTCCGGCGGGCCAAGAACCTGGCCCGCGAGGAGATGCTGGTGTCTCTGAACGGAGATCCGTGGGGGCGCCCTTACAAGATAGTGCGGGACAAACTCCGCACCCGGGCCCCCCCGCTGACGCAGAGTCTCCGGCCTGAGCTCGTTGAGGACGTGTTGAGCGCTCTGTTCCCTTCGCGAGGGAGGCATCCTCCCCCGCCTATGGCTCCGCCACTTGCGGTGCCGAAAGCGGACCACACCGATGACGACGTTCCGGAGGTGACTGGGGTAGACCTACGACGTACGCAGGCTGAAGGCCAGAAATACCGCCCCGGGACCCGATGGCTTGCCTGGCAAAGCCTGGGTCCTGGCCTCTGAGGCTCTCGGGCCCCGACTGGAAGGGCTCCTAAGCGCTTGCTTGGAGAGAGGCCAGTTCCCGCTTCGTTGGAAGACGGGGAAGCTGGTCCTCATCCGGAAGCCAGGGCGCCCTGCGGACTCTCCGTCCGCATACCGGCCCATCGTGTTGCTCGACGAGGTGGGCAAGCTCTTTGAAAGAGTTATTGCTAACCGCCTCGCCGGGCACCTCGCGGGGATGGGGCCGGATCTTGCGGAACACCAGTTTGGTTTCCGCAAGGGGCGCTCGACGGTGGACGCCATCATGCCCTCACGACGGGGGATGCGGTTTCCCGGGGCGGGGTCGTATTGGCGGTGTCTCTTGACATCGCCAACGCCTTCAACTCCATGCCCTGGAGCTGCATTGGGGAGGCACTCCGGTATCACCGGGTGCCGACCTACCTTCGTCGTGTGGTCGGGGACTACCTGACGGATAGGGCCGTCATCTACCCCGGTCAGAGCGGAGAATGGAACCGGCGAGAGATGTCGTGCGGTGTTCCACAGGGATCGGTTCTGGGGCCGGCCTTGTGGAACATCGGTTACGACTGGGTGCTGCGCGCCGACCTCCCTGGCGGCGTCAGCGTAGTCTGCTACGCTGACGACACGCTGGTACTGGCACAAGGGAGGTCGCACGAGGCGGCGGCCGAAAACATGACACGCGGGGTTGCGATAGTCGTGGAGAGGATCCGGCAATTGGGTCTCGAGGTGGCATTGCACAAGTCCGAGGCCATGAGTTTTCATGGGCCTCGGAATGCTCCACCGTCGGGATCCCTACTGACGGCGGGAGGGGTTTCCATCGGCGTCGGGTCGACGCTGAAGTACCTGGGACTCGTCCTCGACAGCCGGTGGAACTTCGTGGAGCATTTCCGACGTTTGGCCCCCAAACTGGAACGGACCGAGGCTGCCTTCAAGCGGCTCCTGCCCAACCTGGGGGGTCCAAACGCCTCCTGCCGGAGGCTCTACGCGGGGGTCGTGCGGTCCATGGCCCTTTACGGGGCCCCGGTGTGGGCGCGTTCTCTGATGCGGCAAGCCGCCCGCTACCTGAACGCGCCCCAAAAGGGGATAGCCCTAAGGCTAGTCCGGGGGTACCGCACGATCTCCGGTGAGGCGGCGAGCCTCCTTGCCGGATTGCCGCCATGGGATCTTGAGGCGATAGTCCTCGCACGCCTTCACGAATGGCGCGCGGAGGTACTACGTCGGTGGGAAACTCCGCTGCCGTGGCAAATCGCCACTCAGCGGACAGACCTCCGGCGCGATCTCATGGTGACATGGAGAGAGCGACTGTCGCAACCCCGTGCAGGGCACGCCACCATAGTCGATAAGCGATAAGTCCCCTCTTTGAGGAGTGGCTAGAGAGGCGCCACGGCGCCCTCACCTTCCGCCTGACGCAGGTCCTCACCGGACATGGTTGTTTCGGGAGGTTCCTGCACCGAATCGGGCGGGAGGAAACGCCCGGGTGTTTCCACTGTGAGGATCGTCCGGAGGACACGGTGCAGCACACTGTGGAGGCCTGCCCTGCTTGGGCGGAGCAGCGCCGTGTCCTCGTAGAGGCGATTGGCGGCGGCGACCTCTCGCGCCCGGCCCTGGTTCAAGCCATGGTCCGGAGCGAGAGGGAATGGGAAGCCGTCACCTCCTTCTGCGAAGCAGTCATGCTAGTGAAGGAGGTGGCGGAACGTGAGAGGGAAAGAGCCTCACGTCCCAGCCGCCGCGGGAGACGCCCTGGGCGTCGGGGGTCACGTGGTGGCCCCCGGCCACCGTAGGCGCGGGCCTGTGGACGGCGAGTTATGGGCTAGCTCGCCGTCCGGCCGTCTTATGACGACAGGCCGTGTCGACGGCGCGTTCGTGTTCCACGCGCTCCTCAAAGAGATGTCAGCAACCACGTAGGGGTCCGCACGGGCCGATGCCTGCCAGGGCTGCGGGACTGTTCGAAAGAGATACCGCGGCCCAGGGCAAAGAAGGAACATGGATGGGTTTTAGTCAGTACAAGTCTGACACTCCCTTCCGCTCCGCCCAGAGTGGGGGGGGGTCATTTGATGATTTCCGATCCTAAAAAAAAAAAAAAAAAGGTATTACTTCTTCGACCATTAGCTGCCCAATTTAGAGTGTAGGTCTCCCAATTCGGGTTTGCCTGCATTTTAAGGGATCTGTCCGAAGCCACTACCAACGCTGTCGATGTGGCTGAATTCTGGTTGAAACAAATTTAATTGAATAACTATGGGGATCATCGACACGAAGAAGAAGCTGGTTTGTATTTATCCAGTTTCTTCTGGCAACTTTGGCCAGAAGATAGAAGATAGAAGACAAAGGAGATTGCCTGTCGTCCTAGTTGGTTGTCTGCTCATGGACTTCATCATCATCATCATCATTCATTTCTGCCGAAAGACGGCCACTGTTGGACATTGACTTACTCACAGAAAATTAATTATATATTTATTAAAAAAATATATAAGAATTGCCGAAGACTTTGATAGACATAAATATTGTAGAGCAGCCAGAATCCAAACTTATTATTTTGTTATTCAAATTCTATAAAATAACGTGGGTAATTTATTATTAAATCCTACAACGGCCATGAAACACTCTATTCTTCGGCAAGACCTCTAAAAATCTATAAAGCATCAATGCTACTTGCTACATTACAATAGGATGTCAAGCAAGTTCCCACGTTGTGGTTACACACATAATAATGTAATGACAAATATAATTATAGAAGGCAAGTTAACTGAAGGTTAAAACTAAACTTAGCTGGCTAAACTGTGCACAATCACATGGTTATGTGTGTGATCAACGCAGATAGTACGAAACATGTGTGATGCGAATGCATTATTCGTTCTGCTACTTTATTTGCCATGCTAAGACAAATCCTAGAGGTTCCATAGTAGGCCTTCTTGTCTCTGGGATTAAAGGCAGCTTTAGGGTTAGCAGAATCATAATATGATTATATTATGAACCACGTTACAATTCGCAAAATGGTCGCAGACGCAGTTAATATTATGAATTGTTAATTTATGGCCATTTCACGAATTGTAACGTAAGTACTATTATGATTATGGTAATGCGGCCATTTTATGACCCCTGCACAACATTTTTTTTTTATATATAATAATAATTAACCGTCATATTTATTTATTTTAGTACATGGAGGACTTACAGCTAATAAAAACAAATATAAGACAATTATTTTCAAATCAAATCAAATCAAATTTCAGTGTGGGAGACCCAACCCGAAAAAAAAAATGTGAGGTTATGGTTTTTACTTCATTAAAACCCAATAAATTAATTGAAAATCTTCTCCCTTCTTGGCTTCCTAACTTCTTTAATTTGAATATTTGTACTTGAAGCACAATTTAAAAACTTTCAAGTTGTAAAATTGATAATGATTTCATTTTAATAGCGTTTATATATTATATATGTTTACACAATTAAAGGTGACATATAATTTATTTGTGTAAACATATATAATAACCTAGGTAGGTTCGATTAAAGGTGACCTTATGATCGGTAAGGTAGATATAAAAAAAAAAACAAAACGAACGATACTCTTATGAATTGATATCCGTCCATGCCACTATGTATTAAAATCGTAAATAGGAAGGGCTAACCAGAATAAATCGCTTCATGTGCTGGGTGTCATCCAAGAGTTTGACAGACTGCGCTCTAAAAATATCCGGCACCACTTCTAGATGCTATTACTATGTGTGTAAAAACAATATGATACACTACAGAGTATTAAATTGTCATAGTTGTTGAACAACATTTATTTAGCATTAGCCTTTGCCTTTTTGTGACTTTGCCCGCTTCATTGTGTATATGTGTGTTATGCATCGAAATTTGTTCAGCCGTTACGGCAGTAAAGGTCACAAACAAAATTAGTTTCACATTTATAATAATAGTATGGGACAATGGAAGTCTGGATAGATGATATTTCAATAACGTCACTTTATTGTATCCGTGTAACGGAGATTGAAATGTCAGGGTTATCTGTTTGTGTTTTATTATATCATGATTGGATCGTATTGTATTTCGATACCATCAGTTTGTAAAGTTTTATCATGTATCAATAGGACTCCAAATCCCAGAACATAATATCTGGAGCTTATCCCAATTTATTTGGGATTGGCGCAGCATGTCTTCTTCTGCCATACTTCTTATTACTCCTCATCTCGGCATGACTACCTTTCAGTGGCGAAGGTTCCATACAACTCGATTCCTACCGGCTTCCCTATCAAAAATGGCACAGTCAGTATTCTATAGACAAATAAGAAAATCACATTAAAGATATGTACTCCGGCTTACTTCTTACAAAAATTCACCCTTCGCTACTGCTACCTTTCTAGCCATATCATCCTTCACACTCCAATTCCTCGACATAATAATTATAATTTTTTCTTTCAGTAAAATATCGAGCGTTGCATCCATCTCTATCCCCTAACAAATTAATAATGAATTGTTACAAAGTAGACTAATATCGCAATGTTTGCACTTGCTCCATTTACGAGCACTTCACATGACTGTTATCACTTACGATAACATCCCAGCTCACAATGTAACTGACTTTGACATCAAACTGTATCACATTGAATCGTTTAACTCGCGGCCATGATATCATAATCTACAAATAAATATAGAATGACGTTATTTAATGATCGATATGTGGTACTAACAAGTTCATGGAAGGTCGCCGGCCAGAGGTCAGTAACCTTGACGAACACTGACATGTGTTAATATTTATCTTGCATATGCTAAGTTGGTAAACACGGCTGGCGGATGGACCAGACTGCGTAACGGTAGTTTCTACGCTAAGAAAATGGGTTCATGACGATGGAAATTGCCTGTTGTGGCTTCATCCTTTTAACAATGTATCCTTTTAACAAGTATGTTTCACATAAAATATACATGCTAGATTCACATCCAGTAGATGTCAATCACAAATATTGTTATGTAACTGTTTTTTATTCCATTTGTGATTGTACATCGGTTTTGTGAATTAAATAAAAAAGACTTACTAACTCGGGAAGGATACCAATTATTAAGGGGATGTATTTAACTCGGCGACAAACTAATCTGATTTAGGGTTTTAAAAATAATTAAAATGGGTTGCAAAAATAATAGGTTGGCAGCCACAATTAACCACTAGATTGTAGATAAGGCGTAGACGACGTAGCCCCACTGCGCGTGGCTCCTATTTCTGTGTGCAGGGTTTAAAGTAAGCTAACACAAAGGGGATTCCGGGGTCTTAGTTCGCTCACTTCGCTCGTTCACTAGACCCCGCCATCCCCTTCGAACCGAACCTGTCCGAGTCGGGGTGCCACAACTCCCTCTCAGCCATCGCTCGCTCTTGCTTCCTATATTCTCCTTGCCGCAATGACCGGATAAATTACTTACTTGGTACAATAGTCGACCATTCAGTATATTGGTCGGCAATTAAATTTTTATTCGTCCGATAATAATTTTGATCCTACATACTGGTGTTTGCATAACTACTAACTTTTTTACTAACTACATAGTTTGGTTGAACTGGTCTTCAACACTGTTGAACAAAGTTAAATTACCTATCCGGCCCGAAGACATCTAAGAACCCGATTCCTGCTGGATTCCCGTCGGGAATAACCACTCACGTAGTATCTGTTGGAGTCAAATATTTTAGTACAAATTTTTGGACAAATACCTTGTAGCCTTGAGACACCTACAATAGGGTGGAGTAAAAAAAAATATTTTTCAAATTTGAAGATTCCTGTATAATCAATCGATGATACGTATTAATAGATGTGTTCATGCAAAATATTAGCTATTTAATTCAATATCTTAAGGTGGCGCATTAGGTTTGAATTTTAGAAAAAAAAGATTTTTTGTCTATCAAACTAAACATTATTTACGATTTTATTACTATCTGTACCACGATATTAATACTTAAAATTATTAAAAGGTGTTTGTATTTGCGAGATGACCTGAAAAGCGTTGTCTTAAAAACTATTTAAAGAAAGGCCTTCTTCGCACACCCAGAAAATGTGTTGCTGGCTAGGTTACAAGATGATGAGTCGCAGTAAGGGAACTGGCTGTTCAGAGAGTTTCAAAGACAAGAAATCAGTGCAAAGAGACTTCTAGATTTTAAGGTTGTTGACAAAAAGTTGCTAAGATTTAATATATTGGGAGAAAGAAAAGATAACTGAAACTCCAATAACAATAAAATACACCGACACAGAAATTTCCGCAGGATGTATTTTGTTTGAAATTGAACAGTATTCTTGCCACACTCAGGCAGTAGAGAGGTGCGTGAAGCTCGTAACAGAGGCTTCATTATCTGTTTGCTGACCAGAAGCAAGAGATTTCATTCGTACGAGAATATAAGCCACACATACCACTTTTCGAAACGAAATCTCAGTATTTTCGACAAAAAGATAGTGCCGGAACTTCCGATTTTGGACATAAAAACAAATTTTTGTGTTGTTTTTGCATGTATTTTCCATAGTTATTCATTCCTTTAGTAATTTTACCTATAAATATCGTAGTAAAGATTATATAGTCGTAAATAAAGTTTTGTTTGATAGCCAATAATTTTTTATTATCAAAAATTCAAACCTAATGCGCCACCTTAAGATATTGAATTAAATAGCTAATATTTTGCATGAACACATCTAATACTACGTATCATCGATTGATCATACAGGATACTTAAAATTTGAAAAATATTTTTTTTTCACTCCACCCTAACTTACAATACATACATTCACGCCTTTATTCCCATGGGGGAAGGCGGAAACAGAACGCCACCTGCTACGATCCTTACATACTCTTTTTGCCTCGTCCGCGTTCACACACGCCAGTTGCGAGTACTACGATGAGACGTACACACCGATAGTAACGGACCAGTCAAATTTTGAATAAATTTTGGACCGACTTCGAACATCAGACACTGACTGATAGTTTAGAGCGCTCATAGATTAGCACGCTCATTACATGGTGCTTAACATTCACTATGAAACGAATTGTCGGCAGTGTTGGATTGTGAGATAAATCTACGCCCAATTACGCCAGGTATAGGTGTATCAATGCCTAACTTTTTATGGAATAGAGGCGCAATATTATGGTATGCTAAACAGTTATGTCGGCTCTCGGTCTGCGGCAGCCCTAACTTCATTGAAGCGATTTGCCGCAGCTCGTCAGGGGTGAACAACCTATCTTTAACAGTTGAGCACTAGCGGTTCCTTGACCTACGACCCATCGTTTATTTGACAGTCGTGATCGCAAACTTACGCAGGTAGATACATAAAAACACGCCCACTTGTGCTGTTTTATTACGATTGCAGTCTTTAACCCTAGCTTCCTACATCCTTCACTACATAGTTTAAAACAAAGTCGCTTCCCTCTGTCTGTCCCTATGTATGCTTAGATCTTTAAAACTACGCAACGGATTTTGATACGGTTTTTTTTAATAGATAGAGACGATAGAGTGATTCAAGAGGAAGGTTTATATGTATATTGCACCCGTGCGAAGCCGGGTGGGTCGCTAGTAATATTATAAATACGAAAGTAATTTTCTTTGTTACCTTTTCACGCCTAAACCACTGAACTGATTTTCCTGAAATTTTGCATATACGGTGTCAGGTGTACAAAAACGGACATAGGGTGGGTACCTTTCATCCCGAAATAACTGATTACTGTTCCCAAGGAAAACAACAATCACGTTCTTATGATAATAGATGGAGCCACGTGTCTTTCGTATTGAATTATATTATTACAAGCCGAGTGCATCTCGAATTGATTGTCGAATTCAAAATTAATGAGAGCGAAGCCATGGGTAAAAGCTAGTAGCTCATAAAGTTTATCGAAGTACTTCTAGAATTGCTAAACCGACAATCACCTATTTTATTGAAGGAGCACTTGTCTGCATGCAAATGAGTTTCCTGTTCTCCAATCAAGTTTGGAGTAAGGTAATCGGTTCTGTGGCATGTCCTAGAACCAAAAAATCGAAGACAGGTGATATATACAACCACAGATATAGATAGACCTAGATAACGCGAGAGCAACTACTTCGCGTGCCATATTATTATGTAGCTTACGTACAAAAATCGTAAGTGCCCAATTTCGAACTCAGTCTGCATCGGAGCATAGCGCTAGTCGGACGTCAGTGGGCGTCATGGCGGGGGGTAGGACGGGGGCCGTCGCCGACTCAAATCGATTCAAAGACGCCGTCCGCGGCGGCGTCTTTGAATCGATTTGATTTTCCCATGACTAAATAGTGCTTGTGACGTCATAATAGGTAGTCAAAAAATGGCACGCTTGGTTTTCATACAGATCGTGATACTTGCGTTATCTAGGTCTATCTATATCTGTGTATACAACACACCAACTCACAGTGGACCCACTAGCACTAGGGCCCGTTTCCACCAACGGGAAAAATTCTCGCGCACTTTCTTATGTCACAATTAAGTCAGGATCGTATCTGCATTAACCGTCTCTGATATGCGTTCACCTTGGTCTATGCGTTTTGAAGTTGGATAGCAGAACGACGATGATGATGATGAAGTGCAGCATTTGTTAACAAAGCTTGAAACGGTATAATTTGACTTTTATAAGTAAAATCATACAATTTTTCGGTGTTGACGAATTGATTATGATGTTGTCGGTGTCTGGGAAAAACAACGGAAATGATAAAGCACTTGAATTTTGTTGATAAAAACTTAATTCCATTGTTTGTTACGGATGTGGGTAGTTTGATTTGTTCTACTGTTTCCGCTGAATTATCTGTAATATTGTTTTTACAGAAACGTGTGATTTTGTAACATTAATTTTAATTATTTTTTAAGGCACTGGTGCGAACGTCAGTTTTGGACTAGGCTAGTTTCTATCCCTTTCCATCCCAACTCTAAACCTATCGTCTTATCTTATCGTCGTCATCATCATCATCATCATTTCAGCCGAAAGACGTCCACTGCTGGACAAAGTTTTCCCCTAAGTGTCGCCACATTAACCGGTCCCGTGCGAGTTGTATTGGAATAACCAAAAGGTGGTTGACTGAACCGATCAACCAGGGAGGCAGGCGATAAATACCAACTCAATACTAAATAGAATGATATACCATAACTAAGCTTTTTCCCCTTAATCATGTATTTTTTAAATCCAACATTTTCCTACCTCCAGGTTCGACCTACAAAACGTGCCCGCAGAAGCTCTGTCTCTCATGGTGGAGATGACGAAGCTGGTGGGTCCGAACCTGCTGGCAGAGTGCGGTGGAGTGGTGACAGAAGTGGTGGAGACGCCCATCGTGGTCTACCTGAACGTGAGGAGTGCTGACATTGCTATGATGTGGACCACCGTCGAGGAGTACATGCTTGATGTGCAGACTAAAGGTTCGTTACGTTCTGTTTTGTGTGAAATTTGTCATTAAAATAGCTGAAAACATTTCAAGAGGTTTAATGGTCATCATTATGAACAACTTTTAGTATGGGGCTAGACCAGAAATCGTGAAAAAAAAGTCTGCTGCTCCATAAATCTGTGTTTAGGTAATTAAACCTAAGAAAATAGAGCAGCTACTTTTAAGATTTGGTGGCATAGTCAATGTTTTATGATACAACTATATAAAAAAATTCTGGTTTCCAGTTACTTCCATAACGCCTTGTTCATAGTCCCCACACCATTGCAGGATAGGCCTTTTCCCTTGTCTTACACATCGTAACACAAAACCTTTGTCCTTCTACAGAAGACCAGATCTCAGTTCACGTGAACGCTGAAACGATATACGGAGCTCGCCATGCTTTGGAGACGTTCACTCAACTCGCAGCGTCTGACAGATCTGACTTCTCTGACCAGCATACTTGCAGCCTCCATTTAGTCTCCGGAGCCAAGATCCGTGATCGTCCCACATACGAACACAGAGGTCTGCTTCTCGACAGTAGTAGGCATTTTATACCCATGAAGGATGTGATGAGGACCATTGATGGCATGGCAGCCAATAAGATGAATGTCTTCCACTGGCATGTTACCGACACCCATAGTTTTCCTCTCGAGTCCACAAGAGTACCACAATTTACCAGGTTAGTTACTTTTCTCCATGTTTTTTTTCTATTTCATCATCTGCCTAACCTTTTCCCAACTATATTCGGGTCGGGGCTGAATACCAGTATTTTACGTGGAGCGACTGCCTATCTGACCTCCACAACCCAGTTAGTACTGGGTAATACGATACCCTTTATTAAGACTGGTTGTCAGATTTTTGAGCCACTGACTACCTATAACGAATATCAAAGATCTATAAATGACAGCCGGGACCAACGGCGTATCGTGCTTTCCGAGGCACGGAGGAAAGTCCGTATATAATGGGTGGTTACCCATACACGGACCAACCTAGCCAAGCGTGGCTTAGCCTAAAGGTCGACCCGAGCGGCTGTTATTTCTTGGTCACGAGATCCTCAATTTTTTTTTTCTGTTTATTTATCTCCATTTTCGTCTTCTAATTTGCTAGCTTGGAACCTTTTACTCATTATGTCCAAGCTAATAGGTATAAATGTGTCAATATTTGTAATTTACTTTTCGTTTGCAATAATTATGTATCTAATCGTGAATTGAAATAAAATAATTTAAACCTATTGAAACCTACAAGGTGTAAACGGACCCTTCACGAAGCCGTCAACCAAGCATTGTGTATATCAAACTAGCAAAAAATATTGCTGGGAAACGACTCTATATTTTGGGTTGGGCTGGTGTTTTGAGTGCGTAATGCATTGTGGTGACGGATGCATTCAATAGTACAGGGGTCGTGGAGGTACTTAAAAGTAAAATTAAAATATTAAAAAAGTGTATTAAAAAAAAAATGTGACAATGTTGGAACTTTGACCTTCAATATTTCTGTAACTAGAAGGTTTCCAGGTATGGTCCAGAACAAAAAAGTGTTTGCAATGACATGGGAACAAGTACCGTTCGTGATATTTTTTTTTCCTGACCATACCTGGGAAAGGTATGGTCAAGAAAAAAAAATATCGCTATGATAGCGACAACAAGTGCCTTTCACTTTTTACACCTATTTTGTCTAATTTCCTTTAGATACGGTGCATATTCTGCAAAAGAGATCTACTCGGCAGAAGAAGTGAGGGCGCTGATAACATACGCGCAAGTGAGAGGCGTGCGAGTTGTGATCGAGATCGACTCGCCTGCGCACGCCGGCAACGGCTGGCAGTGGGGACCGGTGAGTTTACTCGTGAAACAGAAACATCACGAACATACGCTTTTTCCCCATCGGTGTAGGCAGAAACAGAACGCCATCTACTATGATACTTAAATAGCTACTGCTTTTGCTTCGTCGACGTTATGTCTGATAACGTCACGTTTCCTACACCTGGTAACCCACCACACCGGTTGCGAGAACTAGAGGAAAATAATTTAAAAACATAAAAAATTGTAGCATTATTATCTCCTTTCTTCATTTTTCTACACATATTAAAATATTTCTTAAAAAAAAACCATATAAAAACATTTAAAATTATAAAAAATAGCGGTCGGCTGGTGTCGGGAGCAGGCTCCAAGCTACCGGTGGTTAGGGCTCCAGACACAGGAACCTCCTCACAGTGCGAGCCGTATCGAGGGGTACTGCCTTCTGAATCAGGCCCTTGATCCAACCGCCTAAGGAGAGCCTCGAAAGATGGTCGTCGATTTAGCATTATTATGGTTATAACACCGATCCTTCTATTATTTATTGGGCAGGGTTCCAATCCTGAGCTACTTCTAAGAATCGTCTCAGGTGTTGATGACCTTTAGATGCGAATAGTATTCCAGCATTGGATTTACTCAGATCTAGGTGTCGTGGGTGAACTATTAAGCATTTTACCTTCAATAGAGCTAACTCAATCTAAGTTACTACTTTCCTATTTCCTAGTATTATATTATTATTTCCTTTATTTATCTTCTTACTTACTAATTACATTTTTAAATATTTCTTATAAAAACCATATAAAAACATTTAAAAATATAAAAAATAGTGGTCCACCGGTAGCGGGAGCAGGGTCCAAGCTACCGGTGGTTAGGGCTCCAGAGACAAGAACCTCCTCACAATACGAGCCGTATCGAGGAGTACTGCCTTCTGAATCAGGCCCTTGATCCAACCGCCTAAGGAGAGCTTCGAAAGATGGTCATCGAGGCTCTTGGCTATAAGGCCATTGGCCGTCACGACGATCGGCACAATGATAGCCGAGTTCACATGCCACATGTCGACAACCTCGTGTGCCAAGTCGAGATATTTTATTTGTTTCTCTTTCTCAGCTTTCACGAGGTTCTCGTCATGCGGGATGGTAACATCGACTATCATTACGCGGCGCGCTGATCGGTCTATCACTACTATGTCAGGCTTATTGGCGACAATAGTCCTGTCAGTAATGATAGACTGATCCCAGTACAGCGTGACATGGTTTTTCTCGAGAACTGGGTCGGGCACATACTTGTAGTACGGTACCTCAGATTCCACAAGTTTATATTTCAAGGCAAGTTGCTGGTGAATAATCCTGGCTACTTGGTTGTGCCTGTGCAAGTACTCGCCGTTAGCCAGACGAGAACAACCAGAAATAATATGCCTGATGGACTCACCCGGACGGTGACATGCCCGACACACGTCAACCGTCCCGTCCTTCATAATATATTTCCGATAGTTGTTCGTCAACATAACTTCGTCCATAATCGCACAGACAAAACCTTCAGTTTCTCCAAAGAGGTCGCCGAAGCGTAACCAGGATACGGACGCTAGAAAATCTACATTGGGCCCATGAAGAGCCCGGTAGAAGCGCCCGTGAAGCTCCTTGCCTTGCCATACTTCCTTGCGGTCATCGGTAGTAAGTACTTCAGGTTTGCGCCAGTTCTCTTTAGCCATGGACAGCGGGGTGAGTCCCTTGTCCACTGCGACCACATCTCGGTGCATACCCACCTCGACTTTTAAAAAATATTCTCTGAGACTGCACATCTCGCGGTTGTGAAGGGACTTCGCGTTTAAAAACCCTCGACCCCCGCACTTCCGCGGGATGTACAGCCTCATCACTGATGATCGTGGGTGATGCATCCGGTTTGCGGTAAGCAGTGTACGAACTCTCCTATCCAGGGCATCGAGTTCGGTCTGAGTCCATTTGAGTACGCCGAAAGAGTACATTAAAACCGGCATGACCCAACCGTTGAAAGCGCGCACCTTGTTTCCGCCTGAAAGAAGGCTATGTAATACCTTGTTCAGGCGTCCAAAGAAGCGCTCCTTCAACGATTGCTTCATGTCAGTTACGTTAATGCCTAACGCTTCCGACATACCCAAATACTTATAGCTTTCGGATGAGGAGAGGGATCTCAGGTGTATGAAATCCGAGAGCTGAATTCCCTCGGATTCCATAATCTCCCCTCGCTTTACATACATGACTGCACATTTGTCCACACCAAATTCCATCCTGATGGCGCTACTGAAAGTTTCAGTTACTTTCAGTAGCTCCATCAGTTGCAATTTGTTGGGGGCAAAGAGTTTCAGATCATCCATGTAAAGAAGGTGAGATATGACCTGACCACCTCTCCTCAACCGGTAGCCTAGACCTGAATCCTCCAGCAATGTGCTCAGAGGATTCAGGGCTAGACAGAACCATAGTGGGCTCAGACTGTCGCCCTGGAATATTCCCCGTTTAATCCATACAGGTTCATCGTTCCCCTGGATCTGTCGACATCCTGGATATCGAAGGACCGTCCTCCATTGCCCCATACACGACTCAAGGAAGGCGCGTAGAGTTGCATCTATCTTGTACAACTCCAGCACCCTCATGAGCCATGTATGTGGCACCGAGTCGTAGGCCTTCTTATAATCTATCCAGCATGTAGACAGATCCTTGCGGGATCGACGAACCTGTTGGCTAATGGCCATGTCGATGAGGAGTAGCTCCTTAGTACCGCGGGACCCATTCCTACATCCATTTTGAGAGGCAGACATAATGGAGTTTTTGTCAATGTGTGTATTAATTTTAGCTCTCAAAATGGATGTAAGAAGTTTATAGACCGTAGACAAACACGTGATCGGTCTATAATTTTTGGGTTCCGCGGGACTACCTGACTTATGGAGCAGGTGGGTAACGCCTGTTGTTAAAAACTGCGGTAAGGACCCAGACTCTAAGGATGACTGGAATTGGGATGCCAGGCAAGTGTGTGAACTACTAAGCCATTTGAGCCAGAAGTTGTGCAGTCCGTCCGGTCCCGGTGACTTCCAGTTCGGTAACGGACGAACTGCTCTGGCTATATCTAAAGGTGTTATCAAAATTGGCTCCATTTCTGGGATAGGTTCACACACTCGTTCGACATCACGCATCCAGTCAGCCTCAGTATGACAGACGGGCACCGACCAGATGCTGCGCCAGAAAGAACTCGAAGCAGCATCATCCGGGCGGCACACGTCTGTCATATTTAGCTCGGGTCGCTCCCAAGCTCTGTATACCCACCTCTCATCGCTCTGGAACATGCGATTCTGTGAGTATCGATCAACCCGCCGCTTATACCTCCGAATACGGTTCGCCCATGCATAAACTTTCTGCTTCAGGAAGTTGATGCGCTCTGTGACACGGGACATGTATTCTTGAGGACTGCTTCCAGTCCCCGAGAATGCCCGCCTCACAAAGCGCATCACACGTGGTCGTGTATTGCCCTCCCTGAAGCAGTGTAGTTTGCCGATGAGTACCCTGGCCCCGTCGATGCGCCGCTCGATCCTGCGCTGCCAGGCTGGTACGGCTGGTTTTGGTCGAGTAGCTACGTCACAATTTGGGAACTTGACGTTAGCTAAACGACATGCCGCAACAGCCCCACAGTACAGGATCGAGTGTGTATCAACGAGGTTCTCGCTACTCTCGAATATATTCTCGAGTTGCGAGTCCAAGGCACACACCAGCGCCCTATTTTTATTATGCATGGGTAACCGTGGTAATCGGGGCCTAAGTTCGGTAGGAGTGGATCGATATTCACGAAGCGCATCTTCCAGAGCGCTCCTCAATCGGTCGTTGCACTGGCTACTTACCACAGCAACCCTATCATCTTCCTCTACAACAGCTGGGTTGAACCGCGGCGGGGTTGCGTCAATAACTGACGCTTGCACCGCGGTTTGTGCCGTAGTTAAAACGATACGGTTGCTCAGTACCTCTGAGCGCAGCCTATCAAGTACGGCGTCGTCCAACATGTGATTGCGTTGGATGACCCGCACCTGATCCGACAGTCGTTGGGCCGAGACGTTGACGGTTGGTTCAAGTACCTGGAACAGAGACAGCATCCCAACACGGTATGCAGTGAGGTTAGTTCCCCCCTCTGTAGCCCCATAATATGCGCGCATGACTTGTTCATTAATGGACTGAGTCCATCGCATGCGCGACACATTTCCACCGGCAGCGGGGACCCTGTTCGGGGCCGGTTGGCCTCGAGGTCCCAAGCCCGCTGGTGGCCGTCCTCTTCCTCGTCGTCGTGGTGATGGTGGTGGAGTCGACGGCGGGGAGAAAAACTCGTCGCTCGAGCTCGACGCAACTGCAGCGACCGGCGACACGGTGCTCACGGATGTGGCGCGTCGCGGCGGCTGCGAGGCGGAGCTGAGCGACGAGCCCGGAGATGGTGTGTGTGCGCCTCTTGTAACTGTTTGGCTCGGCTTCTTGTAATCATTGGTGACTTATGACAATTGTTTTTCGGTGTATTTTCCCCTATTTTCCATTTTTGGTGTGTTCCATATAATTTGTTTTGTTGTTATAAGTTTTTTTTTTCTTTTCTTCATTATTTCTTTCAATTAATTCGTTTCGTTGGGGTAATTTGGTAAAAATATTAAATTAAATGTTTGTTTGTTTGTTTTATTATTATTATTACAATTATACTTATTGTTGCTGTTACTGTAGTTATTTCGTTTATGATGAATGAACGTGTTACATAATTTCTTACAATTTAAAATATTTCTTAAAAAAATATACATAAAAAAAAAATTAAAAACATAAAACTAGCGGTCCGGTGCTGCGGTGTCTGGAGCAGGGTCCAAGCTGCCGGTTGTCAGGGCTCCAGAGACAGAAACCTCTTCCCAATGCGAGCCGTATCGAGGAGTACTACCTTCATCCAACATCAGGCCCTTGATCCTACCTCCAAGCGAAAAATATGCCAGCCTGGAAAGATGTCCGTCAAGACTCTTGGCCATCAGGCCACTACATATTATTATTATTATACGTTTTCTCAAGCACGCTTGAGTACTTAATCTTATTATCCCAATATAGTTCCTCTAGGACAAGAGTGAAACCCCGGGCACTAGTTTGTTAATTCTATAATTGTATGAAACGATTTCTCGTGCAGTTAGTTTTCCGCCATATTTTATTATTAGACACCATTTTCTCAAGAACTCAATGCACTTTCTAGGAGTTTGGCCTCGGGAACCTTGCAGTATGCGTGAATCAGTGGCCGTGGCGCCACTTGTGCGTGCAGCCGCCGTGTGGGCAGCTGAACCCCGCCAACCCCGCCGTGTACCGCGTGCTGGGGGACCTGTACCGGGACATTGTGGATGCTCTGCCGTCGCCCGCTCTGCTGCATATGGGAGGAGACGAGGTAAGATATACCTTTTTTTCTGGTCTGTGGAAATCCTATTCCAATTCTTTACTGCACACACAAGAATTAAAAAAAAATAAACAAAAATTGAGTAATACAGTATATTTATGTTTCAATATGTATTAGAGTATCAGTATAAATATACAAAGGTGACCTTTTTTTTTAATCTTTGCAAGGTTAATCTGATCGATGAGCTTAGCAATTTTTTTTTTATTTCAGCCTCCGTAAGGGTTAAGTTTACTAAAACTTAACCCTTACAAATCCGTTTTTTTTTCCCAACGTTCTGCACTCCCTCCCCTCCCCCTGACTCAAAATCTGGCGACGCCCTTGGGTATGACTGCATAAATCACAGAGACATCGCTCTAATAACTAAGTTGAACATATTTTTAAACTAACGTTACACTTTCTTGTAAGAATTTTCTCATAAGGGTCCATTTGTCGTGCCTCTGCTAAAATCGGGTACAGTTATTTGTGATTCATTATTTTATTCCGACTTCGACGCCTACGGATTAAAAGACATCACAGCATCACATACAATAAATACACTACACCAAAAAAAGCGAAAAAAACTTAATCTTGACTCAATCTATAACTGAACCATTGCAGGTGTACATCGAGTGCTGGAACAGAACGGAGGAAATCACCAATTACATGAAGCAGCAGAACTATGACACTACAACAATGGAAGGGTTCATCAAGCTCTGGGCAGAGTTCCACGTAAAGTCCCTGCAGGCCTGGGACGAGGCCGTCGCGGCCGCCGGCGGGCCAAAACAACCCGTCATGCTGTGGTCCTCAGAACTCACTCAAACAGAAAGGATCAGTCAACATCTGGACAAAGAAAGGTACCTACTTTAGATCTTGCTAAACCATAACTTGAACTAAACGTGTATCTTGAATCTCGCATACACAAACACGTACAAGCCTGAAGAATTTCTAGAGCCCTATGTAGCTGGGTTCTAGAAAATTGGTGTGGTTGCTATTACCTTTTTTCTCAAGACTAGTCAGAGAGTGTATACGAGCGCCGTAGATAGAAACCCTTGCCAACCGCCTTTGTATTTTAGAGGCTTTGTTTGATCGTGTGTCGATTACATAAACATCTAGTGATCGCAAGCGTGAGGGTTCGATTCCCAAGTCAAGCAGAGTGTAATTGGGTTTTTCCGTTAAGAATTTCTCAGTAGCACTCACAGAGTTTGGATTTATGTCTGATTGATGGCAATAGGATCGTCGCCTTATAATACACCTTACCCAAATCCTCGAGAATTACAAACTTAATATAATGTAACAACGGCACGTATTTCATCCCTCCATTTTGCCTTTCCCAGATACGTCATCGAAGTATGGGAGCCAGTTAGCAGCCCACTGCTGCACGAGCTCATAAAGCTTGGCTACATGACCGTCTCAATCCCCAAGGACGTGTGGTACCTGGACCGCGGCTTCTGGGGCAACACTAAGTACAACAACTGGAGGAAGATGTACGCTCACACGCTGCCCAGGGATGAGAAGTTCTTGGGAGGCGAGGTCGCCATGTGGACCGAGTATATCGACGAACAGGGTCTAGGTATGTCAACATACGAGTAGCATGGTACAAGCTGAATCTGCTTATATATAGATTCAGCTTGTACAGACAAGAAATATTTTTAATATTTCAATGGTCCCCAGTCCCACTGTTGCCTTTTGTGATGGAGTGGTAGGGAATGATCCATCACACCGGCCCAGTGCGGGGTACATGTCTTAATTTTTTTTTTCTACGACACGTTAGTGTCTTTACCATGTTATCTTTCACCGTTTTATGAGCAGTGGTAATGAAATAATTTACGCAAATTAAAGTGCTTGTCTGAGTTGAATTTCTTGACCTCGTATTTAGGGGCCCCTCCCTATGGGCCACCACTGCTCTCTTATTTATAATTGAGGATGAGGATTTTATGTTGCATCTGACTTTTCGAAATTATTCAATAACAGCCTGGAGTTTGGATTTGTTACCGGTTACTAACATAAAAGTATTGAGTGTAAATTTCTGTCTCATTCTTCTGGTAACACAGGCATCATGGAGGACGCCGTAATGACTAATGTGTGTGCATCCCCCAGACACGCGCATCTGGCCGCGCGCGGCGGCCGTGGCGGAGCGGCTGTGGGCGGACCCGGCGGGCGGCGTGCTGCAGGCGGAGGCGCGCATGCAGCGCCAGCGGGCCCGCCTGCGCGCGCGCGGGCTGCGCGCCGACGCCATCTCGCCCGCCTGGTGCGAGCAACACGACTCCAAGTGCTTTTGATAACACTGCGCCCGTGGAACGTCCTTACCCTCATCACACCTATAGTTGGAAGTGTATCTCTAAACGCGTGGCCGTAATCGGATTTATGCGCTTTATAAACGTCATCATCTCGTTTTTTACAGACAGTTTCAATAAGCGCCCTCCTTATTAAAGTGCCAAAATAACTATGTAGGATTATGAGAAACAACTATAGCTAAGCTTACCAATCAAATAAACGGAAAGTTCAATGTTGCATCACTTTTTTTGATAGCGCATCGGTGGTAAGGCGCCAAGTATCGATCTCGATGAAGGGAGCCCTTGAAAATGAACTGAATAACCATAACTTAGTACGAATGTCATCAATGAAATTGAACTCGATCAGTACAATTAAACTGCGTTCGAGAACATTTCGAGTCAATAGTCCTTAGCAATAATGACACTGACAGCTCTTGAACGCAGTTTTAGTGTGCTGATCATGTTCAATTTCATTGTAGAATTCGCCCTGATTTGTGTGAAGTCAATAAAATGGAACTATTTCAGACCGAATAAGAATTTTACTGACTTTTTAAACTGTCAGTCATAATGAGGGCTCCGAATGGATTATTTATAGCAATTTATCACTATTATAATGGAACTATAATTTATTATTAAACAAGTACTTATATAATTTATAAATGTGCATGAAGGGCATTATGGACAATATAAAAAAGAGCTCATATTAAGAAAAACCTATCTGCAGTAAGAGATCAAGATAAAAAATATTGTAGTAAATCATAGGTACGATTGTATTAAATATTTTTTAAGTACGTATAAAATATTTCTACGTATAATTTCAGTTAGCTGTAATGCCCAAGGTGCAGTAATACTATTTTTAATATAAAATAATTAATAATTGAAATTTTTGAAGAAAAAAAAGTCATCTGGTGTGATTAAGTAATGGGTGCTATAAATATTTTTACATTATTTCAGTATACATATTAATGGTCTGTCTAGTCTGGACCTGGAGAATATTTGTAAAACATACCAACTCTAATATTAGGTAGGTACTGATGACTGTACGTAATTTTGTAAATATGAACGATGCAACTAGGATATTTTGAAATACAGCAATGGAAAATTTTTGTATGAATCCTGGCCGGGCTAACTTTCTCCATTTTATTTTATTTTCAAAATAGTGGTCACTCATAAAACATAATTAATCGATAACTGGCATCAATACAAACAAGTTTTGTATTGCAAAATGTTCTAAAATGTCACGTTTCCGAGATATGAGCTATCAAAGTTAAAGTCCATTCACATGGCATCTTCAGCACAACTTTAGAAGATTTCGTCTCAGAAAAAACTTGTTTATATTAATGCCAGCTATCGATTGATACAGGTTTTATGTGAGGCTAATCAAATTAAAGTTGTGCTGAAGATGCCATCAGTGAGTGGACTTTAACTTTGATATCTCATATCTCGAAAACGTGACACTTTAGAACATTTGGTCTCATACAAAACTTGATTGTATTGATACCAATTAATATAGGTCGTATGCCTAACGCAAGTTTGAAACAAAACAAAATGGCGGAAGTTAGGCCGGCCATTTAATTCAAACCCGTTTACTTTAAGTGATTAATTAGATATAATTAAAAACTAATAGTAATAGGTTGATCATATCATTATGAGGTACTTAACTGACCATTTATTTTCATAGTAAAAACAATCAATATGTAACCCATATGTAATCAAATCTTTTTAACATGACTTTCATCAGAACCTTCTTAAATCAGGGTTGGAAAATGATGTAAATATTTGTATTGTCAGCCTTGTAATAATAAAGTACGCGAAAATTCTGAAATATACCGAATTTATTGTGATATAATAATTTAGATTTATACTTAGTGGATAATACTGAACTATGACAATTATATATTAAAATTGCTATTGATACGATTTGTCTTATTGTTTAAAGGAGACATACCTACAAATTGTTTACCCTTTTTATAGTTTTACATAAAAAAAGATAAGTTAAATTAGACTTTTAGGAAGTCAAAAAAGCGTAATATAAGAATCTACCAACTAATATTAAGGGTGGGCGCACATCTGTCAGAAAATGCGTCGCCGGAACTGGCGACTGGCTGACTGATTCACTGACTGATCAATCAACGCACAGCTGAAATCGCTGGTTCTAGAAGCATGAAATTTTGCACAAACGTTCCTTAAACGACTTAAGTGTGCACTAAGAAGGAATTTTTGAAAATTCATCCCCTAAGGGATTAAAACGAGGGTTGAAACTTTGTCAAATTTGCGGGCGAAATCGGGGGCAACAGCTAGTAGATAATTAAACATCCAACATTACACACATAACCGATGATAGGTTAGTACGTTAATCGTACTAACGACGATACATTCGTCAGATGTGCGACCATCCTAATACTCTCAGATCCCGCCTAAGATCGACCTTCACCCATCTGGGGGCCGAAAGCGGCCGATTTAGCAGAACCATATTCGGGATAATAATTATAAATTACGTTTAAATTCGTAAAATGTTCACAAAGTGACAATTCATAATATTAAATGAATTAGCGTCTGTGAATTAACTAATTAATTATTATTGCGAATGGGTTGCCTGATGAAATTAAGTCAAGTCTAACTTTTATGAAAAAAAAAACCGTTCACTTATTTTAAAAAAGTAAGTGTAAAAGTTAAAACCCATTTTTTTTCCAAACGAAATCTAAATAGATTGAAAGTACCTACAAAGAAGCATAAGGAACAAGAATCTGTTCTGTTGTCCATCTTTTTGTCCCTACTACAGAGTTGTCAGACATAATAGGTTAGTTGATATTATGTATGTACACTTATCTGTTTTCTTATTGAAATATATATTAAAATACAGATAATTTTATAACAAGCACGGTGGTATTAGGTTGTCAACTAAAATCGGTCAAGACTCGTCGCTCTTTAAATAGTCTTGACTTAATTTCATCGGGAAACCTATTCGTAATAACATGTTTCATTCGGTAAACAGATAAATAAAGCTCAGCCTTAGGCGGGATCTTAGACTATAACTAACATAATCGAAGAAGGATTTTCTTTGGTTGTTGCATATTCGTTTCAATATTTCCAATAAATTAGTTTTGGGATCATAGTCAGGCATGCAGTTTCTGAAAACTAATCGTCAGTATACAGTTCGGTAACAAATATGTGTTAATATCTATTGTAGGTACAGTTCTTGTCTATAACTATGTAATACATGAAATTGATTTCACAAAATACTGTAAGAAGTATGTAGGTATGATGGTAGTTCTTATACATTACCTACACGGATTCTACTTTACATATTTTCTACAAAAACATAGCTTATTATTAGTTACAGTAACATTGACTATAGCATAATCACTATAATTATACTTATCACCTTTCGAACTTAAATAAAATATAACGGTAAAAAAAGCTTGGAAAAACCAAACTTAGAAGTATAACTACATAAAATCCAAACAACTACTTTCAAAAAATTAAATATTTCATACGTAATCTACAATCTTCTATTCCATAGAAACCAAGACGAACTGAACGCGATCCGAAAAAATCATAACAGTGTCCAAGGGCTGATGCCACTGACGGCGATTTAGATATATTATGCTGATCGCGTTCAGTTCGTTAGTGAAATTCGCGCTAAAAGAATATGCAATCTACATGTTCCTTTTCTGAAACCAGACGTCCAATTAGATTGAGACATTATTTCTAACTCTATCATTACCATTCTTTGTTCCTAAACTGAGATCATTTGGCATCATGTCATGGAGCACTGTGTCACTTCTGAAGATGCTAGTTGCGATCCTGCTGGCCAGTCTCTCGGATTCCCTTATATCATCGTCTTTGGAATGTGACGTCAGGTCTATTTCAGTGTCGGTATCGCTATCACTGATTTCTTTATCACGTCTCAGAGGCCGATAGGCAAGGTTCTGCGGCTCATCCATATCTTGAACAGAAGTCCCGCACGGACACGGGTTAGGCTTCGACATCACCCTCAAGTCTGTCGGCACTATTTCCGATTCCATTTGCTGGTTCATCATCAACGGTGTGAAAGAGAACGGCTGCTGCATCATCCTGCCATCATCATTGTACGCCATCGGTGGTAGTTCGTGCACATTCGGGTTGCCTGTCGGTATTGGTTCCATGTTTGTGTTGTGCAGGTACGGGTCTTGGCGAGGAGACTTCAGTTCGCGATTCTCCATGATACCTGGAGGCTCCGGGGAATCTTTGTCGTTGGGCGACTCTGGTGCTTCTGGTGATGAGTCCGGTTTGCCGTGGCCTGAAAATTATGCAATACATTCTTGATAAATAAATGAGAAACAAGAAAGACCCTCGCAAACCATAGCGGCCAACAACAAATAAATTCGACGAAACGAAATGATAGTAGGCATTGAGAGGGTTATCTGTGGGGATAAGACACCATCTATACCCTCGCTGCCTCCAACTTAAAAATATTTTAAAAACACTTCTGGTAAAAAAAAGTACCAACTAAAAGCATTAAGGTAGGTTACTGGTTCTTATTCTAACCGGCCAAGTGCGAGTCGGACTCCCACACGAAGGGTTCCGTAGCACCCAATGATAAAATAACAATATTCCTAACGCTCATTCATAACTCAATTTACACTCAACAGCAAAACTAAAAATTTGTTTTAGATAGTATATTAATGAAAAACAAAGTTACTGCTGCAGTTTCACGGAAGTCCCGTATCGCAAAAGCTAAATATCAAATCTTAAAGAAAGACAGGACGAATCTATAAAGGTTCCGTTTTTCCGTTTAAGGTACTTATTTAGTACTGAACCATTTAAATGTATATTTTTGAAGTAAGTAGTAGTAACTAGTAATAACATAGAATTAAGGCACCGTTCCACGGCGGACCACAGCTAAGCTACGCTCGAGTACCTATTTAACTTCGCATTGAATGAAAATTGTATGGAAATGGAAGAAAAAAACGTGTAGCGCCGACCCCAAGTAACATGGCACAAGAGCAGGAAAATGACGATGTATGAAGATGTATGCGACCCACGGCCTGCTAAGTACGAATATAGTCCTCCTTACTGATTTCGGTAACGGAGACTCTTTCAAGCTATTATGACTGGCCAGACCGAATTTGCTTTTGAATACGTACGAATGCGTGGCTATTCTGCACATGAGCCTTCAAACCCCTCCATGCACACTGCACAGCCTCCCTCATGCCAAACACGTTCGTCGGACGGCCAAGTCATAGATCTCGAGTTCGAACCCAAGGCAAGCACCTCTGATTTTTCGGATTCATGTGCGTATTGTTTATTTATCACTTGCTTCGATGAAGGAAAACTAACAATCCATCATGCCTGAGAGATATTTTCGACGGCATGTAAAGCCAAGTTCTGAGGCCCTTGGGCCGCATAAAAACTCTGAAACCAGGTTAGTACCTAACCACACGAAAAAGAAAGAACAGTTGAAGTAATCCTTGGCAATAGAGTTGCGTTTATGAAGACCTGCGATCATTGATAGTTCTATTATTTAACCATCTCTTCTCACCTGACATTGGCAGTGGTGGAGAGCCAAGTCCGAGGCACCTCATCCGCCAAGCATCCTGCAGAAGTTGCAGCCGCGCCTGTTTGCGCCATTTCGCGCGACGGTTTTGGAACCACACCTGAAAATTAGGACTGATTGTAAAAAATCTTGAAGCTTTCAAAATGACCGCAATTTCATTATAAATTACATAACCTTGAAAATTATTGATTACCCGTCAAGAAATAAGTACTTAGGTCTACTTTGTCGTCCTTCCATACTTAAGGATATAAGTCACTATCGTGTTGTTCATCTGCGATCTACATTATTGGAAGATTTTTTGTAAATCTAAAATCTTTTATTTCTCCAATAGATTCACCTAGACAGTTTGCAGATACGCACCTAGAAAGCTTCACTAACAAAAGCAAGGTTTGTAATTATCAAGATAATTATTTTATTTGATAATTATATTTAGGTATAATAAAGATAAAATAAAAATAGAAAAGAATAAAGAAAAAGATAAAAAAAGAGAAGAAAATAAAAAGATATCAAGCTATGAAACGGCATGGATTATCTTAATCATGCTGTTTCATAGCTTGATATCTTTATTGTTTTACTCCAAACGCTCTTATTGTTTTAACGCAGTCGAACGATAATAACGAATTCATTCCAACCAGGTTCTTTATTTTACGGCATTTTCGTAACTATCATCAGGTAGGACCTGATGATACAGGGTGGAAGGGACACCGCCGCACAATCGGTTACCACGTATTCGGTACAGCATTGTCAACCACAATAAATTTATTTGCAGGTAGTTAAAAAAAAAATACACGGTCAAAATGTATGTGAAATGTATGGATGAAATTCCATGTCCACCTTGTATAGTGAAATAGTAACAGACGAAACTAAACACAAAGGCTCTTTGCGAAAACTCCAGTTTTTCTTAAGCAGCTATCGCGAACGACGATGAGCAGATATGAGCGCTGATTTTACAGCAAATCTACTCAATAATTCTATATATTCTTGCAGACGTAACTTGACTTAACTGCTTACTAAACTTAGGTATCTTTAATTGAGTAGGAGGTAAAAGTACTAAAAGCTCTTCTGCAATTCGAAGACAGCAGCAACTCATTATACAGCAGTTACAGTTTGTGTACCTACCTACACTGAATTATGTTTGGATCATCCGAGATTATTATTATTATAAGCCTATATTGTCCCACTGCAGGGCAAAGGCCTCCCTTTCCTCCTTCCATATTTCGCGATCTAGTAGTTCTAATAGTCTAGTCATCCGAGATTACCGTCGAATTAACGTAACTGAAGATTTGATAATCAACCTGTTATGTCTTTATCACTAAATAGTATAAAACAAAGTCGCTTCCCTCTGTCTGTCCCTATGTATGCTGAGATCTTTAAAAAAACGCAACGGATTTTGATGCGGTTTATATGTATATATTGCACCTGTGCGAAACCAGGGCGGGTCGCTAGTTTTCTTATAAAATAATATCATCACGCCTGTAGAATGAGGTAGAGGTGTACGGTGTACCTATGAGAAAACCCACATTTCGCCAGTTATGTTCAAGTCTCATATAAAAGTAGGCGAGCCTCTATTTTCTTACTATGATACAGCGTGCACCATCGACAAAAGCTATGACATACTTCATGATATCCATGGCAGTTCGCAGCTGGACTAAAAAGCCTCTCTACGCGACTTGATCATCGACAAATTTCATCCAGCAATCGGCTATGTAAGACTTGTTAAGACATCAACTAAGATGGTAAGTCGAAACGATTTTAAGCAACTTTCTGCTTTTGGAGGTTCATAATGTAACTCGTCAATTTAAGCTACAATTGTTGTTTTTTAGTTTCACTATACGAAAAGATGTCTAACCTGACACCACGCCTGTGTTTCCCGGCTGGTTATGCAGAGGTGACCTTAGTACACACACATTAATTTCTCCTATGTATTAGGGGCGAGCCTATGGCCTTCAACCGGGCACAATACCATACTCCGGGCTACTACTGAGGAATTCCTATAGGTTTCATAATCAAAATGAAAAGGAATGAAAAAAAGTATCAAGAAAGTACGATATCGATACGTTAATGTTTTCTTCATTGTTTGTCTTTTTATTTTAGTATATCCTTGTAAATTTCTATTTAAATACTATATACTGATATATATTTATAGTATTTTGATATATAGTTATAGTATTTTATATATCCTTGTAGTTTATCTTAGTATTTTTTTTTGCAGATATATACACGTACCACTGTTTGTCTCTGAATCACCCAAAGGTTGACTGGTAGAAAATGCCTATGGCATTAAGTCCGCCTCTGTACTTTGTGCTTGAAGTATTAAATAAATAAATATCAGTGCCGCACCGCTACGTAAGACATCGTGGTTACATACTAAAGCAAAGTGCTTGCTATTTAACTCTAGACATAAACATTTCCCAGAAACAATTCCAGGAAAGTCTCAAGAGAAGTCAGTATTTTCTGTATCTGAATAATAATTCATCTGAGAAGATATAACAGCAAAACGAACTCATTCAAAAGTATAAAATCACACACTGAAAACTGAACGAATTCGGCAGATGACAATATTTTTTGGATGAAGTTCCTATGTACAGCAATCATTTTCGAATAATAATAAACTTTATCATCATTTCCAAATAAATCATTACGACAATTAAAATGAAATGCACTTTAAAATGTTCAAAGTTTTTTATATTGAAGTTTGAACAATAAAACGCGAAACGGCGACCCCTAGCCGCGTACCCGGTTCGTACTTTTATCAATTTTGATTTAGAACTTTTTAATCCCCTAATGTAAGGGTTGTTTGTACCTATTAGATCAATGCGTCAATAAAATATTAGAATGGATAAAGTTTGCCGTTGGAAAAACTGACAATTGGGTTTCACTTTTATCTATCTGATGTTTTAATATATTTTATTTTCATGTTTTCAATAAAAAGAGGAGATCGTGGCTAAATAATAACAGCCGCTCGGGTCGATCTTTAGGCTAAGCCGTGCTTGCCTTGGTTGGTCCGTGGATGCGTGGCCAGCCACTACTCCGTGCCTCGGAAAGCACGTTAAGCCATTGGTCCCGGCTGTCATTTATAACTCTTTGACAGTCGTAACAGGTAATATAATATAAAACAGTGGCCCGAAAATTTTTTGTTTTAATTATTAAAATTGTTTGATTTTGATTTGATTTATCAATCGTATTACCCAGTGTTAACTGTATTGTGGAGATCAGATAGGCAAGCGCTCCAAAATACTGGTATTCAGCTGCATCCAGTCAGACTGGAAGCTGACCCCAAAACAGTTGGGAAAAGGCAAGGTAGATGATGATTATCATGTTTTTAATGCTGATACCATCTCAGTATGAGAAGAGGTTAAAATATATAACAATAATCAGAATAATTGGCAAGTTATTTGGTACCTTAAATAATTTTAATAAATATATGAATGCCCCAAGGTTCTTAAATACTTGTTCAAATGATTATTTTTATTAGAAAGCAAAGCACTTGAATTTCGTTAATTTATTTTACATTATGAGAATCTATATGACTATATGCAAAAAATAATTTCATTGAATTGATTTCCTATTAATTGTTTTATCGTGTACGAGTATAATTTAATTTTCAGTTCCTAACTATCTAGTAGTGGATTGTTGTATCGTAATATCAATCTGGCTACCGTTCACAGACAGGTCTTCAACATGAATACGAATAAGTCATCCTTCAAAGTTATTTGTTATCAAATTGTAAAAAGTTCTTTTGAAATAACTAAGCCACGCATATATGTACCAAATAAACCAAACCATTCTCTTTTCAAAGGAGCCTGTTAGGTGTTTTTTTTTCTTTTCGATTCATATCCAAGAAAATAGGCTGATGTTCACTTATGAAATGGAACTGTACCTTATAACATCCTGACTGATTCAGACAGAGCAATTTCCGCTGTCCTAATTTAATTTGTTTATTACGCTATTGAGGATCTTGGTGCTACTAACTAACTTTATCATAATGAAACAGACCTCATTTATAACCGTTGAGGAATCAAGTTACTTATGGCAAACTTAAGAACCCCGAAAAACGTTTGTAACACTGTAACGGCGGTGTTTGTTAACCCATCCACGAATATCTTTCGTCATAATTAAGTGACATAAAAATATTTATATCCTCATGGCTTATTGTATCATCTTTTCCTATTCTGAAAGACATTAGTTGAAATCAGTTGACAAAGCCATCCATATTATAGCCTCTGCAGTACCTACACAAAAAAGTTGCGATAAATGCAATCACTACTGGATCTGAGCAGATAACATAATAAAAAATAGGGTAACGTCTTTTGCTTATTGGCTACGGAGCTGTTATGACTTCTTTAGGACCTTTTCTCTTCTAGGACAAGTCGTTAGTAGATAATCCAGGCTGAATAAAAAATATCTACAAAAAATACACAGAATAAAACCTACTTGAACTCTAGCCTCGGACAGACTGATCCTTAGAGCAACCTCCTCTCTCAGGAACACGTCAGGGTAATGTGTCTTCTGGAACAGCGACTCTAGCTCGCTGAGCTGCTGAGGAGTGAAGGTCGTACGGTTTCGCCGCTGCCGACGACGCCCGAACATGTACTCTGTGAGGAGGTCCCCGGGGAGAGGTGATAGGTAAGGACCCGCCATCGCGATCTCTCTGATCAAAATCTTTAGTTTTCCGCCTTTTAAAACTTCTTCTATGTTGTAATTAAGTCTTGTTGGTGATTGGTGCGTAAAGCTGGTTATTTTTATTAGATTGATACGATAGCAGATGGTTTATTAACATATTTGTCGCCTATAATTAAACTAAAAGTTTTGAGCATCGTTTCGACGTAGTAGGCGCTAGATTTCGTTTCGACACTGTTCAACGGCGATTGTTTTTATCATCATAATATCAGCAATTAATTAGGGTCTCTACTGTCTTCATTTTTTAATTCTCAATAACATCACCTATTATTATTGGTTTAAGTCTAATAATTCACACTAGTATAAAGTTCTAAAACTTCTCGTTCGCGACAACAGCACCGAACTTAGCGCTACTCAAATAAGTCTCATCCGAGATGATCCGAACAGTACTGTTTGATTTCGCGAAAATCTCGTCATGAAAACCACCCTGACTCCACCCCCTCGGTACCGAAAGCTTGCACGTGATTGGCGGTTCGACGCAGGGGTTGAAAATCCCAGCCAATGAGGGGGCGCAATGGGGGTTGTATTTAATAGGTGTAGATTAAGTTATAGCATATCTGCAAATATAAACGGTGTATAAGTGCTATCAACTTTGGTGTGGACCTGTTAATGAAATATTTAATACGGTGAACGACGGCTTTTTAAGTACTGATTAGTTGGCTGATTAAGATTGCGGGAAAAAAAAAATACTATGGAAGTAAACGAAAGTATGAAAAAATATATAGGCATCATGATGATATGATAAAATGATCGAATAACAAAATAGGGTTTTATCAATTGTATGTAGAGCAGAGAGCGGAAACGTTTAGATAATACGGGGTGGAAGGAACATCGAAAAAATGCTGTTCCCACTAAAATGGAATACCTACACGGTTTAAATGTATGGAAAAGCATTTTTTTTTAAGTACCGATGACAAAAATCTATGTTTGGAATGATGAACTGTATAGTTGGTGACCACAGATATAAGAAAGGATTTTGTATTTTTATGGTTACCGATTGTGCGTCGACGTCCCATTCCACCCCGTATAGATGGAAATGTGATAGAATCCATGGACATTTTTGAGAATTAATTTTTATGCATAGAAGTCACGCACAACTAAATTAAACTCAAGTTTCAATATGTATATGACACAAGTACACATAAGTATTTATAACTCATAAATCATCATCATCTGCCTAGCCTTTTCCCAACTATGTTAGGCTCGGCTTCCAGTCTAACCGGATGCAGCTGAATACCAGTATTTTACATGGAGCGACTGCCTATCTGACCTCCACAACCCAGTTAGTACTAGGTAATACGATACCCCTTGGTAAGACTGGTTGTCAGACTTTTGAGCCACTGACTACCTGTAACGATTGTCAAAGGTCTACAGATGACAGCCGGGACCAACGGCTTTACGTGCTTTCCGAGGCACGGAGGAAACTCGGTATGTAATGGGCAGTCACCCATCCACAGACCAGCCTAGGTAAGCACGACTTAACCTAAAGATCGACCGGAGCGGCTGTTACTATATAGCCACGAGCTTATAACTCATAAATATCGGTTTTAAATTGTCCGCTGAAGGTACATCGTTACAAAAAAATTAAATAACTTTTTTAGTGCAGTATTTATTCCTAATGTTTATTGGAAAAGTTACAAACTGTTTACAACATTTAAATGAAAAGCACGTTTTATTTTGAGGATTACTTGTATTAAATGAAATAGGAAAGAAGTGAGATAAATTGCTACTGAAGTTGCTTTTAAAATATGAAGATAAATATTCTTCTCAGTGATGTTCTGGTATTTTTTGTCGCCGATAAGTAAATAAATACATAATTACCTGATTCGTATAGCTGTTCCAAAGAACGGCTGCTACACTGTAAAGCAGATCATATAGTAGGACATGAAATTAACGGCCGTTATGACAAAATAATAATACCCGCCTATTACTCTCCTCGGACCATATAAGAAATGAGGAGCTAAGAGCCAAAACAAAAGTGACAGACATCTTGACCAGAATTGACCAGCAAAAGTGGCGGTGGACTGGCCACATGATTACAACAAAACAGGAAAAGTGGAGCAAAATGGTAACAGATTGGTATCCTAGAAATGGTAAACGAAGCAAGGGTAAACAAAAAAGGAGATGGGAGGATGAGTTAAGACTTACTGTGGGTCCTAACTGGAAGAGAGTGGCTCGTGATAGAATACAATGGGAACAGCTAGAGGAGGCCTTTGCCAAGTGGCACGCTGAATTAAGAGACACTTTCACTACTTTAACAACTTACAAAGAAAAAGACCGAAAAATTCAGAATAAAGGGCTTATAAGATAAGATAAGATAAGATAAGATAAGATAAGATTACTCTCCCACTACTGGGCAAAGGCCTTCTCATACCGAGAATTCACGAGCATTGATCACCACGTTGCTCAAGACGGGTTGGCGATTTTAGATTTATATTAATTATAAGTCGAAATTTCCTCACGATGTTTTCATTCACCGATGTCTGTGATGTCCAAGATAAACTTAGAAAGTCAAAATAATGTTATGTCATGAAAAATAACCCACAAGCAAAGGAAAACCGCCTATCACAAATTAGGCTAATTGAAAGCCAGTTTTTGTAAGTAGCCCTGAAGATTGAGTTTCTTAGCCCTGCGTTAATTCACTGGGTGGGTGAATTGAGGCTATTTAGGTTAATTTGTTTTAATTTAGTTTAATTTGTTTTAATTTAGTTTAATTTGTTTTAATTTAGTTTAATTGTTTTAATTTAGTTTAATTTGTTTTAATTTAGTTTAAATTGTTTTAATTTAGTTTAATTTGTTAAATTAATTTATTAAGTTTATTTCTATTTTTTTGTAAGTTACGACAACGTTTAGTGTGCATTGCAGAGTTTACCTGTAATTTATTGTTACAATTTATTCTGATTTGTTGCTTCTGTTTCATTTGCTTATACCAGTGCATACAATTGTAGGTGAACCAAATAAATAAATCACATGGTCTACTTTTTTACCAGGTACAGAAAGCAGTACTACAGTTGCAACGGCAATTGATGCTGTTTTAAATGGGTCTAAGTGGCTGCAGATTCATATGGCTGCTAGTCTACATTAAGCAGCCATGTTGACTTAGGTCTAATGGTCTAACTTCAGTGTATGACCGGTCTGCAACCGGCAATGAGTCTACGTAGGTACCTCTGTGTGGCTACGGTCCTACTGGGAAGCTACTTCACATTACGAGTTACGGGCTACTGATCTATCATGTCACATATGACTTTAGTACTAATTTGACTTATGGTCTAGGTACATACGGTCACAGGTCAACGTGATGGCGATGTGGCTCGTGGTTACGGCTCTAGCAGATATTCTTTTTTTTCTCACTTATAGTCGAAATGCAATTTTAACTTTACGGCAACACTTGCATAACACTTTCTGAAGTCGGTTTATGCCAGTAGGTTTCTCATGTGCTCCTCAACTTGGTCATATTGGGGACTCTGAATTTCTACTCGCGTGTACATAGACACTTAAGGTGAAAGTCTAGGTGACAAGTGCATATAATGTGCTGCTAATTTCTGAATATCTGAAGACAGATGCTATCTTTTACTCTCCAACATTCGGATCACATACTTAGTTGCTTGTGAACCTAAATTAAGTCTACTAAGTGGGTTGTAGATAGCGGAAGCAGCGATTACGAGGAGTAAATGAACGTTCCCGCCCGTCGCACCCGCTGTGCAGGGCTGTCCCTCGCTCATTTACGACAAGTTAACATTTAATTAGGTATTTATTTAGTTTTAATTGGATTGTGTTAATAGAGTAACCAACGAGTGTCCTAACGTGTCCTGTCCACGTCGAGCGTACGGGTACTGCATCTTTCACGTAAAAACTACTGAACGGATTTGGATGAAATTTAACACACAGATAGTTTATAACCTGGATTAAAACATAGGATACTTTTTATCTCGATAAATGATCCCGTGGGACAAGTATCGAACTCCACGTGGGCGAAGCCGCGGGCATAAATAAGCTATTCAGAAATAATCATATTTAAGGATATGGTATAGATCATTATCATCCGACATGCAAGCAAAGTTGTACGATTTACGTCAGGAAGCGGCAGAAACGGGTCATAAGATAAACATCAGGAAGACCCAGGAGATGAGAACTGGTGTGAAGAACTATTCACCGTTGCTGATTGGCACAGAGGCTGTGGCACGCGTCCAGAAATTTGCTTACATCAGGAGCGTCGTGGCAGAGTCTGGGGGCAGTGAAGTAGACATCGCTTCACGAATCGCCAAAGCCCGAGCTACCTTCGCGCAGCTGAGACCTGTTTGGCAGTCGCGGAAACTGACCCGAAGGATTAAACTTAAGATATTCGGGTCCAACGTGAAATCTGTGCTGCTGTACGGGTGCGAAACGTGGAAAGTCACAAAGGTCATCTCACGCCAAATCCAAGTCTTCGTCAACCGCTGTCTTCATCGCATTCTCGGAATTTACTGGCCCGAGACCATCTCAAAAGTAGAGCTGTTGGAGAAATGCCACGAGAACCCGATCGACCGCCAGATCAAGCGTCGCAAGTGGAGCTGGATTGACCACACGCTCCGAAGGGACCCCGACCACATACCCAAACATCCAAGGGACAAGAAAGCGTGGCCGTCCCCGTCAAACCTGGCGTCGCACCGTGCTGGCAGAAGCGGCGAGCACCGATATGACGTGGAGCGAGGTGAAGCGTGAAGCTCAAGACCGATTGCGATGGAGAACATCTGTGGACGCCCTCTGCCCCATCTAGGGGACATAGGACATTAAGTCAAGTAAGTCATAGATCATTAAACTGAGAAACTTTCGTCATGGGACCAAAATGGTGACGGCGTAAAAAAAATCTGGTGTCCCATACATAATTTCAATACATACTCGACCGAAATGTACCTTTCTGATGTAGTATCAGAACGAATTATTATCGACACGAGAGAAGGTTCTATCCCAAAAACAAGTCGGTCTATTTGTCTATTTGACAGTTACATAGCTACATTCAGTTAAATTTCCAATTACTGAAAAATATCGTCAAAAGTAAAGCAATACGAGGTCAACTATTACCAGAAATGAATAAATAGAAATCGATACAACAGACCGCTGTTAGTATTGTTGAATTAAACTAGTCATGTGGTCTTTTTCTGCGGCAGGAACAGGTTTAAATGACACACATACTTCTGCAGGAGCAAATATGAAAAGCGTAAGCACGCTTCGGCTTACTCATGGCGCGGATTGACGATTTCATACCTATAGGTTTTACTTGTAAGTCTTACAAATGTCAGTGAAGTCTAAAATTAATTTAGAAACGACATTATTAACACCTTTTAAACCTAATCAGTGCCAGCCCTACGACGCAAGTCGGGCGGGTGGTGAGGCCGCCCGCCGCAGCGGCGCTAAACGAGTTTCCGCAAACATTTTAATGAATAACACCTCCCGCGCCCTCACACCCCCTCTACCCTCGCTTCACCCCCCCCATTTCACCCCCCTCTCATCCCCGTGGAGCCTGCAATGCGCTAATTAAACATTCGAGCCATATTGTCTCCGTTACCATGTTGTGGGTATTTCGTACTCAGTAATTCACAATGCCTGAAAGATACGTGTTTTTATAAATATTTTTTTAATTATGTTCGCTTTTTGATATACAAAGGAGTTGTGTGATTTGTGTCAGATAACTTATAAAGGGATGAAAAGTCGTGGATGTTACGAAAAGTTTGTTTAGTTGTCAGTTAAACATTGTGTCAAACAAACTTGGTAATAAGTTGTTTGCTGTAAGATACTCGACTGACTTTGACACCGGCTTTAATTATTCTTACGCTTCAATCATGGTACAGTTTTTTTACCTATCTTTTCTAATGTTTCTAGTTCTTGCATCCGTCAAGAATATCTTACAATAAATTCAACACACATATTTATTGTATTACAAATTTAAAAGGACATCACGGCTCATTTGATCAGTCACTATACTATAGTTTTTGCTTCAGGAATGCAGATCTTTTCACAGAAAAGCAATCAAACTGTTAAAATTATCCTTTAGTGTAAAGTTCTCTGAATTTAAAAACGTCCATACATCCCGCTGTCATATCAAGCAATCATCTTAATTAGCCGAATGAAAAAAGCTTAAAAAAGAGCACGGAGCGGTCCGACGGCTCAATTAGTTAATTAATCTTTTTTTCCGCGTTAAAATAGCATTTATAAGCGAGATGCAAACCGGTGGGAACGACTCCCTTCTCTAGCCGCGTAGGGCTGGCCTTCACGTTCTGCTCAATCACGTGCTAAATGCAAATTAAAACTTCATAGATCGATGACAAAAGAACGAACAGTGGATTTCCTCCATCCGTGTCCGTACATCTTAATATTTTCGTCTGTATGTCTGTTACCGTATCACGCAAAAACCACTTCATGGATTTAAATTATTTTTAATTGCTATAGTTTGAACTCAAAAAAAAAAATCTCTTTCACTTGCCCCTATTTGCAGCATAACAACAGCTCACGGTGCCAAACTCAAATACCTATAAAAGATCTGACTAAAACCTTACTAATCCTGGCAACCCTAACATCAACTTTAACAGCGTTTACTTATTTGCAGGCAGCAGCGGGACAATACAGACGTCCGCGCAGCGCGCACACTGGTCTAATTAATGCGCTTTCAAGCCCGCCTTGATTAACTAGATAGGTAATTAGATGACGGCTGCGGTGGCTGCTGTGCCGGTGGGCCATGCGTGTGTGCGTGCCTTTGTGTTTGCATGTGTGCGTGTGTGTGCGATCGATTGTCTGATGTCTGATATGTGGTGTTGTATCTGTTGTGTTAGTTAGTATGATTGTAGAGTAAGAGCAGTTAGATCGTTGTACGGGGCGGCACTATCGATCGATTGCGTATGGTTGATCGTTGAAGAACAATGATGAAATTTACCGACGCTGACTCACGTTCGGATAGTCTCGGCAAAATTTGCGCTAAATTGAGCGACTTTTTCATACATTTCCAGGATGGGTCAGGACAGATGGGCCGGAATCGTCACATAGTGGGTGCCTGAAGACGGTCGTAGTCACCGAAGCTGGCCGCGAAAAAACGCTGGCACGACGATTTGGACTCGTTCCAGACTGATTGGCCAGAGAAGGCAAAACACCGGGGGAGTTGGAAAGAAATGGGGGAGGCCTTTGCCCAGCAGTGGGAGAGAATCATCATTATCATCATTCTCTTGCCCTTATCCCAATTCATTTGGGGTCAGCGCAGCATATTTTCTTCTGCAGTGGGACAGAATATGCTAATAAAAAAAAAACTACCCTAGATTCGACTTTGTCGCTGAGTGACCGAATCATACTGACACGAACATGTATGAACGTGTGGAACTGGTGAATTGTCATCGCATTTCGCAGACTATTCTGAGCATCTTCTGTATGCACAAATTATAGAAAAATAGGCTATGCCGTGTAAATAGTTAACGAGTCCGCATGATTCTCGGCTAGGCCGTCCGGAGTACCTCGGACTTAGTACCTAAGTGTTTATACTTATGTGATAGGAACTTTCCTATCGTTAATTATTCACGAACACTTGGTGATTAAATCACAGCTGGTTAACTAAACATCATCTTCAACATTAGTTTTAGTATATGCGAAACCTGATACACGTGTCTAGTATTTTTATGAAAAGAATCTATGTACAAAATTTCAAAACATGAAAAATCTCAAAGTTATAAGCTTGTTCTATACCTAGTTGTCCGCACAAAAACGTTGTCACCACGCAGTGCGCGCCTCCAGCGTCGTCTTGAGCTCATTGATAATAATAATTTGGCAGTAGCTACCTAAATTATTGCGATAGCTACTCAAAGTCGCTCGGTATACAACTTTTAACTTTTTCAAATATTTTTGGGAATAAATATAACATGGTTTAAAAATTATTGGAATCGATTCAGTTAGTTATTCTGAACAAACTATATTCAGGTTTCGCATATACTAAAACTAATGTTGTATAATTGAATAGCCATGTTCCCGTATGCAGAATTTATGTGTGTGTTTACCCGCCCGTGATTATACAAGCACAGGTGTACCGTGTCTTCTGTAGCTATGTATCAGTGGCGAAGGTTCCATACAACTCGTTTCCTACCGGCTTCCTTTTGAAAAACGGCACAGTCAGTATTTTATAGAAAAATAATATAATCACATTATAGATATGTACTCCGACTTACCTCTTAAAAATTTACACTACGCTACTGCTATGTACTTACATCAAAAAAATCTAAAACAAACAGCGTTCTTCAAACACAATAGCCAGAAAGGGTGCGAGCACATCGTACATACGAGTATGTCACAAAAACATTCATTAATCAAAATATGTTAGGTATCCCATTGCTTACAAGCGATATCAAAAGAGAACAGAGTCGCTTCCTGTCTTTGTCCGAGCTCATCCGTTTTGTCTTAACACCCCTTTTAACTTTCATACACTCATGCATGCCTCCTTCCTCGCCCTTGGGCTGGGTGCAGGCTGGCGAGTAAATATTATATTAATTTGTGCAATAAAATTATGATAGAACACTTTTGGAAGTCGGATCCAAGTACTTAATGAATGTTTTGACTGTTAGTATTAATTTATAGTTGTAAAATGTTCGTGAATTTCCCAGCTTATTTAATTATGATATAATTACCAAACATACGCCATGCCTCTTTCTTTCATACGGGGGTAGGCAGAAACTGCAGAATATCACCTGCAAAGATCCTAACTAAGTTTTTTTACTTCATCGGTCGTACGTCGTCATACAAGCAATTAGCAAGCCTGTTGGGAGTACTTGAACTTCTTCAATATCTTCACCAATATTAATGAATTCTATTTCTATGTTGGCGTTTCGATTTCCGCACTTAGTCCTTAAAGTGGACAATTGTACGTAAGATATTAATCAATTATTTTGAACTTAAATTGCTAGTGAACTCGATAGCTAGATCTAGTTACGTGCGACCTTGGTAAAATTTTCAAATAACAGCACTACAAGCTTGTTTAGCAATAAACTGGTGAAAAATCTTAGATTGACAAGCTACAAACATCAGCCAGTTCAGTTTATTTGTGGTCTTGAAGTAAGGCATTTTAATTTTAAAGTACTTATTTTCTGGTACAAAATCAATTGTATTGGAGGAATAGTATTTAAGGCCATTCAATTAATTGACTTGCGAAAATAAACGCAATTACTATGAAGAAAAGTTGATCAGGAGCGGCCACCAACTCTGTTTCACAATTAACAGTTCCTGCACCACAAAAATACATAACACCAGTAAATAACACAATCCCCAAGGTGTGCTCAAGCCTAACGGTGTCTCAGTTGATATATTTATGATTAAGCTTCGCGTCCAAAGCGCGGCATTGTCTTTGCGAGCCCTTCTGTGGCACCCCATCCGTCTTGCTTTCACGCCACTACCCCCTTTCTTTGCAGGCACGAGATTTTTTTAATTATGACGTTCAGCCTTTTTGTCTTTAGTAAAACATGAGTCGTTACAACTTCTTGGGTGACACCTGGACGGATGTTCAAGGTTCGATTCTGGGAGAAAATTTTGAAAAAAATAGCTTAGAATTTTTGGAAGCGTAGTGTTATGAACCGAGTGACTGTTATTAGTGTGATGAATTAATTGACTAAAACCTGTAATATTAAAATATCAAGAGTTTATAGTCTAACTAGCGACCTGACCCGGCTTCGCACGGCTGCAATATATACATATAAACCTTTCTCTTGATTCACTCTATCTATTAAAACAAACCGCATCAAAATCCGTTGCGTAGTTTTAAAGATCTAAGCATACATAGGGACAGACAGACAGCGGGAAGTGACTGTTTTATACTATGTAGTGATGGTAAAAGCTAATAAGTTATGTACAGTGTTTGCTATTGGTGATGAGTAGGTACTGATAGGTATCCATTACTACCTACATGCTTGAAATCAGTATTCTGATCAAGTATCGGTGACTTTATTTTCGATGAACACCTGTGTAGTGTAATAAGGATGTGACCACCAAAACAGTGTAGGTGCCATTGTTTCTATTTTTGCGAAACTGTTGTTTTAGTTATGAGTCCTATTCGAAAAACAATGATTGAATTGTTGAAAAATTGTCATACAATGTGCCTCAAACTGGTGAGTTTCCCTTTGACAAAAACTTAACACTCATACACACACATTCAAACACACCTTTGACAAAATCCATGCAGAAAACGTACTAGATCGATACAATCTTGATAAACTCAAAAAAAAAACAAGTAAGAAAAAACTAACTAAACCAAACTCTAAATTGCTTTTTCACATCGTACACAACGTAAATTACAAGTTCCGAACCACAAGTGTACAGTCAGCATCAATATTTTCAATAATATTTGCGGAGTGAAGCTACGCCGGGCGCGGGCGGCGCGAGCGGCGCTCGGAAGTCCTGATTATGTAGAGGAATTAATTTTCAGACGCGACGAAACTGTTCTGTAGTGCAGCTAGTGGGGGTGAGAGGGGGTGAAGTGGAAGGGGGTGATACAAAACTACCTCGTCAGTCGCACCTGTACAACGTACTCGTGAGCACTCGTAAATCAGTTTGTGAGTTGTTTGTACGGCTTTGAGTTGACGAGTCGCTGATTACGGTGCTGATTAATTTTAGCTTGAATTTAAAGAGCTGTTGAAACTATTTACATCATTGTCTCATTCGACTCTTGCCTGACGACTTGATTAAAATAAAATGAGCATTAGAAGTTCAACAAAATATTTGATATCCTCGAATAACTCGATTCCCCAATAAACTTTGCATAAATCTACCACTACCATAGACACTTGCGTTAAAGTTGGCGAGTGATTAAATGGTCACAAACAACATGCTTAGCCAAGGGTTGGCCCATTGTTGGTACACCTCTCGACATGCTATTAATATGAAAACAATTCGTCCCTTGCCGGTCGCGTGGGTACACTTGGGGACAGACAAGAGGATGCAGTTATCAAATTTTAGGAGGGATTCGAGGGTTTAACAATTTACGGTATATTAGTAAAGCTGTAGATTTATTTTTATTATTATTGTGAAAAAAGGGAAGAAGCTGTTAGTACAAAGTAATTGGGACGTTTTGTTTGTTTTAACGCAATATCATTATCATCATCATTCTCCTGACCTTATCCCAATTTATTTAGGGTCGGTACAGCAATTATTCTTCTTTCATTCTTCTCTATTAGTCACGTCATGAGTCGCCTTTTCTGTGCATAGCATTTCTCTTTAGTCTTCCCCATTTTAAGCACACCATTAAATTACATTAATAACTATGATGTGTATTTTTCCTTACCTAGGACTTTGGAACAACATCCAAACTCTATATTATTCTCATTCATATATTAAAAAAAAATCGCAGCTCTACTCGAAACTATCAACATCGAAACTCCATTTAATCCCCACACAAAAAGGTACCAGGTTACTCGCTCCCGCAGTGTACGCTAAGCGATCCCCAAAGACTATGCATATGCGCGCTCGTTGCAATCAGCGATTGCCGGCATTGTGGCGCAGATTAAAATTTTAGGGTTCACCCGCTAATGTGATTGCACTCTTTCTCACTATACGGAACCGGCGAGTAATCGGGCTATTATAGGGGCGGTGTGTTATTTTTAATCACATTTCTCATTTGTACCATCGCTTTTATGACTTGTTGAGCGTAATCTGATTGATTGAGTTGTTGATTGATTACTTGGCTTTGTAGTTAGCACATTGTGTTTGACTGTATTAAGGTTATCAGTGTGTTATCATCGCGAGATCTAATTAATTTGAGATAAACGCACTGTCTTTAATGTCATATTGACAGATGTCAGATCTATTAATTTAGGAAAGTTCGCGTTTTTTTATGTAGTTGATTTTTTTTTATTACTTACATAAAAAAAAGTTGGCTAGTTTTAACTGTAAAATCAAAAATACTGATTGCACACCAAAATAAAAAGTATTTATCACAAAATATAATAATATTTTAGCAACAGTTTGAGTTCATGATGCATCTCTATTAATTTAAAAACGGGGCTTTTTTATGAACGCATATCTAATAAAATAACTAGCGCACAATAAACTTTGTAATATTTTTTTTTAAAACATAGCTTTTATTTTTTTTAGCGCAGGTAATTTATTTGACTGAAACCGAGTCGACGTAGCCCCCGCTGCGCGGGGCTCCTATTTCTGTCTGCAGGGTTTAAAGTAACCTAACACGAAGTGGATGACGGGGTCTTAGTTCGCTCACAAGACCTCGCCATCCCCTTCGAACCTAACCTGTCCGAGTCGGGGTGCCAAAAGGTGCAAGTTCCGAGCTCGCTTCACTCGCTCTTGCATCCTGTGTTGTCATTGCCGCAATGCCTTTTATTACGATGAAAACATGTTGCAAAAACATTTTGTTTATTATTACGTTTGAACGCTCTGGCAAATTTGATAAACAATCAGTAATTTTTAGGTACAAAATATTTAATTGATGTAAATAAATTGACGGGTGATAAATTTTTTGATGTGCGTTTAAAAATAAGTCAAAATAATTCACACAAAATTACCTACATTAAAAACGTATCTACAAAAACACAATAAAACGGTTTCCTTCAATACATATATTTAAAATAAAATCACAATACGGCGCCATATTTCGCTAAAGGCATTCTCAATTAACGTTTTCATATTTCAATCAAGAGCGAGAGATGATTGAATACACAAATTGATTGCTCCGCGCATTGTTGGCTATCGCCGACTGTACCTACCTACTACCAAGAGTCCGTACACTCGCCAACAAAGTTGATTACTGATCGTACACAGATGCAGATACAATGAAATCATCGGATGGATGCTGCGATAACATGTGATTATTCTGTCGAATATGACTTTGAATGTAGTTGATTGTTGAGGTTAGTAATTTAGCAGAGATTTGGATAATTCATTATTGTGTATTAGGGATGTTGAAAGGATTAAATTTATAGTGATCTGGTGACGTAGGAGGTTTATATGATTCTCCGAGAAGAATAAGATATCAGATCTCTATCTATATCGATGTGTGAGCGGTTCTACTATAGATCTAGATGCAGTTTTTTTTTTTCGTCTTGATGATGGTCAACGAGACACTTTCACTGTACGTAAGTACAGCGCAAGAGTCTCGTTAAAAAAAAAATCGATAAAAAATGTCGTAATTGTGTTGTTTGTTGTAAATTTTTATCAAAAATTTGTGTCCATTTATTACAAAATAATCTATTTCAAAAACCGCCGTCGGATCTCAGCAACTGTTAAATGATATTCATAGAAACCGCTTATATGATACTGGGTGATTTGTTAAACGTGAGCAATACTAATGGGACAAAACAAAATCTGCTGCTCCATACAATATTGGTCGCAAAAATCGAAAAAATGAAATTTCATAGGTAGTCCAAGTCCTTAATCAGTAAATGTTGCCCAGATTTATGAGTATTTCACTTCCTTAAAATATTACCCACATCACCAATAACACACCAATAACCATCAATCATATGTCTATATAGTTACTTAAAAATAAATAAACAATAACAGTAATCTTTTGCAAGCTTAAATACTTGATACTACTACTACACACACTCGCACACGCACACCACACTACGCACACCACACTACACACACACTCACAAACACACACACTACACTATGCTACACTATACTACTTACTTTTATTATAATAATATGTATGTTAGTCTGTAAGGTATTTTGTCCATGGGCCAAAGTAACCTGAAAATAAATGAATGTTGTTGTTAATAATTCTCTCTTTTCATAATTATAAGTACCATGTACCTACTTATACCTATGTACTATTACATAGGTAAGAAGGAAGGTAAATATAAAAACTGACTACCAATGACCTGAATCAGGCTGATAGCGAACTCGGTACAAGCACCCAACTTTATGAAAAGCAAAGAATGGATTGATTAATAAGTATTAATGTAAAACTCAAACATCGCGTTTCAAATAAAATCTCTCGGGATTTTTGCTGATTTCCATTCGGTTCTCGTTTTAGCGGTGTATTCATTCAATATTTTTATATAATGTATTCAATATTCGATATTAATGTATTCAGCGGCGCCGGGCCGCAATTTTCATTTTGTAATTTTTACAGAGTGCGCATTCGGGCAGACAGGGATGCTCAACGTTTGCCTGTGTACCTAGCAAATACAAATATAATAAGTTTTTTTATGCAGTTGTATTTTTTTACATTATACATACAATATAAATTGCCTAAAAGTTGGAAGGAGCTTAATAAAACTTAAGATATTTAGTAAAATATTTAGTTAATAAAGCATTCTATAACATTAACCTATTATTCCTAGAGGAAAGATTTGTATTGACATAGTAGCTTATTTGATTTGATTATTATTTTTTGTGTTTGTTAATTTACAATGAAATAATTTAATTGTTTTTTGATCTTTTTATATATTTTTGGATGATTATTGTATAATAGTTTTAATTTTTTTTTTGTTTTAAATATTCTGTTAGATTTTTGACATTATTATTTTATTCTTTAATTACTTAATTTATTGTTATTTTAAGAGAATGTTTAAATTACAATAATTCTTGACATTTGCACGTCACATCATGTGGCAAACATGCCTGTACCTAATAATGTTGTTACCATGTATATATTTTCTAGTATGTATGACACATGTTTAAGCAAATAAATATTATCTTATCTTATACTAGGTGAAAGGGACACCATTTCTATCTGGGGATCAGAATGGTGTACTGAATACGTGGTAACCGTTTGAGCGTCGGTATGCCTTCCACCCGGTGCAGAGGTCCCATTAATAGAGGCGAACTTATTGCCATCAACAGGACGTCTCCAGTCTCCTTACTGATACGGAGGAACTCCTGAAAGAAAAACCAATTGCTGAATTTATAGAAACTTGTAATTAATTTTACATTTTCGTTAACAGTATTTTGTCAGTGCCGAGATGTCAGTGTGTACAGTTACATTTAAAATACTACTTATATTATTTGGTCATGTTCTTTGAGTTCGTAGAAAAACTGTACAGCTATTTATATACACCACTATTTTTTAATTAGTACAAATACTTAAAGGGCTTATTAGAGAAGGTCTTGTTATTATAAATAATAATAATAAATAAATAATCTTTATTTCACAAAAAAAAATACAGATTTCACAAAGTAAAATAGAACAATTTAAAACAATTTAAAAGAGCTTTGGTAGTAACACAATACACTACAATCTAGAAACTAAAATCTGTACACAATAAGGAAAACCCTGCCTCTCAAACTAGGTAACCTGTATCTTGAGAGACAGTGATTCAGCTTAAAATTGAAGCTATAATATTTATTGTAGACTGTGTCGATCTACCCGAGCGTTCTAAGGAAATAATTATCATGTAGGAAAATATATTTACATTCACTTGATATGTATGTTTGTGTGTGAGCGTGTATGTATGTGTGTGAGCGCGGGTGTGTGTATGTTTGTGTGTGCGCGGGTGTGTGTGTGTGTGGGGGTATGTAATTAGAAATATGTACATAGGTAGTTAAACGACATACTTGAGTAAAGACTCTGTTTTCAGGTAGTCCTGTTTCAGTAGCCATTCTTCATTATATATGTAAAGTCTCAATAAATAATATTCATAAACAGCAAAGTTATAAGCGTTTGTTTATATCCCAAAATGTAACTCAATTTATGGAAATATAGTTTGCCGGGACCTATGAATGGTGACAGGAATGGAAAAGCACTGCGCTAGTATTTTCTAGTGGTAATTGTTATGAATGATTGATTCAATTATGAATTTACCAGTTATGACAAATTTTCGTGGACAATTTTGGGATTTCCTTTACTTTTGATTACACAAATATGATCAGTAACGGGTACGGATAGAGATCCAGTTTTTTTTGTACTAATTAAAAAATAGTGGTGTATAAGACAAATACAATAAAAAGGAGGCATGGAAAATTTAAAATGCTGTAGTTATTTTAGTTAGTAGATTTGTGCAAAAATCTCTTACTCTTAATTGCTGTAGACATACATAATTAAACCACGATATCGATACCCATCAAATAGCTCAGTCATCATGTACCTAACCTTTTCCCAACTAAGTTGGGGTCTGCTTCCAGTCTAACCGGATGCAGCTAGAATACCAGTATTCTACATGGCGCGACAGCCTATATGACCTCCACAACCCAGTTAGAGCTGGGTAATACGATACCCCTTGGTAAGACTGGTTGTAGACTTTCGGGCCACTGACTGTAATGATTGTCAAATATCTACAGATGACAGCGGGGTCCAAGGGCTTAACGTGCTTTCGGAGGCACGGAGGAAACTCGGTGATTAATGGGTGGTCAAAATAGCTCAGTACAAATAATAAAACTTTGAGACATCGTGTCTGGCGTACAAATTGTTTGTTTCCATATAATTTTATAGAAGCCACGGTAGCCGGGGAATTCAATGAAAAGTCCAGTCCTGGCAAAACGGTTAAATACGCCTACCTTCACAAACAAATGTACACAAAAGGTATTCATTTGCTTAATATTTTATTTGTTGATTACATTCTTTTTGTGTTCTGTTTTTATATTTTTGTGAATAAACAACGGCAAGCATTAATTGAATTGTTATCATCAGTATCTGCGATATTACTTATGATTACTTTAGTAAGTTATTTAAATTGAATAATACTTACCTATTTTAAGATCCGTCCTGTTATTCATAGTAAAGTACCAAAATTGTTTAATCCATCTCACCAGTGATTTCGGTGTAAACATAATAGTTTAAACACTGAATTAGGTAGTACCCTAAAGTAATCTTCATAGTTCACAATTAGTGTGTAACATTATACCTGCGAAATAGCATGATCAACCCCTCTACAGCCAGGTATCCTCACGTATCATACTACCCCCCTCCCGCCCCTCTCATTGTCGTGAGCGTGACTCCGTTAATTAGTAAGGTGCGTGCTGCGAACACGGAGAAGTAATCAGTCTTGCACCTTCGAACGAGGAGTTAGACTTATTGGAAATGGCAACAGTATAGGGGGAGGAACATGTTGTTAAGTTCCTTAGCCTTAATAGAAAAGAGGATCCTCCGACGGTTAATAGTTCAATAGCGCAGATATAACTCAGCTAGCGCGAATTATGATTTCGCTCGTTTGCGACAAGGAAGACATAACCCAAAAATTTAGATTTTTCGAATTTGTTTATAGTTGAATATAAAATTAACTTTCAAGTAAGTAATATATTAAATTAAGTAACGATATACGTAAAATATACCTTTCATATTTTGATAAAATGTTTCTATGCAAAAAAACAAATTGGTAAATGAAAATATTTTTAGTCTAACTTAAAAAAAAGACGCTGTCCTGTATTTCTTATTTATTTATTTTTTTTCATTATTGTCGCAAACAAGCGATTTGTGTGACGTTGGGTCTGCGTGGTTCATGGCGTCTAAAAAGATCTAAGAGAGATTACTTTCAATTGAGAAACAGCAGCCTGATTGTCAATTCAAGAATATTTAATGCGATTCAGACGAGGTTCTGAAAAACATCAAGCATTAGTTCAGATTGTTATTGATCTACTAATCTACCAATATTTATTGCAGTCGGTATAAGAAAGGTGTACGTGTTACCATCAATTTACGTCTTATCGTAGATGCTGTACGTCTATAGCTACGATCCCTCTACAAAATGTCTACGAAATTTAGTAATGGTGAATTTCGAAATATATTATTTCAATTCTTAACCGTCAATTTTGGCATTCTCTTCTAACATGGCATCTCTAATATCGTAACGAAACTAATTTGCGGGTGTTTTATATTGTTTTACTCTGTTTCAATAGATACTTGCGTGGATCGCATAATACCTTTTTAAAAGAGTCAGGACAAAGATCTCCTAATACAGATCTTATAGACATCTCCCAGATGGATAAAAGACAACAGTCACTTCTAGACATCTATAAATCGCCGTGTCGGTATCTTGCGGCGCGCGACGGCGACCTCACCTACAACAATCTGAACGTGTAGTGCATTAGTTGATGACGTCACGCGCTGTCGCTCAGCCACCCTGCACCTCTGCCTGCACACTGCACCTGCCTGCCACATTGTCACCTCCTGCCGACACTGCCACAACGTGCCTAATTCCTCTAAAAGATTGAAAGTACCATTTACAAGCGAAAAGGTGAAGAAGCGTAAAAATACGCTTTGTTTTGTTGCCATTTTTAACCCTACATTTCCTTGTTATTACTTTTAGTTTTTTTTTTGTTTGGTACCCTAAGTACTTCTGAAGTTTTATTTCTCAGTACAACTGTACTTAACTTTCTGTATAATTTGACGCTGATAAACAAATATCCCGGAGCTACATTCACTTATCACTACTTCTAATTGGTATCAGCTGTTTTTCTGACCTCACAAGACTGCGGGTCAGACACAATCAAGAGATAACCGAAATAAACGCACAAGTCCACATAATTGTATGAGTCATAGCACTCAGCTACAGAGAATAATAAAAGATATTATCCAAATGAAAGGTAGCTCTACGTAGACGAGAGTGGAGAAGAATGGGAAAAAAATTATAATACCTAAAACGAATGAATGTGCAAGCTATTGTTGTTCCAACAAAATATCCCAATTACGTTGCGGTGGGAGGGAATATAATCAAAAGTGATCTCGCTCCTGTAAGGAGGACTCAGGACTCAGGGGAGGGCGCAGAATGAAAAATTTTAATTTCGAATGCAGTTTGTTAAAGAGCGCACAATAACGAGAATATTCGCGGGGAAGATAACACACAAAAGGGTTCTGCTTTTTGTTTCGTTCATTAATTACTTGTTTCAGTGGCTTCGGTTATACAGTTCGCTTCACGTTGTGGTATTGAAAAAGTTGCCACCTATTATTATGTTTTTGTCTATATTTATTGTTTGCCGTTGGTCTCTCTTCTCGGCTGTCATTTGTACATCTTTGATAGTCGTTACAGGTAATCAGTGGCCCGAAACCAGTCTTACCAAGGGCTATCGTATAACCAAGTACTAACTGTGTGGGTTGTGGAGGTCAGATAGGCAGTTGCTCCATGTGAATACTGGTATTCAGCTGCATCCGGTTAGACTAAAAGACGACCCCAACATAGTTGAGAAAAGACAGGCAGATGATGATGACGATTTTTAGCAAGGTCGAACGTTGTATATTAACCAGCACCTTGCTGGTTAATATACAACGTTCCCACTGCTGGGACACAGGCAGTCACACTCTGTATGAGACAGTTAAATAAAAAGATTGAATAATGAGTGAGTTTTGTAGATTTGCTAAAATTAGCAAATAACTTTTCAATTTTTACACGCCATTATGACTTACACTTTTGAGTATAATAGTGATGCACTGACAATCTCATCGACTTCGTTTCGAATCACTACGTAGTCTAAAACAAAGTCGCTTCCCGTTGTCTGTCTGTCCCTATGTATGCTTAGATCTTTAAAATACGCAACGGATTTTGATGCGGTTTTCAGTAATAGATAGAGTGATTCAAGAGGAAGGTTTATATATATATTGCACCCGAGCAAAGCCGGAGCGGGTCGCTAGTTAAAAATAAATCATTTTATTGAACATAGAAACACACACTTTTAACTAAATTCGAGTTTCTAAATTCACCAAAAAATACGTAAATACCTCTCCTTCATTCACTTGCTCAAAATAAATCTCCGGGAAATATCGGCTTCATTCATTTGACGTCCGAAGTAAAAAGGACCGAAAAAAGCTGACGTTTCTGTGGCACACCTCAGACTAACCGAATACGGCTGGACTCCATTTGATCTGGATAATTATACCCCTACGTTCGTAGTCCGTACGCAGTGGACGCCAGGGTTACGGGTTAAAAACGAACGGGTTTATTTTTGTGTGTTCTTATTGCCTAATTTTTGTTACTTTGTAGATATAAAACATCTAATAAATATAGGTGCGGTATTTATACGATTGTCCACAAAATTGAGATAAGCCCAATTGACGAACATATTATTAATTTAAGTGATTTTACATACGAATGGGTGCTAATAGTTATCTTGTACGGATATCGGCAACAACTTCCTTCTGCTGTCAATAACCACAAGCTGGTGATTGAGAGTTGAAGTTGAAACTGAACCACAAGCTGCGACAACCTATCTACAAAGCTTAATTGTTTTCGCGATTTCTTCTTCGACCATTTATTCTATACTAGCTTATGCCCGCGGCTTCGCCCGCGTGATATTCGGTGACTGTCCCACGGGATCATACTACCGGGATAAAAAGCTATATGTTAATCCAGGTTATAAACTATCTATGTGCCAAATTTCATCCAAATCCATTCAGTAGTTTTCGCGTGAAAGAGTAACAAACATCCATCCATCCATCCTCACAGACTTTCGCATTTATAATTTATAAGATAAGATACTGGTGACGGTAAAGGCTCGTTTCGTCTTCCAACACTTGAAAACAAAAGAAGAAAGCTGCAAAAAAGATTCTCACCCAACCAGCGCACCTTTTGAATTGTATTTCCAGGCACATCAACATTTACTTCAGTGTTTAAATTCGTGACATTTCGTCTGAGTGAAATTCGTCAGTGGCAAAACTGTCTGTTGGCTTTCTGCGCTGGGTCATGCCCGTGCCGGTGCCGACCGGGCCGTGTGGAAAAACGGCCAATCCTTTAATTAAAGCTCACCGTAGCGGTTACCGCCAAAGATAGTATGAGGTACTGTGGCTCTACATTTTGGCTGAGTTTGGGACAACCTTGTTTTGACGGATAAAGATAATTCGGGGTAGTGGTCGGTGAGGATGTGGCAGGCAGAACTTCAAGGTCCGTTAAATCTAGAAGACTCAAACTGAGAATCCAAAAAAAGAAAAAGATTGACAGCTAACTAGACATTGAACAAGATGGAGATCACGTAGGTGATAGACAAGTAAAGCGAGCATGTAAAGGTGAGATAATTTTTACTGAAATTTACGTCAATGTAGCTAGAATAGCTAAAATATCACAATTTATATACTCTGGGACATTTTTAAGAACCGTTTTCATAACAAAAATGTTGTTGAAAGCATAGAAATCCCTATCCTTTTGAACAGTTTGGACACAGCAGCTAAACCAATTTGCCAGACATCGCTAGAAGTAATTACTTTTACGCGATCCACTCTTCGTTAATTCACACACGTTTTAGCAAACACTTTCACAAAACTACCTTCCAACCACGTTTATCATTGAGATAAAGTCGTATTAAACTCGTTGTTAATTACATTAAAGCCCTACCACCCGCAAGATACGCGCTTTGACGTGGAGTTGCGGACACCAGCCCGTTATACAATACAATACAATAATTACGTTGTCTTATATTCCAGGTCCACCTAGTGGGAGGCCTTCCAACGCAACGTCTTCCGGTTTGCGGTCGCCACTCCAGAACTTTTCGGCCCCATCGACCATCCGTTCTGCGAGCAATATGCCATGCCCACTGCCACTAAATTTTGGCTATTCTTCGGGCTACGTCGGTAACCTTGGTTCTCTTGCGGATGTCCACATTTCTGACTCGATCACGCAAGGAAACTCCGAGCATAGCCCTCTCCATTGCCCTTTGGGTAACTTTAAACCTTCTGATGATCTGCTAAAGGTTGCAGGGATCCGCTCATGTGAAACGCACGGGACCGATCAATGTGGCGACACTTGGGAGAGGCCTATGTCCAGCAGTGGACGTCTTTCGGCTGAAATAATGACGATGATGATGGTATTCCAGGATTATTTTTTCATATATCTGCGATCGGCGGTTCTTTGTTAATTTGTATTTGCCTAGGTAGTATCTTAACTTAGTTGGTAACATTAACAGTAGCTGGAAAACATCATTCGTTTTCAGGGTTTAATTGATGATATTGTTGATATAATTCAAATAAATACAGGTGCGTAAATGAACAAATGCGTAAAGAAACATTTATATTCCTTTATTATATGTTTTTGTATTTTACGTTAGACTTAGTTTTAGGTAATACTTAGAACCTGAGTGACAAATAAATCGAAAAACTCAACCCCTTCAAAACTACGTGTAAAAAGACCCTAAACGAAGCCGAAACGCACTTGCTCTCCCCGTCATTGCGATAATTTTTTTGTTCTAGACCTTACCTGGAAACCTTCTAGTTACGGAGATATTGGGGGTCAAAGTTCCAACTTTGTAACAAGTTTTATTTTAAATATTTTTTTTTTAATGTAAGAACTTTACTTTAAACACCTCCACGACCCCCGTACTATTCAATCCATCCATCAGCACAATGTTATACTGAGTCCTACCGTAAAACCTGATTTTTCACCCCAAAAAAAAAGTAGATTCCCAGCAATAATAATTTTTGCGTAAAGTTACATCGTTTGATGTACAGAATGCTTGGCTGGCGGCTGTATAACCACATCAGCACATTAAATAACGATTTAAAATAAAACAGGCGACCATTAAATCCTATTGATACTTTGAAAGCAGGTGGTGCGCGAAAATCGGATAGCTTTCACCATCCGGTAATGAATTGACGGCCCGCGGCCGGTGCGACCGCAAACCCACTAATCCACGGAGACGGGTACCTTTTAATTATTTCCAGACTAAATTAAAGTATTCAATTAAGGATGTCATTGGTAAATTGATAGGAGATTAAAGAGGTATGGATGGGGAATTAATCTGCGAGCTGTTATTACAGTTTGCTTAAATTCGACAAACATACAAACATACCTATCACTTTCCCGGATTTTTTCTTGTATCCAAATTGAATACGTTTATTTGTTATATCTCAGCCAAGCATTGAAATATCAGCACGATTACATTAGCATCCAAAGTTATATTTTCCGCAGCTTGATATGGATATATGTATATCTGTTGTATATGCATGATAAATGTCTGATGGGCCTTTGCTGCAGCACTAGGGCCTATATTGTTTCGAAATGTACCTAATATTAATTTTCAGTTCATCTCTCAAAATCTAGACGTTATTATATACCTAAATTGATTGTTGTTGGATTGTTCAGCATAGAGGGGTGTGGGGGGGGGGGGTGAAGGGTGCGGGCGGCAATTATTGAGCAAATGTAATAGCGGCATTGTGATAGAGAGCGCACAGACGTAGAGCCGCGCTGATTAGTGCGCAGCAACGATGTAGGGACGACATTCACACTACAAACATTTGTTACTTTGAGCAAATGCAATAGCGCATTGTACGCAAGTACTCCTTACTTTGATTGGTAACTTACTTTGAAAATGTACTTGGCACGATACTACCGTTTTTGGAATAATTTAACGCTAACAGTAGTAATACACGTTCTACTGGTAATTGGTTCGTTTGTATTGGTTGGAGGACAGAAAAAAAGTGTACCTCGCGTATTTTCGGTGCGTATAAGCTCGTTCTTGGAATCGCGTGTAGGCGCGTACGTCCGCACCTTTCGCCACACGCACAACTCGTGCGAGCATTGTCGCACTTTAAACGAGTGAAAGCAGCCCTAGCCGATACGAGACAGTCGAAAGCTAGTCTGAAACCACTCTTATTTATAGAAGAAGAATTTTGTTACACATCCACGAAGTAGTACGACATCGTTTTTGAGATAAGAAGACAACAGCCATGCAACCATCAATGCGACAGATTGTGAACGCGGCTCCGGATACTGGACAGACTGATAGATATGTCCGGTGACTGCAGTCAGGCCCCAATTTGTCCGTACCGTTTTAATCGAAGCTTAAGGCTACGAACGCACTGACGGTGGCTTGCTTAGTGCCTAGAGCCTTGCGAGAAGCGAAGCGAAACGAACAGTCTAGAATCTTCACAACCCGCCGCCTTGCGCGCTTCGCTAGTCGCCTAGTGTGTATCGAAGTAGCGTATTTATACTTACCTATTTTATTTTTTACTTTTTAGTACTTATTTTTTTTTTACGGAGTCTCCTTATACAAGCAATCCCTTGCTTAAAAGGTGATCTCCAATAACATGTATCGAAATGCCTATTGAAATTGAAATAAACGTTTTTTTTTTTTTTTAAAGCGCGTGTAGACGCGCCTTCTGGTTACGTATTATAATACCTAAGTTTATTCTAACTATTTTCGATATAACTACGGTTGATTCACGTATGTCCATAACGCATATTGGTCGACTCAAGTACTTTTTTACTTACCTAATTTAGATTCAACTAAATTTAACCGCACTAACGAACGATTAATCTAATGGTTTTTAAAATATTGGATATTTCAAGTATGTATGAAATACCTAATCTACGACTCGCCTACAGTTCATTAATACTGCGTGCTGAATTGATTTCTAAAGCGCTGGGTAGTTACCGTTAGTGGTGGCGGTTTACGCGGCGGCAGACTAACAAGATCTTTTAATAAGGCGTAGTCGCCGTAGTTTCCGTCTCGCAGGGTTTAAAGTAACCGGAGTCGGGGTGCCCCAAGTCCCGAGCTCTCTTCGCTCGCTCTTGCATCCTAAGTTTTCCTTGCCACAAAGCGTTGTTTACTTTGCTACAAATATTGACCACAGATAAATCAACAGTAGGTGAATCGTCCGTTAGTTGAATCAACCTTAGGTTAATTAATTGTAGTTGAATAAACCGTAGGAATTGTCCTTTATGGATTTCGTTCATTAGTTATTACAAAAATCTGTGAAACGATCTTTAGGTATTTTAAACACTAGGCCTTTGGACCGCAGTTGTCTCGAAAGTAGTTAGAATAAACTTAGGTATTTATAATACGTAGCCCCTTTTGCTACACGTGCAAATCGTTCGAGCGTTGACATTGGCGCGCGCCCGCGCGTCAGGGCAGTGCAACAGGAGGTTTCGATCGAACACGCCGGAAGGAACAAGCGCGCGTCCGCGGTCCGCGCGTGCAAGCGCGTAAGCTAATACGATCATACGAGCTTAAATTTTAATGTATAAGAGCAAAAAAATACGCTACTCAAAAACCCGTGAAACCACCGCAAAAGTTGATGTTTCCACTGCTCCAGCTAAGATTCCCGCAAAACTCGTAGCGACTCAAAAGAACGTTACCAACGATAATAATCAAAACAAATCTTGATAAAATTAAGACAAATGACGTCTCCAAAGTTTTACCAGTCCTTGATTATATTTGCGTCGAGCCCCGGCCCCGCCCCCTTCCATCCCCTATTATATTCGCACTCAATGCCGTTACGCCCTAACTTAATCATTTTCACAGACCATTATCTGCCTTAGTCTATAAAACATAAAGACAAATTTAATTTAACACGCAATACATTATGTAAGCATATAATCCCGCTCTGTTTCGATTTGTCTATAAAATAATACACTTTGAGCTTTGTCTGAGAATCATTGGAAAGCAAGTGATGTTTTAGCATGAATGAATTTAATTAATTAAAATCTGTGCTTCGTTGATTGAAATATGTACTTTATTTTTGAATATATTAAATCATTGTTTTATTGATTGACCCTCTTTGTTGTACCTACCTACAGTCCAAGATTCACCAATAAAAAATGTCGCCATGAATTGGATTGTCAAAGAAAATTTTGGGAAACATCAGTTTTGGAGGAGCTCGTGGCTAATAATAACTGCCGCTCGGATCAATCTTCAGGTTAAGCCGCGCTTGCCTAGGTTGGTCTGTGAATGAGTGACCACCCATAACATACAGAAGGTCCTCCGTGCCTCGAAAACCACGTTAAGCCGTTAGGCCCGGCTGTCATTTGGAGATCTTTGACAGTCGTTACAGTAGTCAGCGGTCCGAAAGTCTGACAACCAGTCTTACCAAGGGGTATCGTAATGCCCATTACCAACTGGGTTGTAGAAGTCAGATAGGCAGTCGCTCCATGTAAAGTACTGGTATTCAGCTGCATCTGGTTATAGCCTGGAAGCGGACCCCGACATAGTTGGGAAAAGGCTAGGCAGATGATGAAGTCGATAACATCATAATGATTTGGTACAGATAAATTCGTTTGTTTGTAGCTGTACCGTATTTTAGTAGATAGATTATATTTTTTTAGCTACGTATCTACCCTTTTTTTTTTATTTTTTTTTTAGGATGGGAAATCATCAAATGACCCCCCCCGCTCTGGGCGGAGCGGAAGGGAGTGTCAGACTTGTACTGACTAAAACCCATCCATGTTCCTTCTTTGCCCTTTGTGTTCCAGGGCCGCGGTATCTCTTTCGAACAGTCCCGCAGCCCTGGCAGGCATCGGCCCATGCGGACCCCCTACGTGGTTGCTGACATCTCTTTGAGGCGCGCGTGGAACACGAACGCGCCGTCGACACGGCCTGTCGTCATAAGACGGCCTACGTATCTACCCTAAGATATTTTATTATCTTCTTGTGTTACATCAACTCTTATCTAACCTCTAACAAAACACCCTCAAACTAAAATAGCAATCCTGCAGAAGCCATGTTTGTATATCAACATAATCCCCTACAGAAGTTTAGACAAACAGCGACCACGAACAAAAGATTTCGTCCAAATGATACTGTTCAAAAACAGTTTCGTCATGTTTTGTGTTTTCGAGGGAAAACAATATCTCGATTTTTTATTGTCCGTGCATGCAGGCACCAGCCACAAACTTACGGACATTCAGCCAGCATTTGTGTGCGGGGAACAATGCGAGGCGCGTTACTTGTATTGCTAAGAGGTTCTATTGTTTAATGCCACAATTAGCCACGAATTCTGCCCAGATGAAAGAAGCTGACCAAGTCGCCGACTACTGCGTATGCGGACTAAGACGTGTTGATCATTTTGATATTTGAACTGAATTGGTCAGTTGGGAGACTTTCTACATGCACCACAAATTTTTAGACTGCCTCATTGGTCTAGTGGTCGCAATCACCACTGCTGAGTTCGATTCCCAGATCGGTCCAAGTGTTAATCGGTTTTACCATCAGGAATTACTCAGTTACAGCCACGGAGTCCCGATTTGTGCCCGGTTGACAGCAATAGTCTCGCCCTGTATGCATGGGATTCAATGGGAAATGGGAGGCACCTCTATTTAATCGTTCGGGGATTACACTCGTGATATTACGTTATATTATAAATGTTTCGTAATGTTCAGGAACACTAAAAAATACCTTTACAAAATTAAATAAATTCACTTAGATATTCATAACTAAAACAATAGCTTTCTTTTAATATTGCGACTGAAATCTTAATCTTAAGAATGTTGAATCTGTTGTAGCATCAGTTTCATCCTCTTTTGTACATTCTTCCACCAACAGCTGGAGTTTCAGTTTTATCAGTAGCTGGAGTACCAATTTCATCAGTAGCTGGATTATAAATTTTATAAGTAGATGGAGTATCAATTTTATCAGTAGCTGTATTATGAATATGATATTTATCAGTACCTGTATTATGAAAATGATATTTATCAGTAGCTGGACGAGTACGAATTTCATCAATAGTAAAAATTAGAGGAGTAGTCAGTTCCAGATCAACATCGATGCCCTTTTTTATGTCATTCAGTTGATACAGTAGATTAGTGGTGTCAATATTCGCGTGCACGATTATTTCGAAGATCTTGAGTTGTTCTAGCGCTTGCCATTCGTCTCGGTGTTTAATGGCCACGTTAAATAACTCATCAACAACGTCTCTCGACTTTTTCAGCATACTTAGGACAAAACCAGCTTTGTAGGGTTCCTCTTCTCTATGTGCTTGCTTTATTGCCTCAATTTCGGCCATCCTCATTCCGGTACCGTGCATTGTCTGCTTCACGAGTGACGCTAATTTATTCTTTAAATTTGCGTCTCTCTCATCTTCGAAGACGCGCCTGGATGATTTGAAGAATATTTTGTTGTGTGGTTTTTTGTTGCCATGCCCATGTCTACGTAAATTCGATTTTATTTCTCTTTTCCTTGGCAATGTATGAACCATCACACGCTGAAACATTGCCGATGGCCTTCTTGATTCTAGTTTCCATTCAGGGCTGTCAGCTGAACCGCCTTGTTGCAAGTCTATTAAATTGAGACAGTAACCGTGTTGTAAGACCAGTTGTATCGTATCTAAAATCAAGGAAAAATGTTAATCGCTACAAATTAACTTAAGTGAAAAAAAGTTAAGAAAACCACATCATTCGTGAACTTAGTCACAGTCATATTTCTCATTTGAACACTGTTATTCAGATTACAAGAAAAGCCGATGTTTTTAACATATGTAAACACATACAAACACCTAGGTACTTGAGAATACAATTTGCATTATTCCATTAAAATACTTACACAATAGCGCGGAAATGAATATAATCATGTTATCCTGGTGAAACTACTTTATTAACACAAACTATGAAATGAAGTGTTTAACGACTATGATTAACGTGTTAACTAACTCATTTTCTAACAGCCTCACATGCATCGATATGAGTAAATTCACTCATGCATGGTTGTGTTAAATAAGATTTAATTCGAGATTTAATCAACCATATAATTAAAATTCTTATTTCTAATATGTGTAGTTTTTATTATCCTTTAAACTCTTCAAAAATGTGTTATTTAATGCAACTTATGATCATCCATCCACATCATCATAATATTATCAATTTATGTTAAAAAAGCCCCACGGTCCGATCCGAAAGAGGTATATAGGTATACCAATGATATTACCAAACAAGATAAGAAACATAAAATATTCATGAAAATAAAAATATTAATGAATTTTAAAATGCATGATTTTTGACCCAAACGACCAACATTTCCCTAAATTCTAACAAACTTGTAAAACATAACAACACCTATCTTCTGCACATTATGTTCGATCGCCAGTCAATTTTATTGTTTTTTTATGACGTCACTACCCGAGAAGCGACCGAAGTGTCGCCGCCCGTGCCCCCATGTAAGTTACCTCATTTTAGTACATTTTATTTAATTTTCATCGGGGTATTTTTTTTACTTGTTATCCAAAAAGGACTATATAAATATAAATGTAATCTCGATATCTAATAATACCTTCACGGACCGGACAGAGTTTTTTTTTAAACAATTATTGTATAATTAATTATCATCATCTTTCAGTCGAAAAATGTTCACTGTTTTGAACATAGCTCCCCCAAACAATGACACTGGCATTATAATATGGAGCAATATGGTTCTTTTAGAGCGTTACGTTAATATGAACTAAAGCCGCCATTTTGTTATTTCACTGACAATTACACAAATGTTTTTTCCAATTGCGCGCACCTTATAATGCCATTCAAGTATTAGAATTGAGGAAACCACAGACCTCACCACAGCCACACCCGAAGATCAAGACTAGTTGATCGTAGTATCGGCCATTTTGGGTGGGCAGCCGCGGACGGGCGCGCACTATGCAGCTCCGTGCATTCGACAAGAAAATGTGAATAGGACAAGGAATATTATTCGCATTTTAAATGATTTTTATTTTTATCACTCACAGTCGTTATCGATTAATATTGACATTGTTGTTACAGGATTAAAAAAATAAGTAAAAAAATATGTTATATCTTCCATCTACCTAATATTGGTACTTTAAGATTCTTATTTGCATCAAAACAAATAAAAAAATATTGATTGACATAAAAACATTGCACACGGTATGTGGAATTCTCTGACTCCTGCAATAGTTGAAACTGTGTTGCAGGAGACAGTGTCCTTCTCAAATGAAATGATACATTTTTTATGACAAAATAACAAACGAAAACTTCAACTTTGAAAAAAAAAATAACATAATTAAAAAAACGAGTGCTAGTTTATGTGTGTGTGCATGATGTGTGTGTTTGAGTCGTATGTGTGTATTAGTGGGTGTGAATGTGTATGTTCAGGCTTGAATTATTCGTTGGAAACAGTACTCTCCCATGCCAGCGACACAACCTTAAATAGATATACTTTACTTATTGAGGGGGCAGTAACTAGATGTAGTATAGACCCTGGGTATTTCATCATAACTATTGAAACTCACACTTTAGTATGAGTTATAATAGGTCTTTTTTAATTAAAATCGAAACAGAACTAAAATCAAAAGAATATAAGTACAATATACTAGGTATATCAAATAATGTCGATTCTTTTTAGATGGTTTAATATAAAAAATGTTGTTGTTAACCGTATCACGGATAATATAATACTACGACCGTACCTAGTCACATGACAATCACAGATATAGGTAGACTTAGATAACGCAAGTATCAGGATCTGTATGAAAACCAAGCGTGCCATTTTTTGACTAGGTACCTACTCTGACGTCATAACGGGAAAACCAAATCGATTCAAAGACGCCGTCGAGTACGGCACCCGTCTCTACACGTAAATTTTCGATTTAAACACTTCATATAACCAATTTAAGTTATAGTGTTTACAAAAAGAAACGAATTTCTACCCTGTTTTTATCTTTCTTTATCGGTGTCCCCTGTTTCGTAGACAGAAATCTCATAGAATTTCGTTTCGCCGAAAATGTTTCATATAATATTTGGTTCCTGTATTTTTATTTTTATTCTATGAAATGATAATATGAAAAAAAAAATATATGAAACGAAATTCAATAAAACTTTTGTCTATAAAACAGTGTACAATCCTCTTTATCACTAAAGTTCGCCTTTGTACATACCATTTCTCAACTGTACAAATACTATTTATTAAGTAATTGTGTACAGTAAAGAATTATGCACAATCATTTAAATCGATTTGTTAATCGATTTTGTGACAGAAATGAGACAGGAAAATAAAAATAAAGTTCTCGAGTTATAACGTTGGTTGTTTTAATCACATTAGCTTGATCATCATTAATAAACTATTTTTTAAGCTCTCTAATAACGACTTCATGCCGTGTATTTTTGGACTTTGCAACGGTTCCGTTCCCTCAGAATTTTTATTTGTTTGCTTTTGCTTTTTTCCTTCAACAAAGCTTGCTTCCTCAAAATGTATCGAACAACTAGTGCTATACTTCGTTGGGAACCAATCTTTGTTTCCCGTTGCATCAATTCATTTTTCTTTGAAAAACCATCATGTTGAAAAATAAAAAAATATTTATTAAAATTGTCTCTGAAATCTGTGTCCGAAATCGATTCTCGAGAATCGTACGATGAAGTATGAACAGCACTAATCGATAAAATAGACAGAAAAATGACAAAAGCACCTGTACTACGAAACCGAAGCGATATCCGATAATATCACTTGTTTCGATATTCATCACTTGTTAAAACAGAACGTCGCATCAACCTCTCCAAGTAAATGCATAACGAATTTGCAGCTTTAATTTTTTGAGAGAGGTTCTACTAACGTGGCGCACTAATGCAGACTGAGCGTGACAGTGGCCACGTTATGTTTCTTCGAAGTAGGTGCTCTTAGGTTATCTAGGTATCGGTGTGGTCAGAATTGTTAGCAAAGTGACGGTGCGCACAAATTACAGACCCGACTCTGGACACCGCCACACCGGACTTTGACAATGTATTGAATTATCTGTCAAAGTTCAGAAAGTAAAGCTAGTTGTCCGTTAAAGAGCGCAGTTTCGGAATAACTAAAGTAGTTATTGCCGTTCTCATGGGCGAACCCAGGGGACGGCAGGAGGGGGCAGCTGCTCCACCTAGATTTTGTTTACGTCCATAGTAACTATCTACTTTTTTCGATAAAAGTTAAGAAAAAGACCTTTTTGCTACAATATACGACTTATAAAAATCGTGTGGCGCGCCCGTTCTACCAACTCGCTAGCAGCGCTGCAAGCAAAAATGCCGCGCTCGGCTGCCGGCCAGGCGGCTCGGTCTGTGGCCGCCGCGGCCCCGCTTACGGCAAATCAACCAGCTGCTTCCCTTAGCGAGTATTTTCGTCGCTCGTAATACGTGCCCTATTTGGATTCGTTATCATCTTCATTGGAGGCGAGATTCGGCAAAGATCATTCACCAACGTTTACTCTTTCATTGTTGCATCCTGCTCAGATAATTCAAATTACAGTTCCAAAATTACAAAAATGTATGGAGAAAGCACTTTTTGGATAAATAAGCAGCAGCAGGACTTTGAATGTATTGGAATAACAGAGTTAATACAAGTACTTAGCAGAATCTTTGTACCCGTAGGTGAAGACAGCCCTAGTAATTTTACTGACAATGCCTTATTCCACTGCTACAACTGAAAGGTCATTCAGCACACTCAGCCGCGTAAAAACGTGGCTAAGATTGACTATGATCGAAGATAGATTAAATGGGTTTTGTATGCTCAGTGTATATAGAAGATGGGTTAACGCTAGGGGCGATTCTTTCACGGAAGGCGTCACAAACCGTTTTGCTGAAACCCCTCGAAACTTACTTTTAAAATAGCTATTGTATAATTAAACAATTTATATAAAAAATACCTATTTTAATTTATTTATTTGACTAGGTGCTAATAAAAAATCTGATCTGAATCTGAAATGCCCCTAAAAATTTTCGGACTAGTATATGTCGCTGCAGCCCCCGTAGCATGACCACCGTAGACAAGGATTTCTTTGACAGAAGAATCGACAAAATGACAGATTGTGTCGACACAATGACAGATTTCTTTGCACTATCTGTCATTTTGTCGATTCTTCCGTCAAAGAAATCCTTGTCTACGGTGGTCATGCTTAGTGCTGGACAGTAGATATGTCTTAAAATATGGACATACTGACTGCTACTTGTGCTTTTACAAGTCCTGGGGCAGTACATCCGTAGAAGATGCATGAGTGTCGAACGGCCCTTGGAATAACAAATTGTAATCAGATCCTGAGAGAAACATGAGGTCCGAGACAAATAGTAATTGATTTCAAAGCGTTTCATATTTCTATACATGGGAGAAGGGCACCGACGCGAAAACAGTTACCACGTATTCAGTAGATTCTGAGCCCCCCTAAAAAAATCTGCTGTTTCCTACAAAAGTGCAATAACACACGGTCAAAATGTGTGGAACAGCTGTTTTTTTTTTAATAACCGGTGAAAAATTTCTATGTGGGGGGGGGGGGAGGGGCTCAGAATGATGTACTGAATACGTGTTAACCGTTTTCGCGTCGGTGTCTCTTCCACCCCGTATACAACGTGTAACAGAATAAACGCAATTCCTGAAAGTAGTTGGTTCAGAATCGGCTTTTGAATCGATTTCCGTCATAAAAAGTAGGTGTTAAATTTTTGACGGAAAAATCTTTTAAATAACTTAAATTAGAAACACAGTATCATGTCAAGAAATCCTTGTCTACGGTGGTCATGCTACGGGGGCTGGACCAGTATTGTAGATTTTGAAAATTATTTTAAAAGATCTTGTGTCAAGTAAGTATTACAATTGACATCAAGATTTTTTTTAAAACATTGCATCCATAATCCATGCAGTTTTTATTTCGAATTTTGAGTAAATGTCAATGTGAGCATTTAAGAAGAGTTGCAATAAGACCGAATTAAGAATTATTAACCTGGAAAACTTATGGCCACATTGAATATGACTAACATATATCTATCCCTTTCGAACAGTGATAATTTTTCTCATTTGCGTCTTTAATGGGCATACATATACTATGCTTGTGACTATACCTATGTTAAAACCAAACCACTCTCCTGAAGCTCAGGCCTACAGCCAAAATACATCTATTTCACGTTTACCTACACTCCATTGTTTATTTAAACCAAAAAAGTTTTTAGTTTTCCATTGTGATGCTCTTTGTTTGATGCGATACCTATTCGAATGCTGCTGCTAAAAGTGCCAGTGGGGAAGGGTTCAGTGTGTGATGGTGGATCTAATCTATCAATGTGTGATCACAAAGAGAGGGTTAAGGGCATTACATTGCTCGATGACCTTGATGATTTGATCCCTGTACTGATTTTTGTTGACTTGCCCCGCACATTTCGCAAAATTTCGGTTTTTATTTATTATTTAAAAATATTAAAAGAAATAACAGAAAAAAAGCAATACAGATTGTTAAGTATATCATTACGTATTTGTTGTTACAAAATTCATACCGATCTATTCAGCCGTTACAGAGATAATTTACAAATAAGGTTTAAAGGACCTATTTTCTACGATTAACCAAAAAAAATTGAGAAGGTTTATTAAAATTTTAAACAATACAATTTATTTGTGATGAACTTAACTATAACATACTTTTTTTACACGGAATACGCACGAAGGGATTCATCAACAAATTTCTTTGAACATACGCTGTTTTTGGGATTTGAGCCATGTAATGCCCTTAAGTCTTGTGTTTATCTGCTGAAAGATATTTTGATAAAGTTTTTAACATAGTTATTTGAAAATTACGATATTGCGGTGTATGTTCCGATAATCCGACGTTAAAATCGGTAGCACATTTTGATACAAGTGGAGAAACTTTGTCATTGCAGCCGAGGCGGAATTTACGCCCAAGCCGTGTTATGGAACCGAGACCTGCAGTGACAATCAAACGACGTTTCTCTACACTTACGAAGAAATAAAATAACAGAACGAAAAGTAGAGTACCTAAGTAGCAGTGGCGAGGGTTTTATAGAACTCGATTCCTACCGGCTTGTCTTTGAAAAATGGAACAGTCAGTATTCTATAGACAAATAATATAATGACATTAAAGATATGTACTCCGGCTTACCTCTTACAAAAATTGACCCTTCGCTACTAGTAAGTAGTAGTAGTATTTTTAAATCTAAGGTACTAACTACACTACTTTCAGGAAAATGTTATTACTCAGTGAAAGATTTTTTAAATGATATGAATTTATCCAGATTGTGATTGTTATAATTAATTGCAAATTTGACCATGTAAGACTTATGTACCTGACTATAATATTATTAATTGACTTCACTTTAATTTCTATTTTGTTTTGTTGACATTGTATTGTTTGTATTAATATTTTAACTTATGTTATAATTTGCACGCCGTAAGGTAGACTGTAGCCGATCTCATTTAATTTATGTAAAACGCCTAACCTATACCTACTTTCATAGCAAATAAAATTCTGATTCTGATTCTGATTCTGGGTATTTTTGTCATTAATCATTATGAAACTATGATTTTATTTGATTTTTAATAGCATATTTAAATATTTTTGAATTTGTTGATTTTTATCAACAAATTATTTTATAAATAATCATTTTATTTATGATATTCTGTTAATAAACACAATTTCGATTTTCATTAAATATTAAGGCCATAAAAAACATGCGCCTCTTTGCTGAGATTAAAAAAAAAAACAATCACCTATATACTATACTATACGAATTGAAAATGGGAAATTATTAATCGGGCGAATAAAAATTTTATTGGCGACCAATAATACTGAATGGGCGAGTATTATACCAAGTAAGTAACTATTTATCCGGTCATTGCGGCAAGGAGAATATAGGATGCAAGAGCGAGCGAAGACTGAGAGAGACTTGTGTCACCCCGACTCGGACAGGTTAGGTTCGAAGGGGATGGCGGGGTCCGGAATCCCCTTCGTGTTAGGTTACTTTAAACCCTGCGAAGAGAAATAGGGCTACGTCGACTACGCCTTGTCTACAATCTAGTGGTTAATAACCTTGTTTTAGGTTTTTTTCAACTAGTAATTCAAAGTATTTTCAAATCGCTGTTTTAAACATTTGTATTCGCCCTCTGTTTGTCGCTCACTTAGTATTTCAGTAGCCCGTTTTCAATATTTTTGACTCCTTTATAATAAATTCAAATTAAAGGAGTCAAAAATATTGAAAACAATTTTTTTGACTCCTTTAATTTGAATTTATTTTCGCTTGTTTAAATACTACCCTTTGAAAATTGTTTATTTTTATCTTTTTAAATAAACCAAAAATCTACGAATGTGAAATACATTACATGTTAAACCTAATCGTAGTGCAATCAGAGACCCAGGTATCGAGGAAGTGTATTTATAAAAAAATCTCAGCACCCCAATTGCGTAACACACTTTTCTATACCATTACACAGAATTTTGAAGTAATGCGTAAATACAATGCTTCATATTATGTTTTAAAAATCACCTACTCGACAACGTCAAAACCGAAATGAATGTTGTTTTAATTGTAAAGTAAATCGCAATGGAAATGCGATTACTTTACTCAATAACTCCGCAGGTGGTTCCCGTTTGTATGTACTCAATACTCAATTCTCGATTCTTTTTCTTTTTTCTTTCTTCTTATTCCTTCTTGTATGTAGAGCATCCCTTTCTTGTCCTATTATTATAAAACTTGTGAATACTACAACTACATTATTGGCATACTTAGACTGAAACAAACAATTATCTGGTACCTAAAGAGCAATTTATACCACCCCCACATATGTAACCTTCCCACCGCGTGTCGCCGGCACCGAACCATGACGTCATCAACTAATGCACTAGCGCCGACCTCATCAAGGCACAGGTGGCGTGGCTGTGGCGTGGCTGTAGTGTGGCACCGCCATGACACCTGAGAAATAATTACCGCGCGGAAAAGATGGGATGCGCCTTCTCATTATTTAAGAAGATGCTGCACAATGTGTGTTGCAAAATACACATGTGTTGTGTATTGTCTAGTGAATATAGTGCAGCACTATTTTTTGTTTCGAACGCGGCTTGAAATGGAACAAAACACTTTTGAAAAGGGTAAATGGGAATCAACGTGTTTGACGGCCATGTTGTATGCAGAATCTGAATAGTGAGAACTACTAGGTGTTTCCGTTGTCGATTTTGTATCAAATATAATTATCGTCGTCGTAGATCTTAGTTCAATCTGAGTGTGTAACTCTATTTTTCTTTTATTTCTATCTTGTTGTACTGTCTGGAGTGTCTGGAAAATATCAATACAGGCTGATTATATTGTCACCTGCATCCTTAAAGGGGGTAAGTCTAAACAATCATTATCGTTTATATGTGTCTACTAGATGTTGTCCGCAACTTTCGTTCGAGTGAAATTATTATAAAAAATATTACTTCTCCCTTTTTTAATCGAATTTTGTTACCAATTTAGCGTTTAATTTTTTTTGCACGAAACCTATGGTAAAGGTAGCCTATGGTAGCACCTACTTAAAACAATAAAAAACACTGCAATGTGGTTATCATTTAATGTTGACCTGACTGAACATACCAGTCTACACAATCTTTTTCTTTGAGTGGTGTCTTCTTGATTCCTGTGTAGTAGAGTTCATGTGTTTCAAATGTACGTCCACGAGTTGCCTCAACAAATTCGTTGTATCAACGTTAGTGTGGGCGATCAGTTCGAAGACTTTTAGGTGCTGGAGAGACTTCCACTGGTCCTTGTGCTTCACCGCCACATTGAACAATTCTTCCATGACGTTCTTGGACTTCTTGATCATACACAGAATAAAGCCCACCTTGTACGGCGACTCCTCCCGATGTTCCGCCTTTATATCATCGGTTTGATTCATCTTCTTTTGAGTATCCCTCATCGTCTGATCCACAAGATTCGCTATCTTCTGCTTCAAATTCGTGTCTTTCTCTTCCTCATAGACCGGCGTGTCTACGGCACGCTCACGCTTCGAGTATTGTTCGTTCAATAACCAATACTTGCGAATGGGCTTCATTGGTACGTTAACTGATCTGTATTCATCGACGTCTCCTTCCTGTTTGGCTCGTTTATTCAGAAATCTCTGTCCATGAGGTTTTAGCTTCCTTAGTCCAGCAGTGAGTTCACGCTCATACGGTAGATCTATTAGGTTCAGGCATTTACATAGCTGTATTAATATTGCTATTGTACCTAGAAATTCATAGAATATTAAATATTTTGTGCAGGGGCTGTCAACAAAAATATAATTTCATGTACTTACATAGTATTGAAGCAAGTTTTACTAAACAATTGTTCATTCTTATCAAGGTGTTACTACATTACCGAATCTTTGAAAAGAGCTGTTAACCAATATGTAATTAAATGTTTTAGCAAGGAACATTAAAATTAATTAAACATTTCTGGGATAATAAACTGAAATTATAATTGAATGTACCTACACGTTTCTACCACGTGAGCAGCAGCTTGCTATAGATACTGATGACGATGCCCTTAGCTGCGTAAATCTAAAAGACTGGAAAATTACCTACCTCCCAGATTTATGTCTAGAATAAGAATAGACCAACATTCCCAGTTTTCACTTATTTTGGCCAAAGATGAACGTTTTACAAAGAGGCCGAGCTCTCTTGAGATTTTAAAGCCACTACAAGACAGTACAAGCAGAGTACTGTCTTGATCGTAAGCGTAAGGAAAGAATGGCACTAATGTGATATAATTTGTGGACTGCCTCGTTGGTCTGAGCATGAGGTCTTGGGTTCAATTCCCAGGTCAGCCAAATGTTATTGGGTTTTTCCATTAGGAATATCTCCGCAGAGTCTGGATTCGTGCCCCGTTGATGACAATAAGCTTGCCCCCTATTACAAGCTGCCGATATGTGGGTGTACTAAAGGGTACACCTCTGCCTAACCCTTCGGGGATTACAGGCGTGATGTTATGTTATGTAATGTGACTTGGTACCTATCTACTAATCTACTTAAATTCTTTAATCTCTAAACAGAAATGGGTATTAAAAGATAGAACTAGAAAATGTTTATTACCCAGGTACCTAATACGTAAGCCGGTACACACGGTGGCACATCAAGCTATACATAACCAGTATAACCTGACTTTGCATTGTATGAGCTTCCCGTACCATGAGAGATCAGCTTAATTTGGTTTTCATAGTTTGACTGGCCGCCGTGCGTACACGTGGTTATAAACAAGAGATGTTGTAACTGGCTTAAAATATTACCTAAAATTAGTACACAAAGATACCTAATTACCTAGTGTTGTTGCCATTGAGCCCGAAACTAGACAGTTAGTCTGTATCTTGGGGCTTTAGGTGCTTTAGGGCTGTGCCTTGGGGTGGTAACATCAGGTAGCTAATTTCCTAATGGACATAACATTACGCCTGTGATCCCGGAAAGCTTAGGCAGAGGTGTACCTAATAATAGGTCTTTAACTATGAAATTTCCGTTTTTTTTCTCACATTTTGTTTTGTTTGTAACTTTGACGTATACACCACTATTTCTTAATTAGTACAAAAAAATGGAGCTCTATCCGTACCCGTTACTGATCATATTTGTGTAAACAAAAGTCAAAAAAACGAAATCCCAAAATTGTCCACGAAAATTTGTCATAACTTGTAAATTCATAATTGAATCAATCATTCATAACAATTACCACTAGAAAATACTAGCGCAGTGCTTTTCCATTCCTGTCACCATTCATAGGTCCCGGCAAACTATATTTAAATAAATTGAGTGACATTTTGGGATATAAACAAACGCTTATAACTTTGCTGTTTATGAATATTATTTATTGAGGATTTGAGGCTTTACATATATAATAACAAGACCTTCTCTAATAAGCCCTTTAAGTATTTGTACTAATTAAAAAATAGTGGTGTATATTTATATTTTTTCCTAAATCTGTTTTTGATTAATTGTTAAATTGTGTACCTTTTAGAGTTCAAAAACCGTATTAGTAGTTGCATATTACCTCATAGGGTAGTCTGTCAAAACACCTGTTTCAATGTGCCGTCGCCGTCGGTTTCACTACTTCAAGTAGCTATATTTTTGTGATAGACAGTGTTTTGATAATTTAAGATACGCAGAGCAGGCAGCTTTTTGCACTCTAACTATGTTTGCAAATGCATCATAATCGGTTCAGACGTTTCCAAGAAAAATAAAATAAGTATTAGTATGGAAATGTCACTTTACACGATATCGTCCGGACTTATCGGCAATTTCATACTTTAAGGGCATTACATTGCTCGATGACCTTGATGATTTGATCCCTGTACTGGTTTTTGTTGACTTGCCCCGCACATTTCGCAAAATTTCGGTTTTTATTTATTATTTAAAAATATTAAAAGAAATAACAGAAAAAAAACAATACAGATTGTTAAGTATATCGTTACGTATTTGATGTTACAAAATTCATGCCGATCAAGGAAGAAGGGCATTACATGGCTCAAATCCCAAAAACAGCGTATGTTCAAAGAAATTTGTTGATGAATCCCTTCGTGCGTTTTCCGTGTAAAAAAAGTATGTTATAGTTAAGTTCATCACAAATAAATTGTATTGTTTAAAATTGTGATAAACCTTCTCAATTTTTTTTGGTTAATCGTAGAAAATAGGTCCTTTTTCAACCTTAATTGTAAATTATCTCTGAAACGGCTGAATAGATCGGCATGCATTTTGTAACAACAAATACGTAATGATATACTTAACAATCTGTATTGTTTTTTTCTGTTATTTCTTTTAATATTTTTAAATAATAAATAAAAACCGAAATTTTGCGAAATGTGCGGGGCAAGTCAAAAAAACCAGTACAGGGATCAAATCATCAAGGTCATCGAGCAATGTAATGCCCTTAAAATACAGCGCGGCGGACGCAGCGTTGTGGCCAGCCAATTCCTTTAGTTTACGGAGACGCAGCAAGTCACGGATGCCGCGCATCGTCGCGGTGGCGTGGTCCGTCGCGGATATCACTACGCACCACACGCCGCTTCTCCGCGAAAAAAGTATTAAGGAACTGGCTAACCGCAACGCTGAGTGTGCCGCCGCGTTGAACGCCGTGAACGCGTTTTTTTACTACTGGCCATTTGTAATTTAGACTATCTGTCAAGTATTGAAGTTAATTGCTTGTCATCAGAGCCGGCCCTTTACACAATAATCGTTTGGATTCCAGGTTTTGTTACAAATCTGCGAAAAATTCTCGTCATGTTTCGTCTACCTCTAACGAAATTAAGGGTTCCTACTTTATCAAAAAGTGTAAAAAATGTATTTAAACTACAATATAAAAAATGTCACAGCGTATTTGGTATAATGGATATACTTCAGCGAGAAAAGGTTATTGAAAAGAGTCGTTAGTATCTGATGTTTAATCAGATACTAACTACTTTTCCATTCGTTGCTTAAATCAAACAGTTAATAATTTACAACTTTGGGCATAACGTAATGCACATATTCTGCCTGGACTAGTTTTCACGAATAAGTATAGGGCCTCGAAGAGCCACTCTAGCTTCTAAGTGCTGTGGAATTACTTATTGACGAGGCGATAAAGCTGGTTTTATACCCTTGTTCTGAACAGCCCTAGGTTACACAGTTGGTGGCAATAAATGTACTTATTGTTTATTAAATAAAAATTCTGCCTTCAATTTCAGCCAGATCAGTTTTCGCTGTCCCAAGTGACGAGTGACCACCACAGCGTTGCGCTGGACGTGATCAAGCAGTACTACTTAAGCGAACATGTCTTGGTTCAGTCGCGAAAGATGGACATCTCTCATGACTCTGCAATTGATGAATATCTAGTTGGCTTGCTTAAACAAGGTACAATCACATCAAAATATTATCATCGCCCATTCATCATTATCGTTTCAGCCTAAAGACAGTAACTAGTACTAACCCCCCCAAGCGTCGCCACATTCACTGATTCTACGCTTTTCGCATACAGCGCATTTCGCGTCCTTTGTATGGCTATTCAAGCGCATTCACATATTTTAAACCAAGCGTTTATAATCAGCAATCCCTCAAGATTTGCCCCGATATTGAAGCACTGTCAATTATGTCTGGGTGTTAGTGATAAAGGTGTTCCAAACCATAACGAAGCAATGTTGTTTCGTCGACGAGATAGGTAAGTATCCGATTACTAAGCTTCTTCCCCATCATCATCTGCCTAGCCTTTCCCCAACTATGTTGGGTTCGGCTTCCAGCCAAACCGGAGCGACTACCTATCTGACCTCCACAACCCAGTTAGTACTGGGTAATACGATATCCCTTGGTAAGATCGGTAGTCAGATTTTTGGGCCCCGACTACCTGTAACGATTGTCAAAGATCTACAATTGACGGCCGGAACAACTGCTGAACGTGCTTTCCGAGGCAAAGAGGAAAATCGGTATGTAATGGGCGGTCACCCATCCACGGACCAACCTAGGCAAGCGCGGCTTAACCTGAAGTTTGACCCGAGAGGCTGTTATTATTTAGCCACGAGCTACTTCTCCATACGTGAAACGAATTCATGGGTTAACTATCAAATAATATCGTAATAGTTTCGAAAATGTAATTTCACCCTAAACATTCCTTGACTGGATTTTGGTCAAGTAGTACTTGAAATGATTTACTTACTGCTACAAGATCCTAAGCTCCTCGTTTATTATTGACAGGAAATTCGCTGTTCGCTAGAACAGAAGACGGCTCGATTGCAGGACTGTGCGTCAGCTTTGCCAGTAGCCCCGTGGACCCTAGAAACTTAAGAAACTATGCCTTCTACAGACAGGTAGACACAAGTACTGCTTTTTACTTTTAATCCGACTGCGCGACAACAAAGTCTGGGATTTCTTTTTCATGCGTAGTAATGGGCTTCTTCATACCCTCAAAGCGTCCTGGTTTAGTAGGTAGTCACGAGCACTAATGTGTGTCATCTTAAAATTGTAAAAACCGTTAGATTATAATCTATCTAGCAGTGGCGAAGGTTCCATACAACTCGATTCCTACCGGCTTCCCTTTGAAAACTGGCACAGTCAGTATTTTATAGACAAATATAAAATCACATTAAAGATATCTACTCCGGCTTACCTCTTACAAAAATTGACCCTTCGCTACTGCTATCGAGCGAGATTGTAAACTGTCGAAAGACTGTGAACCGTAGCATACTGATTACAATTTAACGCTTTACTTTTCGGTAGATTATAATCTATCGAAGTGAAACCGTCAAATTGTGAAATGGCATGCGACGCATCGCGCCTCGCGCGCTGTTTGTTTAAACGTCATGTGCCCCGCGCCGCCATACTACCTAACTGACGCTATTCTTAACATTTACAGGATCCTAATACTAAAGATTTTCTATACTTCACGGCGAAATTGCAAGAGACGCCAAATCTATGGGACGTTTTCAAACAACAGAAAGTTTATGAGGTATTTTTTACAAAAATCCGCCTTCCAGCAGAGTTGCTATTGTCCTGAACTAAGCAACACTGCTTAGTTTAACGATGATGGGTCGGTACCATATACCTAGGGTGGGCACATATAGGCGGCAATGACCACTTGTTATCAGGTGCTTGTATTTGTTCGTCACTAAATACCGACCTATCATATCAGATAAAATGTGTGCCCATTATTTACACATATAATAAAATCGTTATTAAATCGGTAAATAGCAATAAATGCTCCTAAATTCCAGATCAAAATGCTAACAGTTCTCCCCGAATTCCGAAGACAAGGCTTAGCCGTATTCATGGCAGAGAAAAGCAAAGCACTAGCACAAGACCAAGGCTACAACGTCATTCGTATGGACTGCATCAATCCATTCGAGTAAGTACCTATCGCTTGCAAACAAAATACTCAAAGGTCTTGATGGAACTGGTTTGGTCAAGGACCAAAGTAATTAGCGCCCTCAGGGCAGGTAACAGCCAAGCACAAGTCCATGGCAACATACGTACTTCGTAGCATTAAGAGCATTACATGGCTCAAATCCCAAAAACAGCGTATGTTCAAAGAAATTTGTTGATGAATCCCTTCGTGCGTTTTCCGTGTAAAAAAGTATGTTATAGTTAAGTTCATCACAAATAAATTGTATTGTTTAAAATTTTAATAAACCTTCTCAATTTTTTTTGGTTAATCGTAGAAAATAGGTCCTTTTTCAACCTTAATTGTAAATTATCGCTGTAACGGCTGAATAGATCGGCATGATGATTTTGTAACAACAAATACGTAATGATATACTTAACAATCTGTATTGTTTTTTTTTCTGTTATTTCTTTTAATATATTTAAATAATAAATAAAAACCGAAATTTTGCGAAATGTGCGGAGCAAATCAACAAAAACCAGTACAGGGATCAAATCATCAAGGTCATCGAGCAATGTAGGTAATGCCCTTAAGAGCGGTTTTCGTAGTTCAAGTGTAGCTCCAGTCGTAAAGTTGACGGTACCCACCTTGTGTGAGCACGCTTTTAATTTTCCGGTTTGACACTGACCTATAAATAACCACTTACAAAGAATAAGAATACAAAACTAATATTATGTTTATCGGCTAAGTGGTCCGTAACCTTGCTCGATTATAAATACCTTGTTGAATATTGAATTATTGGACGGCTAACCAACCTAAACCTAAGTAACTACACCTATTTACCTAGGTACTACGACATAGTGCAGGTATTCTTTATAATTCAACTATCAACTCGGCCTATTGCAGTCCACTGCTGGGCATGTCTGGCATCTGTTAAGCTGCACCATAGAATGCTAACTGTACTGTTAAAACCGTCTTATGCATTAAAATAACATAAGACGGAGATTCCTTCGACAAAGATTGGTCCTTGGCAGCTCTGCATATAGAGAGGTGAAAGTGGACCGGGTAGGAGGCCTTTGCCTAGCAGTAGGACAATGAGCTATCAAAAAAGGCAGAGATGGCGGGAAGACCTGGTCCTTGTAGGTTTTAATAGATAGTAGGTAGGGAGGCCTTGTTAAAGTGGCCGGAAGAAACTGAATAGCCATGACACAAAACCATCCACAGTGGAGAGAGAGATTTTGAAGAGACCACACATAACTCAGCATACACTCAGCAATGGGTGGCCAAAGGTTGAAGAAAAAGAAGGGCGGCCTTTGTACCACCTTAAAATAGGGCAGTTAATCCTTTAATTATCTTGGAACGAAACTAACGAAATAACCTTCTCATTTTTTCCCTCCAGTTACAAGATCGCAGAACGCTGTATGCTACAATGTATAGTGAAGTTCCCCCTACACAAGGTACGCGGACCAAACGCCCCCTTCATAAAGCGAAGTTCTGAGTTCAACCGCTGTGTTCGTGTGTACGTTGACGCAAGATCGCAGCCCGACGTAGACCGCACAACTGTCAGGGGTAGGCAGCAAGACCTTGAGAGACTTATAGAATGATGTAGGTGTAGAAAATAATATAAGTAAGTATTTTATTTGGAGTCGAAATAAATGTTGATGAGTGGCTAGTATGGTGCTGTTTTATTTTCGACTGTGACGGGATAAGTGTCGCCAGAAAGCCTAGAAAAAGTGATTTTCTATCAGCGATTTCAATGATAGGCAAGTCAAATACATATTAAATTTACATAAAGCCGAAAAGCTGATGTAAATACCGTTGCAAGTCGCAGTATAAAACACCACAGAGTAGTTTTATATAAGGTCTATCTTTTCATACACGAAATATTTTAAGAGTAACTTCTATAAGACGTAAAGTCGCCATAGCAACGAAAAAATAATAATATTTGAGTTTTTTTTTGCGAAATTATTATAATTCTAAAATTTTTTGAGACTTTTTGCAAAAAACCTTAACTCCCATATTCTAACAATGACGGTAGGTAAATACGACGTAGTAAACTAGCGTAATGGATGTTCAAAAATAAGGAGCTAGTATTTATTTTGTGGATCAAGTCATTTTAAATTATTTTATTTTTTATAAAAATATACTCTGATAAAAAAAATAATCCCTTGAAATGGCTTCGTTATAGCCGTTAGATGATTCCCTGAAAATATTTCGTGTATGAATAGTTAGACCTTATACATATACGTGTAACAGATTAAGCGCAATACCTCAGACACCCCAATTAGAATATTAAATTATAAGTCTAAAACAACATCCGTAATTAAATAAATTTAAACCAAACCCAGTCTTTTTTTATAAAATAGTTATCCTTACTAAACGCAAAACGTATGTGCAACAACATCCTTGCACACACACTCATGCAATGTTAGCGGCCGACGCGACACACACACATGAGCGTCCGCCAGCTGACCATAGCTGCAGGCATTAGATGTGCGTTAGTTCAATGAACGAATTTTACGTACCTAAAATGTCACAGACTAATATTATGAATAACTTTTGATATTTCATTGAGTTTACCGTGTAATGATTGATAAGTGAAATTATCAACACGACTTTAGGCTTAATAACGGGGATGCATTTAAAACAGCGATATTCAAAGACGGCGTGTTTAAAAGATTTGAATCATAATATTTACAGTGATAAGAATACAATCGTATTGATACAAAAAATTAGGTACTTACAGAACTGGACTATTTACACTTAGGTTATTAATTTGCACTATTTCTGCGATACACTTTCATTAAAGTTTCAAAATGACCACCGCCTTGTTCTATGCACTTAATTGCACGCTTTCTTAAATTGTATTTCAATTTTGTAAGCACTTCAGTTTCACTTTTCACCGTCACAAATGCTTGTTCAGTTTTTGTTTTTAGTAACCTATGCTGGAACGAATCCACACGGCAAGCATATTCTCATGCCGCCACAAATGCTGGTTGTGCTGGTTGTACATGCCAACAGAGTAGTCCGCACATTCGTCCCTCTGTCCAAAGCCGTATTAGAAAGGAACGTCCCAGAGTCCCTCAGTCGCTGAGTTGCAGCCAGCATCGTCCTGGCGCTCACACTGCAGCCAAAACGGTCATTGAACTCCCGACAAGCTAACGCGACATTATCAAGACAGCGAGCCAGGGTCCTCACCATATCCGTGTATTGTATGTTGGTATACCGGAAAGCCATCGCGCGTGGTAAAAAAAATGTCACGGAAGTAAATAAAAGAACAACTGCTCTAGTTCACTACCGGCGGATGACTAGCTTTTGTGCTTTTGATGTTAGGTAGTCATGTTATTCGGCGGTAGCGGCGGCGTGTGTGTCGGCATTTCGCATAAACGTCAAAGAGGTGCCGACAAATGCTTTATCTTTTTGCAATAAGTTCTAAATTTCTTCAACTTAAATTATTTTATTTTGTAAAAATGCCTAAAAATTGTTTGTTAGTGTGTAGGGCGCTACTCTGATGACCAACTAAGTTTAGTCGTGCATTCAAATAAGCCTTACTCATTGGAGATAAAGTTGGAATTCCTTTAAATTACCTATTTATTTGACGCACATTACTTTGAATGTAAAATGCATTGATATTATTAACGTGTGTGTATTAGCTATGGACGAACTACAAATAACGTCGTGCGTTTTAGTAGCCTTTATTGCTCTGAGTAATTTGTCATGATACCGTGTTTCTAATTTAAGTTATTTAAAAGATTTTTCCGTCAAAATTTAACACCTATTTTTTATGACGGAAATCGATTCAAAAGCCGATTCTGAACCAACTACTTTCAGGAATTGCGTTTATTCTGTTACACGTTGTATACGGGGTGGAAGAGACACCGACGCGAAAACGGTTAACACGTATTCAGTACACCATTCTGAGCCCCTCCCCCCCCCCTCCACACATAGAAATTTTTCACCGGTTATTAAAAAAAATCATCTGTTTCACACATTTTGACCGTGTGTATTGCACTTGTGTAGGAAACAGCAGATTTTTTTAGGGGGGCTCAGAATCTACTGAATACGTGGTAACCGTTTTCGCGTCGGTGCCCTTCTCCCATGTATAGAAATATGAAACGCTTTGAAATCAATTACTATTTGTCTCGGACCTCATGTTTCTCTCAGGATCTGATTACAATTTGTTATTCCAAGGGCCGTTCGACACTCATGCATCTACTACGGATGTACTGCCCCAAGACTTGTAAAAGCACAAGTAGCAGTCAGTATGTCCATATTTTAAGACATATCTACTGAAACAAAATGACAGATAGTGCATAGAAATCTGTCATTGTGTCGACACAATCTGTCATTTTGACGATTCTTCCGTCAAAGAAATCCTTGTCTACGGTGGTCATGCTACGTGTGCTGTTACTTCCACTTACATTAAGTCGCTCGCCGGAACCAATCGCCTGCAATGTAACAATCCAAGATTCGATTTCGGGCAAAAACAAGTGAACCTGAACAGTTAGGTACATAACAGGCGCATGCTCCAGCTGAGAGAGCGTCTTTACCTATCTACGTTGTAGTTTTAGAAACCACTATTTAAAAAAATGTATAGAATATTGGACTCTTCACACGAATTGCGTCAGCCGATGCGATATTTTGTATTGTTTTAGACCCGTGTTCCTTGGGTAAAGTTGTCGATTTCAATGGTTTGAATCACCACGAAGGTTCCACGCTCTATGCGTATATTCTATTCGCATGTATACAACATTATTTTTAGTATATGCGAAACCTGAATAAAGTTTGTTCAGAATAAGTAACTGAATCGATTCCAATAATTTTTAAATCATGTTATATTTTTGCCAAAAATATTTAAAAAAGTTTAAAGTTGGATACCGAGCGACTTTGAGTACCTATCGCAAAAATTTAGGTACCTACTGCCAAATTATTATTATCAATGAGCTCTAGACGAAGCTGGAGGCGCGCGCTGCGTGGTGACCGCGTTTTTGTACGGTCAACTAGGTAACAGAACAAGCTTATAACTTTGTGATGTTTCATGTTACAGTTTTGAAATTTTGTACATTTCATTCGTTCGTTTTCGTTCGTTTCGTTTCGTTTGTTTTTTTCGTTTCATTTTTTTCGTTTCATTTTGTTTTGTGTATTGTATTCTTGACATAAAAATACTAGACACGTGTATCAGGTTTCGCATATACTAAAACTAATGTTGTAGTGAATATTCTATTTGGTATATGTACTGTAGGGATCGACTGTGTGATGCAGTGATTTTTATATTTGAGTATAAATATGTACGTTGAGTATAATTAGATATAAGAACCACCAGTGGGGTCCTGCGTCGGCCCGTTGTAAGAGTGGTTGTGCTACCGACAGATCGAAGTGTAGTCGGTTGAACCCTCCTACAGGGGGTGGAAATGTTGAGAAGCACAGCCACATGGAATAAATATAAAAGGCGTTGAGACGTGGAATTCGAAAATTATATTGGAGCGAAAATTATAAATTTACATTGACATTTTTTGACGGTCGCCTTCATGGTACCTACGCACGGTGTGTCAGGGTCTCTCCCTCCCCCTGCCCTCTCCCTGCTCTCTGACCCAAAGCTAAGAATTTTTAGGCAAAATTAATATAATGACAAAATTAAATATTAATTTGGGTACTTCTTTTAACATTAAAATAAAAATTTGGTTATGGTCAACAATGACAGAAAACTGTCTTGAAGGCCTCGTATGATGAGTGTACATAGAAAGAGGGTTCTGGAAGCACAACATACATTTGAAAACCATTTTTGCTAGATTTAGCTAGAACCTTCGCAGGTTATTTTTGAAATAAGGTGTAGTGCAGTCAATAAAACATATCAGTCAGTACATAAAAAGCATTTTTAATTTTCTACTAGGTATTTAGTTTATTCACTTCTGCCCCACCCCTTATAAAATGCTGGGTACGCCCATGTTCGCCTTAGCCGATTAAATTGATGCTCTGTGCTTAGCTGTCTCCTCTACTGTTCTTGTTCTAATTTCGACCTTATTGTTTATTTCCTTTTTATTTACAACGTGCCAGAGACAATTCTTAGATGACCACAAAGGTTAAGGTCTCTACAGTAGGTACCTACGTATCTATCATCATGTGTGGAAATACAAACAACGACCCCTTTACTTTTAGAAAATAATGTTTATTTTTCAAAACAAATGTCATTTTGTATCACAATATTATTGTTTCGAGATTCTTATGGCTACTAATTAAGACATCGTTCAACTTATTCATAAAGCATTGTAAATTATAATTATCTATGTTTACATTAATCAATTCGTGATACTTATTAAGACAATAATAATCAGTACTTTTGGTTTGAGATTCCAAATAGAACACAATAATAATGACTTCGTTTTAAAACATAAGTTATACATTCAGCTGACTTTTCAACACTGGAAGTAGGTAAGTAGATAAAATGTTTAAAACACAAAACACCAGACAAGCTTCAAAGATTATAGATTATAGGTATGATCAAACTGTGCATACCTACTTGCTTAAAATACCTATCTGTGTCCCACATCGCGTGTGTCTTCCAAGCTTCCGTCAGTCACCGGGTGCAAAATAGATAATTCAGAAAGAGAAATAAGTATATGTGTTAATAACTTTAATGCTCATTGATATTTACACTAAGCAACCATCTAAATGAATTCCTAAATATTATTCTACTGGTGAATTTTCAAGCAAGCATTAAACTATCTTTAGGTACAATAGGGGCCAAAAACTTCAGACTTAAACCGTAACAAAGTAGAATTATGAGTATTAAAAACAATCATTAATGAATTCATGATTAACGAATACATACGTATTAACCCTATCACGTGGTAATGAGATTTGATCTCTTATTAGCTAAGTAACGTAACCTTTTATCTCAAGTCTAGTCTAATTGAGTAGATAAGGCTTGATGATAGTCTTGATAAACCATTGGTCTGAGAAACGAAGGTGATCGCCTTCTGTTGATATTAGTACCAATTTGCCATCCTCTTGCATCTTCTTGAGGCCTAGGAGGTCCTGAAATGGAATATAGAACCAAATCTTTGTTAATTGTTTAGAGGACAACGCGCTCACAGATAACTGAACACAAAAAAAAAATAGGCTGAAGAGTAGAAAGAAAAACAAATACAAAAAAAAAAAAAAAAAAAATACTCTTTCTTCTAGCTATACAAATATAAATCGTCATTGGGAACTTAAAACTTGTAACAGGCGGATAGCCAATCGCAGAGGCCTCAATCTTAGGGTCGTCTAAAGATTGTTCTCTGTTTCTATGTGAAGAAAACAACAGTGCAGGTAGTCCGGTGATTTAATTTAATTTTTAAAAGTCTGCATAATTTTATTCTATACCTACTTCTAGCAGATATTAATGTATCTTTAAACAAAACTACAAACCTCTTTATAAACTCTGGTCTCCTGCATCGGCAACATCTTCTTCGACTGTCCCGCCTCATAAAAGCCGAACCACTCCGTCTCCCTAGGCTGTACGATGGTGTCATTGTCAAACTTGACCAGTACGAAGTGTTCCAGATTGTTCAGATTCTGTTTATACGTCTGATTCACGAAGACCTCGTTGTTGATGTCGGGGAGGAAGATCGACTTGTTTATGTAGGACTCCTCGTCTAAGGGATCGTGCCAGTATGTCGCTTGGACTAGGGCATGTTGGAGCCAGCTGTAATTTTATTTGAAGTTAGTATTTTTTAACCCCCATGCAAAAAGAGGGGTGTTATAAGTTTGACCGCAATGTGTGTGTGTGTGTGTCTGTCTCTGGCACCGTAGCTCTTAAACGAGTGAACTGATTTGGATGCAGTTTTGTTTATTTGTAAGCTATTTTCTTGGCGATAGTTCTTAGATACGTTTTATCAAAATCGATGCAGTTACTAGATATGCAAGTGGTGATGAATAATCGAATATTTTCAATACCCAAGTGTGGTATCAAATGAAAGGGAATGTGTGTGTGTGTGCATTACAATTAGACATGTTTTATCAAAACCGTCTCAGCCATTTTATTGACTTTTCAAATGTTTGTTCACTATTCTTTGTTGCGATGGGGGTTTTTAAAATTTTAAATTTCAGCTTTATGAAAGAATAAAACAAACCGTAGACAATTTGTGGCACATCTTAGGTGTGGTTTACCAAAGGGAAGTGTCGGACATGGTAAAGATTTGAATCATTAGATGTGCTCTCACCGCACATGGGCTACATTAAAAAGAGTGAGCTGACACATCCCGCATGGAACAATATAGACTTTCAGAATGAGTGAGTTATGCTATTCAAATGTTATTGTTAACGAAACAGCATCTTGGCCACCTTTTGACGTGGTACGGTAGTAGGGCGAATGTAAGGAATTAAATCATTGGACAAGTGGGCTACACAAGATCATGAGAAGCCACGTGTTCTGCAATGAATTAGAATCATGCTTTTTGAGGTCTACCACCAGATCTAAAATTCATTTAAAACACAAACAAAATACGGAGGAGTTATATACAACATTAGTTTTAGTATATGCGAAACCTGAAACACGTGTCTAGTATTTTTATGTAAAGAATCTATGTACAAAATTTCAAAACTGTATCATGAAAAATCACAGAGTTATAAGCTTGTTCTGTTACATGGTTGTCCGCATAAAAACGTGGTTACCACGCGGCGCGTACGCACGCGCCTCCAGCGTCGTCTTGAGCTCATTGATAATAATAATTTGGCAGTAGGTACCTAAATGATTGCGATAGGTACTTAGTGTCGCTCGGTGTCCAACTTGTAACTATTACTAAATTTTTTTGGGACAAAATATAACTTGGTTTAAAATTCTTGGAATCGATTCAGTTACTTATTCTGAACAAACTATATTCAGGTTTCGCATATACTACAAATAATTTTGCATATTAGATAATGCGACGCAGTAGCATAAAGATAAAAAAACATGTGGTTGGCTAGCGGCGCATATCGGTAAAAGGAAAAACAGAAATACTATGTTTGTGGGCAATATTTTCTTATGAGAAAGCGGAACGAACATAAAATGATGTATATTTCCTTGCCACAATGCCTTGTTTATGTTGGTGTGGTGTGTAAGGTATTAGGGTCACATAAAAAAATAGGAGTACGATAGACGCTCTCGACTGTGTAGAGGCCCCTCGCACCGATGCGTTGGCCTGAACATCAAGAATGTAATACATTTCCGATCGCTATTTAGAAAATGTATAGATTTCCTTGGAAAAGTGCATACTTATTACAAAATATATCATAGATTTCCTATCTATTTAAGGAATTGTACACATTTCCTAGGAATTGTATACAATGACGGATTACATTCTTTTCCGTTAACATATATTACAAATGGTGTTAATCTAGATTTCCGCAATAAATGTATGTTGTGGAAACTTGCCAAGCTACAAACTACTGTTAATTGCTTAGGTATATTTTGTAGTCAATTAGATCAAAGGACACATTTAAATCACTTTTTGCTTTGTATAATAATCATATCGTTACAAAAACGGATCCCATCCCGTTTCGCAGCAATATAAAATGATAAACTGTGATAAAATCTACCTAAATCATAAGTATTAAACTTTCAGCTGGTTGAGTTACAAAATAATTTTGTATGAGCAATATTTGTGTCCTCAATCGTAAGTGCAAAAACAAATAATGAAGCAAACCACAAGGATACCTGAGCATTAACGGCGACCTTCACATATTCCGATCCTTATTTGCTGACCGATGAGTACAGGTGTGACGCGCAATGCATACAAAACGATGAATACAACCCTGTATTAAGTTATAAAGATGCCACTCCACAGCAAGCTACATGTTGCTAAGCTGCGATTTTGTAGGTACTCAGCTCCACTTTGTATGAACATGTAGGCGGGATCGGGATCATCCACTGCGGCCCAAAACCAAAGCTACATGCGAATGATTATTATATTATTCAGTCGGTCCATAACATTCACACTGCTTGGCACACAGGCCAGCTTTCTATGTGGAACTGGGCCCTAATGCGGTGCGGGCCTGGTTTCATGTCGAATGCGTGGCTGGCGAACCTAAAGGCGCATACCCACCGCGGCGCACGGATAGGCCACGCACGTGTTTAGCTTCGCTTTAGAAGAACATGTATGTGATTGCGTCCACTGCAAACTACAGGCACGCTATGCATCAATTGACGTCATTAATACATGCGTCGCTTGATCGAGTAAGGCGCTCACATAGCTCAACGCTGTCAACGCCATGCACGCTGTGCATGCGGTACACACTAATACACAAATATTAACCCACGACTATGCCGCGGTGGGCACGCCAGTGTTTTACATAATTATGTGGGTGTGTAGTGTGTACTGCAATAGAAACGTAGACCCACGTTGTCAAACAAATGAATCCATGCATCTAAAATGCGCCGCGTGCCCGTGCACAGCATGCGCCGCGGTGGGTTTGCGCCTTTACCTAACGTAAGCTAACGTAGCCACATACTCCGTACCAGTGGACGGTAGACTTTACTGCCTGCATATAAAAGTACCTACACGTCATTGTCTTGGACCTTAAGTTGTAAAGATGACATGATGGACCTCCTGGCGTTCCAGACAATGCTTTATTATGTCCTAGTGTCACGTTTGGAGGTGTTGCATGTGACAAAAATACACAAAGGCAATCACTTTCAGTCCAAATAGGGATACTGGGATATAGAATTATCAATTAACTACAACAAGAAATAATTCATAGACGGAACACGTTACGATTCGTGCGTTGTCGTGAATAATCGTGCGTCGGTTGGTGCATTTTCGCAAGAAGCTATTAATATCGCTGGCATTGTTGCGAGGAATGAGGTGTTGTCGCGAGAAAAATATTGTAAAACCATAAATTCTAGAATGCTCCGTTTATTCCAGAAATTATGCTCATACAATATTCGATATATTTAAATATTATATTCGGTTGTCGATACGCCATACAAATGACCGTTTCAGCCGCATCCTACGAATAGCAATAACCTGTCGTTTCTGTTTTCCCCTAGTTATGTTCTATTCTATTTTTATTAAATGGTAAGCAAAGTTGATGTCGTCTTCTGCCAATGTTCCCCTAGTTGTGTTGTTCACAGTTGTTATTTCTGAGTAGATTTCAAACTATTTCAAACTAGTATCGTAAGCCGCGTAGTTCAGGACCTGTCTGATGTAGGCACAGACCATATACTCCTTGGTGCTGCCCTCCCAGAGACATCATGTTCTTATTATTTTGTAGTAAGCAGATGATTGTCTTACGTGTCATAAGCCGCGTAGTTCAATAGCTGCCTAATGTAGTCGCAGGTGGGGTGCGCCAGTGCCCCGCAGTGGGGCAGACCATAGATTCCTTGGTGCTGGCCTCCCAAAGATATGAGGTTCTTGATCGGCGGCAGTGTGTGGCCACAGCGCTGCACTACGGCTCGCCTTTAAAAAAAAATTTCGTCAAAAGTAGTTCAGTATGGTACTTTATGAATGAAAGCTTCTGGCTTACTGGAGTTATGTAAAGAATGGATTTTAATGTTTTAATTAGTCATTTATGAGATCATGACAAAATGGTAGTATCCTGGTTTACCTGACACCTCTTCTTCTTAATAGGCGGGGTCAAATAATGCAGGGCACTGTCTAATCAAATTCAAATTCAAAATAATTTATTATTTCTTCACAAACATTACTTAGTATGTATATTGAGCTTAAAATTACGATAACTAGATAAGTTTGTGAGAGACTGGTGTCTGCACTAGGAAAATCTGTATAGCAGATCACCAGGAATCATGAAAGATTACTATTTAAATGAAATGACATTCCAATAATATTATGACCTTCTTGGGATAAGGACTAATAAATGATGATTATGGGTACTGACTAATTGAGTTTAGTAGGTAACCTAGATGGTAGACATAATACCAAAAATCCTTACATAAACTGGCTTCCTTGAGAGAATCCTATGGCATTGAATCCATCCTTCAACTTAGGGTGTTTAGCAAGATACTTGCACACTTCCTCGACCTGCTTGTTAGGATTCATGAAGTACCCATTCTCCAGGTCCTCGATTGTGGAGTTACCAATTTGCAAAGAGTCCACATACACTCCGGGAATATTCTTTTCTAAAAATATCTTTATTCCTCCTAGGCTGAAACTGACACAGCATGTATCACCTGTATACAAAGAACAAGGTTTTTTTCATGGATTATAATTGATTATTTAAAAAAATAATATTTATTTTATGTAAGTAGGTATAAGTACACACAAAACATTTGAACGTCATCATTATTTTACTCCATATTTTTTCCTTTTATTCTTTGGAATCAAATGTCAAGTCACTATCCATCTACTAACCCTACATAAGTAAGATACTAAATATTTTATTATTTACAGTTTTGAACTTTTTTTAGTCCATATTCTTAGACAGCAGCATGAATACATTAAGCGTACCTTAGCCTGCCACAATTAATGATACATGTTTTGATAAAAATCTATTTTTAGAATTTTATACAGTACACACATTTTCCTGTTTTTAATCTTTACTCTAGCCAACCAGCATCATCCCACAGCATTTATAAATGAGATTCTAAGTGACCTTTTTTTAAATAAATACCCCACCCAGAGTCTCCCCAGTGGGCGATAAGAGTTAGAAGATTTTAAAGTAGTTATGTACAGGATAAAGTTTAAGTATATTTTATTAGAAGTTTAATTCTATAAGGAAATCTTTATTTGGTAGTTAAGTTCCTAGCTACCAAATAATGGAGTATAAGTCGATTCCATAAAAATATAAGACAATAACACCTAAATACATAAACAACCTAATTATAGTAACTACTTATGGTATTGAATATTATTTAGTCAAATAATTATAGAAATCAAACAATCATCGTTTAAATGTTATTTGTAGAGACAATTACTACAAATTATATATATATATATATTAGCGGTATGGAATAAACTCCTTAGTCAATAACAAAGTAATGTTAATTAACCGCATTACTAAAATAGTAGTCTCATTAGGTCATAGGGTGGTAAATACTTACCCATTCCATGCCACAGTACAATGGATGTCGGTTTTGCAGATATTAATTTAATCAAAAATAGAAAAATAAATAACGTCTTCATTTTGAATTAATATTACACTTGGAATTAAATCTGCTGTTTCTGATTTCGAATTTATAATTGAGAACGAAACACTGTGGTAAAACGACCGAAGCTAGAAATAACAATGAAGTCGTATTGTAAACAAACAAATGTCAAAGTAATGTCAATTCATGAAAAGTGAAGTAGGTACGCGTGCAATGCAGTTCACCAATGTTCATGAATGACATCTATCGGGTAATGACCTTACCACCAGCCATCAACGGTCATTCATGAATAGAAATTAGGCTGATGATTGTATTAATAACGAATAGCACAGTCTACTAAAATGAACAATTTACAAATGAACTAAGGATCAATTGGACAAAACAAAACGCTCCCTTTAATGTTTTGTTTTAAAACTAGATGTCACTACTATGAAAGGCTAAACATCTCGACGTCTCGCATGAATAAAAGGAAGGCTTCCGAATGTGTCCTATAGATGGCGTTAGCAGTACTATTAAATCAGGAATGCATTTTTTTTGTATACGTAGCAAAATCACATAGTAAATTCCTGGGTTTACGGCAGCTATTATTTTTCGATCCATTGTACAGCAACTTTTTATGATTTTCAATACTTTTCCATAACCGATTTTATACGTAGGCACGTAGGTAAGTACCTACCCCTATTCACTATTTTAGTTAGACCGACTAGACCGAGGCCAGTCTTATTTCATTGAATCAGATTAATATCATTCTGTTACTACACAGGTAGATCTACCATAGGTAGATCCTTAATTTTTCTGTACCCATCCTCATTACAATAGGTTTAAGACCTAGCACACAGTGAAATGCTCCATATAACCTCAGAAAACTAACCTAGTTAGATGTCCACAGCTACATGTCAGTCAGGGTTAGATAGGTATATCCTTCTCGTGTTATCAAATTATTGTGTCATCTAGCATTATCATATTTATCATTAGGTATAGGTTACGATTGCCCAACCAATCTAGGTATGTAAGTAGGTACCTACCTACAGTTGACATTCATTTACCATAGATAAATAAATGGTACTTTTCCATAAATCACTCGTATTGTCTCTTTTATGACGTCAGTAGAGCATTGTTTGTGGTAACAAATTACGGTGTATTCGCCACCCTCCCCGCGACTCCCCGAAATCTAATCACCTAATAGATTGGACCTAGCTAGGTAGGTTCCTGACCCAAGAAATTGTTTTACTAGCTTCTACTTTTTCTCAGCGTGTCGATGGCAAATTATGTAAACCTACTTTTAATGAGGCGGCCTAAAACCGAATTAGGCGCTATCACCAAAATCCATCAATTCCTGTAGTGTGCAAGCATACACAGCTTCTAGTTCAGTGTGGGCAAACCTCGTCTAAGAATAAGGAGAATAAATTAAACAAAATAATATAGAATTCCTTTGTTTATTGACATTCATCACGGTTCAATACCTGGTCTATGTAATAAATAACAATATTATAGATATTTTAACTGCTACTTATCACATTCGTAGAATTGAAGGCCTTTGTCACATTTCTCTGACATCATTTCCTATAATTAAATTGCTTACAAAATCCTGTGTGAATTGATACTTTTGGTCCAGAGACAGAGATAAGCCGAAATACTCGAAACTTAAATCTACATTTTGTATTGTCAACTTCCACACGTTATCATAACAAAACAAAAGAATATTTGCTGACATTATTTTAGATTTTTAGGGCATTTACTTCTGAACTTAAAGACATTTGGACAAATTAAGAAGAAAATCCTTTCTTGATTTTATCATTAACATGTGTGAGATATCAGTTAAATATTTAATCATTAGCTCAGTGTGTTAAGTGGGTAGTACATATTTACATTTTGCTTTTGTCACAATTTTCCACTGTCATGATGTCAGAAACAACTCAAATAACGCTCAAAATAAACGTTACAGTGTTTTCTTTGTGCAAACAACACTAACTCTTTCACTCTACTTCAGCTGTTCGAGTAACACCATTAGGTAACATTCATCGTCGTCTAGGCTATTTTTTCATGGCAAACTAATCAAGGCTAAACCAATAAGATCGTGTAATGTGTCCTAGAAAAACAAGATAATTCTATCTAGTGCTTCTACAGACTAAGTGTTTCAGCAATATTCTGTAGATATGGCCACTAACAGAGCTTTGGCTCGAATAGATACCGTCAAGTTACTTCGCAAGGTATGAGAAACGTAGTTTATCATAAAAGAAATACACACGATTTTATTTGTGTTATTTTATCAGAATTTCAATCTTTACACATGCAATAAATTTCATTCGGGCGAAAAGTATTCATGACGTAAGTATTGTTTTATTTTTCATTGTTAACTCACTAACGTAAAATGTTTGTAGACAACTGTTCTACCACAATTTCTACAATCCTTGCGACTCTTTATTTATGATTTTATTAAAAGTACATAACAATTTTAAATATTTTCTATAGAAAAATATTTCACCAGGATCACAATCTTTCGACATATCATACTCAGTGCTTATGTCCGTCACATCGGTACGTCCCACAGTCACTGACACAAATTGACAATGAAAATAAACTTAAAACTAATAATTACAACTAAGTAGTTATCATAACCGTTATCCTACTTCATCACAGTCTCATAAAGTAAATCACTATAGTCTGTTTCTTCGCCGAATCACGTTGGGATTAACATCTTTGGGATCGTCACATTTTTCGACGTAACAAAAAATTATGCACTATTATAGCAAACGTATTTTGCTAAAGTCCTTTCAACCATTCGACTGTTTACATTATTATGCATATTATTAGTGACAGTGCCATGTTTAATAATGCTTTGTGAAACATACAAACATATCTAATAATCTAAAATGAGGATCTTCTGAACTCGAGGACGTCCCAATTAAAATTGAAATCTGATTTTTCTTTTAATCGACGGAAACCCGACGTGATCCCGATCTAGTCGACAACTAGATTGTACAGCCTCATTTATAATTTAAAATCAGATCTCTAATGACTGCATTATAGTATTCTCATGGAGTCTGTGTGTTTGATGATGTTCTGTCCCAAACTCCTAATCTTCTTGGGTGAATCGAAGTAGTCGCTCGAGTCAGAAGATTCCACTTGTACGTGTCTGTGATGATGACTCCGGATTCTTCTGGCTCTCGTGTCAGAGTCGTACATGAGGGTGTGGGTGCTTCCTTTTCTCGATCTGAATGGGATTCTGTATGGCGTGCTGCTCTGGACGTCCGACATGGACCTGATGTGTCTTCTGAGTTTTGACTCTCTTGTGAGAGGCGAAAAAGTGATGACCATGTTCTCTGGTTTCGGCTCTGGAGACCTGGAAAGAGGAAAACGGTTTGTTTAATTCTCATGACATTGTAACAAGTTAACGTAGCATATTGACGTAGCATCTTATTTATCGAGAAATATTGTTTGTTACTAGTAATGAGTAAACTCATTAGATAATATTGTTTGCTAGAAGTTTACGTGGAATTGAAAATTAGTTCGATATCTCGTGACGCTAGACATAACATGTTACTATAGTGTATATTTACTGAGCGATATGTGCGTACACAATTACACATTGTTAGTTAACGCCTATAAATAGTGCTAATTATGACTGTGATTGCACAATTTCTCAAATGTTTTATCAGATGATGCTAAATTCAACACTGTTTGTTCTAGGTCTACGTATGTTCTAATTAATGTAATGTCATTGTCTGAACTCTGTTTAAATGATCGCGATACACCTATGCGTACATTCCATAAAATCAAAACAAATTAATTTATTGCCAGCAATTAATACAACCGTGCCACAGTATCGTTCATACACTTATCTATATCTACGAATATAATCGATGCTCGCGTTACATAGGCCCTATCAATTGGGGTATTTTCCTATGCTCCACACAACAACAGACCGTTCTTTTACGATTTTCTCTTAGTATACAACATTATTTTTAGTATATGCGAAACCTGAATATAGTTTGTTCAGAATAAGTAACTGAATCGATTCCAATAATTTTTAAAACATGTTATATTTTTTCCCAACAATATTTAAAAAAGTTAAAAGTTGGACACCGAGCGACTTTAAGTATCTATCGCAATAATGTAGGTAGGTACCTACTGCCAAATTATTATTATCAATGAGCTCAAGACGACACTGGAGGTGCGCGCTGCGTGGTGACCATGATTTTGTCCTGACAACCAGGTAACAGAACAAGCTTATAACTTTGTGATTTTTCAAGATACAGTTTTGAAATTTCGTACATAGATTCTTTACATAAAAATACTAGACACGTGTTTCAGGTTCCGCATATACTAAAACTAATGTTGTATACATATACGTTAGACTGCCGTCATTTTACGTTTAATGGCAACGATTTAAAGTAAATTAGGCTCTAGTTGGAATTAACATGAATCGATGGCTAACGACGAAAGGCCGGCAACCTAAATATTTGAAAACAGTCGTAGTCTCGAATCCACTCACAAAATGACCTAAAACAATCAGGGTTGTCCTTGCTACACCTTTGTTCGTATCTCCACGATCGATTCGGCAGAAGAAGCCGAAGAAATCGGCTTTCATTCGGCTGGTGACGATCGACAAACAGCATAATTATGTTTGGCATCTATCATCGCTGAATCGTGTACGGCTCGGTACATTTCGACCTACGCAGAGCGGTTTTTTCCTGAACGTGAATTACATATGTATTTATAATCGACTAGCTGTGCCCCGCGACCTTCGTGAGCGTGAAATTACTATAAAATATTAAGTACTTCCCTATTTGAATCGGATTTTGTTAACAATTTCAATGTTTTTTCCAAAATAAAAGTAAGTTACTCCCTATAACATCAGCTATCTGTCAGTAAATGTCCCATCGAAATCGCTCCAGTGGTTTAGGAGATTGACCAGAACAAACAAACACAGACCAAGAGACAGACAAAAATTTTAAAAGGTGCATTGCAGTAAAAAGCTGTAATTTGAAATTACAAACAAACATTTCAATTTTATTTGTATAGATTTTGCCACCCGACTGTCCCGAATCATGCCGAGCCGAAAATATATTATGTACCTAGCATGGCAACATCCCTTGTAGTAGTGTGTGTACACAGTAGATATATTCTATTCGACAATATACGTTCAATTAGAACCTACTCAAATACTTATCGACTGCACTTAGTACCTCGTCAAGTTTTTCTTTGATATCCAAACAACGTGAAGGTTGAATGAAGCAAGATGGTGCAATTGAACGAGTCTTCTGAGATAACGAGAGGACGACTCGGTTTATGAAACGATTTGAAAAAGGCTAATTAAATGTTGTAATTGTCTTCGTTCTTAAAATAACGGCAAAGTGAGATGTTTTCGACGAGCATAGAATATTCAATTCAATTTAGGTATTCATTTACAGTTTAAATATAAACTAGCATAGCTATTCAAGTACGTTTTCTTTGAATTTATTGGTTTACAGTGTAACCAATGATTAATGAACTAAGAAATATGGTAATAGCTAGGGAGGTGTGTCACGGCAAAAATATGCACAGTCGCCAGCACATGAAGTTACCATAAACAGTTAAATTTCTCCAAATGATTTTAAACAATAAAATGTTGATGGTTAAGTTCAAAATCGAATGAGAAAATTTGACAGTTAGTAAATTGATGCGCTGGCGACTGTACCTAGGTAGTCCGAAGTCCGAACTGTTGGTTATTGAACTTTACCAAAGGTGTGGTCTGTGTGGACTCTCCTATGCAACGGTACCAACCTGTATAATACTTAAACACATATAGCCGAAGTCAATGTATTTATAATCACCCAACTATAGCACTAACAAACCTATCTTTTGTAAGATATAAATACTCCTTGATAACACAGCTGCTTTAGATCAGCGTTCATCCTGAACACATGCATTTTATCATTGGGATAAAGATCTTTGTTTTATTAAGGACAGCCCACGTGACTGCTGTGCGTTTTATAGCTTATTTTATGTTTACAAACTTTGTCTGTAACACGTTTTGATGAATATACCGTTATATAACAATCGTATTCAACAAACAAATGCGAATTATGATTGACAATGTAAGACAATGTTGTATTTATGCATAATCAGCCAATCGTTTTCCCACAGCTGAGACACAGACTTGCTCTCTATTGTGCTAGGACATGCCAGTTTCCTCACGATGTTTTCCTTCACCGTTTTGAGATTTGTTTCTAATGATTGAATAAGAATTATGATTGTCTATGAATTGTTTTTTTTTTTTTTATTCAAACTTAGAATTAAAACATTTAGCGGCAGGCCCAGAAAAAGATGGCGGTCTGAATTGGACTCGAAAATCAAAAGGACCATGAGTTCAGGTGGCAGTATACAGTTTTCAGAAACACGAACGTTTCAGATTTATCTAGTTTTCACTTTAGTAATTAAGAAAACAAGTTATTCTACTAAGTCTTAGTAGTAGGGTCATTTCGCCGGTTAGCGGCCAGTTAGCTGAGTTGCCCACTTAAGATGAGGAAAAAAAAATGTTGTCTACGCGCAAAATAGTATATGTTAATGTGAATTTGTCCCAAATATAGTCTAGTTTGGATTCAAAACATAAAATAAAATACATTAATACAAAAATATTTATAAAATGCTGAAAAAGTGAAAATATAGCGAAAACGCCGGTATGCGACCATTTTTATCAGTTTACGACCACCAGTGAGCTAGTGTGCGACCGCTATTTTAATATGAAAAATATGTCATTAAAACAATTATAATCGCTTTAAAAATATTTTAATATTTGCCTCTTAATAAAAACAAATATGGTAATCCTTTGGTGTAATGTTTTCTTATAATTAAAAAATAACAATCTTAGATTTCGTAGGAACTTGTCATAGTTGTAATAGAATTAACAATCATTAGTCAATTTAAAATTATTTTAGGAAATATATTCCGCGTTTCAATAAGTTGTTGCTGCAAGAAGCCATACCTGACGAGTAGTGCAACAGTTCGCTGGTGCCCCCCATCTTCAAAAATAAAGTCGATGTGCTGGAGTGCAATAACTATTGAGGAATAAAGCTAATGGCGCACAGTATGAAAGTTTGGGAGAAAGTTATTGAAAGACGACTGAAAGAGAAGAGAGACTGAGAAGAGAGTGAAATTTCACGAAACCAATTCGGTTTTATGCCTGGTCGGGGAAAGATGGATGCCATTTTTGCCATCCGCCAGCTGTGGGAGAAATACAGAAGTGCGCACAAAAACTTTTGCACAAGGTGTTCATCGACCTCGAAAAGGCATACGACCGGGTACCTCGTGAGGTTTTGTGGTGGCACAAAACCTCACGAGGTCCCTGAAAGAGAAAGGTATGCCTGGGAAGTATGTGCAGTTGGTCCGAGCGATGTACAGTCGATACCTAAGTCAGGTCTACAGCGGGCACTACCGGCAGCTTCAATGTGGCTGTCGGCTTGCACCAAGGGCTGGCTCTAAGCCCTTACCTCTTCCTTGTGATAATGGACGCACTTACGTCGGACATCCAGGAAGAGGCTCCCTCCCTGGTGTATGCTGTTTGTCGACGACATTGTGTTGGTTGCCGAGAGTGGCCTAGAGGTCCAGAGCAGATTGCAAAGACAATTGGCAAAGACTGGAGAATATTGACCTGAAAGTCAGTAGGACCAAAACAGAATACTTATTCTGTGATTTCGGCGGTCTCTCCAGTCCTGTGCCCATAACACTTGCTGGAACGCCCATATCGATCTGTTGCGATTTTCGGTACCTCGGGTCGCTTGTCCAAGGGGATGTGGAAGTAGACCGAGACGTAAAGCAGCGGATCAACTCAGGATGAAATGGCGACAGGTCACTGGAACAACTTGTGATCCACGGATGCCTCTCAAGTTAAAGGGGAAAATATACAAATCCATGATTAGACCTGTCGTACTGTATGGATCGGAATGCTGGGCTGTGAAGAAGATGGATGAAATAAGATTGCATGTAGCGGAGATGAGAATGTTGAGGTGGATGTGTGGTGTGACAAGAATGGATAAGGTAAGGAACGAGAATATTAGAGGAAGTTTAAAAGTTGCGCCAGTTACGGAAATGTTGAAAGGGAATCGACTGTCTTGGTATGGACGTTTGATGAGGACGAATCGCATGTGACTAAAAGAGTGATGAATATAAACGTTGATGGATGGAGAGGGAGAGGAAGGCCAAAGAAACGATGGATGGATTGTGTGAGGAACGATATGAAAGCTAAAGGAGTAAATGATAGCGTGACGGTTGACAGAGGAGATTGGAAAAAAAAAAGTGTTGCGTCGACCCCAAGTAACATGGGACAAGGGCAGGAAGACGATGATGATATTCCGCGTTTCTTATTCATAATTAAGCCGATCTTATATCGTGGTCCTTGGGATCTAAAACAGTCTACATGTTTCTCTTTTTTTTTATTTCCTTCCCTTCTTTTCGGATATCATCGAGAGCTTTTTCAGGGCTTCTTCAGTGTACTGGACAGTCTTTTTTTTGGTCGCATACTCAATGAACTTTCATACTTATTTCTGTTAGCGGCCGTTATTTCTCTCATACTAAATTGTGGTGGCCGGAAACCAACGTCTTTATTTCGATTATTTTGGTTTACGACCACCTGTTTAGCATCCAATTTTGTACGTAAATTAAACAAAGTTCTTTCAAAGAAACTGGTGGTCGCTTACTAAAGAACTACAAAGAAAAACATTTACAATGCTACATTCAAAATTGTAACAGTCCTTTATGAAGCATTAGGATCATATTAATCAAAATAGAATAACGCGGTTCTCGTCGGTTTGCGACCATGTGGTCGCTATCTAACGTTTTTGATAAATAAGCATTTCGATTACCGACCACTTGATTTTATCTTAATAATAAGTTTAAAAATAGCAAAATACAACAAGATAATGACCAAAACTTATCGTTTGTTCAATTTAACATCTAACTTGTGTGTAAAACATGAAATAAGTAATAAAACTTAGCTTTGAGCGCCACGCGCCGTGCTATTTTTTTTCTAACTCGCGGTACTTCCACTCACCACTGAATCAAGACGCGCACTGAGCAATTTTTTTTCGGCTCTGGGTTAACCCATTTGTTTTAAACTGTGTAAATTCTTATTTCATAATTATTTCTGAAGCACGTAAGATTTTTTCTTTATTTATATTACCTCTACAAATATTATTATCTTGATTTAAAGAAACTTAGTCCGTCAAATGGTCGCCTACTGAAGGTGGTCGCGATACCGGCGAAACGACCCTATATGATGAGTATTTCAATAATTGGATATGGATAAAATTCAGATGGAAGACGTCGACTAGTAAATAAAGGCTCATTAAATACAGAAGTGTGTAAAAGTCGACCTATTTACTATTGGAATGTTTCACTTTGTATGGAAACATACTGGCACGGCACACAATGTGAGTATTTTTAAAAGGAAATGCAATATAAAAACTTGGCAAGAATTTCTCTATTTTGTGATAATATTACAATGTCAAGGTTCCACTTTGAATATAAACATAGTGCAAATGTATTTGATCTACATTCCTCTGATGACATTTTATTTAAAACAATGCCTAGAACAAAATGTAAAATTAGACATTGTTATGAGGTAAAAACCATTGTTTAATAGACCAATGGATCCACATACATTGAACAGGATAAATTATTAGGCGAAAAGGTATCATGGCCGCCGATCGCGTGTGTCAACACGTCCCATAGGATATTAGAAACGTTTATGTCAAAAGCATAGTAAATTGTGCAAAGAGTTTTATACCCAGGTATAAAACAGCTTTTGTAAAAGTTTACTGCAGTGCATTGACCTCTTTAGTCTTTTGAAACATTTCCGTCTGAAGAAATATTGAAATCTAAAAACTTACTGAATCATCATTGGTAGCAGATCTTTGTGCCTATCAGTGGCGAAGGTTCCTTACAACTCGATTCCTACTTGAAAAATGGCACAGTCCGTAAAAATAATATATTGACATTGAAGATATGTACTCCGGCTTACCCCTTACAAAATTGACCCTTCGCTACTGGTGTCTATTGTTACTTTGATGGTCTAAGCAAACTGTGTGCCTGATGGGAAACTAAAAACAAACTTTTATTCCATAATAAATCCAAATAAATTTAGGGTAGTTCCTGGGTTATTAACCCTTGTGCAAAGCTTCTAGAATCTAGACCTAGTGGGTTAGCTGCGAGTTATAAACTTGGTCAGTACCTATATTTTTTATCTAGCAGAATATTGTTATGTGGAATTCGTATTGTTATAGGTACGGACCCAGAAATACAACGTTTAAAAAAACACTTGGTTACACGAAGGAAATAGTTTATTTTAGGGTTTGACCTTGTACACTTTTCGGTTAGCAATAATTCGGAACTGGCAGACACAACACAACGATAAAAACGGAGATGGTATAGGTTCGACGATCGGATCTGCCTTTAAAACGATGACAAGACAATTTAGAGGAAATCTTAGTAATCGATTATTATTGATCATTAAGGGTTTTCCCTAGAATTGGGAAACCGTAACAGTATCCAGTCACATTTAACATAATCAGGAAAAGAAGGATGCGGACTGCTAAACGTATGTATGTGCATAGCTATAATACTGCGTAGGATGTCGGATACAGACATGCATAACTCTTGCATCTGCGTAGGCGCATGTTTGAAAGCACAGAATCCCAGAAATACGATCATTCAACTACCGTACGGTGCCGCTGCACCGGTAGCTGACGTCACTATATTATTTATATTAGAAATATAGAATAATAATAACCTAGGTATTTAAATATTTTTTTATACCAAATAACCAATATTCAGCAAGAAACACCATCTGCTTTTTGTTTTCATTGTACCTACTCCAAGATAAGAAAATAAACACACTACAACAGATTCTTTGCATTCCTTGTTAAAATTTTAACGTCGTGCATGTTGCATTTAACGTCGTGCATGTTGCATTTAACGTCGTGCATGTTGCATTTTTTACCTAAGCAGATAGGTGTGTGTCTACCTCAGGTTGATTCTTATCGCGTTTTAGCATCAGCCTGTAGACTACCTACTGATTCCAATGACTTTGATATTGTATTCAACATGATTCGCCAATAATGCAATAAGATTTGGCCAATCAATACATACCTAAGTAGGTACCTACATAGATATCAGGTCCCCGTATATTAGGTAAGTAACCTATTTCATATTTTTTTATTTTGTTGACTGTCAAGTAGGATGGGCTTTTATTTTTATTTTTTTTTATAATGGCGTCTCGCAGATCCACCTATGAGGCTGTCGTCTGCTTAACCGGACTATCCTGTGGGTGTCTTGAGTTCAGTATAAGACAGCATAAGAGTGAAAAGTGGTCGATTGTCAGTAAGTACGGTAGTACCTATCCCTATCTTACTTCTAGGAGCTAGTACCTACCTACCTACTATTGTAGATTCCAAAGATTTACAATGTCAGATAAATATGTTATTTTAAATTCCCTACCTCACCTGTTTCAGTCTGACTCTGAACGACCTTCAATCTTAAATTAGACTTGCTATATTTCAAGTTTTCCACTACCTATTTACTGCTTTTAGTAAGTAGTAAAGATATTGCCTACCTGCTACCTTGCTATTTTTATATATATATTTTACTGACGATATAAAAATTACCTTCTGACAGACTTCGGCAACGTTAACCTACATCGAATAGGTAAGTAGGTACATTGATACCATAGGGTGTGGTGTGTAATATTTACATTTGAGAAATAATTAGGTAGGCTACCTATAGTATAGCGGCTATAGCTGCCGAGTGTCATCGATTTTCTACTTTATGAAAAGTGAAGACTTTCAGAGTCTCAATAGAAACCATAGATAAGCATAGGCTTCGGAAAGTCTGAAACCATGATTTTTTTTTTAGGTTTCGGGTCATTGAAATACATTATACATATTTATAATGTGACAACGAAGCGCTAATAGCATGGTCCATTTCGAAAATTGGCGAATCACCAGAGTAAACAGTGTTTTTTTTTCAAAGAGAAACAGACTTTTGGTCTCACTTGTTTATAAATAAATATTACGTAGGTACCTACCTACCTAAATACGCCCTACGTATTTTCTTTTGATCATTGAATAATGTATAGCCTTAATATCTATTAATACAGAGAAAGTAACTAATTAAGATAGTATGTTAAGCTAATGACAATAGATGTTGTGACTAGACTAGATTTAATTACTTGTTTACATACTTAATTAAAAGCTTACACATGATATACACAAAGAGTGCAAAAACCAACTAACATGAAAGTAAATAATAAAGTAATCTTGGTGCCAAATATCATTAAAAGATTATCACACTAGTACGACATCTTCCCGCCAAAACACACGAGCTCGACGCTCATTAGAAACCAGATATTCGCAATATGACGTAAATTTTATTCGAAGATCCACTCGTTTGTATAAATACATGTAAATTGTCGAAAACAAAGCTCACGGGTGATGTGCCAAATTGAACGAAACGACGTTTTGATATAGGTACACTAGAAATAGATCACGGTTTAAAAGAGCTATATTTCTTCATAGAGAATAAATTATTTGAATGGGAGCGCTTCATTTGTTTGGTGAGGTTTACAAGCCAACAAATTGACAACGTAGCTCGAAGACCCAGACCAACATAGCTAATACCTTCTATAAATTCTTTCTAGTCTATGACATGCAGCCTATTTCTATGTCTGTATAATCATCGTTATCATTAATATTCTAGGCAAGGCTTCGACTGCCTTTTAATAATGTCATACGTGGAATAGACGTAATTCCTTTTTTTTATTTCGTCTTACATTCTCTGTAGCGTTTTTTATGTCCATCTAGATATGTAGATGTGTTGTCTCTTTTAAAGTGTCTAAGTAGGAGAGGATTTAAATAATTTAAATGTAAACCGAATAGAATAACATGTTGACATTTAAATAACATGATATTGGGTATTCAGCAAATGTATTTCTCTTTCTATGGCTCGGAAAATCTTGCAGCTGAAAAGGTCAAATATTTATTAGATAAACTTGTTTTTCTATTATGTTCCATACATTGTTTTAAGAAGATTACGCTACGATACAAATTGTTTTGATCAATAACGGCTTACGTCAAATAAACGTTTCTTAGTTTTATTCTGTGTTATCTTTAGTGATTTACAGACAGGGCCACCTCTATTGATAGGCCAATGAACTTTAGTATGTAAGTAGTACGGTTACGATCGAGCTCAATGTTATTTATTAATGAAACGGTTTTATCTGTCTATAGATACCTATGTAGATTATATTAATCTATTTATTATGCCTAAGTTTTTATTTGACTAATACTGAATTATACTCCAAACTATCTAAGTTAGGCGCTCCCTCATCTCCCGAGCATTCGCCTATAATGCAACAGTTTGGATGCACTTCTTTCTGTACAAAATCGAATCTTCGATTTTTTACATTACAGGCGAATGCTGGAGCGGTGAGGGAGCGCCTGTACTGGATAATATTCCTGTTACCTAGAATGCATTCCTATCAGTTTAATTTCAACCTCATTAGTTTATGGTGTTTCCAATGCAGCGACACTGGGCTCCTGTTCGCAGTGGAGTGGGCCTTAATCAACCATGCGGGCGTTGGAATTTAATTTCAACAATATTTACTAATAGTTGCAAACAAACAAAGTTAATAGTTGCAATAAACGAATCGAAAGTATCATTTTATTAATAGCAAGGAAGGTATTACCTACTCATAGCTTTGAGTGAAACAAGGTACTGGCGTCTGGCATAAGAAACAAGTAACCTTATGACCATCGCTAAGGCCGGTCCACACTGACTCACAGGCGTCCCGTGGACTTTATCTCGCCTTATTAAGCGGAACAATGATTCATTTCCAATAATAAATAAAAACATAAGTCATTATTGAAACTTGATTTGTGTTTGTGAATGAATAAATTGTTTGATTCACACATTTCTGAAATAAGTAAAAATTATTATAAAGAAACGATTGATGGACTGTGTGAAAGATGATATGACTAGAAACTGAAGAGACATATGAGATTACGTCTAATAGAGAGGTATGGTAGCAGAAGACGTGCTACGCTACCTCAAATTTCCTGGGGTAAAACCAGGAGAATGATGATGAAAATGTCACTTCTGAAATGAAAGCAGTGGAGGCCTTTGGTAGACCAGTGGACTGAATGCCGAAGGACAGCATCGTCAGGGAACCGAATATTCGAAGACATGGGACATCTACCAACCCTGTGGTGTCATATTAAGAATGCCTGTGAGAACATTATAGCTGGCTGATCATCATACTACACACGTTTCCGTGGACTCATTCATAATTGATAATAATTGTGATACACGCTCCGACTGCTAATGAGATTTGTCACGGACTTAACTGCCAATTTTAAACCATTAATGGAAATTAAATTATGATAACATTCGGCAAGCATACCAATGTTGTGTTAATTAATTAAGTTTAATAATACATATAACGATGTCTGAGTCAATATTGCTAATGTTAATAATAGGTATGTTAATTTTTCCGTATTGCGTATTGAAAGCCTTCAAAATAGCAATGATTCTCGGTATTATTTGAAAATGAGGATAGAATCATCATCATTGTTTAGATATCATATCTCCAGTCCTCATCTCAAATTATTTGGGATCGGCGCAGCATATGTGTTCTTCCATACTTCTCTGTCTCGTCATTTCATCAGTCACTTCCTTTCTATCCATATCATCCTACACACAGTCCATCCATCGTTTCTTTGATCTTCCTTTATTTATTTATTTAGGATATCCAACAAAAGATGTACATAGGTTATGCGAAACCTTTACTTTACTTTTATAGCCAAGTATAAGGGTGTAATAAGACCCTTAACGTAGCTGAAATACACTTTTTCTCCCCGTCTTTGCGATATTTTTTTTGTTCTAGACCATACCTGGGAACCTTCTAGTTACGGAGATACAAAGGTCTAAGTTCCAACTTTTTCACAAGATTTTTTTTAAATACATGTTTTTAATGTAAGATTTTTATTTTACACACCTCCAAGACCCCCGTACTATTCAATCCATCCATCAGCACAATGCTTTGAGTGATTTCCATCGATTCCTACCGTAAAAGGTGATTTTTCACCCAAAAAAAAATTTGATACCCAGCAATATTTTTGCGTAAAGTTACTTAGTTTGATGTACAGAATGCTTGGTTGACGGCTATGTGAAGGGTCTGTTTACACCCTGTATTAAATTCAATTCGAATTCGAATTAATATCAATAGGTGCTAGAAATGGGAAAAAATATACAGCAGACATAGTAAATATAAAAATGCCTTAATATGTAGGTTTCCAGGTCTAGAACCATAAAAGTTAAATCTGGTATCTAATAATGTGCCTAGTCACTTTTTGTAAATGTTTTCAATGTGTACCTATTAGTTTATTGTTGTTGTACCTACAATATAAGATTATTTTGTGTATTGTAACTATGAGCCTTCGATGCCTGAAAATAAGTGATTGATCGATAATATATTTATGAGAAAAGGCACACTTATTCTTATTAGTAGTAGAAGGGTAGAATTTCTCATTACACAATGTTATTAGATATAAATTTCAAAAAAGTAGGTGAGACATTAAGTAGGTTCGTAGAATCTGGGTTTTTTATCGATTCGCTTTCAAAATGGAGGTGTTATTCAACTTCCTTCCTGATGTATGATAACTGTGTATTTAATTAATCATTTCATACATACATAATTATGATTGTTCGTTTACCACTATTAATTACTAAATTGATATATTTTCATGTGTCACAGTAATAGTGGTTATAAATCTAAAAACAGTGCTATATTAAGTTATGATTGAATATAAAAATGTCTGAATCACTTAAATTGTATTGAGAGAAAAGTCTAATGATATTGTGACTTACGGAGCATTCCTATGCGATGTTTCATAATAAACGCAGTGTTCCCCACCGATTGTCAAGAGGTTTCAGAATGACATTCGAATAAGTACAGGCTTTAAAATATAGATTGTTTGAAATTAGAACACAGATGTGGTGAACAACCATAGACAATATAGAAGCGTGTGTTGCTTCCCTCGTTTAGGTTCCAGATATCCTTACGTAATGGAACTGTCCGCTACTTACCACCATGCCAAATACCTGATAGTTTTGCCAATAGTCTGAAATTAGACCACTTTCTTTGGGTACCTAGCTACATCATGAATTAATTTAAAAACGTATAAAACCTATGAACTTTAGACCCAATCATTGCGTGTTCTAACCGCGCGTGCGTTTTTTGGCACCAGTTTGTATGTTTCTATCTATACCTACTATAACTATTAGATCGAATGGACGTCATTATCAATGCAACCTCGATATTGCATTAACTACACAATGTAATAAAGGTTTTTCACTAGAATATTTAGTAAATAAATGTATCTACCTATTTGTAATTAATCACGATTCACGAATTCATTGACATAGATACATGTAAGGACGCGAGTTTTATATTCCACGGCATCAAGGATGTTTGTTTGAGCAAAAATCGTTAGCTACGTAAATTGTCTTAATAATCTACAGTTATTATTGTCCTATTCATCTTGATCTATATTGGGAACGGCTGCATTGGCGTCTAGACTCCCCAGATGCATTTTTTTCTTTTTGTCTGCACAAAACAAAATGTCTAGCTGAAAAGTTTTGTCAGCCAATGAGGTTGGTATCAGGGTGATCAGAATACGTGAAACTTTTTGAGATTGACGAATTGCTGAAAATGATTATCGATATTTTGGGATATATCTCAAAATCAACCTAACTTTCTTCTACCCACCTATTATAAATTCATTCTTATTTCATGATATAACCACACAGTGCTTACCCAATAGCAGGAAACGACAACGCGGCAGGCCCAGAAGGAGATGGCGGTATAAGCTGGACTCTTTCTCAAAGGATTGGCCTACAATCGCACTAGACCGCGAAATGTGGAAGGAGGGAAGGGAGGCCTTTGCCCTGCAGTGGGACAATATAGGCTTATCAAAAAAATCAAAATCAAAATATTTTATGTTACATAGGCCTAGATGGGCACTTATAAAACGTCGAAAAAAAGGTGCACGGTTCGGGTTGGTCGTTTCCTATGGAGAAGAACCGGCAAGAAACTCCATGGTTACTCTTTTCAAATCATTTGGTGTTACATTAATATCATGGATACAGCATTTGTACTTAAGTATGGGGGGACAGCGTAGGCACAACAATAAGTCGTTGCTTACTACACAAAAAATGTAGAACAAAATAAAAAGTTAACAAAAGTTAACAAGCAGCTGGGAATCTACAAAGCCTACAATGTTCACACATTTACAAACAATTGATAAAAAAGAATCTATACAAAGGTAAAAAAAAAGAATTGTAAAGTACTAAATTAAACAAGTGACACAAATATTGTTATCAGTGCTGTAACTATTCTGAGCAAAAGATGTATAAATGATTTGAAAACTATTGTGAAAATCTGATTCGAAAGAGGAGAAAAAATGAGATTGAGAATAGTTAGAGACATCCACATATTTGTGCCGTTTATGAGCTACCAGGGAAGCCGCATGCGCAGAAGGAACTAAAGCCAAACTTCTTTATCTTCATCTTCTTCTTATAATGATAATAAATAACCTATGCATATTCTAAGGATAGGTATAGGTTGCAGGGATCCGCTGGATGCAAGTCGCACGGAACCGGTCAATGTGGCGACACTTGGGGAGGCCTATGTCCAACTGTGGACGTCTTTCGGCTGAAATGATGATGATGATGATGACCTAAGCAGGTACCTACGGTATGCCTACCTGAATTCATTCAATACGATAAAGAATCGAATCTAAATCATTTTCCTGTTGTATTTTTATTCAGGTACGGAATTTCCAACAGAAATAGGTACCTACTACAATTCTTCTGTAAAGATAAAAATTTATTCATATCTTACACCTGCAAAAAAAAACCATTCATGCTTTTGTAGGCATAAAAGACAATAGATTTATCAGTCTGTTTCTTGAATGATTTGGATTAGATAAGACTACCTACCATACATATACCTAATGCACTAAACTTGAACTGAACTCATAGGTAGCTGTACTTCAATGCAATGAATCATTTTAGAAGAATTCCTTAAATGAGTAACAATATTTGCCATAGTGCATAATGAGTCTCCGAGATTCGTCAGCGACTGCAAAAAAAATAAACTACCGAAGCATTTATGCTCTTGATAAACCTACATTCATTCTAAAAAAACAAAACGATTTGGAAACGACAGCTCTACTTATCTAGGCCCTCAAGTAACCCCTAAAACTGACCTGCTTACCTTTCACTGTACCCTGACCTGAATCAGTTACAGCTAAGGCCTCATTTAATGTATGTAAGTGGCATGGTCAACATAAACCCAATAGGTAGACAGTACAGTGCAGACAGTACAAGTGCAAGCCATCCGGACCACTTACAACCACTTAGCCGAACCCCTGCCAAAAACAGTTGACGATTAAGGAACAAACAGCCCATTATAGGCAACCTAACCGTCACCTACGTCACACCCTGCTGCAGTTACACCTGCAATGACCTGCATAATAGATTGTCTATGCCCCCGCAGTGCTAGAAAGCGAAACTGGCAACACAAACACTGTGCAATTACGGACTAATGCTATGGTGTGCACGTTTCCTTACGACATTACGCTGAGGTCAGTGTGATGTCATGGGTGCATACCTGATGTGCGTGGTAAACAATACCATATTCCTCAAGCTGAATGTAGAGGAAAGATGTATCTTTATTTTATCTGTTTCGTCATAAAACTTATGTTTCACCTATTTGAAACTGTACGGTATGCATTAATGAAGTTAAGCCGAATTTAATTGTTTAAGCCTGCATTAAGAAGACTGAAGAATGATATATGGCTAAAAATTCTCGAGGTACGAGAGGTTCTTTTTTATTAAAAATCTGTATAACAATAACACGTAAAAATTCTGCCAAACTGAAAACAGTTTGTCGGCAGTTGTTCTCGATTCACAATATAACAAATTTTATTTTTTTATTATAAAAATAAGATAAAAAAAAGAAAGAGAGTTTACAGAAAGAAAGACGTATTTTACATATTTTACTCCCATGGAAAATTGCTATTGTCCATAGATGCAAAGGTAACTACTGAAATGACGAGTAATACAGAATTCCAACTCGCCAACTCCAAATAAATTGGGATAAGAACAATAAGACTTCAGTCTGAGATAGGGCAGGGTCGGAAGGCCTGATAAAAATGAAGGCTGTAAACGACAATTATTGGGTCCCACTAATGGCCCATTGTCTCCCGTCATGGCAAAGGATGGTCTGTAGTTAGCAGTCAGCGTTGAACCTAACCATGACATTCCAAGAGGTAAATATTTATTTTAATTAATAAAGAATTATTAAGATGGTATCGCATTCTCATTGTGTTTTGTTTGGTAATTGTATTTGATTATTTCATTATCTGTGTCGGGGATTTTCAGGCCTTACTTACTGAATCAATATCAATTTCTAAATAAGTTTTGGAAAAATTATTTAGAAATTAATATTGATTATTTCGGCGTAACCAGACGACTGGCCTGTTTTTTGGCCAAAGATTCATCATTGCCATCCATCGTGGTAATACTGCCAGCCTTCTGGGCACTTTTCCTATTGACAGCGATGTGGACGAATTTTTTGACACCCTGTAATTCTTTTCTCCTTTTGATACTTGTACATATTTTATTATTCTTTTGATCTATTAATTATAGTTTGTGAATTTTATAATTGGATGATTACATAGTCAAACTAATATTTCGAAAACAATAAGAAACCGAAGCAGCATATTGAAACGTTTTCTAAAATACTGTAGATTATTATTAAGTATTTACGAAGTAATGAACTGTTCTCCTTACTACTTTATCGATTTTATAATTTGTTAACCTTGTAATCAACTTGCGTATTGGATACAGTACATTAGGCAGACTCAAGTCCTGTGTTTTATTACGATGAAACTTTTCCACAGAATAAAAATATACTCGAACGATATTATACCACTGACTGGGTGCATACACTTGGGATTTGAAAAAAGAACAAATAATGACGCGTGTTTATAAATAAAATTTAATGTTTTTGCTCGTTTTCACTCCTTCCTTGACATTGAAGATCCCTCTCCCATTTGGAAGTGTCAACTTCAGAAGTAAATAAACGAAAACTTTTGTTTCGTTTATTCAATTGTCTGTGAGAAATAATAAGTCGCAGGCTAGCAGAAAATGTAGTATTACCTACTGGCATTTAGTCTCAAAATAAGACCGATCATGTTCGTATACATTTTGCAATAAAGTGAATGGAAACGTAAAGAGCACATCGAATGCAAAACCGCGTGGTATGCACTTAATAATAAACAATACCTACCTACGTGCTAGAGTATTCCATAAACAATTTAAACGTATTTTTTTGGCCAATTGTGATTTAAGTTCACAACTATTTCGTATATTTTAGGTGTTTCCAATTCTATGTTACTTTAACGTGAGATTAATTGATGGCCCATTTCCTTTTCTAATTAATTAAAATTATATTTCGATCATGGCCATAATTAAGAAAGAAATATCTTGTCTTACGTCCATCTTATCGGTTAATTTTAAGTAGGTAGGTACTTAAGTAGGTTAGTTTTCGATAAGCGCTAATGGGATTAATATTAGTCATTGGTAGCATTAATGACCGCAGCTAAAGTTCACCTATGAAAAAAATCGATCTCCAACTACCTTCCTATATATAAAAAAAAATATTAATTGCAAATTAATTTATTCTTTAAATGAGTCAAGCTGTCTTTTGTTTCGTATGTCGGTTGTCCCTCGTTGACATTGTTTACCATTTTGCACAAATATGTACATAGACGAATGACATGATGTTTAAAACTTGTTTTGGATTTTAGTAGATGTAAAAAAAATACATATATATCCTACACAACATCTACAATATTCAATAGACAGGCTAAGTACCTATGCTAATTTTAATATCATACTAAACTAGGTAGTAGTCTGCGTCTGAGTTTTGAACATAATATTATAACAAGCAGTTGTATGATAATTACTAGCACTTTGAAGCGAGTTTTTGACTCCCATTCAGGCAATCAAACCATTTTGACTACAAAAGACTGCTTGACAATGGTGGAAAATATCAAAATATATACATGCAGTGTAGAGTGTAGACAGATCTGGATGAATGAGAAGCAATGCAAAACTGTCAAGAGAAGAGCTAGACTCAAAATTCATACTTGATTGATTGTTTTGAAGACAAAAATGTAACGGACAGGAAGATACACGGAGAGGACAGCCGAGAGATGGGGCATGATAGAAAAACAAAAACTTTGGTACATAGTTATCTACTGCGGCTTCAAAAATGTGAGATAAAAATACGGATGGTGAATAAAATAATTAGGTATTAAATAAGCCATACACAGCCATTCAAAACACATTCTGGACAGACACGTAAGTAATTATGATAACGTCTAATGCACTTATGAAAACACACAATGGATCCGGAATTGTTTCTATTAGTTAATAAGACATTGTGATTAATAGGTGTTGAACGAATGTTTGTTAGGCATAACTTAGTGGTTCGCAATAACTGATGAATAGGTTCACGTTGGATTCCATTGTATCTTATTTGTTATTTTAAGTTTCCTCTTTAAATACTTTTGCATTGAATTTATTAACAAAAGACTAAGTTATGACTACCTCAAAATACTATACAAGGTGCTAAGTATTGGCTGTTTCAACAGAAACAAAGCGGTGAATGCTCCTACTAATTAGGTACGTATATTAAGTTTGTGTACCAATTAAGTGCCAAGAAATTCAGATACTTTGGTACTTTCCTCGCAACAACTGAACTGCATCCAAAAAGTATGAAATACCCGGGGAATCCTGACGGATAGCAGTAATGAAAACAAACTTATATCTACTTAGTTTGTTATCGTACACGTTAAACTAAGTTTGAAGTAATCTTAGCAACGGGAGTGGGGTTCATAATCTTCAGAGAACATTATAAGAAACAAAATAAAATTAAATATTCTAGCATAAAATAACAGTGTTCAAGCAAGATTAATGAGATTCATGAATGATGGGCAGACGAGATGTTAAATAATATAGAGAAGACGTAATAGATGTACTAGTTAATAAAGATAAGAAATAAGAAAGATCAAGGTCTAAGCTCAGCAGTAGATGCTTGTTAAAGACCAGTGAATAATGAATATGATGATGTTGTAGAAGCTTAGACCAAATTATTGCGAAAAGACCCAAGAAATAATGATAATCATACTACTTCTAGTCTACAGCAAACGAGTATCGATGTAGTTCGACTGGTAGGTATCAAACGTTGGCGACAAATTATAGCCTGCTCAGGTTGCTCTAATTCTCATAAAGTTTTCGTAACACTGAACCCAATATAATGATTTATCGGTTTAACTCGACGCAATAGTAAAGATTAACGGTTTCACGGTGTTATAGAACAAGTAGGTAGGTACTTCCCTTTTGGCGTCGTGGGGTGTATCGCCTGCCAATCAGCACTGGCCATCATACACAATTTATTTTTCACGGAAGCTGACATGCTGACATTAGAAAATGTATGACAGAACGAAGTTTCTTTTTTCAAAATTTCGCACGTTCAAGTTGTATGTGGTGTGTATTTTTAAATGTTACCAAAGAGTAAAGAAGTGTGAGATTGAAATATTGGTTGCCAAGAAAATTAAAAAAGAAGAAGTGTTTATAGACTCCCACAGGATTCAGCTGCTATTCACGTGTTCAGTGTTGGTTCATGACAGTGCTTTACTTTATTTTTGTCTATCTTTTTATTTTTTGCTCCCCTACGAAGTAAAATAAGGAGGGTTCTAAATTGAGTAGTACCTATGTGTGTGAAATGGATATCGATGTTTTGAACAGTCCTAACAAATAAATGATTTGGTTTATTTTATTAAGCTGATTGGCATTTACTTTTGTACCTTCTCCTATTACCTGTATCTTGTACAGCATATGGAAGCTAGATGTGTTATTTGTATTGCATGTCTTTAAAATAGCCAAATTCAAAATATCAACAAACGTTCAGTAACATTGTACTATTTTGATTCTCCTATTCGGTTTCTTTTGCAGAGGCCAAATATGTACCATGAATACATGTCATGTACATTTCGAAAAATTTAATTACATAGTAGCAAATTACAAAAAAAAAAGAAATTTGTTTATCTTATCTATAACTTTTATCATGGATTCGTTAATCAGATAAACTATCTCTGCTATATTATGTAGAAGGCACTGTATCAGCATTTCCTGTGATATTTCTGAGAGAGCTGTAGCACTAATGCACCGAGTTTAGTGCGAATGAACTTGTTTTCAAGTACCTTTTTCTCAGTAACTATTAACTTAAAAAAAGAATTCAGTGTTTACCTAAGTAATTAAAACGATATTGCACGTTACAAAATTAAAAACCTTGTAGCGTATCTGAGGGACAATGGTAGTTTCAGAATGTTTATCACCGGTAATGCTTGTTCTCAGTACATGTTAGATAAGATATAGCTAAGCAGGAGTTGTACTCACTTTCCCGTGAAGTAGTCGGAGATCTGGCTGACCTTCCAGAAGATCTGGAAGAGCAGCATGAGCACCGTGTGGTTGATCCATGTGTAGAGCTTGTGGCAGCTGTCCATAGCGCCCGCGCCGCTCGCGTCGCGCTCCCACAACACCTTCGGAAACGAAAACTCACTCATCCGTCACACGTCTATTTGCAAGGGTAATACCGAAATTCAAATCCACGAGTCTACGGCGTAAATACGAATAATATTCGGAACGGAAAATTCGAAGTAGCGTTTCGGAAACGTCCGCCGCGATCGAAGCACAGGGGTACTTTGGCGCTTATCAATCGAGCGGCTCTCGACCGAAAATAGCGACGATAATAGAGCGAGCGACGATAAGTTTGACCGCGCTCGAACGCCGGTGCACGCGAACTGTGGCCATGAGAATTCCACTACAACTCGGCTCGTCGAATGACGAAAGATGACTCAGTTGTATCACGTTGTAGATATCGGGTATTTGTTTCTTTGCTTGGTTAGCGTGGAATGCGAGGCAACACTCGACTGAACGACACACTATGTCAGCACAATAAGGCACATTAAGCATGTGGTATTTTTAGGCCCATAAGGCCAGTGACAGGGACTTCGTCGTATTTGTACCTGTTTTTTTTTCAAATTTGTATTTCGAACAACTTCGATGTAATGTATGTCGATGCACATCCAGACCATGTTTGCTTTTTGTTAGTAACTTACGATAAAAACAAAACAATAATAAATATAGACTGTGGGTTGTATTGATCTAAAGCGGAAACGAACGAGGTCTCTGAAATAATCAACTGGTAACTGCAGCAGTGTATAGTTCATAGCATAGTAGGTATCTAAGAGCTGGCGGCTTATTATTGGTTACGGCCATACGTTTTTTTTTATTACGCTCCATACTGCAATGTATTTTACTACTGAAAAATATTTTTATGCCTATTGTGTTTCCGGCTACTTCAGTAAGACTTATACTTATCATAAATTCCGAATATTTTACATTTCAAAATACAGTCTGTGTGAGTCTGTGTTAAGAAATCTAGGACTGTTTACAGGTAAAACAAACAAACACAACACAATAACAGCAACACTATTTCGCATAAATTTAAAATGTCAATAACGGTATTTTAATTTAATTTAAAAAAATAACGGTGTTGATGTCTGGAGATAATTACTACGGCAATTTATTAAAAAGTGGAGCACGAATGAGGTTTAAACTGTAACTTCTGGACTTTTTGATTGATGAATGAAAGATGACGTCTAAAGGATTGCCCTAGGTACTCCTGATAAACGTACATACCTATAGGTATTTACGTAATTAACATCATTCAACCATAAGGCAACGTCATAAACAAAAGACAGTCGTACTCATGCCCACATTTTCCCTATGCCATCGGAATTACCCTAACGTCAAAGGGACTTACATACATTATTTGAGGAAGATATCACAAGAATACACAACACTACAAAATATTTAAATAAGGAAGACGAAAGTCTGACCAATAAACTTTATAGCATCTGCTTTAAAAACTGATAAAAAGATAGCTTCAATTAAAACTGTCATCATGACGTTTATCCCATGTAGGCTGTAATTCACGTATGGCCATGGTAAAGTCCTTTCATAGTTTATTTAACGCTAGTTATTAAGTTGGCTCACCTGAGGGTTGTGTAAAAAAATATTTTATTGAAACTTCAGGTAGCGATAAATATACTGAGAATGGGTGCGCCACGAAAGTACCTACTGCATGATCGTGAATAAGGCTATACCGTGGCCGTCACCAAGGGCCGGTCAACGCTCCTTCCGCTTCCGAACCTACACCTGCAAACGTTACTGATATCACTTACTTATTTAAAGCCTTATAGGGTAAGTACTACGCAATGGAATTGGAAACGAGAAACAGTAACATAAAGGCTTACATGAATGATGGTGTTGCGGAAAAATAATGCCACGGCTACTTATTTTTAGAAACGTACAATCGTTATTGGTACTCCTAATTTATTGTTGCCACGTAGTATAAATTCGTTCCCGGTTGATAGCAATAGGCTTGCACGGTCACACCCTATTACATGGGACTTAAATACAACTGGCGAAATGTGGGTGTACTATGATGTACGCCTCTGCCTAATCCTATGGGGATTACAGGCGTATTGCTGTTACGTTCATGTCACGTAATTCGCGCCGGAACAAGGAACCACAGTTGGGTGCATGATCTAGGAACACTAAGAATAACTAATATTATAAAGAGGTTTGTTATGTAGGGGGTAATCTCCGGAACTAATGATCCAATTCTAAAAGTTCTTTCACTGACAGAAAACTACATTATTCGTGGGTGCTATAAGCTATACATTATATTTACATCATGCCTATTAGCCCAGCTATCACAATTATTGCGGACGAAGAGCGGGCGAAGTGCTAGTTCAATTATAATTTGACAAAAACTACAAAATGTTGATGAAAGACATTCCACAATTGTTGCTAAATTTACATACTTATGATGAATGGAGCATTTCTTTCATAGAAGTGTAAAATGTAGTTTTCAGTCAAATAACAAAAGGCAAGTACGGTAGGTACGGTATGTTATCAATAGATGAGTACAATTCTGAATCTGGTGTTATCGGGCCCAAAAGCGGATGCTGCCGGAGCAGATAATATCTATCCTTACACTCGCTGATGTCATTGCACACAGCTGACGTCCCTAGCTATAGAAAAACATTATCAAACCATATTCTAGCCAGGGACCGTGTGAAATGATATACAACATTAGTTTTAGTATATGCAAAACCTGATACACGTGTCTAGTATTTTTATGTAAAGAATCTATGTACAAAATTTCAAAATTGTATTATGAAAAATCACAAAGTTATAAGCTTGTTCTGTTATCTAGTTGTCCGCCCAAAATCGTGGTCACCACGCAGCGCGCGCCTCCAGCGTCGTCTTGAGCTCAATGATAATAATAATTAGGCAGTAGGTACCTAAATTATTGCGATAGGTACTTAAAGTCGCTCGGTGTCCAACTTTTAACTTTCTTAAATATTTTTGGGACAAAATATAACATGGTTTAAATATTATTGGAATCGATTCAGTTACTTATTCTGAACAAACTATATTCAGGTTTCGCATATACTAAAAATAATTTTGTATAAAATACAAGTCTCTAAACACGTCTACAAAATGACCACCGTAAAGTTTAATAGCATAAACGATTAATTACATTTCTGCGCCAAAATAACTGATTCTTGGCACTTCGTTGAATTTTCACTGGGTCCAACTGTTTATAGTTCACGGTCTTGGTCAGCATTGCAAACATTTTGCGTTGCTTTAATAGACTTGTTATTAGAATTTCCTTTATTTTCTGACACTTCTGTGCCATATCTAGCATACTTTTACCTTGGTGTTTCAATAGTGTCACAGAATATTTCAATTTATAACAGGTTTCCGCGCGTTTTAGATGGATTGTTACTTACGCATTAGTTAGTACAATTTTATAATTAGTGCAGTAAACCTTTATATGTATAATTATACATACTAGCTTTTTTCCTCGGCTTCAACCAAGTGATGGAACGTAGGTACTACCGGGAATCCGGGATAAACAGTCTCAATTCAGATCAAGGTCTACCTGTGTGCCAAATTTCATCGAAATTCGTCCAGTCGTATATGAAAACGGACAGAGCTACTTTCGCAATTACCTATTATGTAGTGTGGATATACATAGATTAGTATGGATGTTATTCACATAGCACTCACTTATTGAAGTTGACACATAAACTCACAAGTAATTTCTTGGACTAGTTAATAGCAGGCCTTATGACCCATGTGGTGAGGAGGAAGTAATCGTAATTAATCAATATCAAACGTTAGGTACTACTTCTTCCGTCTACAACAACGTTATATGGAGTTCTTATTGACTTATAGTATAACACTTATTTGAAATGACCTAGATGTTAGCAGGACTTAAACTATGTATGTCTCAAACTATGTCACAATCATCTGCCTAGCCTTTTGCCAACTAATTTGTGGTCGGCTTCCAGTCTAACCGGATGCAGCAGAATACCAGTATTTTACACGGAGCGACGGCCTATCTGACCTCCACAACCCAGTTAGTACTGGGTAATACGATACCCCTTAGTAAGTCTGGTTGTCAAACTTTCGGGCCACTGACTACTGTAACGACTGTCAAAGATCTACAAATGACAGCCGGGACCAACGGTTTAACGTGCTTTCCGAGGCACGGAGGAAACTCGGTATGTAATGGGTCACCCATCCACGAACCAACCTAGGCAAGCGCGGCTTAACCTGAAGATCGACCCGAGCGGCTGGTATTATTTAGCCACGAGCTCCAACTATGTCACCTTCTGATCCAATTTCAAACACATTGTCAATAATACATTTTTTATTAGCAACCGGCCCATGCTTCGCACGGCAGCATTGGCTAAAGATGTTTACTGCTTTATCCACATATTTTTATATAAATACCTAGGTACTATAGGTACAGGTGCCCAGTAAACCTTAACCTTCAAGTATATGCTGTAAAAATTCGATCGTGCAGTTTTAAAGAGCTAAGCGATCACATATTTATAACATAATCGCCTAAGAGTTAGGCAGATTTGTACCTTTTAGTACACCCACATTTCGTCAGTTATGTTTTCAGTTCCATGTAATGTAATAGGGGCGAGCCTATTGCTATTAACCGGGCACAACTCCAGACTCCGTGGCTGCTACAGAGTAATTCCTGATGGAAAAACCCAATAACACTTTGCCCGACGGACCCAGGACCTCATGCTTAGCAGTCGTGCTTGTGACCACTCGACCACGAGGCAGTCGACACATGTATAGATACAAAAGTCTCTTTTTAATAAAACTACTAATGCTGAAAACAGTTTACACCTCATTTGAAATTACCTACATCGTCTAGTTATGTCTTTAGACCTAATTTACAAATGATCGCTTAAATATTAATTAAGCACGATACCCGATACCAATCATATTCGTCATAAATCGTAATTCTCCATGTTTCTATTTCGTTGGAAACACATGAATTATGAAGCCATGACCTTTCTCCAGGTGTCTTTTAATTGCAAAGTCACCTTCAGGCTATGAGGCTATCATTCTTGCCACAGTCTATAAATCACAGTTAGCTTTGTGCGTGCCTATTGTGTCCCGTTCAAGTCTAAATGGACTATTTTCATACTTCATTCCGCACAGCTGATTGGCGATGGTGTTGCCAAACTGCAAAATTATGTAATGGTTGCGTAACGAACAAGAAAGCGTATCGACAGTTATGATTTAAAAATATGACTTGCTGTTTGTCGAATTAATGATAATTCTGTACCTATTCATCGAAAGGTCATGTGTGGAGGTGATGAGGAAGGAGATTAGCAGTGTGTCAAAGTGTTTGTTACTTTACTTGCTGTAGTTAAGCTATACACATATAATGTATCTGTCTTGTTGTTGTCTCAGTATCATATGCAGCGGTTAACTCGATCTCATTGCGCAACAATCTTGTCTCTGATTCGTCATTCAGTCGTACTGCTGCTAATTTAATTTAATTACTCTCTCATATGTGTATTATCAGCTAGTGAAAGTTTCGATTGGAGGTAGATACACTTGAGTGCAATTTCCGATTACATAACTTTTCAGTATGAAGTCCATTACATTGGAAATCAGACTCTTATACATACACGCATTGCTCTTATTTATTGAACACTTCGAATAGTACCATCAATTTCTTGAGTGGACATTGAACTTTGTCCAACTTCGGTCCGCGTGCACTAAAGCTGTCCGCAGACGTTATTTAACAAGCTACAGTGAGAGCCGCTTCATCAGTACACTTAATTAAATTATGTAAGCTAATGTAACGATTGCCTACATTTTGTCAGCCCATTAAATTGATGCCACTCAAAAATATTATTTCAGTTTCTCTCCCGCTAAGAGCGAGTCTCCTACATACAGACAATATTCTTGGGTAATATTCCTGCATTAGTCGGCCATATGCTATAGGCTATAGGTAATATTAGTTCGTTAAATTCAATTCAAATCATTAATATTTGAATTAAGAACAGTCGTAACGGAAAAAAATAAATTATTTGTAGCTAGCTATCGAACGCGTAGAGAGGAAACGTACCAAACGTAAGTTCGAACGATTTTGAAATTGAAATTTCTAGTTTCTCACATTAGCTGTTGACTTAGTTTAATAAATCAACGGGTGAAACTAATTGTGGCTGTTCCAAATTTAAACTGAAATACTATAGGATATTTTACATTTTCGATTAAGCTAGGAGAGCTAAGCGAGAATTCGCTAGGACTTGTGTACCAGACCAAGCTTAGCTTACTGCGTTGTAAGTAAAGTACGAACCTAGTTAATATTCAAATCAATAACTATGATTACTATTGTTGTGATTGCTAGTACAAATAGTGTGTAGTTCTGTGTTTTATGATTTATTCATGAGACGTCCTTGGATCAACAATTGGGTCTATTAGACGAATGAACAATAATATGAGTTTTATGGTTGATATTATTTAAGTTGTACCGAACGTTTACCTTAATGGATCACTAGCTTATGTCCCCTATTTCGTTAAAGAGTAACAAACATCATCCATCCTCACTAACTTTCGAATTTTTAATAGTGTAAAAAAAAATATCATGAAATTTAGTGATGTCAATTGAATCTTTGATTTTCTTTTATTTCGGCTAGCTAGCCCATCGACAGATCTAGTTTAGAATGTTGATAATCAGCTTTTGTATAGGAAGAACAGGATGTAAGTTATTCGCGACTTCAGACAAAACATAGGAAAACCCGACAACAACTGACGGGCAGTAGACCACCAGACACACACAACACCCATCTGGTCAGAGAATCCTCCCTTTTCTATGGAAAAGAAGAACTTTTTGTACTATTTGCCAAAAGTAGGTACCAATCAAAAAAGAACAAACTAAAAACATTAAACAGCAGACAGAAATCATGAGAAGTAATAGTGCTTCATAACAGAACTCTCGGAGATGTGCATAATTTAATGTTGATTTACTCATATAGATTTTATTTATTTACGGTTTTCAGAAACAAGCAATCGTAAACATGCTCAAGAACGTTTCAGATGTAAATCATTGCTGGAATGACAGGGATTTGCGTCTTATTTCTGCTTTGACCTAGGTGTCGCACGAGCGAGTTTTCACTGCATCTCTGAGTGTGTTTTATTTTATCGATATTTTGTAATTTTACTACAATTAAATAACAAAATGCACTCGAGTAATTTTTGGATCCACACTACACTGCATCTGACATCTTGTTTCTGAAATTAAACCAAAATAAAAATAAATATTTGATCCTACTTGCCGTTTCGGTTTAACAGCCACCTACCAGACAGATGTAAACAGCTTGCATCCGTATTCAATTTCAAACTTCATCAAGCTTCATCAAACCATGACTTAAATCAACAGCTGATGGTCAGCTGACATCATAAAGATCATAGGCCAGACTTATCAGCAACTCCAGAGTGACGTATTGATAATGACCTATATACAACTAATAATACCAGCCCATTATTGTCCACTACGAGGTAAAGGCCTCTCTTCAAAAAGAGAAGGCATACTAGCAAGAGTATTGATGAAGGAAACTGCGATTCCAGACTTATACTGTCACTTACGGGATATCTTTCGTAATTGTTCATTATTTTGAGCTCCCGATAAGTAGTCAACCCGCGATCATGGCACTTGCAACAGCACCGAAATATCGGGAGCTCAAAATAATGAACAATCACGGAAGATACCCCGTAAGTGACAGTATAAGTTTAGTTGTAAACCGTGAAGGTTATGATACTAATCTAGTAAGTGAATTCTACTTGTCAGAGGTACTAATATAGTACAGAAAGTTGTTTAGTATGATGGACAGAATCCCTTGATGATTCATCATCATCAGCCTAGCTTTTTCCCAACGATGTTGGGGTCGGCTTCCAGTCAAATCGGATGCAGCTGAATACCAGTATTTAACATGTAGCGACTGCCTAATTGACCTCCACAACCCAGTTAATACTGGATAATACGGTGCCCCTTGGTAAAAACTGGTTGTCAGATTTTCGAGCCACTGACTACATGTAACGACTGCATCTACAAATGACAGCCGGGACCAACAGCTTAACGTGCTTTTCGAGGCACGAAGGAAATTCGGTATGTAATGGGTGCCCACCCATCTACGGAACTACCTAAGCAGGCACGCATTAACCTAAAGATCGATGCAAGCGGCTTTTATTATTTAGCCAAGAGCTTTCTCGACCTTTGACAATTGCTGGGAACTAAACCGGTAGTCTGTATTGACATAATGTCCAGGTTTCTTCACGATGTTTTCCTTCAACGGACATATTTATAAACAAAAGAGTATAATATTTGCTCCGAACGTGCTCATCTACGTATTATTACATAGAGTTATTTGTATTAATCGAGTGACATCGTAGTTCGGAGGGGCGCTTGTTCGTAAGGCGCCGTCTAATAAGGAAGTAATCGACGCCCGCGCCGCCTGCGCAGGCGCACCCGTGACCTCTGCGAACGATATTCAGCGAATGAACACAGTTTTTTAATAAAACTTGTTCATTATCTGATGTTTTAGAGTTAAAGTCGATGTCGCAGGTAATCTTGTGTGTTGTGACGTTCGATATAACTTAGGGCTATTAAAGAAAAGGATCCTTTTCTGTAATTTTTATCCGTAAGGAAAATTATACTTACTAATCCTTTCTCAAAGGTGTATGAGGAAAAGTTTGTAATTTTGGAAGTGATTCACTATAGCTGTATGCTACCCGCAAGAACTCCGAGCACAAAGCGGACATATCAGAACACCATTGACGAAATTGTAGGGTATAGCTGCAGGTGGCCTAGCTTTAAGGCCATCACGCTTTAAGTCTAGCTGCGACCTTTTTCTCTCTTCAAAGGCTTTGACCTGCCGATGTACGTATGCTAGCCATTTGAGAGCACATGATAGAGCAGCACACCAAAGCTCTCGACACCCTCCCTAGAAAGCCATCGAATGCAGGCGCTGTGGCCGAAATCGGCTAAATGGCATCATCATCATCATTCTACCTGCATGAAACAAATAAATTGTCTATGATTTCTAAGAACAAACTATATTTGACAAAGATCCGCTATTAGCCTTTTTCAAGATGTAGGTTGTCTTTCTATTCTTGTCTGTTTAATGTTGTTAATATTTTTTACTCATTTTAATAGTAAAAGGCATTAGAAAGTGAAGCCACTATCGAATTATTTTGTAACTTACATAATAGGCACTTATAGATAACTAATAACTAGGTATTTAATTGCCAGTCATCGTTACTTGATAACTTCAATATCTAAATACATAATAACCAATACCTGATGGCAAGGTGGAACAACGACTTTTGGGTTAGCTCGTGTTCCATCGTCGACCTCATCTCTGTCTTCAGGACTAGATTGAGGTCAAGAGTAAGCCCATACAGAATAAAAAAAAAAACCTACTCTGGTAGCAAATGGATGAGAGTTGCTGAAAGTGGCGTGCAATTGAAGAGGTCTATGTCCAGCAGTGGATTGTTGTAGGCTGATGATGAATACCGGAAATAAGTCCTCCAATATCATAGTATAGTGATGTGTCACCGTATTCACATTCTTTCTTATCACAGGCTTCTACATCTAGCCTCATCATCATCATCATCATCAGCCTATAGCAGTCCACTGCTGGACATAGGCCTCCTCAATCGCACGCCATTTAACTCGACTTTCAGCAATTCTCATCCAGTTGCTACCAGCCACCCTGCGAAGATCGTCACTCCACCGAGCCTGAGGGCGTCCCACCTTACGTTTGCCGATTCGCGGTCTCCACTCAAGAACACGTCTACCCCAACGGTCATCGGTTCTACGGCAAATATGACCGGCCCATTGCCACTTCAGCTTACTTATTCTGTGAGCTATGTCGACAACTCTGGTTCTCTGTCGGATCACATCGTTTCGATTGCGATCCCTCAGAGAGACTCCAAGCATAGCTCGTTCCATAGCTCGCTGAGCGACCTTAAATTTATGGACCAGCCGTACTGTGAGTGTCCACGTTTCGGCTCCGTAAGTCATAACAGGCAGGACGCACTGATTGAAGACCTTAGTCTTTAGGCTCTGTGGAATACGCGACGAGAAGACCCGGCGAAGCTTCCCAAATGCTGCCCAGCCCAGCTGGATTCTTCTGTTAGCCTCCCTCTCAAAGTTGTTCTTACCAAACTGCAGAGTTTGCCCGAGGTAAACATATTCTCGAACAACCTCGAGAGGACCGCCATTGACAACAACAGGTCCTGGGGTGACGTGTTCGTTGAACATAACCTGGGTTTTGTCCAAGTTCACCCTGAGACCAATGTGTATTGAAGAATCAACTAGGCCATCCAGCATCTGCTGCAAGTCGTGCAGCGATTCAGCCAGTATGACGATGTCATCTGCAAATCTCAAGTGTGAGATGTACACGCCGTTGATGTTTATGCCACGTCCTTCCCATTTTAGCGTCTTAAACACATCCTCCAGTGCGTTGGTGAACAATTTCGGGGAAATAACGTCCCCTTGTCTCACCCCCCGACGCAATGGGATATGCTTCGTTTGCTGGTTTTGACTTTGGACGGTCATTGTGGCGTTCTCATAAAGATTTCTCAACACTTGGATGTATCGCCAGTCGACTTGGCATCGCTGCAGAGACTCCAGAACTGACCAGGTCTCGACAGAGTCAAAAGCCTTCTCATAGTCCACAAATGCAAGACACAGCGGCCGATTATACTCTTCGGACTTCTGTATGATCTGCCGCACTGTGTGGATGTGGTCTATGGTGCTGTATCCTCCTCGAAACCCGGCCTGCTCCGGTGGCTGGAAGTCGTCGAGTCTTCGCGCTAGACGATTCGTGATGACTCTTGAAAACAGCTTATACACGTGGCTAAGGAGCGAAATGGGTCTGTAATTCTTTAATAGGGTCTTGTTTCCCTTTTTAAAGAAAAGAACGACCACGCTCCTTCTCCACGCTTCTGGAGTTCTCCCAGAGAAAAGGACCGAGTTGAAGAGCTCCCGAAGCTCTCTTAAAACAGGGCTTCCTCCCGCTTTCAGGAGCTCAGTCGTTATCCCATCCTCGCCAGGGGCTTTTCCATTCTTAAGCTGTCTAAGAGCCGCCTCGATTTCGTCTTGGCTGACTTCTGGTAGGTCTTCTGTGAAATGGCGGGTTAAGGTGGCTCTGGAATCCTCATTTTCGGGATCAGGTCGAGATGCATGCGATGCATACAACTGGCCGTAGAAGTTTTCGACTTCCGAAAGAATCTCCGGCTTCGAAACGACGATATCCCCACTAGATTTGGTCAACTTCGTCAGGTGGCTCCTCCCAAGTGATTGGACGAACACTTTCGACCCCCGATTTTGCTCAATCGCTTTTTCTATTGAGCGGGTGCTGGAGCATCGAAGGTCGCGGACATCTAGCCTATCAGTTGGGAAAGGCCTTATTAGAGACATCAATTCCGGATATGAAAAGATAGGGACATACCTACGTAACTTACCTAAATAATAGGTAGGTGAGGCACCTGAGTTTTTTATGCTAGTGAACTTTAGAGGTCATCAGGTCATGTTATATCCAACAAGAGCCATCTACCTAAGTGTAGGTAGATACTTAGGTAGATAAAGATAACGCTTGTTGGATTTAAATATGCTTTTTTTTATTTGATTAAACGGCTTTGTCGCATATAAATGTCATGAATTAAATTTTTGAGTACCTACTCAATATTAAAAGGAAAAAATATCTACAAAATAAAACAATGCAAATAAATAATTTACTCCGTTTTAAATAAATATTTAAGTTTGAATTCATCGGTGCTGCGCTACGATGACGTAAGCTGTTTACGTACTTCTTTGTCTCGATATTTTATTAACATGCCAACATTTATTGCTAAATTAAGCCTTCGTTATATCTTAAATCGTCCAAATATTCAAATTAGCATGTACTTAAAAGGATAAGAGTTGAATAGGTGCTTTGCTTTAGTACCTACTGAAAATACCACAAGAATAATCTTTTGTTTTATACAATTTTCAGTTTAGATTGAAAGATACGCAATACCTAAGCCGCAAGTATTTTTTATACCTACCACTTTTGTATATGTATAAACGTACAATTAAGTAAGTTCGATGCACTAAAAATACCTCTAACTAAAATGATCTGTCATCATAATTCGTCTACCTACCTCAAGGAAAACACTATCTTTAAAATACGTACCTAATGAATGACGTAACATAAAACCTAAAATAAAACTGAGACTAAAACGAAAATACATATGTTTAATCTTATCATAATAAACGAGAAATAGAAGGAAGGTACATAACACGTCACATAAAAGCAATAAATATAAAAAAAACTTGTTCCATTCTGAATGAAGCGAACCAAGGGTAATGATGTGATACCGACTCAAGTGGCTCGGTGCGAACTGAGTGCGCGTGCACTGAATGATTCACTCTTTGTCGTTGATCGCATAATCGTGGCTAATAAAATGATCGTTTAAACGTGTTAGGGTTCTGATTCAGAGGTATGTGCTCGATTTATGTTATAAACAATTTAGTAGTAACGTTTGTTTATGTTTGGATCTGCTAAACCCTTAGTTATTGCCTCTTTGTCGATCCCATTGCTGAACAAATACTTCTCTTACAGTTGCTTCAACGTCTAGAACAAAGTTCTTGAATTGTTGTTTAGCGTAGCTATCTAATAGCTAAAGTGCTTCTGTATGTAGGTACCTAGTCTGTATCTGTAACCTACTAGGTATGACCTTCTACGACAGTATTTGGGGTGTCACCCTTCGTATACTAATTTCTAATCCGCTCACTACCACTTACTGGCAATATAGACGTCAATTTTGCACTTAAACTTGCACGTATGTAAATACGACACAAAATGAAAACATCACGTTTCATCAGAACTCATAATTGTGAATCAAAGATACCGAAACATCATATAAACTGATATATAAAGTACAAATAACTGTTCTGTGTAAAATAAATAACAAATTGTCACAAATAGCTTGATAAATGATGACCAGTCAATCTTGAGACGTTTTGATGGCGCTGCTTGTAACAACAAATGTCAACGAAACGTCAAATTCTATACATTTTCAAACTTAGTTCCTAATTTTGCCGTCGGCCAGTAGGGTCATTTCGCCGGTTAGCGACCAGTTAGCTGAGTTGCCCACTTAAGATGAGGAAAAAAAAATGTTGTCTACGCGCAAAATAGTATATGTTAATGTGAATTTGTCCCAAATATAGTCTAGTTTGGATTCAAAACATAAAATAAAATACATTAATACAAAAATATTTATAAAATGCTGAAAAAGTGAAAATATAGCGAAAACGCCGGTATGCGACCATTTTTATCAGTTTACGACCACCAGTGAGCTAGTCTGCGACCGATATTTTAATATGAAAAATATGTCATTAAAACAATTATAATCGCTTTAAAAATATTTTAATATTTACCTCTTAATAAAAACAAATATGGTAATCCTTTGGTGTAATGTTTTCTTATAATTAAAAAATAACAATCTTAGATTTCGTAGGAACTTAGTCATAGTTGTAATAGAATTAACAATCATTAGTCAATTTAAAATTATTTTAGGAATCATATTCCGCGTTTCAATACCTAAGTTGTTGCTGGAAGAAGCCATACCTGACGAGTAGTGCAACAGTTCGCTGGTGCCCCCCATCTTCAAAAATAAAGGCGATGTGCTGGAGTGCAATAACTATAGAGGAATAAAGCTAACGGCGCATAGTATGAAAGTTTGGGAGAAAGTTATTGAAAGACGACTGAGAGAAGAGGGTGAAATTTCACCAAACCAATTCGGTTTTATGCCTGGTCGGGGAACGATGGATACCATTTTTGCCATCCGCCAGCTGTGGGAGAAATACAGAAGTGCGCACAAAAACTTGCACATGGTGTTCATCGACCTCGAAAAGGCATACGACCGGGTACCTCGTGAGGTTTTGTGGTGGGCCCTGAAAGAGAAAGGTATGCCTGGGAAGTATGTGCCGTTGATCCGAGCGATGTACAGTCGATGTAATACCCAAGTCCGGTCTACAGCGGGCACTACGCCGCAGCTTCAATGTGGCTGTCGGCTTGCACCAAGGGCTGGCTCTAAGCCCTTACCTCTTCCTTGTGATAATGGACGCACTTACGTCGGACATCCAGGAAGAGGCTCCCTCCCTGGTGTATGCTGTTTGTCGACGACATTGTGTTGGTTGCCGAGAGAGCAGATTGGAGGTGGCAAAGACTGTTGACCTGAAAGTCAGTAGGACCAAAACAGAATACTTATTCTGTGATTTCGGCGGTCTTTTCAGTCCTGTGCCCGTAACACTTGCTGGAACGCCCATATCGATCTGTTGCGATTTTCGGTACCTCGGGTCGCTTGTCCAAGGGGATGTTGAAGTAGACCGAGACGTAAAGCAGCGGATCAACTCAGGATGGATGAAATGGTGACAGGTCACTGGAACAACTTGTGATCCACGGATGCCCCTCAAGTTAAAGGGGAAAATATACAAATCCATGATTAGACCTGTCGTACTGTATGGATCGGAATGCTGGGCTGTGAAGAAGATCGATGAAATAAGATTGCATGTAGCGGAGATGAGAATGTTGAGGTGGATGTGTGGTGTGACAAGAATGGATAAGGTAAGGAACGAGAATATTAGAGGAAGTTTGAAAGTTGCGCCAGTTACGGAAATCTTGAAAGGGAATCGACTGTCTTGGTATGGACATGTGATGAGGAGGGACGAATCGCATGTGACTATATAATACGTTGATGGATGGAGAGGGAAAGGAAGGCCAAAGAAACGATGGATGGATTGTGTGAGGAACGATATGAAAGCTAAAGGAGTAAATGATAGCGTGACGGTTGACAGACGAGATTGGAAGAAAAAAAAGTGTTGCGCCGATCCCAAGTAAAATGGGACAAGGGCAGGAAGACGATGGTGATATTCCGCGTTTCTTATTCATAATTAAGCCGATCTTATACCGTGGTCCTTGGGATCTGATACAGTCTACATGTTTCTCTTTTTTTTTATTTCCTTCCCTTCTTTTCGGATATCATCGAGAGCTTTTTCAGGGCTTCTTCAGTGTACTGGACAGTCTTTTTTTGGTCGCATACTCAATGAACTTTCATACTTATTTCTGTTAGCGGCCGTTATTTCTCTCATACTAAATTGTGGTGGCCGGAAACCAATGTCTTTATTTCGATTATGTTGGTTTACGACCACCTGTTTAGCATCCAATTTTGTACGTAAATTAAACAAAGTTCTTTCAAAGAAACTGGTGGTCGCTTACTAAAGAACTACAAAGAAAAACCTTTACAATGCTACATTCAAAATTGTAACAGTCCTTTATGAAGCATTAGGATCATATTAATCAAAATAGAATAACGCGGTTCTCGTCGGTTTGCGACCATGTGGTCGCTATCTAACGTTTTTGATAAATAAGCATTTCGATTACCGACCACTTGATTTTATCTTAATAATAAGTTTAAAAATAGCAAAATACAACAAAATAATGACCAAAACTTATCGATTGTACAATTTAACATCTAACTTGTGTGTAAAACATGAAATTAGTAATAAAACTTAGCTTTGAGCGCCACGCGCCGTGCTATTTTTTTTCCAACTCGCGGTACTTCCACTCACCACTGAATCAAGACGCGCACTGAGCAATTTTTTTTCGGCTCTGGGTTAACCCATTTGTTTTAACCTGTGTAAATTCTTATTTCATAATTATTTCTGGAGCACGTAAGATTTTTTCTTTATTTATATTACCTCTACAAATACTATTATCTTGATCTAAAGAAACTTAGTCCGTCAAATGGTCGCCTACTGAAGGTGGTCGCGATACTGGCGAAACGACCCTATATACTGGGTACTACATCGCATAAATAAAGTGCAGTGTGTTGGTTACCCCAGGGTGTTAAGTGTAGTATGTTGTAATGTCAGTTCGTATCTATGACGAAATGTCTTTAGCAACGGTTCTTGCGACTGTTTGGCGACATTGTTCGCCAATTTGTAGCCGATCTGGATGCGTAGGAGTAGGAATAGGTCAACTTATTTTTTGTAGTGGGTGGTGAAGAGGTGGCTACTAGATCATTACCTAATGTATCCGATTGGTGAGTAGATCGATAATGCTGCTACGCAACACAAAAATCTTCTTTCTTTAAAAATCTTAAATTGACTCACTCACTGACGGACAACCCACGGTCTAAAGCACTGGGCCTAGAAGCATGAAATTTTGCACAAGACATGTTGATAGTGAGCAGTAACAAAGGATTATTTAATCATTTATCCCTTGAAGCCGTTAAATAGGGCCAGAAAATTTCTATGGTAGTTCGTCATACGGCACGGCTTTTTAATCAATACATTTTTAAAGGCTTCGTCGCCATTTTATTCTGTCCACACAAAATAAAATGGCGACTCCAATGTTTCCAAACTCCATGCAAACGAGCATGAAACTGGCAACCTTGATCATCATTATCATACAGTAACTGCAAGTTCAATGTCAGTCATTCCGAAGGTTACAGGAACAATAAAATTTGTTCACCATATGGCCGACAATTAATTCTCCCAGACCAATTAAATAACTATAATATTAATAAGATCGTCTATTTGGATAGCAAGCCAATTAATTTGTAAAATGTGTCACGCGAGGGCTTAATAAATTGACTATTATTTTTGACGTTTTATTTTGTCTAGCCGTATAGTCTATCAACCCATGTTTATGTCCCTGGAGACTTCATACTGTGATCGAATGTGTTGTCCTCAAGTACAAGTAGGTAACAGTAACTTTGAGCTTGTCTAGTGTAGTAGCTACTTACATACGGTACATAAACTCAGGCCTTTTGTCATGGGGATAGGCAGAAACTACAGTACGCCATATGCTACGATCCTTACATAATCCTTGAGCCTCGTTCATGAACGTGGACGAGGCATGCACACCGCAAGTACCTACTACGCACCAGAACTTTCTGAAGATCCTCCCCAATAAGATCAAGTCAGGAATAAGAGGCCAACTTATATGGCTTATTTTGGATTTACCTAAAACTGTCTTTGTTATCACAAAGATAAGGAAGATAATCATAGCACGTTTTACTAAGCGCTTCATGCAAAGACAAATCCTAATTGCAAGGTTAAAAAGATACTAGACGTTATTAAAAAACGAGGAAAAACCTCATAGTAATTAGCTTTTATAGGTATCTACCTATACATATATCACGTTTTACGAGTTCAAGATAGGTAAGTGTCGGTGCAAACTAAGTACAAACAAACTCAGCACTAACTACGCCGTTCGATATATCAAATAACTTTACCAAACCAGCTGTTAGTACTTATCAAAATGAGTAATTTAGTCGAGTGTGTGTTTGGAACAATTAATAAAAGCATGATAAATGGTTAGCCATACTTGGGCAAATGCTTCCGAAACACTGGAAGGTATAAAATGTGCTAAATACTTGAACAAATGTGGATTATTCATCTAGCTTGAGTCAGAACGAACAACAATGACGTAATCTTACAGACTTCTAATTATGTTAGGATGTTACCACACCAATCGATCGATCGACGATCTATCGATTGGTGTGGTAACACCCTAAGGAATGGTTCACTCTTAAAAAATAGCAGTCAAGCGCAAATAACCGGCAGTACCTACTATTAGGCTAGACCAGTACAAAAACAAAACCTCTGAAAATATAAAGTAGAATGTTGTCACCCGAATTTACTTCTGTAATTTTCTGGTTATTTGAGGCATAAATGACAAGATAGATCGAATATGTTTGAAATTATACAAAAGAAAAAGGAATAAATTATAGCGTGATGGTTGACTGGGGGGAACAAAAAAAACGTTTTTCGCCGACCCCAAGTAACATGGGACAAGGGCAGGAACTAATGTAGAAGTTACCACCACAAAACCGTGGATTGCAATTTGTGATCCTTATAACTATTTTTGCTTCAACCACATTCATAGATTAGATATCTGTGGCGAAGGTTCCATACAACTCGATTCCTACTGGCTTCTCTTTGAAAAATGGCACAGTTTGTATTCTATAGACAAATAATATAATCACATTAAAGATATGTACGCCGGCTTACCTCTTACAAAAATTGACTCTTCGCTACTGTTAGATATATCTGGTCATAGTGATACCACTGCTCTAGCTGTAACCACTAAGTCTAAGTAGGTAAGGAAACTAATGGTGCCTGACCTGACCGTTATGGAGGTCATTACAAATAGGAACAGTCTCAGTGTCTGACTAGGGCATCCCTCCCAGCATTAGCAAATTGCTCATTCGTAACAAATATGAATCAAGATAACACCAGATTCAAGAATGAAATTAGCTTTCGTTTTAACTCAAAGATTTCAGAAGTAATCAAAATCAAAACATGTACCTTATGGATAGATAGATGGACCATCAATGTAATATTTTAATTTTTTTTTTAAATTTAATATTACATTATTAGGATCTTTATATTTACTATTTCTGCTAACGAAGCTAGATATATTTTTGGTCACTTAAAATACACGAAACTTATACTTATATAATTCTGTTTAGAGATACAAAACAAATTATCATAACAAACAAAAACATTGTCACGTTACGTGTACATAATTTATTCGCTTAAAAACACGTGTTTCAATTTGTTCACAAACATTTTACTTCTTAACTAAGTGTGCATTCACGTGCATAATTATATAATGACGTGTCCATTTCTTGTTCATTTTCATGCCATGCTGAGTAATAACACTTGTAAGCAACGATATTTACCAGCACATTAGCTTATTTTTTATCGTATACTACACTACGGTACCTACTATAAGGCTCCACATTAGAAAAATAAATCGTCCCTTATTACATGCCTAACTGGCGAATTTTAAAGATTGTTAAAAAAGACTGCATTAAAATCACAAAGTAAGTAACTTATTAACATCACTTTCCCACAAATTGCGTACTAATCTGCAAGAATAATAGTGGTCTCCAACTATCATCGTCTTCCTCCCCTGCCTGTCCTATACTACTTCGGGTCGGCGCAACACCTTTTCTTTTTCCTTTCTCCCTTGCCAGACGTTACGGCATCACTTAGGTACTACTTTAATTTCAAATCATTCCTCACACTGACAATTCATCCATTTTTTCTTTGGCCTTCCTCTCCCTCTCCATCCATCATCATTCAAATCCATTACTCTTTTACTCACATGCGTCATGAAAGTGGTCTCCAATTCCAAAGGGGTCTTTAGATGACTAAGGCACCTAACGGTATATTAGCTAGCAGGTAACTGAAAAAAGTAAATGACGTGCACGCTGCTACATGGCATTAGAGGTCACATTTCATAATTGTTATCCTTCCTTGTATTCCTACGGTTTGCAATGACCATAACGGCCGATTTCCGCGATATATCGGATAATCGGAATATCAAAATCCCATTAGTTACGGCTCTGACGAGTTATACATAAATATACGTCGAGGATCCGAATCCAGGAGGCGCATTACTTTCAGTAATTTATTTAAACTCTTAGAACCAAAAAATCAAGGACTTGTGACATCTGCAACTGGACTGGCGTGCGGCGCAGCGGCGGCGGCGTAGAGGATTTCATTCCTCTCATAGAGATAAGGTCTATTTTCCAGCAGTGACGGTCACAGAAAGACATCGTAAACTGCTAAATCAGAGGTTATATTACTGTGAAAGAACTGTAATGTTCACATAACAACAGAACAAAGTGCTGTATATCACAATTGAAGACATTGAACTCTTTGTTTCTAGCTAGGTAGCTTGTATTGCTGGCCTGCCAATTTATGTGGCCCCCGCTCTAATTGTAGCATTTGTAGCTTAACTAAGTTGATCAAAAGAGCCGACAACATGTTATGTCTAAGCTATCGCTGTTTATTCTTTATTGCTGCCCTTTCTTACAGTATTTGCCTACTGATTTACGTTGTGTGGTTTAACAATGACTTCAATAATTTCTGTAAACATATATGCCTATAAATTTTGGTGCTGATCTTCAGAAAGGTCAGGTAGTCGCAACCGGCGTGTGTGTATGACGAAATGTATGAATGTGGACGAGGCAAAAAAAACGATCCTTACATACCCCGTAAGGATCGTTGCAAGTGATTTTCTGACCTGACGAGGAAACTGTCCGAGCAATCATCAATTATATTGCAACAAATGATGCAAGCAAGACATAAAGTAGGTACCTACCGTGTTTTCTTTACTGACAGTTAAACATTGAATAAATATGCTAGGAAAACGAACAGTAGTCGGTGAACGGAAGGAATCAACCTTATTGTATATGACTGCATAAATGACGTCATGATAAATAAGTATTTCGAAATTATTGGAGAACTTGCGTAAGCCGGATGATTCAAGAATATTGAGGAACTGCGGTAAAGTAGTAGAACAAAATATCCTTCTAGGTACCTAATTATCAACCCGTGATTGTCAATTGCACTTGGACTAGCACAATTTTTAATACAGAAGAGGAAAAATATTACGGCTATTCCTTCAGATATATTCGCTGTAGTGTGGTGGGTAGACTAGAAGTACTGCGATACTTACATTTAAACACATAAACACCAGATGATTATGTGTTTAAATGTGAGTGAAGCAAAAGGAGCTAATTTCGACCGCCACTTTCTTTACGGATCTGCTACGCCATCGCTACAGATCTTCTACGCCATTGCTTCAGATCGACTATACACTTCCGCTACGCCATCCATCCTTATGGATTTGCTACGCTTTACCTACGAATCAGCTACGCCACTGCTCCCAATTTTTCCACTCGATACTAATTTGTTTATTTCTCAAACACTGACCGCTAATTAAACCTGTTAGTTACACAATTAACACCTAGACTACATCGTGATAATAATGGCACCGTCATGTGAACTGGATTAGCTAGGCACACTGCACGCTCGGGTTACGTCAGATAACAAATGCTTGGCTGACCGTTATCGCGTAAGATGACTGTAATTTGTCATGCGATAATAAGTAGGCATTTTGCCTATCTATACTTAATATTATAAAGCTGAAGAGTTTGTTTGTTTGTTTGCTTGCTTGAACGCGCTAATTTCATGAACTACTGGTTCGAATTGAAAAATTCTTTTTGTGTTGGATAGTCCATTTATCGAGGAAGGCTGTAGGCTATATAACATCACGCTATGACCCTTAAGGGCTGAGCAGCGGGTGACACCGCGGGGAACAGCTAGTGTGAAATAAAAAGCCTGACTCGTTGGTCTAGTGGTCGCAAGTCCTACTGCTGAGCATGAGGTCCTAGGTGCGATTCCAGGGGCGGGCAGGATATTATTTAGTTTTTTTCAGTAGCAGCTTGTGAATTTTAATATAACTGGCGAAATATAGGTGTAGTATAATAGGGTACATATTTGCCTAACCCTTCAGTTCCTTATGTTATGACAAAAAGAGCCTGTTCCACAGTCTCTTGATAGGCATTATTGCTTAATTTAATATCTATGCGGAAAATGATGAGACGTCATTAAATATTCTGCAACAAAACATGGTAACTCACGAAAAATGTTAAAACAATAAACATAGCGTGTTGGTTTTGACTGACACATCGAAGTTATTTCATTTTCACACATACCAATAAACTGACGCTACGAAAATAGTTCCGCAGGAAATCGATTGCATTCAGTCATTGCTTAAGTCATATTGTTGAAATTGACAAAATACCTCAGTCTTACAAAGCTCTAACCACAAATTTATTTAAAAACAAGATTCGGAATTTATTAACAGACAAATGTTACTATAATATAAATGACTTCCTATCGGATACCTTTTGACATATTTTACCTAATGACATATTTTACTTTTTGATACATTTTTACCTATTGACATATTTTACCTTGCAATATATTTTTTATTTTTATGTTTTTATTTTTATGTTTTTACCTTTTGACATATTTACCTTATATTTCATTCTATTCTCATGACAATTGGACAATTTGTATTTTTTATTTTATTTTTTAATGGTATTTGTAATATGAGAATAATATGCCAACATTAGTTATTATGAATATATAGTTACCTAGAAAAAATGGCTAAAATGGAAATGTTTTAAATTGTAAAGAAAGAACAAATTTGTACACCTCACATGGTAAAACATGTACGGACCTACCCTACCCTACTCACTAAGATCTTGCATGCTCAATTTGTGTGTAAACGCATGTTTTTAACAAATAAATTATCTTTATCTTTATCTTTTTATCTTTTATTGGTAAATCTAAACATCAACTTACATCAACTGTCCGTGTGAATAATTTATTTCCCTACAATAGGATTATTGCCTGGAATTAATATGACTGCAGGGGTACAGGGTACATGAGAAAGCTATTTATGAGGTCTACCCAGCTAAGATTGAAAAGTGTATGAGAATCAACTTTCCAAAACAATGAAATATTTTTTAAGTCAGATTGTAAAAGTGTCGCCCCGATGAGACCCGATGCGCGAAATTTAGTACAGAGCTAAATAATATTTATGATAAATGATAGCGTATCAACGATTGCCACACCCCACACGGCTCGCCCTTGGCCGTGGGACTACCGCAATGCCCATTAGGGACCTTCACCTTGACCGAACCGAAGCCCCTGTCCACTGTCAAGATTAAGACATTCCATATTTCCTGAGGACAGAGCCGCAAAGCTGGGAGATGCGCGTGATGTCAAACGCGTAACAAATTAGTTATGCAGCTTTCCACCAAGTGGCATTGTGGCTAGTCGGTGATTAATATCTGGATCTAAATAAACATAAAAAAGTAAGTAATTAAAAAAAACTAAAAAGCAAAGATTTCTTTCCTTATTATCATATTTTTTCACTTCGTATACTTGTAGTTTCGAATTACTTTTAAATATATAATTAGTTTTAAATAATTTTTTACCCACGCTACGGGAGAGTGCATATGTTGCCGCTTTCAGCCAGTAAGTAACACGTGATTTCCATCGTATTGAATGAATCGTTATCTTAAATGAAATATCCGATAACTGGATATCAGATAAGAATCCACGTGCCACACACATATGTTTTGATAAACACTAACACCTAAATACGATATTCGAGAGCTCACATAGACAGATACCAAGATAAACATATCAGCTTAATATCCGCTGCTGAATATACGGCTTACAATGGCCGCCAAAAAGGGAAATTGTAATCATCTCTTCAACACTCTAAATGGCGGGAAACAGATGAATTTAGTGAACCCGAAAATTCATGTACTTGTTTTCACTTCTGGGCAAATCTTTGCTCATCGTCATCATCCAGATTCTGACTTCCCCCACTACTGGGCATAAGCCTCTCTTTGCTTGTGCCAAGCTCCGCGTTCCTGAGCCAGCCCCATCCTATGGCAACAGTGCCTGCCCATCTCACCACCGTATCCTACACCTAACTTTTTCTCATACAGAGAAGGAACCGGGCATTTGTTACCCAGCTTACTAAGCCATGATTGTCATTTTTCACACCATCCGGTTTCCCCACAATCATTATTTACCTTCACCAGTATCAGTTAGTGATGCTGATGTCTAAGGTGAAAACTGCTACCCATTTTTGATGAGTCCCACAGCGCTATTGTGAACCTTCCCTCAGTAAGAGTACTGAAGAACAAAAAAAAACACGCGATAAACAAAAAAAATATTTGTAAAGTATTTCACAAGTCATTTAACACGCGCTATTATGTGCACCGTTGTTTCAAAACAGTAACATTCTAGAGGGTAAGCACTGGCAGTACATTTTTACATCGGTAGGTATTGGAACAGGTGTGACCTGACTGGGTGTATTCATACAAAAGAGCACACGAGACAGTAAATATCCATTGTTTTGTGACATAATAATTGTTTTGTAAATTCCAAGTTTTTAACTAATAAATATAGAAACCTTATTCATAGAACCCAGGTTAACATAACATTGTGGTATCTTTACTCATAGAGACTCGTGGCTAAGAAATAATAACACAATTGGCCAATACATTCTGTACATCCGTTGTGTCTTACACCTATTATTCCCGAAGAATTGTTCAGTTGCCTGTATCTGTATACTATATATAGTACACCCACATGTCCCCAGTTTTGTATAAGTCCCATGCAATAGGGAGCGAGCCTATTGCCATCAAACAGACACAAATTATGTCTCGGAGACGTTGAACCGTCAGTCCCGTTGTTACGTTACATCTATGATGGTGGCCAAAACTCAAACCAGTTTACAAGCTCATTATATTCTGGCCTAGTTTTTGGGGTCAGACACTAAATACGTGGTAATACTTGATGGCACCAGTTCGATCGTGAAAGGCTGTGTTAATGATGACTCGGTAAGGGGACTAATACATATAGAACATTATTTTTATTACATGCGAAACCTGAATATAGTTTGTTCAGAATAAGTAACTGAACCGATTTCAATATTTTTTAAACCATGTTATATTTTGTCTCAAAAATATTTAAAAAAAGTTACAAATTGGACACCGAGCGACATTAAGTACCTATCGCAATAATTTAGGTACCTACTGCCTAATGATTATTATCAATGAGCTTAAGATGAAGCTGAAGGCGCGCACGCGGTCGCGTTGCGTGGTGACCACGTTTTTGTGCGGACAACCAGGTAACAGAACAAGCTTATAACTTTGTGATTTCCATGATACAGTTTTGAAATTTAGTACATAGATTCTTGCCATAATAATACTAGACAGGTGTTTCAGGTTTCACATATACTAAAACTAATGTTGTACATGTAGATAGGAATTAACAACCAACATTGCAGTGCCCATCTCTTGCAGAAAAAATATCGTTATCACTTATTTGCACCTAAATCTTCTTGATAATGAGGTTTAAGTGGAAGATTGGAAGAAAATATAATCTCATATTTACAAAGAAGTCGTACCTACTGACTTATATTATGACCTGCAGAAAAGATAAGGACTATTTCTTTCTCGTTTCAAAATTACCAGTAATTTCTGAGATTTTGTTTGTCTGATTTGCAATACAGAGGACCGGATTATGAATCATGCAGATTCTTGTATTGCCAAAGCTTTTCGATCTTATAAACTAGAATAACTACATTCTATTTTTATGGTAACAAGCAACAACGACCTAAACGGTCACAGCAGTTCTTGAGTAACGAACATCCAAACGTTGACATTGCAAGCTCATCGTAAACTAAAGCAAGCAAGTTGCACGGGAGTAAATAGTGTCTGAACTTGTGGCGGTCGCGCCCTTGTGCCGTGTCTGTCTGGGTGCGGCATGGAAGCAGACTGGGAGGGGGGGTTGAGGGGGGGGTGTCCACGACGTGATTATGTCGTTACGCAAAACTGGCCCTTCCGGTGCAAGTGGGTACGGCCATCCACAAATAAACGACCCACACGAGGCAGAGGCGGTGGTACACTTAAAGATATAAGAGTTGACGATGCTGAGTTGTGACTTTATCCGTGAGTGAAAGTGGTGGTCAAAGAAGGTACAGTCAAACGTTTTTCTAGTTAATAATGCTGTAAGAGCCATCGGTGCTTACATTTCAGTGAAGTCTTTACAGCAAATGTGCTAGCTAATGATGCTAATGAAACAAAAACTCATCCATGTTTCTGTTGCTATGCTTCTTAATTCTATGTTCTATGTTCTTTAAAAGCATGGTGCTACACTTAGAGCTATGTTAATTAAAAATTAAACATGGTACAAATATCGTGGAAGGAAAGAATAAACTAATAAGAATAAACTAACGTTATGACGTAACCGAAAATGCATTTGCACGCAGTCGGATAAAAGGAGTAATAGCGTTAGAGAAACGTTGCTTTTGGTGGATCACAGCCTAAAACGAAACGTGGACAGCTATACAGCTATATAGCTGGCGGTCGATTAGATAACGCAACTTTTAAAATCAGATTATTTCTAAACATGATCGTTGTGAAATGATCTAGTTCTAGATAGCAGATATCTCTCCTATAACTAGCCAAATACAAGTCGATCAATTGCTTGTTGGCAGTAAATCGATTTATTACTCGATAAACAGTTCTGCTCGGTAGGTAAGAAATAATTGCAATGTAATTTAAACATCAGTCTAAAATTGTAATTTGTAATCACGAAACTATTAAAATAACACTTTTTTGGCACTTCAACAACGAACAATGTTTGATTTAGTGCGGAATCACATGAACGATTGACGTAATCGATTTCTATAATCGATTATGACTACACATTATCTAAGGGAAGTCGATTCTGCTGGTACAACTAGAATTATGTAAACAAAGCTGTTGGAACGCTCTTTAGATATACATCGGTATTATCTTCACACAAAACCATTTAATATTTCCGGTAGATTAGATTTATACTTAGAACATGTTGTTTAGGTATATGGAGCAAACATGAAGACGACCTATTAGAGATTCTCTATCTGATGAAATGGAAGGAGGGAAGGGAACGTCTTAGCCCAGCAGTGGGACAATATGGGCTAATCTGATATTCCTAATAATAAAAGGTCTGATGGACACATCTGGCTTATTAAAAAGTAGATGCGATTGCTTCAGAACTAGTTTCCAGTTCATAAGACATGTATGTTCAAGCAAAAAGACGTTAATTCATATGTGTACTTAATTTTCTTACAGTTAACGACTGCGTTTCTGCAATGGAGGATAAATTACTTGTTTTTATGTATTTTAAACAAGACAGGGCAGGGATCTTGACCGTACAGACAGTAATTCTTTAGAGTTGACATCACAATCTACTCAAGGTAAAATTAAATGCAATACAAAAACTTTTACAGATAAGTTATCAAATTCCTAACGAACAACAATCAATTATATTATAATTAAATAATCATCGATGTATGTATGTTCAAAAAATGGTACTTTTCTTTTTTCTATTTTATCACTACGCTGCAGTGGCGAAGGTTCCATAGATCTCGATTCCTACCGGCTTCCCTTTGAAAAATGGCACAGTCAGTATTCTATAGACAAATAATATAATCACGGTAAAGATATGTACTCCGGCGTACCTCTTACAAAAATTGACCCTTCGCTACTGCTATGCTGTCCTATTTGACCCAAAGGTGGACTAGTAGACAATTATTGCATCATTAAGAACTCCGCCTACATGAACAAAAACACACATGGATTTTCACTGATCCGATTTCGATCATCGATTTAATTGTGTTTGATGTGTCTTGTACATGAACTTTAAATAAATAAATAAACAACAGTGCAGGAAATCTACCTGTCCATTTCCATGCAATTTATAACCACCATAATAAGTGCAGTAACAAGTAAAAAATATCACTAACTAAATTGGAGTAAAATTAGCGATGGATTATAATCGGGGTAAAAGCTAACTATAAAATTATTCTAATCATTATTCCTGTTTATTTACCTGTCACGTGTTTAGATATATTTGAGCGTGTGTATGGTTATTATAAAATATTTATATACGAAATAAAATCTATGTAAAATAGTTACGTAAACCTTAATTATATGCATAATCTTTGACATCACAATTTAATTTAATATAGGGTTTGCCCATAATACAAAGAGAGCTGTTGAGGAAAACATTGCAGCAGGAAAAAGTTCTCCAGCTTAGCTACATTGTTACTTCTAAGAATTACGATACCTTGCTTCTAATAATACCTAAAGAAACATCTATGATATAATCTCATTTTTTTTGTGAATGAAGGAATTATTTTAATCTGATACGAAGACATATGTAATTTCCTTTTTTTATGAATGATAATTATGAGTAATACGATACATATTTATTTTAAAGCGATGACGATATTGTGTGTGTCGATAAAATTAAAACCTTTATTGACAAATGATTATTCACAAACATCAGTGTAGCTCTGGCTCTTGTACTAGGAGTTCATGTATCACAAGAGGCAGACCTCTCAATTTACAAAGAATAATTATATAAAGACGCGATAGACAAAAATAAGACAAATTATAGTTATGGCGAGAATTAAGTGTTTGCAAACAAAAAAGAGAGTAAAAAAATAAAAAAAGCAATAATAAGATAGGAAGGAGATACCATTTAATTAATCGAGGGTGTTTCAAATTAATGGTAATTTTTAATTTTTTGCACGGCATTTTTTTTATCTCCCGGCTGGGCAATGGCCTCTCCCTTTCCTTAAAAATAAAAATATTCCTTTAAAAAATGTAAAACATGGCGATAAGACGAGAAATATATCCTCGTTACACAAACAAAATACTGGCTATCGTATGAGTGCCAAGTATTTTACCCTGCGTTGCTACATTAAATATTAATGCCTGCAAGTCTGATAAGAAAGGTGTTTCTTAGTGTTTTTGATTCGCTTGAATTCTTGTAACCAAAGAACATAAAGATAATAGCAATGTAAGTTCAGTCGATAAAGAATTTGGCTTCGAATTTGGCACCTTCAGTAGCATCAGTTTCATATAACGTGCAATGAACAGGACACGCAGGACACGGTATCGACTTATCTTTTTTGGATCAACACAAAATTTACGTTTCAATACAGATGCCATCTTGAATCTCCACCTGACCATATTTTGTTCAGCGTCGGCCAACCTGACTGGGTCTGTTTAAAGACATCTAGAATAACCAAGGCTACAAGTTATTATGTTTCTTGCATTCGTAAATAATAAAAAGAAATCGTTAAACAATTCGTCGTTAAAATATTTTTGATGAGTTATTATTTTTAAATTAGAAACAATCATAAATGTTACATACATTTATGATTGTTTCTAATTTTAATTTGTTGACTTTTCCAATTTATTTTTTAAGTAATAATGAAAGTGTGTGTTGTGTTTTTCTTATTTTTATTTATTTGTTTTAATATTTTTTTTATTTTATGTTCCAAATGCTATTATAATGATCCAACTGTTGATTGAAATAAAGGAATTGAATTGAATTCGTAAATCTTATTCGACGGATAAGTTTTACATTCACTAAACATGTCTCTATTAGCCATTCTCGTAGACTTACAACAAAAAGGTAATAAGGCGGATAACTTAAAAAAAAATAGATCAATATTAATTGTGGGTTTATTTCAATGACTACTATTTAAACATTTATTATTTTGATGAAATTAAATACTTACTAGGTATTTAAAAAGCCTATTCATCAGACATTTAGATAAAAGCGCCACTTACTCGTAAAAACATCGCGGTTTCTTTGTTCGCAGATTTTTGTAAAGTGAGGTCCTGAACTGCTTCATTATCATTTACTTACTCAGCACTATGAATATAAATACAATTTAGTTTTAAATATAATTCCTATTGAAATAAGCGAATATTCACGTGGTTACTTAGGTATTATTAGCAGACTTATGAATAATATTTACAGTAGGTAGTTATAATTATTATATTGTTTAAAAACCTGTTGTCCAAATAGTTATTATTAGAATGCATATCGCTTGTGATACAGGGTTACCCTAGTACAGGCATCGAACTTTGTTATACCTAGATTATTTCTAAGATTTATGATGTATTGTACCAATTTTAACTTTGAATAAAAATTTATTATTATTATTTCCTTTATTCGTTTTTCTAACACATTATTTACATTTTTAAATATTTCTTTAAAAAAAACCATAACAACACATTTAAAAATATAAAAACCTCGTGTGCCAAGTCGAGATATTTTATTTGTTTCTCTTTCTCAGCTTTGACGAGGTTCTCGTCATGCGGGATGGTAACATCGACTATCATCGGTTTATCGCTAATATGTCAGGCTTATTGGCGACAATAGTCCTGTCAGTAATGATAGACCGAGTACAACGTGACCTGGAAGACTCGATGACTAGCTCCTTCAAGGCTAAGCAGAAGCAAAGTGGACTCAAACTATCACCCTGAAATATACCTCGCTCTATTCTTATCGGCTCGCTATTCCTCTGGATTTGCCGACATCCTGATAGCGAAGGACTGTCATCCCCCTTTCCTTTTACAACTGACAACATTTTGCACTTATCAACTCCGAATGACATACAAATATCATCAGAAAATTATTGAGTTGTGTCAGCTAATACGAAAAGTGCGTTTTTGTCAGCTGCATATAACTTGACATCATCCATGTACATGAGGTGTGTAAACGTGTACTGTGTGTTAATATTTGTTAGTGTGTATCCAGCGTCTGTTTTATCTAGAAGGTGTGAGAGTGGATTGAGTGCCATACAAAACCACATTGGACTCAGAGCATCTCCTTGGAAAATTCCACGTTTTATGTGGATTGGTTCAGTAGCTACAGTTGAGGAGGAGGAATTAATTTTAAGAACGGTTTGCCAATTCTGCATGGAAACTTCTAAGAAGTTTTTTAGTGTTGGGTGAATTTTATATAGGCTCAAGACGTTTAATAACCAGCTGTGTGGAACTGAGTCAAAGGCCTTTTGGTAATCAATGAACATTGTGTGGATATCTGTCTTGCTTTTAACAGCGCTGTTTATAGTAACTGCATCGATAGTTATTTGCTCTTTGCATCCCTGGCTATTCTTACGGAATCCTTTTTTTTTGTTCTGGGAAAATGTTATTTTTCTTTAAATTTATTCTGTCCTTTGAACAACCTTGCTTAAACAGGGTGTTAATATTTTGTAAATAGTTTGTAGACATGTAATCGGTCGGTATTTCGATGCATTTATAGTATCGTTAATATCCTTAGGTATCATATAAGTTACCCAGTGTATAATGTATGATGGAAGTAAATGTGTTGAGTGGATGAATGTGTTTAAATGGTTATGTAAGAAAGGATGTATGCTCGAGAATTTCTTTTACCAGTAGTTGTGGATGTTGTCAGTGCCAGGCGATTTCCAATTGTGTGTGCGTTTGATGACGTCTATAAATGTTCTTATTGGTATGAATTCAAATTCCATTTCCGGGATTTCTGGTGTTACTTCGTTGATCTAGTCCGCTTGATGATTATAATTTACTGGGTTTTCCCATATGTTAGCCCAGAATTCCCGTAGTGTTTCGGATGTACGTGTCTCGCTTTGGTTAGTGGTGTCTCTATTATTTGTTGCAAGATTCCTATAAAATATTTTTGCATTATTTATAAATTTTGTGTTTTGCACATTGCGGTTTATGCATTTTAAATATCTTTTGAGTCTACTGGAAGCTGCGTTTAGTTTTTGTTTTAGGGTGTCTATAAAGTGTACTAATTGTGTGTTTGAATCTTCGTATTGTGCATGTATCTGATATTTTTTCTTTATTTCTTCTACTGCTGCTATTATTTTTGGACTTCTGTTACCATTAATAAAGTGTGTTAGCCTACCTATGTTGGATCTTAGACTTTGAATTTTCTTGTCAATCCTGTTTTGCCACTTTGGTTTTCTCTTTATGTATGTACGGCTTTAATTTTGTGTCTGATATTTTAGCTCCGTTGCATGTCGCTGCCGTCCATGCTGCACAATAATTGTGGTCTGCATTTTGATAAAGTCGGTGTCGACATTTACGTTATTTGGGAGAATGACAGAATTTATATAAGTAACTACGGCGGAGAACTTTTTAGATGTCTTTTGCTTTGCGATGTATGGTCTACTAGTGGGGTGTGTATTAGAAAAATGTTGTTGAGCTTGTTGAAATGTGGCTTCGATTTCTAGGTTCTTTTCAGGAGTAGCATCAAAGTTATTTTGCGTAGGTTCGAATAGGCCTATTTCTATGTGATTTAAGAAACTTTCTACTATTTATGAATGTTTGAGAAACTATGTTAGTATCAGAGCTATTATTTAAGAGTATACTATTACTTGTTGTGAGGGTGTAAATATTTGTGTATTGAGTACTTAGTGAGTGAATTTTCTCATCAGTTTGTTGTAAGTCGTTATTTATGTGTTCTATATTTTGTGTGTTGGTATTGATATTCCTTAATTCTGTAGCTACTTGGTTTTTTACTTCTTCTACTCTGTTAGTGAGTATATATTTGTTATTTATGATTGCTCTTACTAGATCTGATAATTTTTGCTCAGTTAAATGTGCTAGTTCTGGATATATATTAATAAATCCCTCATGTAAATGTTGTCTATATGCTGTTTTATTTGTTTCTAGTTGTGTACTAGTATAATATATTCTAATTATTGCTTCATTATATTCATTCGTCCATTTCATACGCTGGCCGGGTTGTGTGTTAATAGGTGTCTTTGATTGTGTGGAGTGTTGCTGTATTTGACTATGGACTATTTGTAATTCAGTTCTGACTTCCTCATAAATCTGATCTATTGTTTCTTGTGGTAATAATTTCTTTTGAACGATGGCTCTTCGTTGGTCACCTATTCTTTGTTTTTTATGAATTGTAACATAATTCATAGTATTATCATATTAAGATACTACTAAAGCGGCCATTTTAGGTCCCCCTGGTCTTAAAGAAACATTAATGTTATCATAAAATTAGATATGATGCTAAAAAATTAACAATTCTCAATTATTTTTTTCTATAGAAACTTTCTGACTAATCTGTTTTGAACGGATATTGTATATTGACGTATTCATTACTTAATTGATAGTACATACATACATAATGATAAAGAACACTGAACGAAATTTAATCTTCCTCGTATTAATGACACAACACTAACTCAGCAGTGGGTATTTCCCATTCTTTTGTTTTCATTAAATAATATTAACAGCTAATCAGCTATTGTTCTTAGATCTTTTGTAGTGCAGCCATAATCTAGAGTAATGCTCCGATCTTGTTAATAAACACAAAATGTTCTTGGCAATATGTCAGTAAAACGCCAAAATATCCATGTAGCAAGAACCGTTATGTAAGCAATGAAGCCGATTCATTTATTCATAGATAATACATAATTTATCTACAATTCTGTTTTCCACTAGGCACTTATGTCCATGTAAACGATTCCATGAAAATTATATTAGCGTACGGTATCTAGGGTAAACCTGCTTACCAAAAGAGATATCAAAGTACTATTACTTTTAAGTACTAAGGACCTACTTAGTTTATGGCTTTCGCGAAATCGATCGATATTCAATTTCATAAAAGTTGGTAGGTACCTGCCTATCAGAAAACCCGAAATAGACAGCAGTTATCTACATAATATATAACTTCTTGTAATAGAAATTGCTTGAAAAAGCTTCCCATCGAGATTATGACTGTTAACAAGACATCATTCTCTTGCCTTTATTCCATTTTATTTGGGATCGGCGCAGCATGTCTTCTTCTTCCGTTAATGAAACTACTATGCCAGTAGAACTAGACACAATTAGCACAGTATGCAGGAAAGTACGAGTAGAATACGGAGTCTCGACGCACAAAATATCGATAAATACTAATACGATGCTACAAAATTGCGATGCACGTTACTGCGAAAGACCGTTTCTGCGAAGCCACTACACTTCGATGCACGTTACCGCGAAAGATTTTCACTGCGATACTACTTGACGCAGTACTACAAAAAACTCTTATTAGCATTTATCGATATTTTATGCGTCGAGATCCCGTATTCTACTCGGAAAGTGCTTATTTCATCTAAAGTCCTGAAAATTTCCGAAGAATATGCTGTCTCGGAGAGCATGGTATTCATAATAGAAGAGTAATAATCAAAGATACATGAATTCAGCTCGGTGGCTAGCCCACTGCTTGAAATTGCAAATTGGAAGCAGTAACAAGTCTATGTCGATATGCTAAACCACATAATATCTACAATAACAGATGTAATACGTACGTACTACATACAGGGTGGAAGGGACATCGATGCTAAAAGATGAAAATTAAAAAAAAAAAAAAGTTAGAAAAAAATGAGCTGTTTACTACAAAAGTGCAATACTTACACGGTCAAAAAACCTATATGTTTTTTTTTATTTTTTTATTCAGTAGTAGGTACACATACATTTACTCATTTAAGTTGGTGCCAACATAACTCGTTAGATATGGAACAGCTGTTCTTATTTCAATTATCGATGAAAATCTTCTTTGTGGAGGGGGGTCCCTTCCACCCTGAAATACACCAACGTTCTGTTTAACAAAACTTTTTAAATTGTGCACAAGTCTTTCTTTAGTCCTCTGATACCACGCCCACTCTTCACTAGGTTCTAGTGTTGGAATTGGAAAGTTCTTAGAAAGCAAATAAACTCCCCAAGAGAGTGCCTATGCAGTATGAGTCCCTTTTTTATTTATTCAGTAGTTAGCATATATTACTGTATGAAAAATGCCACATTGTCAAAAATAACTACGTCGTACATCTATGTATCCATGGTTCTAGGAACCATGGATACAAATAAAATAAATAATCTATGTTCTTAAGTGTAGGTAGGTAAGTAGGTTACCTAGTACCTACGTTACTTTACTAGTTAATCAGTGGTCATGGTATTAGTATGACCATCACGATCGGCTTCAGTACTAACGAAGAATAGTTATTGTTTATGTTCGCAGTAAATTGCGTTCTTTTCTCTATGATTGATATCGCGCCATCTTGTTTACGGTGATGACTCGACTCGTAGCAGATGGAGCGTCTTATTTACTACATTTCCATGTTTTGTTAGTGAAGAAATCCATATGGACTGTTCATTGTTTTCTAGATTTAATCATTAACAAAGTTTCTTAAATATTTTTTGTTAAAATCAGTACTGAAACCATTGTTTATGATCATTTGTTTACACTATTGACTGAAATAAGCCAGTCCATTCTGTCTAAGGAGGTTAGTGTAATGTACTAACAAACAACATCTCGTAAATACGTTATTGGTTGTTAGGTACTACTGACCCGGTTATCGAGAAGCTTGTATGGAACACCAATATTTACCAAAAGTCATTATAAGGGGTGATTGACTTGCCCTCAATATGTGCCAATGGTGTTCAAAGCTTAATAATTAAGTACCAGTAATAGGCTTGCCCCTATTCCATGGGACTCAAACAAAATTCAGTGACGAAATGTGTGTGTAGGTACTATAAGTAATTAAGTACCTACACACCTGTGATTGACAATGACTAATTAAGCATTTAGGCAAGATGTTTTCAATATGAGGGACAAATATATTATGTAGATCTAGTTCTCGTGTAAAAAAGATGTAGCGGCACCACAAAGAGTAGGTACTACTGCAACATAGAAAAAAAAGTACGGAAGATCCTCCCTTTTCTATTGGGGATAAAGAACTTTACACCCTGTTCTTCATACCACCAAAAAGTGATGGAGTATAACTGTAATCTTGAATAAAACACGTTTGACAAGAAAGAAATTGTTTTTTTACCCGACTGATCCAGAAGGGGTAATGTGTTTCCCTCACATGTATGTATGTATGTATGTGGGTATGTAAGTATGTCCATTCTATTGTGACCTTGTAACTCTTCAACGGATGAACCGATTTGGATAAGTTTTTTCGTCTTGGTGATATAAAGATAAAAATACAAAGAAAAATGATAGATAATGAGGGTGGGCGCCATACAAATGAAATACATTATTTTTCCAGACTCGTGTATAAAAATGAAGGGTTTTAAAAAGTGATAACAAAAATATATCTACTTATAAATATAATGACAAATTGTATTTAGGGAAAAAAAGTATATTAAAAAATAATCGTCTGCGAAATCTTTTACAATAAGTAAAAAGCCAAAAAAAAGCGACTTCAAAAACACAAAGAAGTCGGTTTTATTTTTTGCAAAATGTTTTTTTATTTTTCCATTTTTAGTTGTAATGTCTTAAACATATATTTGCGCACTACTCAAATGAGACACCGAGGTTGCGGAGTAAACGAAAATAGCATCGATGTTTACTACTTATTTAAAATAAAAATAAATGGGACCTTCTGGAAAGTATAGCCTTTGAAACAAAAACAAGAATTTTCCAAATCGGTTCAGGTGTCTTCGACTAATCGGTGAGCATAAATACAAAAACAGGTTCAAACGAATTGAGAATCTCTCCTCTCTGAAGGTTAAAAAGTTATTAAAAAAACTAAAAAAACCGACTGAAAGAAGCTAGTTTAATAGTTTATGTATTTTTTTTTTATATTAACTAATCATGTGTGCGTCTTCTTTTATGATGATAGTTTTCTGTCAAGTTTCTTTGTTTTTAAGGTTTCTATGCAAAGGTAACCTAGGCATGCATCCTTCTTACATAGAAATTTGTAACATCTGCAAGCTGTAAAACATTATTATGCCGTGGCTGATCGAGTTAGGGAGGACGAATCTATAAAGACGGAATAGACCTATCAAAATCTTACGTCGACCTGACCCTCCGGTATTAGAGGCCTAGGAATCACAAAAAGAGGGCTTGTAGGTACCTACCAACTTATGTAAATTATTATTCGCCCTGCACGATTTTAAACGACAAGTCCAAAAACGTATAGTACGTACTTAAAAGAAGCCTAATTTAAATAAGTTACCAACACGTGTTGTCTATTGATTAACACGATTCACTCTGATCTATTTTCACGTTGACGTGAACGTGAATAAAGACATTGATTGGGTAATAAGTTTTTTCACGGCGTAGTTTTCGACGGCCGCCCATCTTGAGGCCAGTGACTCGCCATTTGATTAACAAATGAACACGAAGTGAATTCATTAGGTATATTACTTACTTGTGCTGACAAACTAGAGGCATTATGCAGTTTACAATGCCATTATGCTATTGCTTATGCCAATGTTTTAAGCCTGCAACTTGAAACACATACCATCTTCTTGCCTTCCTATATTTATTCGATAAAAAGTTTGAGGTTCTCAAGTCGAAGTGTGTAGTAATAAGATTTTGACGATTCCATTTTTATTTATACCTACGTCAAAGTTGATCTTATTTACAAAGGAAAACAGAATCCACTCCTGGTAGGTAAATAAAATGGTTTTTTGATCGATGTTTCAGCTACTTATACATTTTTGGCAAGGAAAACTCAATTTCAAATATATCAAAAACTGCAAAAAGAATACTTAAACTCTTATTATCAAAATAAAACTGCAAAAGCCAACGTCACGCGGTGTTCCCAGGCGGTCACCCATCCAAGTACTGACCGCGCCCGATGTTGCTTAACTTCGGTGATCGGACGAGAACCGGTGTATTCAACGTAGTATGGACGTTGGCGAAATAGTGGTTAAAATTATCAAACTGCTTCCATGAATATGGAGTAATAATTGTAAAAATTAATAATAAAAGTAAATAACCGTAGTTGTCTCCTGATTACGATTCCTTCGGCAAGGTGTTGACAAGATAACCATTTTATAATTATGACACTGGCTATTGGGCAGTAATTGATTTCTTTGGGCCAACAAAGTAGAGAAGAATATGAGTCAGTAGCAGTAAAAAATATTATTCTGCTGCCACGAGATAGAAAAGAGGCACTTAGTTGTTCAGTCGAATGAAGTAGGTATCTTATTATAATAAACGTGTTCGAACAAAATGTGTTCATTTGTTTTTAATTATCTTCAATAATAATTTCTCATGGGTTGAGTGTTGACTGCTAAGTAGGTACCTATTAATAACTACCAACCTACTGTAAAACAACTTTGTTTTATTTTATGATGGTTGTGCGTTGAATGTTAGAAATAAATTAGGTATACACTCCTGTTAATTAGTACTTAAGTATTATTATTAACAACAATCCGACATGGCTTTCGGAAAAGGGATTCCTGAATTGAATTTCTCGCACTCTTTAGTTGAAGTAATATAATATTACCATTCGCAGGTTCAAATTTAACTTTAATTGCCATTTCTTTTTTGTTGTAAATAGGAGTACCTACCAGTGCTATTTCTAAGTAAAAAAAGGTCATAAGTACTCTGTTTTGATATTTGAACGATCATTGTGCGCCATCTGTTGCGACTTTGTAAAATAGCACAGATAAGAAGACGTAGTAGTTGCAAGAAAACCTAAGACATAAACGTCTAGGTAAAATACTCTGCAATATATTATATCTGCGACTACAGTAAAAGGTTAAATTTCTTACAGATTTATCTATGAGCATTTTAGAAACAGTTTTTAATTATTTGTTTTACTACTAACGTCATCTATCCTCGGAACTCTAAACTAACTGTGAATCAACAAACTTCACTAGTTTAGTCTATAGCTGTTGTGATCATCTGTGTTTAACATTATTCTTGGGTTGCCATAGCAGTAAGATATGCCATTATCTGCGAAAGTAAGCAAAACCTACCCTACCCTAGACATAATGTAGGAAAGGGAGTGAATGTTATCGACATGGGAGAATGGAAGGGAAGTTTAGGCATTTCGTACTGAATTGCAAATCAAAATTGTGTTTCTCAACAACAGCATAGATACACACATAAATGACTTATCATTATCACTTATAACGAGATATTTACTATATTTACTTATATGTTATGAGTTTGCGAAATTGCAAGCGTCATGATCACGGATAAACTAAAAGAACTCGGATTAAATAAATGACTTGCTAGTAAAAAGTTACTAAAACATTAAAAAAAATTAATGATTCGTATTTTCTTCTTTGGTGGAACATTAAGCTTTGTATCTGGTATCACTGAATACTGATCGATATAGACAATGGCATAGAGAGAGGAAAATGGGCTATGATGGGCGATCATAATTTGCCGGCAATGGCGACTGGTGACAAATAATAAAATATTATTATTGCTAAAACTTATTGAATGTGTTGTCTTATAATCATCCAAAGTGTGTAAGATTTTGGTATCATCAACTGGAAATGACTGTTTGGATTTTTGTGCGTATTCAGTAAAATGTTGGCGCATCGATTGTGATGTGTTTACACAATGGTCCATTGTTCAGTTTACAACTAGCTGTTGATGAAAATGAACGTACTTAGTAGAATTTAGATGGTAGTCTTTATATCAAATAATTAAGAATGTCGTGGTCAAACGAAGAAACATTCAAATTCATAGACTTATATAAAAGAGAAACATTAATATGGAACCCAAAACATGAACACTACAAAGATAGAACTAAGGTAAGGAAATAATTAAAAAGTACTGGCGGCAAACCCGCATAATGTTTAAATGCTTTAAAATCTGAAAACAATTGTGCGGGTTACTTGTCTGACTAGTTTTTGTTATGAATAAACTCTTTCTAGGGCAAGTTTCATCTACATAAATAAATAAAAACCAAAACTGATCTCACTGGCGCGAAAATTGACATTTCACTAAACTGGATAAGTTTTTAGATGACTCAAAAATAAATAAAGGTTTAAAAAAAAATTGCAGCCTGTTTTCACACTGCACAGAAAAGCCTGTTTTTGGATCTTTCAATCTTCTCTATCATAAGCTAGTGGGAAGGCTTGTAGGCAGTTCTAAGTAAGATAAAACTTTTCCACAGGTGCAAGAAGCATGGAACCGCTTGGAATATGGCATGCAGATACCAGTTGCAGAACTGAAGAAAAAGAAAGAAACATTAATGACTGCTTTCCGATTACATTACAAGAAAATACTGCAATCTATACGAGCCAATGAGGATGAAGTCTACAAACCAATATGGATATTCTATGAGCCACTAGAGTCATTTTTAAAAGATGTTTATGAACCACCTGGTTCTGATGTTTACGTAAGTAAACAAATATAATTTTCCATTTCAATTTTATACAGTTCCCTGCTGTATCTAAAACATGAACAAAACTGACAAAATAAAACAACATTGGAAAAATGCTGAATGGAAATTTTCTTTTTAGAAAAATCCAAAACGGTTCACACTTTAATCACCTTCTAAAGCCTGAATGTTTAAAATAAACTCTAATAATTAATCCTTCTAATTAATAAAATGTATAATATGTATGTTTTCAGGCATCAACATCCTACAGGCCAGAATTAGAACTCCCTGACGATCTTGATGAACAAGAAGATGAAGACAACCTAGACTCCAGCTCAGAAAAGAAGACAGACATAAAGCCTAAACTCCGCCTAGTCAAGCGGCATTCATCCAGCCATCCGCTAGACTTACAAGAAGTCAGTAAAGAAATGAGTAACGCTTTTAACACATTAAACCAGGCGTTAAAAAATTCTAAAAGGCAGCGAGAACAGATTTTGAAGGAAGAGGATGATTGTGATTTGTATGGGAGGCTCTTGGCTAAAAGGCTAAGGCAGTTCTCAGAGACTGAGCGGCAAGAGATCATGTATGAGCTAGATGGATTGCTGCTAAGCCGATGCACGGGAGGGAACAGTGAAATTGTTAACAACAGTGATTTAAGTGACAGTTAGTAAATGGGACTCAGCTGAAAGGTATTTATCTGCTGTGTCAGTTGCCTATTGACTTAGCATAATCAGCCTATAATATTCCCACTGCTGGGACACAAGCCTCCTCTCCATGAGAGGGTATGGACTATAATCCACCACGCGGACCCTGTGCGGGTTAGGTAATTGACCTAATTTAGATTTACTTGAAGGCTCAGTCATTTAGTGATAAGTGTGCAATTTAAAACTAAGAAGATCATTATAACTGTTTAATGATAGGGATATTTTGTGTGGATCCCATATTAAGATTTTAATGTTGGTACCTAGTACCTGAGTGTGTGCTCGATCATGTAAATACTTACGGAAAGACAAGTCTTTCGTCCTTTTAATATTGAGGCTTTTTCTTCATAAAAATTTAATTTTTGAAACTGTTCTTGCAATAGTAAATTCGCCAAAATTACTTATTACTAAAGATCGTTTTTTCGTCGAAAGTAAAGTAGCAGTATATCATTGTTTTTTGTTTGCTCCAGTTTTATAAAGCTATGAGTGTTAGTGACTTTTAAAATTCTGAGTGTTATGTGTTGAAACTAGATAGAGCTAAAAGTACTGAATTGATCTGTGTTATTAATTTCTTCGACGTTCTATTTTTTTGTTACAACAAAAAATACATAATGCCAAATATTTTTTAATTATAAGTGTACATACATTTTGTCTAAATAGAAATAAAAAAGGTAAAGAAAAAAAAATGTTTTCGATCTTTTAGCTGGAACGTGAAGTCTGTGATTGAATGTGATATCCATGTTTAGAAGATAGAACTGTCAGGATTATGATAAATAAAAACTTCCAAAAATGAGAAAATACATTTATAATCTTAATATCACTAAACATAACAATACGCGATACATCTGTGCATCATTCAGGAGACAAAATTAATTAATTTCACAAAAATTAAACTTAATACTGTACTATGAAAGTGAGGTCGAAGCAAATAATAATTTTACAATTCATTTTATGGCCAATACATAATGATAGTGAGAGAAAAGATACTATTATTAACAATATTTTTTAATCAAATAAATTCTTAAAACTATTACTAAGGAATCATCAAATAAGTTAAAAATGCTGTTCTGTTATCATTCAAACTAGAATAGCTTGCCAACATAATAAAAAACATAACTTGATGAACCATAGTGGTGATAAATGTTTTGTCTGTATTTTTTAAATGTTTCCATAAAGGGTAAGTTATAGTCTAGCGCATAGATCGATTTTTAAACCCTTTTCTGCTTTTTTTATGTAGCATACGGTAGCCTAAATAGAAGCCGCCCGCAGCGTAGTGAAAATATCTATACTGAATTATCTAACAATTTTAAGTGCCAAAATATTGGTTTCAGCACTAAATAGACACCTATTAGGCCTCGTTCCCGTGACAACAATTTAACGGGCGATATAATTATGTGCTTTTTGAAGCGTACGTCATGGAGCGCTTGTTTTTGTATGGCCATAGTTTTGCGCTTTGGAAATGCGTGTCAGCTTGCGTTGTCATGGGAACCAGGAGTTAAAGTCCCTTACATCAATTCAAAACACGAAAACCCAGCTAGCAAGCTAGACCACCGCCCTCGTTACGCTCAAGCTCTCGCCGCACATACTCGGCCTGCTTCTCACTCAAGCCTAGAGTCTGAACTTCTTGCTCAAACTGTGTTCTTCCCCCCACTCCGACGAGGTAGCCGTTCAGCCTAGCTGCTAAGTGCGACGACTGCAATTTTGAGGAGTCCAGGCCAAGGCTACGGCAGAGATCTTTGTGGCCTTGCAGTCTGTATTTCTGGTGGTAGCTGCAGATAGAAAAAAGGATCGGTTAATTCAACAGTAAAATATCATCATACTACGTTACATGGGGTCGCTGCAATGTTTTCTGCTTCCATTCTACCCTGTCAACCGTCACGCTATCATTCACTACCTTTTCTTTCATATCATTCCTCATTTCCTAGCCTTCCTTGAATCTTTGGCCGCAACACTAAAATATCGAAATGTATAATTGGGAGGATTCAAGATTGAAAAGTAATAACAGGAGGGATCATAAAGTAGTGAGAACGACATACTCCTTGGTAAGAAAAAAAAATAAATACTGGCAGGCATAGCTCAGATACATATTTGTAATATTAATAAAGAAAAAAATCTTCGATTCTCTTTTGTCTTTTTCTGAATGTAGTCATTTGTTTGCTTCGTGTCGGAACGTGTTCTCGAAAATGGAGAAAAACTAAATGCGAGCCGTTAATAAATACCTCTGTTTAAAAAAGTTAACGACGCAAGAGATTCATTGCGATTTGGAGGCAACATTAGGAGAGTCTGCTCCGCCGTATTCCACTGTCGCAAGGTGGGCTTCTCAATTTCGAGTAGGGAGAACGAGCACGGAAGACGAACATCGTTGCGGCCGTCCATCGACGTCAGTCACCCAAGAAAATGTTGCGAAAGTCGAGAAAATTGTATTGAGCGATCAAAGAGTTACTATCCAATACTTAATTCAAGAAACGGGCATTTCATATGGAAGTATTCAATCCATATTGAAATAATCTTTGAATATGAGAAAAGTCTCCGCAAGATACCCATCTTGCAGAGAAGTCTCCGCAAGATGGGTGCCGAGAATGTTAACCGACAGTCAGAAACAAAATCGACTTGACATTTCGAAGATATTGTTGGACAAGTTTCAAGAAGATTCTGAAAACTTTTTGTCTCGTTTCGTAACAATGGACGAAACATGGGTCCATCATTTTGATCCCGAGACAAAACAGCAATCTTCGCAATGGAAACGGCCATCATCACCGACCCCGAAGAAGTTTCGTGTCGTGGCATCGGCTGGCAAAGTTATGGCCTCAATATTTTGGGACTCAGAAGGGATATTGTTGGTTGATTACCAGGAGCGTGGAACCACTATTACAGGCCAATATTATGCAGCTTTAATTCCCAAGTTGAGGAATGCCATCAGAGAAAAGGAGAGGGAAACTTCGAAGGGGTGTGCTGTTTCATCACGACAACGCACCCGCGCACAGGTCGGCAGTTGCGATGGCTGCTATTCCGCAAGCTGGCTTCGAATTGGTTGACCCCCCCCCCTTATTCACCAGATCTGGCGGCTAGCGATTTTTATCTGTTCCCCAAATTGAAAAAATACTTAAGAAGAAACACGTACGAAGATGATAACGAGGTGATGGATGCCGTGGAGAGCTTTTTGCAAGACCAAGACAAAACTTTTTTTGTGAAAGGGATTGAAGCCTTGGAAAAACGCTGGACTCGATGTGTAGAGAGACTCGGAAACTATGTAGAAAAATAAATTATTAAGTTATCAATAGTCATTATATTCTATCTCATTCTCACTACTTTTTGATACCTCCTCGTAACTAGGTACCTATTGTAAACTGGAAAACGCAAAATCTATCTTACTCCATACCTATCTTACTCTAAAATAGCAAATAATCAATGAAATATCTAGATAATTATAGACTAACAAAGACGACCCTTCTCAAGTATAAATTAGTAATAATAATTATCAATCAATATAAATCAGTAGATATCACGTGTCATATACATATATTAACGATCTTTTGATCACTCACTTGAACAGTATGAAAATCAATTGTCGATGTCGTGATTTGACCGGTACATCGGACTTGGAACATAGGCTTGATTGATATGATCTCAAGTTCAAACACTTAACTTATATTTAAAGGGAACCACATTTGAATGAAGTATTATTTGAAATATGGTCTATTGAATAATTATTTGATCATGACACGCAGATAGAAAAAAACTGGTGTTTACATTAGGCTGAAAACATGTTCCTACTTTTTTAAGTTCAAAAACTGTATTAAACGAAAGCCCTACAAAACGCTCACTCAATACCACTTTCTATGTCTGTTTTCAATATCTCTACGTGACACCTAAGACAAAATATTGTGTAATAAGAGCGCACTGTTGAATTTTCATCCCAAGGCACTGAGCTAGGCGCTGAGTACTTTAGCTTTGGGCTTGCGCAGTATCATTTTATCTAAGAATAAGTGACCCATCAAACAGAAATAGAGAGATTTAAAAAATCACAAAGCCGCAGACGTCCATCAAGCATTTTGTACATGCAAACTAAGTGAGACAGAATGCACTGAATAGTACAGGCACATAATAAATAGTACCTACAAGTAGTACAGGTTTCATGGTGGTATTTAAAGCAAAGTAATAACATTTAAAACTAGTATTGAAAGAAAAAAACACGAAAAAGTTGGAACTTTGACCTTCTTTATCTACACAACTATTTTTTTTTTTTATAAAATGCTTTGCCCTACACTAGGAATTCAAAAACAGCCAGACCCGGAACAACTACCTGTAGATCATACAAATATTTGTTCAGTGTGGGGATCCAATCCGCGACACGCAGCGCAGCAGCCGATCGCTCAGACACTGCGCCAACCGTGCCGTCGAAACTAGAAGGTTCTCAGGTATGGTCCGGTCAAGAACATAAATTGATCACAATGACGGGAAGAACAAGGTGCCACTCGACTTGGTTAAGAGTATTTTTACACTCATTATACCTACCTTTCCCAATCAGCTAACAAATTACTCTGACCTCCAAGTCTGTCTATTTTTAGAATAGTCAATATCAATATTATCGATCTTGATTGCTTCTATTGAGAGGAAAAACGATGTGCGGAATTGAAATTAGTAATGATGCACACATGGAGCCTGGACTTTAACGAGGGGTAGACCATGGCCTGATTATTGCAATAATCGACAGTTATTTATGTATTCAACATTGCTAGACGTATGTTAAATATTCTAAGGTTGTTGCTAGACGCATTAGCAAGGTTACTTTTTATTATGTAGTTACTATCTGGCGTTGTCGTGGATTACTAATAACATTTGTATGAATGGCAACTTTGTGGGTAGAGTTTACTAATTTGCCATTCAATGTATTTACTAAAGTAAATAGATTTTTATTGCCAATTGCCATTGTATGAATATTTTTATGTTTTCTGGCAACTTTGTGGGTAGAGTTTACTAATTTGCCATTCAATGTATTTACTAAAGTAAATAGATTTTTATTGCCAATTGCCATTGTATGAATATTTTTATGTTTTCTAGGAAATCTTCAATGGGATGTAAAAATACACGTGAGACATGAAGTCATATAGCATTAAGTACATGGAAAACAAACGCAGCGTTTTGTCTTGAAACCACTGTCATTTTTTGTAGTTCTTTGGAAAGATCAAGGATAGTAATTTGCCGTCATTTATTTAAAGTAGGTACGGATCGTAACTTTTCTGCCTGTAACGTGTAGCCAGAGACAGAAAAAGTTCCCCGTAGAGAAGTTTTAATCGGGCATTTTTTTAGGGTTACCTATTTGAAAAACCCCACAGTAAAGGTTAACCCGTATTGTAAGGTTAATCAGCCTATAATAACCGGTTCTTTGACGGTTTTAGCCCGCGCTCGGTTTTTACTTTCTTGCATTCTAGTTTTTCAGCAAATATTGAAATGGTTTACCCAAATAGGGGTATTATATGGGTCACTTAACTCGTATAATGGTAAGCAAATATATGGGTTAAAGATCTAACCGGTTCATGAAACATATAGTACTTACTCCTCAGCGGGGTAGAAGGTCCCGGCAGGCGCGATCTCGGTGCGCAGCTGATCGTTGCAGCGCACCTGCATCTGCTTGTAGGATGCCTCAGCTTTCAAACGCTGTTCCTCGTCGTGGTATAAGATCAGGGACTGGTACTGCATAAGAAAAGACCATTTTAATTCTAGAATTCAGCCATCTTTGGCTCTTTAAAATGGTTGTAGTACGTAGAGTAGTGTGATTTTGACATGTACCAAAATATTCTCAGCATTTAATGACCTGAAACTGTTTCACATAATTAAATGCGTTGTTAAAATTACGTATACATATAACAGTATTCTAGACTTTAACGACCTTTCATAGTAATTGGGGACTAACAACATAAGCGATTTAGCACCTGTTCGCAATGCCGGTCTTTATTAAAAGATTAGAAAAATATTCACTAGGTCTAAGAAAACGTTATTTCGCCTGAAATCCTTTCCCTCCATTATACAACTAGAAAAGTATTAAAACGTCATAAATCAGTTGACACATAATTTGCCTCATCTTAACGATTATGGTTTGGGTAGACCACAGATATAAATCTATATCTGTGGGGTAGACAGTTTGTTCGCACGTGTAGCGTGTTCGCAATAATATGGTACACCTACACCATTGGCTCATGTGGTTGTTTACTTCAACAAAATACTATATCTGATAACTCTATGTCACTCTCATGCAACTTTCTTTGTTTAGGAATAAGATTATCTAATCACGCGACTAACAAAAATAGATAGGATGTTTGTTTTCTCTCTGACTTGGTGAATAACCCCTACCATTTTCAAATTCAATTAGATATATGTAAGATCTCGCCAATCCTAAATAAAGACAGGTGGATTTAGATCAAACGAACATGACATAGAACTAGATGATAGAGCAATATTTTCTTGAATTTCATGACATTGTATTGATCAACGAAATAATGCTCTTAAGGGCGCAATCATATTTACACGCATACTTAGATCAGCATTTTCGAGTATCTCCAATACATTCGGTCACATAAAGGCGTCATTTGGTGGAGCGAAAATTCCGGTCGCAAGTTATCCGCATTCATTCGCTTCGGAAGTCATTGATGTGCGATTGGACCTCTCACTTTAGTGACATGCAATTCTTAGCCTAAAGACTGACAGAAAGGCAAAAAAAAGATGCAAATAAATGTTGTGCTTTATTACCTGTCTCTTTAGCTTGGTGGTTAGTCCATATTCGTGGTTCGCCCAGAACATGCCCAGGAGATCTTCATAGGTTACTGTTTTTGGGTCAAAGTCCAGTTCGATAACCTCGGTGTGGTCGCCGCTGAAAATAAAAAAGAACATCGTCATTATTTTAAATTTATTTTTGAAGAGTTTATTCATTTATTTTTATTGCTAGTAGGTAACTAGATATTTTTCTACATTCCGGTATTGATAGACCACGTAATATTTATCGTGGGGAAGTATACTTTTACATGTTTTTAGGAAGTAATAGCGAAATACATGTAGAAAAAGAAGGCAGGAAGAAGACAAAGCCATGCCCCATAGTTTAAAAGAGGGGTCTCGAATGAGACATACTACGAGAACAAAGATGAATAGATGGCGCCATCAGCACAAGCAGTACTTGTAGCGAAACTTTGTAGTTTCCTCTCTGATTGGATGAGCTTGATGCAATGGATTAGAAGCTGAATAGCTGTACGGGCTATACCCTAAATATAGCCCGTACAGCAGAAATCTATTGAGTGAAGGCATTTCAATTTTCTCAGACACTTGTAAAAAAATCTCGTTTTGTTTGATTTCCGCATAATTTCCCAAAAACTTAACGCACGTGCACGTTATATTATTAAAACGTCTCTAGTGTGTGAGCACGCGACGCACGCGAGGCGCCTTGGCCTTGCGCACGCGTCGCCCCGCTAACCTTGGCTCTCGGTATCATAAAATTAGGCGCAACTATTATGGGACACAGTTTCAAAATGAAGGTTCAATGACAAGACTGATTATTGTTATTTAGTTTTTTTTTTTTAATCTCGTGACGTATTCCCTTGGCATTTAATTTTATCATTGACCCTATCTTACGTTTATTAAATGATAACGGAAGGAAGATAGGATCACGGGCAATGGGGATAAACGAACAGGCAAAGTAAAGCGCAGGATGAATTCTGCTGCCATGATGCCAAGGATGGTTAGACAGCCATCGCGAAGTTCAGGAAAAGATGACAGTCGTGCATTCTTTACTTTCCGAGTTGATTTGATCTATAGCGGCCCGATATTTTAGGGTTGAAAAACTGAGCGTGCTGTCGAGCGCATCGTCGATGCTAAGTGGCAGCACTCCAGCTCTGGTTCTAATTCTTGCAAATGAGGGTTCTGAGCGACAGAAAAGTGCGATTCCGTGCTGATAGATGAAGTTCAAACCTTAACCTTAGTTACCTATAAAAAAAAAATCTCAATCATGCAAGGCTAGCGTGTGAAATACCTGTTTAACGATCCCAATAATTTATAAATTTCTAATAGCTTATAAATTTAATTTTATTGCTACGTTTAGGCACACGAGCATAGTTGTAAAATGTATAATAAGTAATAAGAATTGCTGTTTTTATACTTTCATTATCATACATTTTAGACAAGTGTTTTTGACGGTCTAATGATGGAATGTTAGCTATTAGGTAATGTACGTTACGTCTTCAATGCGACGCATTTTCTTACAAAACTTTTTTCAGGAACCACTTTTTTACATAGATGTACCACTATCTACTACATTATCACATTCACAGTCTATTCGCAAAAAGTTTAGAGTTGGCAGATAAAAATAGATATGACACTGTTTGCGATTCTTATTTTGCAAACTTTGCGACTCCTATGAGAATACGATTTATTCAAATCAATTCTTGACATCATTGGCCAACACCCCGTAAAATTAATAAAAAATAAAAACGTGTGCTCACGCTGTAGAAAACAAAATTACATGTTATTTGTATGGCTTACCTAACCGTGCAAGTCATTCTTAGTGAGTTTATTGATTTATCTATCGCGTTTGCCTTTGTCAAGGTTATTTCGAATTTCGCGACTCATCCACGTTTTAAAGATAAAGCGATTTATTTCTAATTGTTGATGTAGATAACGCAGATATGGCGTGTGAAGTTTACCTTTTCTTTTTTATTGGTAAGCCTGTCTTAGCCGTTCTTATTACCCTGGTAAGTATTTGAACATCAGCTGCCTAGCCTTTTCCCAAAGTATGTTGGGCTCGGCTTCCACTCTAGCCGGACCAAGCTGTAATACCAGCGTGCAATACCACCAGCGACTATTTTTCCGCAACCTAGCACTGGGTTATATTACTGGGTAACATGGTAAGACCTTGGCAAGACGTCTGACTACTTGTAACGTCTGGTAACATCTACTGCTATTTTATTTATTTAACAGCTCGGCACTAAACTAATTTATCCACACACAAAATCAACAAGTTCGACTTTCTTCGTGACCTTTGACTTACTAACGTTGGTATCGATCGCTTGCGTCCTTCAAACATAAAGTCAGACAAATGTTATTTCTATACAGTTTCTAGGTACAGCTACGTATTGTAACATGTTATTTGATTTAGGTCGTAGGATATAAAATCAACGAATACTAAAGATCAAAGAAAATATTGATGGACTGTACTTAGGTAGAAAGGGTTTAAGTAAGTAGGTTACCTACCTGCTTGATGATGGCTGAACTTCTCTAAAGTATGGAAAGAAGGCAGGTGTATTGTGATTAGTGATCGATACTGACATTTCTAGAGTTAGAGACGCAGATGAAGCAGAAACAAGATATAAGTTTTTCTCAAAAGTCAACAAAGAAAATAAGATCACTGAACTGAACGGATGACGATGACACATGCAGTGAACTACGTAGGTAATTATCTACATACGCCGTATGCATGAATTGTGCATTATCACGATAATAGTAAAAGTGAATAGTACCCACACGTGTTTAGATAACACAGTTATTTTAGATGTAGACGCACTATGGCTTTGTCTATTTATGAGTGAGAGTAAGAATGTTACGACATTAACAATAAAGAAAGTGTATGTATCTTTATATTTTTCTTTATGTTTATAGAGGGTTTGATCCTGTATGACCATGCCACCCTCATGGGGCATTCTATGTCTATCTACGCTTAATAATGTTTACAATTTTGTATAGTTTTTGGCTGTCCTGGACAAAGGGGCAGCCAAAATACTATTATACAACATTATTTTTAGTATATGCGAAACCTGAATATAGTTTGCTCAGAATAAGTAACTGAATCGATTCCAATAGTTTTTAAACCATGTTATATTTTGTCCCAAAAATATTTAAAAAAAGTTACAAGTTGGACACCGAGCGACATTAAGTACCTATAGCAATAATTTAGGTACCTACTGCCAAATTATGTTTATCAATGAGCTCCAGACGACGCTGGAGGCCCGCACGCGGGCGCGTTGCGTTGTGACCACGCTTTTGTGCGGAAAGCCAGGTAACAGAATAAGCTTATAACATTGTGATTTTTCATGATACAGTTTTGAAATTTTGTACATAGATTCTTTACATAAAAATACTCGACACGTGTTTCAGGTTTCACATATACTAAAATTAATGTTGTATGTATATGCCAACATCAATAGACTTAAGACAGTTTTCTATGAAAAAGTTACTCCTCTCAGTCTCGTTCCGGACACATTCCGCTAAAATATGAGTGATATCCTCTACCTTATCACACTGAGAACAATTGGGCGAATCGCTCATTAAAAAGGCAAATCTATTCAACGGGACATGTCCCGAACGCAGTCTGAAAGCAGTAACAATGTCTCCTCGTTGCATATCTGTACCCACAAACCAAGAAAGGCGGGAAAGGCTGTGTTGAATAGTTTTATACCAAGTAGGTACCTATCATCTTTGTAAACGTATGCGGAGGATATGGGTATTTTCTGGGGCGGATATGTCTGTATTCACACTGCATCGCCTGTAGTAGGAATGGTAAGATTAGCTACTAAGTAGTAGGCTTTGAAAATAAAGGTTAATTTATTACTAATAAGAGTTTCAACACTTCTCTGAAGTCGATCACATACGTGACAGCCGGAAATTAATGTTAAGTTACTTTTATACTTTGAGCTGAAGAATATCTCGGAGTATAATGAACAGTTTTTATGTCTATTGTTTAGGTAGATAACACCTAGTAGCCTTGAGTTTTTGATAAATTACAGCTGATAATATTTTTTGCCAAGGCGTTTGCGCGTTTCTAATAATGCAAGTTTTAATAGATTACTTGAATGAATCATCATCATCATCATTTCAGCCGAAAGACGTCCACTGCTGGACATAGGCCTCCCCCAAGTGTCGCCACATTGACCGGTCCCGTGCGACTCGCATCCAGCGGATCCCTGCAACCTTCACCAGGTTATCGGACCACCTAGTGGGAGGCCTTCCAACGCAGCGTCTTCCGGTTCGCGGTCGCCACTCCAGAACTTTTCGGCCCCATCGGCCATCCGTTCTGCGAGCAATGTGCCCTGCCCACTGCCACTTCAGTTTGGCTATTCTTCGGGCTACGTCGGTTACCTTGGTTCTCTTGCGGATGTCCTCATTTCTGATTCGATCACGCAAGGAAACTCCGAGCATAGCCCTCTCCATTGCCCTTTGGGTGACTTTAAGCCTTCTGATAAGGACCATTGTGAGCGACCATGTTTCGGTCCCGTAAGTAATCACTGGCAACACACACTGGTCATAGACTTTCGTCTTGAGACACTGCGGTAAGTTGGACGAGAAGATACCACGCAACTTCCCGAACGCTGCCCAGCCGAGTCGGATTCGACGATTGACCTCTTTCTCGAAGTTAGACCTACCTAACTGGATCGTTTGTCCAAGGTAGACATAATCGTCTACAACTTCGGGTGTAGAGTCTCCGATCTTGATAGGAGTGGGTGTTACATGGGTATTCAACATGATTTTGGTTTTGTCCATGTTCATTTTAAGACCCACTTTTTCGGAAGCTCTACTAAGGTCATCGAGCATTGTACTGAGGTCCTCCATGGTCTCAGCCATGACCACTATATCGTCGGCAAACCGAAGGTGAGAGATGTACTCGCCATTGACGTTGATGCCTAGCCCTCTCCAGTCCAGAACCTTGAAGATGTCCTCCAGTGCAGCGGTGAACAGTTTCGGAGATATGACGTCTCCCTGTCTTACACCTCGCTGCAGAAGGATAGGTTCTGAGGTCTGGTCCTGAAGTCGGACTGACATGGTGGCGTTTTTGTACAAACACTTCAACACCTCGATGTACCGATAGTCGATTTGGCACCGTTGGAGAGACTGCAGCACAGCCCAAGTCTCGATCGAATCGAAGGCTTTCTCATAGTCCACAAACGCCAAGCAGAGAGGCAGGTTATACTCTTCGGTCTTCTGTATAACCTGCCGCAGCGTATGTATGTGGTCTACGGTGCTAAAGCCTTTTCGGAATCCGGCTTGTTCGGGAGGCTGAAAATCGTCAAACCTGCGCGCGAGACGATTCGTGATGACTCTTGAGAACAACTTGTAGACATGGCTTAGAAGTGAGATGGGCCTATAGTTCTTCAGCCGGGCATTGTCGCCCTTTTTGAAGAAGAGTACCACCACACCCCTGCACCATGCCTGCGGCGTTTTCCCCTCGAGTATGACGGAATCAAACAGCTTCTGAAGGGCCTTAAGTACCGGTTTTCCACCCGCCTTCAGGAGTTCGGCCGTAATTCCGTCATCGCCCGGTGCCTTGTTGTTCTTAAGCTGTTTAAGAGCCATCCTAATCTCGTACAGGCTGACATCCGGAATGTCTTCGGTATAGTGTCGGGTCAGTCTAGCTCTTGAGTCGTTAGCTAGAGTTGCAACAGGATTTCTAGTTGAAGTGTACAACTGCCCATAAAAACTCTCGATCTCCCTCAGCAGCTCCGGTTTGGCGGATACGATCCTGCCATCGTCGGTCTTCAGTTTCGTGAGCTGGCTCTGCCCAATAGCCAGATCTCTTGAAAATACCTTGGAGCCTTTATTCCGCTCAATAGCGTCTTTAATACGCTCGGTATTAAAGCGGCGGAGGTCGCTCTTCAAGGATTTAGAGATCCGTCTATTGAGCTGCCGGTATTTCCACACCTCATCTGAAGACTGCAGGATCATCTCACGCCGCTCCTTCATGAGCTCGAGAGTATGATCAGAGAGTCTTTTGTTGTGTGCACGACGTGTCTTGAAAAACTTAGACCCAGTCGTGTGGACAGTTTCCACGAACCCATCGTTGTATTCGTCCACTGAGCTTCCTAGGCACTCGAAACGATTCTGGAGTTCAAGCTGAAAGCTCTCGGGGTTTTGGATCTGGATCTGTGCTGGACGGAGCGTAGACTTCATCAGTCGAGACCTTTCAAGCTTTATATTGATGTTCAATGTGCCTCTTACCATGCGGTGATCGCTCCCGGTTTTCACCGAATTGATCACAGAGACATCATTGAACATCTGCTTCTTGGTTGACATGATGAAGTCAATCTCATTTTTAGTTGCACCATCGGGACTCTGCCAGGTCCACTTCCTGTGCTCGCGCTTTTTGAAGAAGGAGTTCATCATATAGAGGCCCTCCTTCTCCATAAAACTAGCCAGTTGGTGACCCCGGTGGTTCCGACTTCCAAACCCAAATTGCCCCACCTGCAGCTCATCTCCATCTCGTTTGCCCAGTTTCGCATTGAAGTCCCCCATGACAACGGTGAAGTGAGTCTTGAAACCATGCAGGGCTTTGGAAATATCCTCATACATGGTCTTCACTTCGTCGTCGGGGTGTGCCGAGGTCGGGGCGTAGACCTGTATGACCTTCAGCAAATATCTTGAGGATATTTTGAGTACAAGGTACGCCACCCTGGTCGACACACTCTCGATCTTCACCACGTTATTCACAAGGGGCTTATGGACGATAAACCCAACACCACCCTGGGACTGCCGGTCACCCTCTCGGAAATAGAGCAGGTTGCCGGATTTCAGGATTATCGTGTCCTCACCCTCTCTTCGGACTTCAGATAATCCCACAATACTCCATCGCAGCCTGCTCAATTCCTCTTCGAGTTCCGTTATCTTCTCGTCGGTCCGGAGTGTACGCGTGTTATATGTTGCCAGGTCAAGTCGTCGGTATTGGCAGCCTGATCCCGTCCGGAGATTCTTAGCACCCCTTGCCACGCCGTAACCTCGACCGCTACCATAGTCGAGGGTAGACGGGCTGCCGGGTACTAGGGGCCATTTTTTTGTTGTGCTCGTCATTTAGGGGGGGTTTTGCCATAATCGCCACGCTTGGCAGGCGGGTTGGCGATCGCAGTATGGTTGTTGTAAAATCAGAGAACGCTGCTGCCCATTCTCTGGTATGAATGAATACTACATTCATTTTCATTCTAATCCAGAACATTTAATAGCATTACAAACAATTTTCTAAGTACCAATGAGTCTCCATCTTGAATCTAATCCTTTCATCCTGCTCAGTCATAACAGTTGCACTACAATGCTTTCTATAGACACTAGTGATGTGTACTTAACTACATAATTAATCCATTAATACCCTTTGCAGGTACTTAACAGACATACAATGTACTTCACTTAATCATCAAGGGTTATTACTATAATCTATGATGATAATTGTACTCAAGAGGATAAGCTACAGAGAAAGGTGCTCGTAAAATGGTGTTGAATTTGAATAGGTTCCATGGAAAAATACTGTAATAGCTCACTTTGCCAAGGTTAACAAACTAGGGTAACAGTTAACAGCATACAAACAAGAAAGGGAAAATATGGATCGATTATGTGAGGAATGATGCGAAGGGAATGTTCCCGAAAAGATGGAGACACCTCATAGAGGAATGAACAAAAGAAAAGTATACTGCGCGGATAAAAAGCCTCCAGTAACATGGCAAAGGGTAGATAGAAGAAAAAGCTTAGAGGTGATGTGATGTAAATGTGGGTGTTATAGAAGGCACTTAAACATGAAGAGGAAAACTGTTCAAAAATAATGCAGACAGGGCCTCGAACTGTTGTACATAGGATGTCTCACGTTTGTCAGTGCAATGATTTGAATCAGCATCTAAAAACAATGGTATCCTTATTAGAGAACCTTGATTGGACATTAATTCGTGATGCCATTGAAATAAATCGTAAATGGCAGCACATAGGAGTGGATGTGGTAACGATAGTCAAAGTAGAAAAACGTGAATCATCGAGGTGTATTCAAATCGCAAATCGTGTATTTAGTAAGAATCGAATAACGAAAAAAATCGACGCTAAGAGACAGATTGACCAAAAAAAAAGCGCCTATCCGCAGTCTTACGGGATCGCGGGTCCAGAATCAGGATCCCGATAGGGTAGAGAAAAAGGCCCTGCTATGTGTGAAGCCTTTTTTGATGTAACTAGGTACAGAAACAAACGACATAAGCAGAATATACTCACAGGCTCCTATAATGAGGGTTCTTAGTAGTGCCGCCGGAGTAGCCGACGCGTGTTCGGATCACCCCGGGAGTGACGCCGAACAGCGAGTCGTTGGACCAGAAGCAGCCCATGCCGAAGGTCGCCTTCTTTGTCGGGATGTCCACATCGTGGAGTAGAGCGGCCTGGGGAAGATAGAATTAATTAGCAAAAATAACATGGAAGATGAAGAGGATAGAACGCGGGTGAATACTGAGATGAAAGATATATGAACGAAAACATACTAAAATATATTTAGATAGGTAATGATAATGAGTAGCGACACGTAATAGAAGATTAGACTAGTCGAGGGAAGAACAAAAGAAATGATGTTCTTTCGATAAAACTTCGCGAATAAAGCAGGCGAAATAGAAAATATGATTTATGTAGGTCACTGGGAACATCCCGGTCGCATGAGTGTTGTATGTGTCCACGAAAATTATTTTTGAGTTTAGGCACTTTTAGTTGCCGTTTTAATATTTTATGTAACTTAACTGCAAAAACATCAATCCATAAGAGCTCCAAATTGGCCAAGACGCTGATGATTGATTTAATATTCGGTTGTTTTAATGCAAATGGATATGTCATCGACCAAACAAAGATGTAAAATTTTATCAACAGCCAAGAGGTCATAATCAACAAAGATGACCATTCAAAAACAATGGAATAACTGCGTAATGAATGTTATCAATGGACCCCTCAAGAACAGCGTAATTGTCTGTTAATTAGGCATGCGCTCGTCGTGGGTGATGTGATCAGTCAATACTAAAGCGATAAACTATTACTTACTAATTAGATATACAATTAGTTGTATGAACTTGTTGAATGAAAGTAAAGAACGGACTATATTTGTTCCGGGAAAGAGCAGGCTAAAATGCGTCTACCAGCAGTAGTTTTTAATCTGTTAAGTCGCATTTTTCGCAACGGCTTTTCGACAAGGTGTTGGACTCCTTTTTAAGCATTGGCTTGCCAAATTTAATTTATTAAGACCGTTTTACCTTTTACAATGCCTATAATTATACAAGGATGATGTATCGTAGAGCATATTTTCACATAAGTTTGAACTGCGAATAGACTGTCAAGAAAATCTATATCTTAGAAAATTGTTTTCATCCTTATTTGCACAGTAATTTCTGACGACGTACATAGGTTCTGCGTTTGTACAAACCCATGATGTAAACAGAACAACAGGAAGGAAAATCAAAGAAATAGATATTTCTGTTGGATAAAATAACCAAGAAATAAACCTATTAATATAATATTAACCAAATCGCTTGTCAAAAGAATTTGTGATCAAAGCAGAGGAACTGTCCAAAACTATTTGAAGCCATTAAATGATGTTACGAAGTTATAGTAAAAGTATTCTGATTTAAAAGAGTGTCCATGGAATTTCTTGCCCGTTCTTCTCCATAGAGATCTACGTTAAGAAACCGGGCAACAAAGAAACTGGGACTGAAGCTACTTTTCATTGTTGTCTTTGTTTCGACAATTCAAAAGTGCATGTAACTGGCCTATTTGAAATAAATGCTTTGATTTTGCTGTACTAACCATCCTTGCATTTCCCTTAGAGGAACACAGGTTTGATTACATCATCATCATTCTCTTGCCCTTATCCCAATTCATTTGGGGTCGGCGCAGCAAGTCTTCTTCTTCCACACTTCTCTATTACTCGTCATCTCGTCAGACACCTCCTTTCTTGCCCTATCATCCTTTACACAATCCATCCATCGTTTCTTTGGTCTTCCTCTACTCTTATGCCCATCCACATTCATACCCAGAACAGTCAGAACTTTCCTCACAACATAGGTCAGTGGGTCGTTTAAGGATGGTTTGATTTATTATGTTTATTATCATCTACATGCACGTCAAACAACCAACTAATTTTTATTTTACGGCGAGCCATCTGAAGTCATTAAATTCGGGGTCATTGTCTCATCGATCACAATTCCCATTGATGTGAACATAAACTTGTATGTGAGTTGATTACACTTAATTTAAACGTGTGCGTAAGTTCGTTACTTTCCAAAAAAAAACCTGTACCTACTACACTCATTGATTGGACGTACCGTTAACTTTATGCAGACAAGCTGTCATCAATGTGTGATTGCCAAGTTCGGCTAGCAACGAAAGTCAAGGGACCGATAAAAAAGTGATGCAAGAAACTATTCATTCAACTTTAACATTAATCCTGTTTTTTTTTTAGAATTTTGAAGACTAATCTTGAAATGTAGATTTCGTCCAATCAAACCAACCAATAGAAGCCTCAGAGAAGACAGAGGATAACGGTTTATAAAAACCAAAATGAAGTACTGGACCGACCGACCGAGCAAAGTTATCAAGAAAGAACAATCAACCAGGTTTTTCAATCAACATAATCAAAGAACGTTTTTAAAGACAATCGTTATTGTCTTAGTATGATTGTTGATGACAACAGTATCTAGTTGATCATGCGATCAACACGATTCCAGGATATGGAAAGTTGGAAACCGAAAACAGAGACTGACAACAAAGTCACACGCAGAAGAACGTAACATTTGATTTTTAAATAAACAGAAGTCCAAGATCTGATTTTTCCATGCATTTTTCAGAGTTTTATTTGAAGAATAAACGTGATAGTCTCTCTCACCGCAATGTTTATTCTACTGATAAAAGTTATCTAACTATTCAAAATTAGCACAAAAAATAATAAACAAAACACTAAAAATATATTGCATAAGATCAAGCAAGACACTTGTATGTATAATCACTAAAAATATGTTTCGAAATCAGTATGACACAACATTTTTTGTGGCACTTTCAACGAATTGGCATGTAAATTTTCAAAAACGACTATATTAATTAAAACAAAAATAATAATACAAAATTACTCACATTAACTGGTGGCTTCATGGTGCAGAAAGTTTTTATAAATCTCAACATGCACAACAGGAGAAACCCAGTGGGCTAGACGTGCAACTTGTTGAGAGCCTGAAGAATGATAATATTTACTTGAAGATAATTTTAGGTTATATTAGATTTCCGCGTGATATAGATCGCAGAGTGACGAGTGAGGCCGCGACGCGTCGGCAAGTTGTGGCGATGGCGGTCCGGCGAGCACTGACGGAACCAATACCAGCCCACATTACCTTGCCGCAGCAATCCGCTTTTGGTTTTCCAACTACACACTGTGTCGCACGTCTGTGCGTAATATTTGCTTGATGAAAAATGTAGCTGAACTACACAATCAGCGGCTTGGGGCCCCTTCTCTGTAAATATTTTTAGATATATTTCGCTAAGAAAATTAACTCTGGGGTGAAAATTCTGCAGTTTTTGGTAGTTAAACTCGTGTGATAGTTGGTGTGCGTCAGTTTCGCGACGTACACGTTGGGTAACCTTGCCCGCGGCGGCGGCTGCGTGTCTGCCGCGAACCCGGCGAATTGCCCACCGCATGATGAATCAATACCATTCATTTAAATACAAAACCTCCTGAATGTTTTAATATCTCATTTCCTGATTATTTTTTCAGATATGATACCGTATTCTATGTTTTTTCCTGAAACCAAGGGACCAAGAAGAAATTTCAAAGTTCATTTATATTTTTTATGGGAAAATACCTCAATATTTATTCATATCATGAATCCATCCTAAGATAAAGCACAGAGCATCATGTGATAAAGTCTTCAGAAATTGACAGCAATCAAAAAAAAGACATTGACAGATGCATTATTTGTTTTTTTTTCAACCAGCCGTGAGGTTTGCTAAAAAGTTTACGAATAGCGTAGAAATAAAACATGATAATTGATTTAAACAAACGATTTATTAATGTTCCAGATAATTTGATTTTACACTACTGTTTAGAGGGCATTGAAGAATCGCATCATCCTCATTTTAAAGAAGTAAATAGAAACATAAAGAACCAATTATATTTTTTTTAAAAACAAACAAAATACTTGCATTGACTTTGCATTATTTAATTATTGTATATTACAATCAAGATAGCAAGAACAAGTCTCAATAGTGAAAGTTCCATGATTATATTACATAATAAATTAATACTGTTTTAAACAAATGAACGTAGAAATCAAAACACAGACAAAATACTGACTAAAATGTATATTTCAGTATCTGTTAATACGGTTGTTATAGGAATCTAGTCCCATAATAATACAAAATAGCTGCACAAAGAAACATTCAAAATTAAAGACTCGGCCCGCCATTCGACGTAAATCACATTGTACCCATGATAATCTTTGAACAGTAGTGTCTTTCACCAGCTTTATAAGTACAAAGACATGTCCTTGAAAAATAATGACCATTGACAATCGTACATCATAAAATCAAAGAGAGTTACAATACAGTCATAATACGGTTATAATACCTTTGATTTTGCATCAGTATTAAAATCAAAATGATCTTTATTCTGAATGAAATAAGGTAACTTGCTGTCGGAGTTAAAATAATTGCGACAGGACTGTCACTCCGGACATAACATTTTTTGTTTAATTTTTATCACCTTCACAATAACAACTTCGTCCGAAATTATTCATTGTCCTGTTAGCTGACACTTTATTTTTATGGAATACGATAGCCTAAACAATCTTTTCCCTTGAAATACCTGTAAAGCACTGAACAACGACACAAAACTAAGTATAGTACAATACAGTAGATCACATTGAAAACGCTACATCAATTTTTTATAAACACGTACATAAATAAGTACTTAATAAACGATTATATCGGAGTAATTTTATCACTATCAATCAGTAAGAACTTGGGGTACTCTTCTGATATGACTTATCGAATAATTGAAAAAGAACTACAAATTTATTTCAGGAATTGACATATTGGGGCTTGAGGATGATATCTGAAGATATAAGAGACCAAAGAAGAAATTTAACCTTTTATAATGTTAACAACTACTTATATTTTCACGTAATTTTATTAAGATTTAGTAGTTATAGAGTTTTTCAAAGGCAAGATGGAAATGGCAAGGTTACTAATTTGATAATTTATTATGTAAATTACTGCATTACTTTTAGGTCTCAAAAATTACTAATTCCTTTCGCATTTGTTTTAAAATACTTATTTTTAATATTGTATTCAAATAGCTAGGCGGAAATACATATATTTTGTTCTGAGATACTTACATCAATGAATATTTGTATAAAAATCAACATTATGCAATGTGATGCTGGTCGACTACACTACTAAGTAACATGAAGAACACTTGTATTAACGTAACCGTTGTGACGTCACTATATAAATAGCGTAACAGTGACTAATTACATACTAACAGGTAGTTATATACATAGGTATGTGGGAGTCAGCTGCCACTCGATATTAACAATCATATCATACAATGTTTTATTTGACAAATATGTAAAGTATATGACAAACATTTGTCTACAATTATGTACATATATACAGGGTGTAAGAGAAAAAGCGCAATAACTCTTAGGCGCAATATTTCTTGGGATGAGTTGCCCAGTTTGAAAGTCTGAATCACCAGCAGTATTGCGCTTATTCTGTTCCACCCTGCATATGGATCACGTGACAATAACAATAAGGTATCAACAGAGGAGTTAGTTAAACTTTACTAAGGCAAGACACAACAGGCACTGTTCATATTCCTACTGTAAACATTGAATAATCACAGAGAATATTTTTCATGGCCGCATTTCTACAAACATTTTTAAGTGAATAGAATAATGTTTATAAGAACAATACGGCAAGATGCAAGTGATTGGAAAAAGTCGATGTCGAATCTTTAGCTAAATTATTTTCATTGACTGTTTCTGATGTAATGTAATCAAAAGGATTTTAAACGAAAACTAATAATAAATCATACTTAAACGCTGCTAAATTATAAAAATGTAAGCACGAAAAACTAATTCAATCCTTGGTATCTTATTTACTGTTCTCGGCAAGACTTTGTGCCATCACAACCCACACGTAGGTACTTAAGAAAACGAACTAAAACAGAGCACAAATCATTTGATAAACATATAATATTACAAAAAAAACAATGGTGTTTAAATAAGTATTTGTCCTGCCAAAAATTAACAAATACTAGTAAGTATCACAAAATGCCGCCTGTAAAATGCTTTTGAAAATAATACTGTTACAAAATAAAAATGAAATGTATTGTGCTTACTTATAAGGCCATTCAGTATTGCTTTGTTTGTATGTCTATATTAATATTTTTTTTTTCAGTATACATTAATCATATATTTGATATATTCACGACAGTTTTCGCGAGTTACATAAAGTACGTTTACTTTTAAGTACTTTTTAAGTACTGAAGATATATTCAATCTACCAAATAGCTACACTAATGACTAAGATATGGACGAATGAATTGCTACTGGATGGGAACTAATGATGACGCCTACACATGATAAATACGACTCCAAAAGCTTAATATATTACATTGTATAAATATAAAATTTAACAAGAAGATATACAACGGAATGTCAATCTGCTACATTCGCCTAACAAGTATACCACAGACAATGAACACTGGATTTTTATAAAACATAAATTCCACAAAGATTTTCTACAGGTTCGTTGCTAATCATTCTAGTTCTAAAAGCTTTTTTCCTAGGGGGTTACCACTTCACATAAAGAAAGGGTGAAACTAATCAACACGTACAATGTTACCACGAATATTTTATTACATTTAGGCCCACTTGCACATATTGCAACTCACACAACATATTCTGCTTATATTTAATCATTCTGTCCCTGACATTTTAAAATGATTGACAGAAATAGAACGATGTTTTAAATTCGTTTAGCGCTCAAGAGCCTTCGTTTTCGCAAAATTAGGCATTGTATTGCAATTCAATATTAATAATTATTTGTAGCGTCGCAAAGATTATAAGGTACTTTTACGTTTAAAACATAAATGTTTTTTAAATAAGTACGCGAACGTGTTAATTATTCATGGTAACAAAGTATTAGAATATTTTATCTAAAAGTAACTTGTGCTTGCAATTTGAAAATATAAAAACATTGGCACAAATTGAGTATTTAGCTCTAATAAAGAAGAAAAAGGCACTCGACTATACATCCATATGTTACAGTTGATACAGTGGTGTTAATACGTGATAATGTCGCCTTTTTATTAACCAGTACATTCACCTAGCAGCCCGAACTAACAGGGTGAATGATAATGGATGCATTTCAGTATCCACACGGTTGTCTGAGTGCGAATTTCACCAATGAAATAGAGAGCAGCACCTCTAAACTGCGTTTAAGAGCTGTAGTTGTCGTCATAATTGTGAAATATGAACCCTGACAACCCTTGAACTCGCTTTGCTGATCGCGTTCAGTTTTATTGGTGGAATTCGCCCTTAATCATCGTGACAATGCCTCAAAGTTACGAACAACATGCCTATTGTCCATCACTGATTAGTAATAATCAAGGAAACCTATAATAAGAATATATAGAAGCGAAACTCCAACGCATCGAACAGTTTCAGAACATAATGATACGTTCAACACAGTCTAGATTTTACGGTGTTTGTTTACAAAAATCTCTTTATTCGCGTCATAAATATCAAGATGATGAGGAACGAAGTGATTATTTCAGTGGTTCATGTACATGTGCAAGTAATATTGATTCTATACAATTTTAATTGTATGGTTATTGGCGATTTTAACTTAGACATAATATAGTTCGTGCATCACTGTAACATAAGGATGGAGAAACAAACTACCAGCACGAATGCCGTGGCCCCCTCGCTCGGTCAACAGTCAGCTGTATTTTGAATTTAAACGCAACGCCGACTTACATGTGCCACTACAAAAGGTTAAAATATTTTTTAGAAATAACTAGACGTTTTGTGACTACAGAAGTGTGACGATCTATCAATAAATGCAAATATGAGACATGGAATCGAATTTTTCATTTGTATATTTTGATGGGCCATGTTTCAACATATTAACAAAGATGTAAAATTTATCTACCCATATGGAATAAAATCATAAGGCTGTGAAAAAGTAACGCCGCTATCGGTAACTAACTCATAACAGATTGAATATGATTTTGGGAGTTGTTAAACCGTATCATAATGGCCCCTATCATATCGTTTGTCTTATGAAATCTAATGATTTCCGTTGCTACAATCAAATACAACACAACAAGGTATTTTTTTCTTTGTGATAATAAATAGCATATTATGCTAGCCAAAGCATTTTTGTGAACAATTTTTGTAAACTATTTAACAGCATGTCATTTTCCGTGAGTCAAGTGATACCAGCGACTCCTGTGGCAAAAGTTGTAAGTTTTATTCCCCTTTGTATGACGCGGTGCAAAACAACTTCACCCTCTAGATAGATTCTTCAAAGAGAGCTTCTACATTCAGCTTCTATTCCAAACGCTTTCACAGTGCAGATTAGAACATTTTACACATCATTATATAGTGGCACAAGTGGTCGGCTGCATACTACTAATAAATGTAAACCCTACTTAACAAATCCAGTCTTTAGGTCAATATGAACTTGAAACATAAACACCTCAATTTTGATATAATGTTAGTATTAAAGTAAATTAATAATTTATTAGTTTGCATACATATTATAGTAGACAAGTAATAAAAATAGTAGTTCCAACAAGTTTATGAAATCTACGAATCTGAATGTATTTTTCATAATTATTATGGCATAATATCTAATAGTTTAAATTGTGAAAGTACCATATGTATATAAAAGTATATCCATGTTAAGTACTAAGTTTCTCTGCTATAAATCTAGTGATATTAGTTTATTGCCATAGAGTGGTCCAACGAAACTAAGGCAGTTATCGCAGCTACGTTCAGTTAGGATATAATCAACACTCCATCGGTACTACAAGATTAAACAAGGTTCCACTCCCGTCCCGTAAAGTATACATAATTTACTTAATATTATTAAAATATAATTTATTAGTTTTGTATTAAATAAATCGCATTTAGTAATTAAATTATACTATGTTATACATAGATCAGCATTAAACACCAATACTTGAGGCACTTTCGAACAATCGATACGATTATTATGTATAACGATTCATGGTTTGTTTGTTCTGTTCAAATGCTTATTATGCATTTTATGTAACATTAAATAATAATTGGAAACATTTTCACTCGAAGAATACTGTAACATTCAAATTTACAATGAAATTAAATTATTTACAATAAAATAAAATATTTCAACAAAATATAATCGCTTAATGGAATGTTCAGGAAATATAAGACAAGAACTATTATAATACAATACTTAAATATATGACAATAACCGCAATATAGGATTCATTACATTACTAAAATATTAGCAACCGCATAGTTTCCTTAACTCTAAAATAGAATAGTTGTTGAGCTCTTATATATCTATCACACTGTTTTCCAGCCATTGGCAAGCCCTTGCTTTGTGAGCAAACATGGCAATACTCCATCGGCAACGTTCAATATATTACGTTATTATTTTCTCTACCGGACCTCCGATCCGTCGATTGACTTTTTGACGGGCAACAACAACATATCAGTCGCGGCAAACAAAAAAAATCAATATCCTTTTTTCTTAAATAATTCTTCAGAGCCATAATCACAATTCTTAGGCAATAGCTAACCGTAAAAAGTCAACCGTCCGAGTGGTCCAAAAGCCCTTCAAAAATTATTTTGGAATGACAATCAGACTTGTACGCTTACCATCATCACACTATATACACGCGCCTCAGTCCCCGGCGGCACTACACGATGACGCAGCAGCGGCGCGAGCGCGTGTCGCCGACCACGTCGCTGGTGTTGCCGGCGAAGCGCGGCACGGCGCCCGCGCTCAGCGGGTTGAGCTGCACCGGCATGTCCGGCTTGGGCTCCGCCAGCGAGCTCAGGCTGTGGTTGTTGGTGGAGCCCAGGCTGCTCTCCACCGGGCTGCCGTTCGTTCTTATCTGAGATCGCTGCTTTTTCAAATCTGCGAGAGTTCCTGGAACACGCGCCACTGATTACTATCCCACCGAGCTAACTCGCACGCTCGCTACGAAACGTTAACGTTTGATGAGATAAGCATAGCTATTACATTAAATATTTCTCAAAACTTTGTTTCTTAACCAAAATTTGCGGTGCGTTACTTTAATTAAATTGTTAGTAAACAATGATTGCTTATCTTCTTCACTAAGGCATTTCTACAAATTATGCAAAAATAATGTGACGTAAAAACCGTAACAGAAAGATTTCGAAAAGAAATTGTGCAATGAACAGAACAGATAGGTAACAGAACAATAAATATTTACAGTTATAGAAAATATACGTGCACTCAAACAAATTGACATGAGCTAACTAAAACAGATCCCAATAACGACTAGCACAACAAAGGAACAATGAACCCACACGCTAACCAGCATGCAACTACAATGAGAGACTGCTTGCCTCATATGCATCCTCGAGAGTGAATCAATTCTGGAAACCGGCACACAGTCCCAACCTTCTTTAAATGTATATACCATCACTGTGCAAAACTGTTAGATTAACTTTACAAAATGTTATAAACTGTGCTATATATTACGTATGAATATTAGATGTGCTTGTTACGGTCAAGTTGAGTTCGTAAGGATGCATATAATTACCTGCGTTAATCATGACGGTGACATGAACATTGATTTTACCATTATTGTCTGTGGTGTAGGTCGCGGTGCCGCCTTCAGTGATCGCGATCTGGTTGGGGCTCACTATGACCTCTTTCCTACCGTCTAACGCGTCCTCGTTTTTGATAAGGTCATTGTCCTGTCCCTCGGGCGCTTTTCTGACGCCGTTGGGTAAGCTCGTTCTTTCGTAGTGTTGTTTCTGGTCGTTGACGGCTTCGTGTTGCGGGGCGGGCACGGAGCCGGGCGCGTAGTGCGACGCGGCGTTGACGCCGAACAGCGGGTTGGAGGGCTTCTGTCCGTAGGGCATGAGCTCGGACAGGTCGCTGACGTCGCTGGCGCGCTGGCTGTACGGGTGCTTGGGCACGGCGTACTCCACGGTGGAGTCATAGCTCTGGTTGGACGTCGTGGAGCTGTTTGACAGCCGCTTGTGTGACAACTCCGGCGGTTGCAGGTTCGCGGTGTTTTGGTCGTTTTCCACGCCATTTGATAAGCCCTGCAACATAATGAAAGAAATCTAAGCGGATATCCTTTGACTGTAGAATATTGGTGGAACAACTAATGAGAAAATTGTCGATCGATAATTGTGCAATTATAAGATTTTCTACGCATTATGGTTATCCGGTTGCCGTAACAGGTGGTTGCTTGGCGGTGTCTGTAAATGTTTGATACATTTGTCTTGTCTTGGTTCGTTTGAATAAATGGATTGGTGAAGGGTTGCCATTTTAAGGCTGTCTTTTATTTGGTCTTTTTTCGGCGCATAATATAAGTATTGAAGTAATTGAAATAGTTATTTATTTTGTTAATTACCAACACGAGGAGCTTATTTGTATCCAGCGCGTAAAGATCGACTTAGCCACTATGTAGACACTAAGTACTCAATTTTATAGCATAATGATTTGCAGTTTTCATATGATAGCCTAAGTTACAACAACTCAGACATGACTCCTCCGCTTGGGTCGATTCCATAGTAGAAACGATTTAATATCCAAACTAGAAACCTCCAATTTATGTCGGTAGTTGTCAATGTCTAAAAACTTTTGAACAGACACATTGCAATGCAAAAACAATGAAGACAATAAAATACTCAACAAATACTTCTGTTTATATTACTTCTTTAAAACTCAACTCTAGAATCACATGAACTGCACTCAATCAGTATATTCAGTTAGAGTAAAGCTGAATTTCAGTAAGAATTAAAATAGAAAGGAATAGCATTCCAAGCTCATTGTAGCGTTAACGAAACAACTGATAGAGATCTATAACATTCCAAATTATGTTTTGTAAATTATAAATAAATGGAAATATAGTCGTTATCATATTCCAAAATGAGAATTCAGGTGGTGGGTTTACAAAGACGGGATCATTGTGAACTCTGTCGGGTACACTAAGTTTGACAGACCCATTCGCCAACCAGGGCGAAGGACATCCATGAAGACATTGACACACACAAAAAGGAGAGAGAAAGACGGCTTATTTATTTTTATTTAAGTAATTAATAATTATTTATAAAACATGTTATTTAAAATTCGTCATTTGCTATTTAAAATGTAAAACATATCATACCCGGTAACGGAGGCCTAGCACCTGTGGCTCCTTGCGCATGCGGCGCAGGTTGTCGTTAGTCAAAAACATAATATCCAAAGACATAATATCAATCCGTAATCAGCACATACCACACATAGTATCACATAAACACATAATATCCTTTGAGAGAACAATGGTCAACACTTTATGAAACACCATAAAGGAAGAATTGAAGTTCGAAGGAAGATTTTTGTATATCAAAATGCATCGTCGAAAGAAAAAATATTGAACAATAAGCGGTGCGTGTTGTTGCGCTGACCAGACGGACTGACGGCGCGTGCGCGCCCGGCGGCTGGCGAGGGAAATCGCAGGAAAACTGAGCGAATCGCTGCTTCGCCGGGTGTCGTCAATCAATGCGCCCAGCGGAACGGGATGCCTGCGCGCGCTGCTGTGACAATGCATCCTGATTGATGATGCAGTAACCGACGATACTCAGTGATTGATTACATCTTACAACGACAGTAGGTACTCACTATAGTAAACACTCGGGAAACAGATAAACAGGACAAGATAAGTAACGATATGAGTAATACTAATATTCTTGATTGATGACTGATGAACTTTGATCATTTAAAAAACAAGAAGATGTGCCTTTTACAATTTCTGAAATGCCTGTAGTAGAAAGTTCTGTACCAATTCAGCCATTAACAATAATTATAAATAAACAGCTTCCACGAAGCCATTATAAAGAGTGCACAAGCGAGAAGTGAGTGCAAATCGATCGCTCTAGTAAGTATCAAACTGGACAGGAACTGGTGTTATTGGTGTTTAACACGACAAGCCTACAACACGCCTATGTTCACAAGGTGATTGCCATTTTGCATACGAAAATAAAGAATACTTTGTAAAGGTAATTTTAAAAGAATTCAGCTCATCCTCGCTCTCGATTGTTCCAGTTGATTAGAAAGAGCGATCAGTAATCAGATACAGTAAGTAACGTACTGAATTTAAATATGATTTGAATACGCAAGGCGGATCTACGATGTATGTATGTATGTCTTTGCATTAAAACATTCTGCCTGTCCTATCTCAGGTAGTTAAATTTCACTGACTGAAATAGGTAACACAAAAAGCACGACTAGAGCATAGATTCGCTTGCTTAATTTCACTTGCTCAACATATTTTGTCTTACTAAGGCACTAAATTATAAACAGCACTATATTGTGTCTGTTTAACTCGCAAAAACACAGTTGATGATATCAGTGAGTTACTAGACTTCTACGTCACGGCCTTGGTGCAACTGTAATGTAAGTAATAAATTATTCTAGAGCAGTTAATTACCAGCGAAGTCGAGATGAAAGCAGAGAAAGTACGCCACACGGGGAACGTAAAAACAGCGGGCCGTGTTCAAATCGTTCACTTAGTAAATACCGATAGGCGTGGTGAAAAATACAACTATTTACTGTTTATGTGCCATGTACACAATGTTGGCTGGATTGGAACAAGAACATTATTTGCAGGCACACAGCGGGAATGAAAGGACCTAAACGATGTGAACTTTTATTAGCGAGAATGATAATGAAAATGTCAATACTATAGAACGTCGTTGCAGCAATGAGAATCGATTTAGTAGGTATTGTTTCAGGTCATACCATTTAGCGTCATAAATAGCCATAGCACATGGTCTTATTTGAAGAATACAGTAACCAATCACATTCAAGCAAGACTTAAATCTTGCTAATCGTCCATGGTGTTTTTTATCATAATTTCTGATACAAGGATATCTGGCTAGTGGCAAGATATTATATTTTGCTGGACACAGTGCCGGGTTGACAGATTATACATATAACTTCAAAACTAGCTAGTTCGTCATCCTCCATTCATTAGAAAGAAAATTATTAATCCTAAAGGCCAAATACAAAAATTACGAGAAGATATTTCAGACAAGCCGTGTGTTCTCCGTTGAAACATCGCTGACGTTTCAAAAACATAACTGTTATTCAGCCATGCTGTTTGTAAACAGCGTTAAAAATAACATTGTACAAGCCATCTCATATGGCGCAATACGCTCATAAAATTAATATTAATCATTACCAAGATTACTTTTTCTTGCGAAAATTATGACGAGAGCGAGTTAAAAGTAAAATTTTGTATGTTACATTCAAGGTAGAATAGGCCCTTACTATACAGGTTTGAATTATAGTAAAAGGTATGAAAATGACTGAATATCAAGTCTACGATGTGACCATAGAGAGCTAAACAATAAACAATTCTAAAAACCCATTAGCCTCTTTTTTACCAAACCAAGGGAGGGTGATTTGCTAAGGACATGGCTGAAGTCATCGAATTAGTCCAGCTTACATCCTCTCTTTTACATGCCCCTGTCTTACGCGACTTAAGACTTCGTTAGTTGCCCCAAAAGACATCCCACAAGTAATTTAAGGTAGGAATGCCCATTCTTTTACAAAAAAACGTACAGATTCAAGTCGTAATCTAATCTCAGCGACAATCAAAGGCAAAGTCGAATCAATAATGACATAGTAATGGTAAAGCTGAGATTTGAATTCGTAAATTCTTAAAAATACGGATCTTTTTCTTCTGATGAACTTCTTGGCGAAAACGGTTCTTGCATATCAAGACATGAGCGGTTGGCCGTGGCAAGAGCAGTATAGACCACAATCGATCAATTGGTCGTACTTTTAGAAATCCGACGGAGCGATTTGCCAAAACAAAAAAAAAGCTGATAACACGCTCATACGGTTTATGCTATAATTGCAAACGATTTCCGATTACTTGTAAAGATAGCGTGAGATGATTGCAGTTTTTTCGTCCATATATCTCTTGTTCGTTCGTGCGATAAATTAATAAAGCCATGACATGTGTAACGATGCCATCAAATCGATATAAAAAATTTCGTCTAGCGTTTGAGTGAGTGGTGAATATTTGATAGTGGAATAGCGGTGCTTTATTTCTTTATCTATGGTGCTCAATCTCATTACACCATCATTAGAGTATTTTCCTATGTCAAATAGATCGGTCAACAGTTTGTTAATCAGATAAAATGAGTGTTGCTTTTGGTCTGTGGCAATTTGGAAACTTGTTGAAAAATCGATAGTTTGAATTTTGATAAACTGATTTTCTGGCTTATTTATTTGTCTAGCCTTTTTTTCCAACTATGTTTGGGGTGGGCTTCCACTTCCAGTCTAATCGGATGCAGCGGAATGCCAGTATTTTACATGGAGCGACTGCCTATCTGACCCCCACAAACCAGTAACTGGATAATAAGATACCCCACGAATGATAAGACTGGTTGTCAGACAGACTTTAGAGCCACTGACTACCTGTAACGACTGTCAAAGATGAACAAATGATAGCCGAGACCGATGGCTGTTACTATATCAATAAGACTCAATGTTAAAAACATAACGTAATCCCCGAAGGGTTAGGAAGAGGTGTACTAAATATTAAACAAAATTCCGTCAGTTATGTTTAACTGGTAAAGCCTACAACTATGTAAGGCCGATCGTAACTTTTGGAGGCACTGAGTAAATCGGTATGTAATGGATGGTCACCATCCACGGACCGACCTTGGCAAACGCTGCTTAAACTTGTTATTACTTAGCCACGAGCTGTCAGAATATACCTCTATTGTCTAGTTCGAGTTCACGACTTCAATTGTCGAGTAGGAACAGTCCAGCTCAACAGCATTGATTGGTCTTAACGTAATCGCGATCGGGATCCGCTGGATGCGAGACGCACGGGACCGGTCAATGTGGTGACACTTGGGGGAGGCCTATGTTCAACAGTGGACGTTTTTCGACTGAAATGATGTGATGATGAACGTAATCGCGGTGTTTAAAAGAAGTTACTTAAAAAACCGAAATAGACCTGAACTATGTAACTTAACAGGATTTACACAGTATGCAATAATTACGGATACAGTCGAGTATAGGCAGGTAGCACACAATGAAGAAACGCCTAGATTAGATCCAGTACAGCTGGTTGCGCCACATACCTTCTGCTAATATGAACGTAAAAGCGTGCATTATTACTTCCCATCTAATTGGCAGCCAATTACGCACAGAGCTAAGCTGTATACACTTCGTGCAGAAACAATTTGTACAACATACACAACAAGAGCCATGTACGTCTTTGTAAATGTGCGATTTGGTTACATGAGGATCTTACGACGTGTTTTATTACCTAGTACGTAAGGATAGATCTTACATTTTCGCTGGGCTAAATGTTAAGTTCAAATTGCAAGCCAGTGTTATTAACTATACCAGTATATAATAGGTCTTTTACTATGAAATTACCGTTTTTTTTCTCACATTTTGTTCTGGTTGTAACTTTGACATATAGTTATATTTTTTTCCTAATTTCATTTTTATTGGATTAATTGTTAAATTACGTACCTTTTAGAGTTTAAAAACCGTACTAGTAGTTGCATATTACCAGGGTAGTGTGTCAAAACACCTGTTTCAATGTGCCGTCGGTTTCACTACTTCAAGTAGTTATATCATTAGTTATATCATAGACTGTGTTTTGAGAATTTAAGATACGCAGTGCAGCGCAGCTTTTTACACTGTAACTATAGTTTGCAATTGCATAATAATCGGTTCAGAAGTTTCCAAAAAAGTAAAAAAATGTTAGTCCATACTAACATTTTTTTCACTTTGCACGAAATCGTCCATACAAATGGGCAATTTCATACTTTAATCTGTGCTTTAACCCCTAATACTTAGGTATGTATTCCATTACGTAGGTACGTAATGGAATCAAGCACTACTTTGCGGGGAATCCATCCATATTACAGTCATTAGGTTTTCATTGTAATGTTCAAAAAGAAAATGATCAGGAATATTATTTTGGCACTCCAACAAGTCTGTGCTCCGTTATTAAGATCTCTTTAAAGTTTGCAAGCATAACGTCATAAAAAGATTACCGACCGACTGTAATTTAATTTGCAAACACGAGCTGCTGCTGTAAGTTAATAAACTAATTTAAGTATCTGAGGTGTAACTTTACGCAACATGCAGATACAAAATGGCGATAACCTCAAAATCCATCCGCATATTAAAACAACAAGTAACGCAACGATTATAGTATCAACCAAAAAGTTGCTTTATTACTAGTTTCATATTCATTTGATAACTCTACGATGAACGATAGTAATCATAATTACGATTACTGATCAGCTAATTATCACGTTAGAAAACTCCTTGTGAAATGTTAGATAGCTACCAGAATACGTTTGCCAATGCATGCTGCGAAATGTGGATGTCTTGTACATTACAGAGCACTTTATTATGGAAGGATATCAAAATCAGTTATATAAGGTCTAACTATTCATACACGAAATATTTTCAGAGAATCATCTAACGGCTATAAACGAAGCCATTTTAAGGGATTTTTTTTATCTGTGTAATTTTTAAAAAAAATAATAAATAATTTAAAATTACTTGACCCACAAAATAAATACTGGCTCCTTATTTTTAAACATCCATTACGCTAGTTTACTACGTCGTATTTACCTACTGTCATTGTTAGAATATGGGAGTAAAGGTTTTATGCAAAATGTCTCAAAAAATTTTCGAATTTTAATAATTTCGTAAAAAAGAAACACTCAGATATTTTTTTTTTTCGTTGCTATGGCGACTTTACGACTTATAGAAGTTACTCTTAAAATATTTCGTGTATGAAAAGATAGACCTTATATGTTCCAAATTATTGTTTAGCTGCTTACTTCTGTAGAGAGGGGAGTAAAAGTAGAGGAGCTTGCATCCTAGCTAGAAATGGTGTACAATGGAAGGAAATACCTAAAATTTCAAATTTATCTTGTTCAGGCCTCTTTGAATTATTGAGCTTACGCATTACAGGATAATTGTAATCTGTATCTATAGAGTACCTAATGTAAATAATCTTAACTACTATTGAGACAAACTAGAAAATGTATTGCGAGAAATATCACGAGCCAGTTACTGGAGATTTTAACATAAATATGCTTAAAAAAAAATAATCACACAAATGCATTTGAATATTTATTAATGAGGTATAACTTTAAATTGGCACTAAGGCAGCCTACTCGCATGGCAAGCATGACACGCATAGATAATTTTGCGCATACTTTTAGTAAATCTTGCAAAACTGATGTGCTAGAATTTGCGTTGTCAGATCATACGGCACAGCTCCTTCACTGTCCTGTTCAAACAAAATGTATCATAAACTGGTGGTATGCGGCTAAAAGGGATTATAGTATGGAAAACATAGCTAAGTTAAAAGGCCACATCAAAAATCAATGTTCATGTTGCCTAGTGTACTTTTAGAAATATAAAATAATTATGACATTGAATAATACAAGTCGCGTAGGATATGATGGTATTAGTACAAAAATACTCAAGGACGTATCAATGGAAATATGTGGTCACTTAAGTCATATAATTAGCCTCAGTATCAGCGCAGGCATCTTCCCCGATGCCTTAAAAACTTCAATAATAAAGCCAATCTTTAAGAAAAATAATAGAGAATTAATGGAATTTTACCGGCCAGTCGCACTCATACCTGTGATCTCCAAAATTTTTGAGAAATACATTTGTAACGAACTGTATAAATTCATTGATAAAAATAACATTTTATGTGACGAACAGAAAGGATTTAGACAACATAGCACTATCAATATGGACGTTTATGACTTTATTTATAATGTTATACAGAATGTCGACAAACGAATACCCGTATGTGGCATATTTTATGACAGGACACAGGCCTTTGACCACGTGGACCGCACTATATTCTCTGAATAAACTTGAAGCTTAGGGTATTAGGGGCCATTTACTTAGTCTTTTTGAGTCTTACCTTAGAGACCGAAAACAATAATTTGTCAAATTAATCCAGTGAGCAAGCGCGAAGCGATATTTCGATCCTCAGAGCGTGAAGTTATGTTTGGAGTACTGCAGGGGAGCGTATTGGGTCCTTTTGTTTTCATACTGTACATAAACGATCTAGCTGAATGCATTATACTACCAATAAAAATGTTTGCGGACGATGGTACTGTGACAATACCATGTAAAAGTATGGAGACATATGAAAGGGACATTAATGATTGTTTAAAAAATGTTGTTAATTGGTTAGAGCTAAATAATTTAAAAATAAACTAGGAAAAAACAAAAGTTGTACATTTTAGTCAACGGATTCTTAGAATTAGCCCTAATATACACTACAACAATGAAGTAGTAGAAGAAGTAGAAAAATGTTGTTCCGTTTGACATTATTGATAATATTTTTTATTTTTTATTACTTTGACCAGGTTAACATTTATTTTATTTTATGTAATTCCAATGACATGCCACTTATTTGTTTGACATTATTGATAATATTTTTAACATTTTATTACTTTGATCATGTTGACATTATTTTTTTATTTTATAAAATTCCAATGACATGCCACTTGCATATCATTGGATTTTTTTTTTTTTTTTACATGCAAGTGGCATGTCATTGGAATTACATAAAATAAAAAAATAATTGTTTGACATTGTTGATAATATTTTTATTACTTTGACCATGTTTTACATTACATTTTTTAATTTTATATAATTCCAATAACATGCCACTTATTTTAAATTTATAATAATTGGAGAACCTTATTATAAGATAACATCTATGTACCTATTACCCATGTTTGCACAGAAATAAATGATTTGATTTGATTAAGAATGAACACTAGGAAATCTTTCTATTTTATTATAAATTTATCTTTTCCATGTAGTTTCCTTTTTTCATATTGCATAATTATGTTTTCTTTCCTTTGAACGTTACTAGCAGCTATGTGGATTTCCTCGTGCTTTTATTGTGGCGATCTGGTGTGACGACTTTTGTAGTAAATATTTTAATTGCTCGACCAGTGGGCTCTACACGCCTTCATAAGTTTTGAAAATATAACGTGTTATGTAGTTATCATTAACATAATAGAATAGGAAATGTCTGGGGGCGGGGCACTCATGTAGGTATAATTAATTGTATAAATGGTAAGAATTACGCAATAATACGCGAAACTGTGTATTAACAATGCGTATACATGGCGTGCTGTGTCGCCAGTCAGTTTCCCTTTCACAGTTAGCCACCGGAGAGTTTTGGGTTCCGTTCCACGATATGTAATTTAACGTCTAGGTTTTTATAAGTTATTTCATTTATTATAAGCAGTTAATATTTACTGCTGTATTAACTTTCCAATGTAATTGTTTAACATTAGCATTACCGTTGTTTCCGTGCAAAATTTACAATTTAAATACATGATGGGCAAACAAAAAATGCGTTTTAAAATTATTAAGAGGAAACCCAACGAAGGCGCTAATCATACCTATTTACATAACACTAATTATTCTATCAGTACTAATTATAATATGTACGGAACACAAATGCGTGCAACTAACACGTTTGTATTTCATTATTTTTACACTTTAATCATTCTGCTGGTTTTTCATATTTTTCCTTCGCGAAAGTCGAAAGCGGAATATTAATTTGGACGGGCAATGACGTCGCCATTTAAATAGCTCGTATCACGAGATCTGCGCTCATTATGATAATACTAATAGCATTCCTTCAATGTTGCGTGGCGCATGCTGTTGTGGTGAATTGACGATTGAACAAGATGATGGCTAATTTGTTTGTTTTCATAAGTAAATCTATTTAATTAAATGTTGACTGTTGTTGTTTCTTGTTGAGATTGATACGGAGCGGCCGCGAAAATCACAGCTTTTTTGCGTATAGATGGTAAAAAGATCAAACATTTCTGGCTCAAAATTCATCTACGAGAACTGCGCTCACTAACGCAGTCATAAGGTCCTTAAGTGCACAGGTTATAATGGTGCAAGATACACCTATACATGTATTTAAATTTTTACTTCACTTTTGTGTAGCGGTTTATAGAAGACACCTATTGTCCAAATTTCAACTGCGTGGTGTCAGCAGTCTCGGAGTAAAATGGCTGTGATATACGGACGGACATAAAGACAGACACGGATAAGACGACTCTTTAAGAGTTCCATATTTTGCCATTAGGCAACGGAACCCTGAAAAACAACTTTTTCATACATTTTGACCGTGTAGGTACGGGCACTTTTGTATGAAACCACTGTTTTCCTTCAATATGATTCTTCTTGTTGGGCTGTTGCAATTATTTTGCAGATAACTCGGTTATGCGATGTAGGGTTTTCCGTGACGTCAGATATGATGCGTAATGGGGGCTATCGCGTATGAATTCGCCGCTAGAGGCGCTAGTGTAGCGCGAGGTCACCGAAATGTCTTAGTGTTAGTGATTTTTTATCACGTATTTATATTAATATTCACGATTTGGTCTACATTGAGCCATTCCTGATTAATTATTACTTGAAGATTTTAAGTAGCAACTTAGGATCTTTTTTGTTAATTTTTGGAGATATAATGATTTTAAATGTTTCATGCTTGCTAATTTTATGGAGAATATTGTAAATATGTATCTGAAGTTATATATATTGTTATACGTAATAAAAAAATATTATTATGAAGTTATTGGTACTTTAAAGTATAAAATAGAATTATTGACAGGACCCTAGTCGACACGGGCGCCATCTGGTGAGCTCAAAAACGATAGCCTTTTAGTTTTTTTCGCTTGAAAAATTTATAAACTGAGACAAAGGCATACCTTTGTCTCAGTTTATAAATTTTTCATCCCCATCACGTCTGCAAAGAGGTTCGCTAACTTATTTAGTTGTTGACTCTTGAAGTGAACTATAACTGACCTGCAGGTCATCATCGACCGTGGAGTCGAAGGTTTCTCGTAGCTTCGCCTCGCCCCGGACGTCTGCTTTGGCTGTGAGTTGTTTCTCGCGAAGTGATGTCCTCCGCACCGACCGGACCCTGCTGAGTTTGATTCTGTTTTACGGATCTTATTTTAATTTCTAGCAACTTTGTAATTAAATTATCTACAATTTTTGAGGGGAAACATAAATTAAATTGCTAATGTAGTTGACACTGAGGAAAATTAACAAGGTTCTTGCGTTTTCTCATTTTAATTAATCAATAACGGCTTGTGCAGCCGAAACTCTAGTATCTAGGTCCGAAAACTTTCTAAAGTTTGTAGCAGAATACGTCTGCTGACAGAGTATTGTTAGCAGAGCCCTTTGAACAGTCCTAATTGAGGAAAGTTGTATTCACACGAGGTACCCAGGCTTTCCGATCATCGAGAGACGAGTGTCGCTGGAATTGCCAGTCGATTTTGGCCTTTCGAGATTCGAGTGCATACTGTTTACGGGGGTCTCAAAGCAAAGTAATTGAACGTTAAGGGTGAAATCACAATTAAAAGCAAGATTTCCAACTCTTTCTGTCATTCAGAAATGCTATTCCATGAACTGGAAGTAATTTTGCAGGTAAAAGCACTTTTTATGCACATAATAATTGGGCATGCCTTCTCGCTCCAGTGATAGACTCCTCTAGGTGACGGAAAGAGCTAGAACTATAGAAACATGCTATTCCCTACATGTGTAATTTGAGCCAAAAGTCATGTTGTATAGAGGCAGGGTCAGTTACCGGCTGGTGCTGGCGCTGGACGACGAGCGGCGCGCCGTGCGCAGGCGGTCGGCGGCCGCGTGGCGCCGCAGCTCCTCCTGGTCGGCCGCCAGCCGCACGATGCGCGCGCGCAGCTCGCCCTCCTCGCAGATATCTGCGCCACAGGACAGTCACACCACAACATTACTACTAGACTAGGTTTTATTTTCAGAATGATTATTCTTAGTTACCGAAAAATAGCCATAATTTTGTGCTGAACTGTGTTCTCGTACAATTTCGTACAATTTGACATTGAAAGCATACTTATTTCGTACCAGAAAGGGTGGATTACGTTATTCAAATGTTAAGTGTTACAGTCATGTAACAGTACAGTATACATCAGTATGCATACTAATCAAAGTTCCATTTAATTAATAAAAGTATAAAATTCTGTTTGATTTTACCTGCCGGCGTCTCATCGTGCTTATTCCTGACATTGAGATCAGCTCCATATTGTACTAACAACTCCAAAACCTCTAGCTGTAACAAAACAAACAAATCATTACAGTTTATCTTTACTATTACAATGAGAACCAACACGTTAGTATCGTGTTTACATTGATATTACTTTGTAAGATTAATGCTAATTCTTATTACGCTATTTTCGTATTTCATATGCTACCTAAATGCTCCTGACAAGGTCTCAAAATATTATTATTTAGCCTTAGGCGTCCCGCTGTAGGGCGAAGGTCTCGATTGAAATTTTCTTCTGATTTCGCGTACCTTCTTCGTCACGACGCGTTTCTAATATGCATATCAGTTATCTAGGTAAATACGTCATCTATAAAGACCCTGGTGATTCGCATCGGTTTCGTTTAGGCGTTTAATTGTACCATTTTGGTTGTAAGGATTAAAACCGCTTCAAAGTCCAGTCTGATTTTGTCGACTGTCATTTAAAAAAACTATTTTGAGAACCGGCACAGCACAAGCAGTACAATGAGCCTAAATTTTACCACTGCCGCGACACAGGACTCATCTCAATGAGAGGGAGTTGGCTAAATCTACTACTTACAGAAAGCCTGCCTGAGTTCGAACTAACGACCTTCAACTCGTAAGGCGGGACCGAAACCGAAACATGCAGGTCATAAATAAATTAGCTAGTCTATCGCCTGCCAGTATACAGCGTGTTACAGAAAGGGTACAACAATTTCAATACCTACTCGAACCAAATGTAGCTGATAATTTTTTCGCGATTACGATGTTGGTCCCATGGAGAGAGTTGTTATGTTTGTTGCTCTGTAGCACATCCTTAAGTATCACTATACCCTTTCTGTTACAAGCAGTATAGCTTTTTATGTTTAAAAGGTAAAAGCAATACATACATGTCCCCAACACGCGGCTGCATGTACCGGCTGCCACATGTCGTGGTCCACTACGTCGGTGGAGGCGCGGTGCTCCAGCAGGTACTCCACCACCTTGATGTACCCATTCGCCGATGCTATGTGTAACTGGAACAAGCAAGATGATAATTAAAACTTGGTTAAACTATTTAACACAGCTTGAGAAAACCGAGGGCTTAGGCAAATGGAAATCGAATTCAAATTATTTAAAACTTTTCGTACTTTTACAATCACTTCCAACAGAATTGACGTGAGCTGTTAATTTTTGACATTCCTATCATCATTATCGTAGATAGATGTCGCGGGTAGAGGCCCCACTACGTGCGGGCGCTCTGCATAACGTTACCTCTGCAGGTCCACCTCCACCTTGCACACTAGTCACTTATACAGGGTGTAAGGGACAGCCCTGCGCAGACTGATGGAGTGAATTCAGTATATCATGCTATGATGACAGGAAATTATTGCAGGACCATTATGGGAATCCAATAAATTTGATTTGTTTTATTTTCTCATATGCAATGTATCGTTACGTGGAAAAACTCACGTAGCAAATGGTAAGCGCGACGACGAGTTCAATGAACTCTGTAGCTAGGCAGGAAGTGAAAAGCTGATTGCATGAGTCGTTCGTTAGAATATTTCAACATCCATTGTTGGTTTTTTGGTTTTAGCCGTATTTACATAAATGGAGTGCCTAGTACAGAGAATGTAATTTTACATTCAAATAAAGAAATCGTAACTGAAAAACAATTGAAAAATGAAAATTTTCCTTAGAAAAATTCTGATGGAATATGATACTAAATGAGGAGCTGAAGCTGTCAGTTTGCGGAGGCCAAACACACAGAGTATTACAACATCTATTTTTTTTATTATGGCCTGACCTATTCCTCTAGAGTGACGAAGTAAACAAATCATTACTATTTTTAAAACTTCTTGCCTACCAATTAAAGTAAGTGCTCACGTTTCGTAAGACCTTGTAAAGTAATTGTTATGGTGTCAAAAAGGGCAGCCTAATTGCTATTTAATTTACATGGCATGACATTGTTTTCACATAAGTGCGTTAATGTTTCAGACACGGAGTCGTTTTTAATTAAATTGAAGCTTGGTTTTGCGTGTCCAGAAGCCATGGAAAGTTTCCCAAAATTTTCATTACAAAGTGGAAACAAAATCCATGCGCAACAGTCGATTATTTAAAACATAACAACATAACACCTGTATGGTATACAGTTGTAATGTTTTATGTTTTTTTTTTCGAAGGCTTGGACAGATTCCAATGAAACAATGTAGTCATAATTCACAATACAATACTCACAAGCGTGGCGCCTTGATTATCCCTGGGCTCATCCAAATCCATGTTGGCCTTCACTAGTTCATCAACATCCATCAACATTTTCATTTCAGTCGAAGCTCTCGTATCATCTATAAGCCTTTGCGTGACGCCTCTAGCTGCCATCTCACTCTCAATCGCGTCTAAAGTCCGTTCTTCTTCGCAGATATCGTAAGGCATGTTACCGTCGCCGTTGACAGCAAGGAGGTTCGCACCTCGTTGTATGAGTATTCGAACGAGGTTGAGGTTCCCGCAGGTGGCAGCGGCATGTAATGGCGTCCACTTCTCGCTGTCCTCGGCGTTGACGTTGGCGCCGTGGTCGAGTAGAAGCCGCATCATCGCCTCGTTGTTGTCGATGCAGCACTGGTGTAGAGCAGTTAAGCCATCCTCGTTCGTCGCGTCTGGCGTCACCCCGCGAGACAGTAACCGTCGCACTGAAATTTTATGGTAGAATATTAGATTTTATTACATAAAAGGAAGAATCGAAATTTGGGTCACAAGAAAACCGGGTTTCTTGAACTTGATACTGCCGTGGTCAGATGGCACTAACAGAATATTTTTTGATGAAGGACTTGAATAGACTTTCAGAAGCCGATTTTTTATCTATACTAATCTTCTTTACAAATAGATGAAATTGAAATGTCTGTTTTTAACTTAAAAACTATTTTAGCTTTTTACTGAATGCATATGAAAATATATACAGCACTTATAACAAAAAAACTCATTTTTTTTCTATCCGTTTGTTTGTTTCGGCTAATCTCCGAAACGGCTGGACCGATTTTGACGGGTCTTTTACTGGCAGATAGCTGATGTTATATATAATGGATTTTGTTAACAATTTTAAGGTTTTGATTTTTTTTGCATGGAACCCTAATTATTTTTCAAAAATAAAAGTAGTCTAAGTTACTCGTTATAACATCAGTTATCTGCCAGGAAGTCCCGTCGAAATTATTTGGGAGATTAGCCGGAACAAACAGACCGACGGACCTGTACTGTTTTTATTGAACTGTTTTTTGTTCATGGTTTTAAAAGTTATGGATGTGATTAAAATCTGCGGGAGTTCACCTGACCGACCGATCGAGTATTGTGACTGCACAAACAAAAAATGTTATGTTTATGTTATGTTGTAAACATTTATTCTGTACAGATATAATTGAAAACTCGATTGTACTGTGATTGCATGCATAATAATATCAATAATTATGCTGTCATACTCAAATGACATCAAAAACGATTCAAGAACTTGAACTACGCAATTTCTAATCGTTTTAATACGAGAGCGAAAACATAGTAATACTAGCAAACAAGTGGAATTATAATATCAAAGAAAGTAAGTAATAAAGGTACAATAAGTTAGTATAGTTGTAGTCATTATGCTTTGTTAACAATCTCGTTATGGCACATATAGTGCGCGTAATTGACCGAGTAATAACGACAATAATGTCGCTTTTATTGAGTTTATTTATGAAACTGCTCCGCTGCCACCTGACCAATCAAGAACACATGTTTATTATCGCACAGTTGCAACTCAACATATTATGTTACCAACATGTGTAAATATTCTCGAAGGAGGTTTACTTTTTTTTCTTTTTTTTTTTCTTTTTATGGTAAGTATCGTTTTATCCTTCTTCTTTTGATGCCTCTCCAACTACTGAAGGTTGGCCATTAATTCCTTATGTTTCTACTAGTCTTTGGCCTCTATCCTTACATTTCTTTATCAAGAAATTGCATAAAATACGCAGGTATGTTGATACGTCGAGGCCTCGTAATCCCTCGAGTTTATTACTCACCCTAAGTACCTTAACAAATTGATTAATATAGCACCAGAAGTACTTTTGCTGTGACCTTTACAGAGTTCTCATTCACTACAGTATAAGTTATTATCAGGGCTAAGGTGTCGTAATCGGCACAAGTACGAACCTTGTCCGACTCAAAACATGCATTACTCAGACGTGCAAAACCCGGCTTATGTTCCGTAAAGCTACAAATTACTGTGGATACAACATAATTGCTTGTCACTTAGTTAGCGTTTAAAATGTTTAAACGTTGTAAAATTTGTGGCGAGAGGTAAGCGATTACAGAGAGAATTTATAGCGCGGATGTCAGAAAAGCCGTGGACGAGAGGGAACTTTCCTTATTATGTTTGGATCAGCTTTCAGCCTAAGTAAATACATGCTGGAATAATGTCAATATTTCACATGGATTGACCGAGATTTGGCTTTATGCCAGCGTACCCATACCTATGCAAGCAGGTTTTCACCATCTTCAATGACTTTATAATTTTCCGAACACCTTCAAAAAGGTCATGTGCGTAAGCACAAGTTTTTAATTATTATACTATTTTTTAAGAATTTTATTCAACAGTTAAACTAAATTGAGTGTCGACTCACTTACGTAGTTTTAAGGTTCTATTTACTAACACAATTTGTATTTTATAATAAGTTTGTTAGTCTATAAAGTATATATCTATGGGCCAAAGTTGCCTAAAAATAAATGAATTTTATGTTTAGAAGCTCCATCAATAAAAAGTGATAATAATAATAAACACAATTTACCTTCATCTATATCGTTTCTGGCCGCAGCTTCCAGCAACATCACGCTATCACTAAAGTATATGCTCCGCTTGTTGCTCTTCTCCCGTTTCGCTCGCGACCGCAGCCACTCTTTCTCTCTTTGCTGCCATAGTTTTAGCTGCTGCATGCGTCGTCTGAAGTAAACAAAGATTGTCTGAGCAAAATATGCACGGAATGTCGCTCACGTGTTTAGTGTTTACTTTATAACAATACAACAAAACAGTATAACTGATGAAACAAGTAAGCCAAAAAATATGCGTGCCTCAACACCCTCTGAAAGATTAATCAACACAGAATATTTCTAACAGACAGTCTAACACAAGTCTTGTGATTTGCTTGTCAGTTCTTATTTGAGTCGGCCAGTCACAGAATTTAACATCAGTGTGACAGTTCGTCTCTTTCAGAAAACTTTCAATTTAGCTATTTATTAGCGACGTGGGTTATTAGCACTCAATAAGTATGAATTTGTAAAGTGGTTCAGTGTCGTGTTTTGTTCATAAACGGTGAGTGATCGACCTCCATGAGCCCATGTCGCCGCGGCGCCTGACGCCCACTTGACGCGAAATTCAATATAGCTTTTATGGATTTATTCTTACTTCATTGGCAATTTATTACTTTGTTTGCAGAATAAATTGGTGTGAAATGAATTCATAATATTGGGTTTATCTTTCGCAAGTCTATTCATAGACGGGCAATCTGCTTGATAGGCACCTACTTCGTAGTGAGCAAAAATTCTTTTAAATGCTGTGGGATTTTCCATGTGCATGTTTAAGTAAAATAAAATACTAAGTAATACTACTGACATAGTAAGCAAGCGCTATCTTGCACAATAGCAGAAAACTGATGGGCAGGAAATTTGTGGCGTAATTGCAAGGAATTTTCGTGTTAAGAAAAGTTAGCCCAGATTTTATATGTGTATATTTTAAATTGTAGTCGGCGCTACAACAGTATTTGAGTTAAGTTCTTTTTCTGCCCTTGTCCCATATTACATGGGATCGGCGGAACACGTTTTCGTTGTCCATTCTCCCTGTTACTCCCTGCTAACCGTCACGCATCATTCACACCCTTTTATTTCCCGGGACCTGACTTATGGTAATAGTGGGGTTTTAAGGTAAGAAGACGTCATAATGTCTTATTTTTGTTAGTTCGCTCAATCTTGACATGGCCCGTGTTACTGTGTATTTCAAAATGATAGCAATGTGCGATACGAGACCACACGAGCGCTTAGATACCGTGGCTTATTTTCGTAATCCATTTTATTCTTTACGCCTATTCCCACATGGGTTCATATTTTAACAGTAAACTGTCATGCAATCATAAAAAGTGAAAACAAGGTTTCACTTTACATTATAATTCGTTTCATAATATTGTACAGTAAGTAATGGCAATGAATTACTTCCTGAGTTTTAATGCCATAATGAAGTTAATAAACTTTATCTTGGTCTGTTTCCTTTTATTGATAGTTAAGCTTGACTGACAACACGCTAGCACTTTGGGCAGTTAAGTGTCATTCTGCACTGAATCATGAAGTGAAGATAAAGAAGGATTAAAATTAGAACAAAGAAGCAAACGCCATAAATCACTGTCTGTTTATGAGGATACTGTACAAAGACAGTCATAAAAACGTATCAAAAGCAGACGCCTTTAATTTTTTAAACTACCGTGTAATCGGAAGTAGCCGTGCACGTTTGTTTCTGATATCTGTTATCACACGTGAGCTAACTCCGTTAATCTGGCTGACGTCGGCGGCAGGTAGGGGATTAACTATGTACCTACGGCTAGGCACACAGAACTGTGTGCTCATGATATTCCCGTGTTGACACAGATCCATACATAGCACCTATCAAGTGATATATGCTAAAGACTGTGTACACATACAACAATAATACTATGTGTGTATGTTGCGATACAATATCACCTGGCACAATACCCGTCAATATATTATTATCAGTTAAAAAGCGAATTCTAAAAAAATTGACAGACAGATCGAGAAAATAAGCTTTATTGGTTATAGTAACACCAAATCAATACTTATGTTACTTTTAGAACACAAACAAGAATTATTTTATCTGTATTACTAATTCACGTAATGGAAAGTAAGAAACTTACTTCTCAAAGTTAATTTTAATGCGCACTTTCCAATATTTGTATGCCTGCTCTTTACTCTTAGTGTAATTTTACTTTATCTCGAACCATTTAAATGTCTTAAGACTGGTCTGTCTGGTCTTTAAGATTACAGATTTGACATCACCTACTTTATTTGGATATGATTTTACTGAAAGTAAAAGTGGTGAATATTGTATTGTATAACGGGCTGGTGTCCGCAACTCCACGTCAAAGCCCGTATTTTGCGTGCGTTGAGTAATCGTTTTTCGGTTTTCCAGAAATGATTTTGATCAAAGTTAATGTTTCAATATACAGTATTTTTTAAAGCCTAAAGTATTTAATAATAAGTAAGCACTTTCGAAAGTTAAAAGGGAAAGTAAGCCTTCATTGAGCGTGTCCTAAATAGCCCTTCAGATGGATATAAAAATATCACTCAGAATCATTTATCTGAAGTCTCAATATCACAATAATCTGTTGAACAACATATGTATAAACCTATCAGCCTAGCTCAATCCATACATCACTGTTATCTGTGACTGGCATCTTCCATGATAACAAAAGTAATAGATATTTATTTCTATCAATGTTATATGACTGTTTTCATCCAAAAATACATATAAAATAATGTCAATGCTACTTATTTTAATCAAACTTATCATGATTATATTAGTCACAACTACATTAAAATTATGATAGTCACATGTAATTATCATAAATAGTATTATAATCTAAGCTACTTTAAATATTTTTTTCGTATTAAAATCCAAGAGTTTTCATTTCAGATTATCTCTGCTGCCTTTGAAGTTCCAGAATACATGCTATGAACACAAGGAATGCTTTCCACAACATTAAACCTACTTTCATGCTATCTGTGGAGCGCTTAAGATTAATTCTTTAACTTAAGAGAAAAATACTCATAATTAGTCTAGTTTCATTCTCCTTCTTCAATATATTGAGTATCATGATATTTTCGTGTAGTTATGATCAATATTTTAAAGCCTAACTGAGACAAACTTGCTGACACTTTCATGTTATTACTATTAGAAGGAAAACCAACATCTCATACCTACAATAAATCACAAATTAAATGATATGGATAAAACAATAAATTAAAATTCAATCAAAACTGGTAAATGCCACATTTAATGAGAAGATAATTAAGATCAATTATAATAAAGATACCTATTTATTATACCTGTAGCATATATCTTGTTTATGCATAGGATTATACTGTTATTATGATATGATTTTCCTCAAGGCAAGTTAATGCCACTGATTCCAGTGAGACATTATTACTTGCAAAAGCAAGTAGGAGTATTTCTTAGTAAAACTTAAGGATTAATGAAAAGATGGTGCTATTATTAATAAATAAAGCAATATCAATACTATGCAATAAATCAAAGTTCACAAGTGTTTTCCTACAAAAAATATGTCTTACTGCCAAATCAACTGTAAACCATCATTCAAGTATAACAAGTTTTGAAACAGGATTTAAAGTCTTCACATACTGGGGGCCTAAAATGACCGATTTAGCAGAATCATAATATGAATCACGTTAAAATTCTTAAAATGGTCACAGACGCAGTTAATATTATGAATTGTCACTTTCTGACCATTTTACAAATTCTAACGTAATTCATTTTAGGCAAACGTCAAGACAATTTGAACTACATTTACAGTAGTGCAAATAATTAGGGATTTTTGTAGGGTTTCAGTACCAATCAATTTGATTGAAGATTTGAGTAGGACAGGTTCGAATGAAAACTTTATTTACAGATTTTAATAATTGAGTAAACAATATTCTGACCCAAACTTTTACCGAGGTCTCAATTCATTATTGGTTATTAACCTTCTGACCACCATTGTCAATTATACGTAACAAGCAAGCGCGTGCCATGTACGCCAAATGACACAATTATGTGACAAAATGGTAGGTGTAACTGTGGCTTGGTGTGGAGGTCCTACACGTGCCTTTATGCTCTGGCATTCAAAAGGTTAAATCAAAAATCTGCTGTTCTATAAACTTTGCACTTTTGTATGGAGTAGCTGTATTTTTTTTTTACTGACAAAAATGCTGATAATTAAGAATCTTGCACTGAACCCATAATAGATGTTTGTGTCACAATATCCACTGCATTTGCATTAAGAAAAGGGATGTTAGACGTTGAACCCCAAATTATTTGGTATAAGGACAATAATGAAAATCGAAAAAATTAAAAAAAAAACAACAATTACCTGCGGGCTAGGTGGAGCCTCTCTTGTGTTGTGAGGTGTTCCACCTGCGCCATCTCAGACACCAAGTCTGAGTGCTCCATCTTGTTCACAATCTGGAAATATACACACTGTTGCATATTTTGTAACCTTAGAAAAAGCAATATAGTTGTTGTTGACTTACAGTCGTCATCTTCCTAGCCTTTCCCAACTATGTTGATGTCGGCTTCCAATTTGGATCTAACCGGATGTAGCTGAATGTCAGTATTTTACATGGAGCAACTTCCTATCTGACCATCACAGCATATGTTAAGACTTCTAGCATTATTATTAAGGGGGTTGGTCTTATCACAGCTAATTTAGCATTCCAGTACTGCACTACTAAACTTGTTTGTTGCAAAAAAAAAAAGGATTTTAAGAAGTACACATGCAAGGGTAAAACTTTTCAAACTAGATACTATATTCACCTACTTATTGATAATATGCTTTGAATCTCACATCAAAGTAAAACAAGGAATGTAAATCTACTCATTTTATCATCTTTATCTTTACATGTTTTTAATAAGATTTGACATTCAAATTCTTAGTTGTGTGATAGTATATCCTAACTGTTATGTTTGTAAATAAACCATTTGAAAACCTCAACTATTTTCACTAGCACAGTAGTACTATTAATACTAAAGTTAGTCTCAGAATTCGTAAATATTTGAAGAAGTAAATAAGAATGTCTCAAAGGTAATGTGCCCATCAAACTTATTGATATCTGACAACAATCTGATAAGATAACACAGCCCTACAAGCATTTGAAGCCAGCATAATAAGAATTTGGAAAATTTGGCCTGTAAACGGTAGAAGATAGTAAATCTTTCCTTAGCAATCGGACAAAAATGTATTTATCTCTCTGCTACAACAAATATTTCAGTTTTAAAAACAAACTGACAGTTTAGAAAGGCACTTGGTTTCTACAACCTAAATCAACTTTGCAGGTCAACATGATATCATAACAACTTTTGCGGGAGAAACTATACACTATACTTATTTATTCTAAAATATTTTTCACGCTACTTACCGCTGTTCTAGTTAATTACAAATCGTAAGTATGTTTCATTCTTCTATTGATGTATTTGCCACACATGATAAACAGATTGAAGTAAAGGGAGTCATAAACACACATACAAATTATTGATACTTGGACCTAATTAAAATCCATTGTGTGGGAGAAATTTACTGTTACATTCTATTTTCCGTTATTTTTCATGAAAATAAGAAACAAGGAGAAAAATCACAAGACGGCTAGCGAACGAGCGGATGGTTTTACTTTTTTGGTGACTTGAAAACCTTGACTTGAATACCCGCACTTTGGCGCGAAATCGATTTTGTTAACTTCACATTTTATACTAAGATGTACAAACAAAATGAAATAATTTAAAAAAATGAAGATAATTTCTTCGATTTTGAAACAAGATTAATGTTAGGCGTTTTTGGAAGTATACATGGAAAAGGCAATATTCATGAGGCTGTACGAAAACAACGCGATTGCTTGAACAAGTTCTGATAGTGCGGGGCAGATGGCGCGCTGCAGCGTAACCAGGTTGCGGTAGTTTTGAATAGATATTTGTAAGTTTTATTAGATAGTGGCTATACTTTGAATTGAAAACAACTATCCGATTGCGTTGATAGATAGATAAAATATAAAAAAAGAGTATGTAAGCATCGGGGCAAAAGGAGTAGGTACGGATCGTAAGGATCGTAGCAGGTGGCGTTCTGTGGTTTCTGCCTACCCCCATAGGAAAAAGGCGTTAGTTTATGCATATATGCAAAAAAAAAAGTACTTAAATTTAAATCCAAGAACAAATATGGCCCTATGTTAACACATAACTACCAATTAAATTATTGTATTTGCGCCATTTGAGGTTTACAGCACCTGCAGCAGCCGCCCCAGCACTTCTGAATTGAATTACGGGATGCTTTTGTATAAGTTCGAGTTTTAAACTGGATTTAGTGTGAAATAGTAAATATATGTTAAATGCTCAAGAAGGCATTTAACACCACACACCGGAAAATCCAACCTCGAATCATTTTTTAATTCTGACCTTCCAGATGTCCACACTCCGCCATGCCAAACTAAGTACCTACCTACCCTTTGCAAGTAATGGCATTCGTGACATTAATCACCTGATTAAACTAGGAGGTCGCAGTTGTAGGTCCTTCATCGTAACAATCTTGGGGAGAAAATAAAACAAGAAACAGGTAACTCTCAAATGTGATTTTTATTTCAATTTTATATCTATTTTGCTACTATATTACAGTTTTAACAATTATTTAGTACAAAAGAAACCCACAATATCATCAATCAATGAGCGGTGTAGATATTCTACGCTAGGCACTATTATTCATATCAATTGACACACCATAATCCCTTTTATACAAAGCTTGCTTATAGTAGAGTACCTAGAATTGTTTGATTTGATTATAACTAGGCATTTATCAATACCAGCTTTCGCACCTTATTACACAGAGCGTGGCGAGCGTTCAAAGGATCCTATTTGATGATCATCTTTGAACTTATGAACAGAATCAGCGATTATTTTAATTTAAGTAGGTATTATAACAGGGGTACATAAGTTACATAACACAGCCACAAACAATTATAACAACACAATAATTTAATTTAATTAATAATAAGAGGTATGGGTATAATAATACGTTTTATGACGTTACATTTAAGTATGTACGTCTGATTTTGTAGCTTATTCTGCATTAGAATAGTCTAGTATAAAGGCATTAAACCAGACCAGAAGTACCTAAATACAGTATTAAGTTTGGTCATATTTCATAGCACATTTTGTTTTCTAAAGCGTTGTGCAAACGATAGACAATTTGTCCACAGATAATTTGCAACAACCATAGACGTCAACCACCGTCATCTGCGTAGCCTTTTTCCAAATACGTTGGGTTCGGCCCGTCGGCTTCAAGTACAACACATTTGCATGGAGCGACTGCCTATCTGACCTCCACAACCCAGTTAGTACTGGGTAATACGTTACCCCTTCGTAAGACTGGCAGTCAGACTTGCGAGCGGCTGACTGCTGTCAAAGATCTACAAATGACAACCGGAACCAACGGCTTAACGTGCTTTCCGAGGTACAGAGGAAACTCGATATGTAATGGATGACCCATCCACGGACCGACCTTGGCAAGCGCGGTTTCTCCTGAAGATCAACCCGTGCGCCTGTTGTTATTTAGCCACGAGTAACCTTGGACGTCAACTATTGAAAAAAAAAAAACAACGCGGCAACCAATGGAGGACAGCAGGGCAGGATCGGTAAGTACTGTCTGGAGGACAAGTTGCCCATCGTTTGATCAGCGCTTTAAAGTTGAATAATAATATGCACAATAAATATTCATCTATACAAATAACTAAACATATAAAAGTATTTGCTAATTACACTAAGTTTAGCGTTTTTTTACTACCTAGCTATAAATCATTATTTAAGAAACCACAATTGATTGATGAGCGCATCAATACTTACCTAGAAATAAGTTAATAATATCTAGTAATTATTCTGAGAAGAAAATTGGTCTAAGTATGGTTGTTACCAAAAATATTCGGAATTGGGTAGGTAGGAATCTACCTACTGAATTTTCTTTGACAAGTAATTTACGAACATAAAACAAAAGGTACCTAGGTAGGTACTTTAAATGTTTACAGTTAAGCACCCAATTATTTTCGATGGACGCCTGAGGGTGGCCAGCGCCGATGAGGTCCGCGGCGAAGGTGGTGTGACGATCTGACCACGTTCGCGGAGCAAACGTGGCCAGAAATTGCACAGAACAGAGAGGTCTGGAGGGAGAAAAGGGAGGCCTTTGCCCAGCAGTGGGACACAATATAGGCTACCAAAAACAAAAAAAAAAATATATTTTCGAGAGAATATTGAACAGACTTTAATGGAGCAGCGATCGATACTATACTTGTTACCTTTTCAATAAAATGGTTAACAAATAATATTATTTACAAAGGTAAGTTATTATGATTACACTCTATAACACTACAGCTATTATTGTTCTAAATTAGTCTATTCTTCATAAACACGGTTCTATAGGTTGGTACCTTTATCTAATAATCTAGTAACAATTCAACATTTTCATGCGCTGATACCTTTATTTAAAAGTATTACAAGATTTTATACAGACTGATTAAGACTAAGATGACAGCCAATTGCCAATGACTTCACAAAGTATGATTAAAATAAATATGTAGTAGGTAAGACAATGTATATCTCACTCTGTCGCAGTGTTGAAACATATTCATGTTACCGACCGACTCAGAAATATAATAAGTAAAAGAAAATTTAATGACATATCGATGGTATTTTAACAATGTAAAAATGTTAAAATTTAATAAACTTTACTTTACTTAAAACTTATAAGTAACGATATTTAAAATGACTAGTTTTTGCAAGACTTAAAAAATCTGAAATCTAAACGCATCATTTTGTGTTGGCCTGGCGAGAAGAGAAACGAAGGTATTTTCCATGATCGTGAAGATATCCGAATAACCACGTAGACTAGGGAGCTTAAATCTTTTTGTAGTAATTCATTTTTGATGAAATACTTATAAAAATAAATTTTTTCAAAGGTTTGTTTTATTTTGATGCCGACTGTCTAGATCTAATAAAATGTTAAAACCTGTGGTTATGTACAACGTAGCAAACACAATTATTATTATCTACTTCTACAAATCACATCTCAATTAAAACTAGAGGTATTGTCATTGGCAACAAGTGCCAAGTTCGAAATCGTCAATATCTTTAGGTACATAAATATAATATTGTAAAACGATTACTTTACAAACAGTGCTGGATGTAATTACATGATATTTTACAAAGAGCGTACAAAAATACACTTCAAACAACTATAAAAATTGGTTTTAGACAATTGTTCTTAAAGCAATATTAATTGTTGATTAGCAGCTAGATTTCCATACTTACTCATATCGTTAAGGAGCTTTTCAATCGATACCGTATTATCCTGAACAAAAAAGGCGAGACTTTAATGGAAAGTATTTTTTTTATTTCTTTAAACACTTACGTCTACCAGTCGTTGCATGATGCATTTCATTGCAACGCGTCGTATTTATACCTTACAATGTACATACAGGGTGTAAACAAACCCTTTACATAGCCGTCAACCAAGCATTCTGTACATCAAACTAAGTGACTTTACGCAAAAATTAATGTTGGGGAAACGACTTTTTTTTTGGGGTGAAAAATCACGTTTTACGGTAGGACTCGATGGAAAGCACTCAAAAAAATGAGCTGATGGATGGATTGAATAGTACGGGGGTCGTGGAGGTGTGTAAAGTAAAAATCTTACACTAAAAACATGTATTTAAAAAAAAAACTTGTGAAAAAGTTGGAACTTTGACCCCCAATATCTCCGTAACTAGAAGATTCCCAGGTATGGTCTAGCACAAAAAAAGATCGCAAATACGGAGAGAACAAGTGCCTTTCGGATATGTTGAGGGTCTATTTATACCCTTTATAATTACAGCTATCTAACTCGAAAGCCTCAGACAGGATATCTGGCAAGCAATTTTACGTTTTATAAAGATTCCTACCTAATTCTACCGCACGATATTTATCTCGCTGTAAGTGTGCGTATCGTGATTATTGACCGACAATAACAACTTTGAACGCATCTTATTTAGTATCTTATGAATACACGTAAACGATATTAATAGTAAAGATCCCAATACTATGTTTATCACATGGAACCAATGTTATGAAAGCCCTTGAAATTGTTTTAAAACTTTTGGCAAAGTCATCTAAATATTTTGAATAAAATTCGTTACGGGTGATGAATTAACTCGTTTTTTTTGTAATTCTCTGCTCAAATTACTTATCATAATACACCACAGATTCACAGCACTTTTAGTAAGTTTGTGTATTTTTTTTTTTTTAATGCACGATTTCACCGACCGCGATGGGATTACTCTAGCGTCTTGTACTTCAACAGTGGCAACCTATCAGGGTCACCACGGCGGGGCACTCAGGTGTTCTCGTCTGAGGAGTCGTCAGACGAGGAGCTGGTGTGCAGGGTGGTCGCCATGGTCAGCTGCCGGATGAATGGTTCCCTGGGGAGGCTCTGTTGACCCAGAGGCAACCGTCTTATGCCCATGCGTTCACTCTCTGGCAGTGATTGGCTACATTTCTCTTCTGTGATCGCGTCACGAGATAATGACCTGGAATGCGAGAAAATTCAGGCTTAAATCCAAGGCAGTTTATGGAATGCCTAATACCTACAACTATTTGTAAATAAATAAAAGGAACATTGTGTCTGTACAAACAGGTCTTCTCCCAACCCTGCTTGACAAGAACCTTATTTCCACCAAACTGAATTTTCTTCTTAATGCCAACTAAATTAAATTTTGATTCTGCACCAGTTTTTACATTATGAAGGACCAATATGATAGTTAAACAAATATAAAGGAAACAGTTAATAAACGTACCCAGTCAACTCTAACATCGATCCTCTTCGACATTGTCCTCTATGTGGTCCCTGCATGATGCTGGCTGGTCTACTGGACGCACCCAGTGGGTCCGAGTGCGCCACATCCTCCATCAGCAGCACTGACGGGCCTCCCAGGCTGGTGCTTCTCTTAGACAGCATACTTGGTCCTTGCCTCACAACAGGATCCTTCGATGTCCCCTCTCCCTTACTCCAACTATCTCTGTTCCCTTCCGAGTCGGACACCACGACGCTGTCCCCAGCACCCTGTGTAGAGCTAGAGCTCTCTCTTCGGAATAGACCTATGATAGATTTTGGATGTTTTGGCTTCTCTATGCCTCCTGATACCGGGAAGGTATTATGAGAATGGATGTGTTGTACAACGGAAAGGAGAGGGGGACAAAAGGAAAAAATCGTGTCAGAAAAGTTTATAAAAAATCTACAGGCTAAGGTAGATAGCAGTAGCGAAGGGTCAATTTTTGTAAGAGGTAAGCCGGAGTAAATATATTTAATGTGATTATATTATTTGTCTATAGAATACTGCCATTTTTCAAAGGGAAGCCAGTAGGAATCGAGTTGTATGGAACCTTCGCCACTGGTAGATAGTGCAAAACATATTATAATTCATTATTTAATGTTTATATGTTTAAGGTATGCGCATGGTTTTATTTAAGTAGGTACTAGGTATTAAGCACTGATTTGCCACGAAATGGTTTAATCTTTAGAAATCTATTTTTTTGCGCTCTAAAACTGCGGTATTTTAGGTGCTATAAATAAAACTATTTCAGCAAAAGGCATGAATTAATTTATAAAAGCTAACATGCACAGTGTTGGGTACGCAAATGTAAGAGCTCTGTGGGAGAAAAACTATATGATCTCTCCGAAAGAAACTGGAAGATGAAAATGCACGCTACAATCGCTAGGGTGTAGGTATTGTGCATAAAGGGAACTAATTTCTTAAAAATTAACTAAGTGGGTTGATAGAATTGTTATTAAGAATAGAACAAGTTGTAGTCCCATTAACTTACTTCAGCACTTTCGATCATGTTTCGATCAAAATCTAAACTATACTGGATGATGAAAATAACTTTAATAAAAAACGAAGTTCAGTAGTTAGAACACGTAAATGATGCAAATATTTTTGTCAGTGCTTATTATTTTTCAGTATATTCATCGAATACAAAAAATCGTAGCTTGCTCTGTGATCCAAAATGTCATGGTCTACGAGCTACGCGGCTAGGAGTTCGTAGACCAATTGAATGTGCTACGTGCCTACGCTGCTACGCGAAGTTCTACGATGTATTTGCCCTTCATCTTTTTCAAAATTTTACAAAGCTTTCTACTACCCTACATTAAAGTTGTCATTAATGTAGTATTTTAATATTTTCCAATTGTTAATTTTCATTACTTTATTAAATAAATAAAATATTATTATTTTAAAATTTTAAAATAATTTTAAAACTTACCTAAAAACGTAGCTGAGGGTGAGCTATACGCTAGGTACTCTTTGTTGGAGGCCCAGGCGGGAAACTCTGACTGTTTGAGGGCGCAGCAGCCGGACCCCTCCATTTCCTCACGTTTCCAAGGCAACATGGTCTCTGTCGCCGTCGGGGTAGCCACGCGAGCGTGCTCAGCTACTATCATGTAGGTGTCTGTGATTATAAAATTAAGTATAGATAGGCATTCTCAGATGCATTAAATACTATGCGTAATTTTCGGTGGTCGGAGTAGATTGATTTTCGTACGTTCAAAGATCTGAAACTAATATGTTAATACAGGGTGTAAGGGGCAGCCCTCCACATAATGACAGGGTACATTCATTTTGAATCATATTCCACCGGATTTTTTCTCCGGAATTTTTATTGTTTTAAAAAAAAATATCAGTTACTATTCCTTTATTTCAATGAAAATTACATTCTCTGTACTAAAAAAAATATAAAATCCAACAATGGATGTTAAAATAATCTAACGAACGATGACGCGTGAAATCAGCTGTTCACTGACTGCCTAGCTACAGAGTTCATCAAACTCGTCGTCGCGCTTGCCGTTCGCTACGTGAGTTTTGCCACGGTAACGATACATTACGTATGAGGAAATAACACAAATCATTGGATTCCCATAACATTCCTGAAATAATTTCTTGTACCGGTCATCTTAGCATGATATACTGAATTCACCCCATAAGTTTGTGGAGTTATTACCCGATAATATACATAATAAATAGTATTAGATACATTCGGCAAAGAGGGATTTTTGTCTTCTTTTCTTAGACACCTGTACGGAATTTTTCAATAACGATTTTAAAAAAATGTTATAGTAGTACTTGTATCACACAAGTACCAAAAAACCATCTACCTACTACCACTGATCATTTTCTATACTTGCCATTATCATCAGACAGTCTTCGTTCATCTTCTTCGAGAATATCCTCATTGGGAACTAAAATATTTAAAATATCGACGTTAACATTTAGAGTGAGCATTTTTAAATTTACAAAAGTTAGGCTAATTAATAATATTATAAATAATTACATTAATGTATAAATAAATATGCATCTTTATTCCAAAAATATTTTAATATATATAAATGTATTACCGATAAACCCTATCTAATCTTTTATTTTATAAATACATAAATATAAATTTTTCGTGTACAAATATACTTAATTATAAGAGTTAAGAGTACTGCCTGGGTATTTTATATTTACGTTATTATATATACTTATAAATAATTACAAATATTTATAAAACTATACATTTGACTCTAATGACTATCAATATTCCATACCTAATAGTATTTAGTAATTAATAAATATTATAAATACATAAATACGCATGATAACATGCAATACTTACTGTTTGTACTAGACATACATCGATAAAGATAGAGTGCTAAGTATTATTGTAATAACCAATCTAATAATAGGTAATTAATTTTAACTTGGACATCACTGGAATCGGTGTAGAAAGCCCGACATCACCAATCCGCCTTGAGCAAAAAGGTGATCAATCCTTTACTGTGTGAAAAGTCGAGGCGTTGGTATCATTACTTTAAAGCTATTAATATTCGTCGATAATATTAGATTGGCTATCAAGCGCTATGTAGCGAAAATAGGTAATAAATAAAGGAATGAATAATAGTATGTGTTTAAACCATGCAATAGTAACATTGAATCGGATGACCAAATATCTTTGTAAAGCGTCTGATGAAAAAAATATTTTTTTTTGTTAAGGAAGCAAAAATATGTTTAAAGAAATTAAAGTAAAATCAACAAACGCGACAGAAAAACGATACCAAAAAATCTGATTACTTATGATATCAAATCGACTAAGAAATCGTTAGTGCCCAGTGCTAGCCAATGTCTTACAAAACTGACGCTAAAGTGATGTCTCTAGTTATTTAGAGCGTTTGCCTACCTCCAGCGTGTAATATTGACATAATCATGATTTGCGGTAATCGTAGCACAGCAGTCACATTTAAGCGCAATCTAAATTAAAATCTTGATCATCAGACGCAAGTATGCACGCAGTTCTAGTGACAATTATGAAAACAGTTCAGTTCTGAAGTAAACACATACCAAAGTTATACGTGGATCTGTCCCTTCTCCACGGTAAGGATTTCTCAACAGCTGTCGGGAGTATCTCTTCAGGCGTTTTAGCGTACTGCTTAACGATTCTCGCTTTCAAAGGATTGAATCCGGGCAGGTTAGCCAGTTGATTTAAAAGTGAACTACTATTTTCTTTATGCGAGGACGTCGGACTGACTTCTTTGTATCCAGCTGATAATATTATCATCGCCAGTTGTCGAGAGTATCGGTTAGTTTGCGGTGCCACATGAAGATTGCCAGAAGGGAAGAAAACGACGATCAAACACAAAGAATATTAAACAAGCAGAGAAGAACAGTACGTAGCGATTAGAGGGTTAGTTCGTATTCCTAAACGGCTAGTGGGATGGTATTTGTGGCTTAGGACAGAATAGAATTTAAGTTTGGATTGCAACCAACTTCATTAACAAACCTTTTGGTTCTAAAATAAGCCTGTAAGAGAAGAGGCCTGTCTGTCTCCCAGCAGTGGGAACATTGTACACTGATTATCCCGTTATTATATCTATCTTCTAAAACATCACATTGCTAGACGGATTTTCAAGTTGGTAATTAAATAACTTTTTTTTTTTCTAAATCTTTGTAGACTGAAACATTTCGGAAAGAATGTAAAGTTACTTTGTACCGAAGTAGCAAAAGAATTTGAGTTTATTCAAAGGTTTGCGAATAAGTTAGTTTAAAGGTCAAAACTTCACTTGAAATAGGCAACTGAACCAAAATAACTTAATGAAAAGAATTTCAAGAAGAGATATAATTTAGAAAATACAAATAATTACATACAGAGAAATAATTTAGAACATGCCACCACAAATACGTTTCAGCTCATTCTCACAGTACGTAGCCATGTCAGAAATTAACGAATGCTCTTGGACCCAGCAAATAATAGTCGTAAGTATACCAATTTAGTAAACGTCGGTCCACTTAATATAAAGTATCCCATATTGTTTAATGAAGTAAAGGTTGTGCGGAAAGTAAAAACAACGTTAGTCGACAACATCTAGAGGACTGGTTTGGATTTGAATTTGAAGCTTTCAAAAATCATTTGTTATAAATATTCATACTGGATTGGATTCACCTCCTAGTTCCGCATTTGTGAAACCAGACATTGATTATAACATCTGGAAATGGTATCCAAATCGATCGACGATAAGTTTCCGTCCATACCTGTTCAGGCATAATATTCCTACAAATTACTTGACATCGAAATGAAATTACATACCGTGTATACATTTTACGTCTAGCTATCTACTTTAGATACTCTGTTACTCTATCTACACAGTGCTTCTGATCCAGTAGACGAAACGATGGTTCGTTTAGCGTTAGCAATGTTACCATTCAAATCCAAACTGCGGTGTGTCACACAGGGTGGTTCATGCAGAATACCTACGCGGGGTTTTGGCAGTGAAAGTAATACCGCCGTCGTCACCTTCTCGTCGTGGTCCCATCTCGCGCTCGTCACCGTCCTCCTGGAGAACCTCGTCTATGTAGTCTGTAATAAAACGATATAGCTGGCATATTTGTAATGGAAATGTTTAAAGTTCATGCTTTAAATAAAAAGTTAGAATTTTTTATTTAATTGTTGCTAATTTATTCTAGTGCTCTATAGAGATTTTAGTTTATTTCTGAGTTTGGAACAAATGTTTACATATCACAGACAATATAAAACAAAATAAAAACATGTGCTAAGTCTAAATGTTCTAATAGTTTTATCATTGTTTTTTATATTATTACATTTATTTTCATAAAACTAGTGTAAGACGAAGCATTTGTGCTTGCAAAGTAAATAAACAATGACCATTGATACATATATGTATGTATGTATTTGAAAATAAACAAAAAATCGAAAATAATACTTGAACCCACACGTGCATGCGATCGACACTCGTGATAATAAGAAAGAATAAATAAGTACCTAATCTATAATACTTTATTTTACCGTGCGTGAACTGTTTGGCCGAACCGTTTTGCTGGAATTCAGGGAAAGTCACATGATTTTTCCCATCCTGAAACGAAAGGAAAATAAATTTAAAGTATGACCTTTCACAAAATTACCTTTATGGAGGCCTAGACCTACACCTACTCCTTCTTCATGGTCGTAGTGTCAATAATTCTTTATTTTTTTACTATAGACCGACCGCTTTAATGAGTCCTCCGCCTTGCCCCATCAAAGGCACATTAAGCGTCCACAAAGTCCTAACAATAGCCCAAAGGTTATTTGATTTAAAATACCATAATCCACGTAGGTATTACGATACTAATTGAACCAATACGTGATTAACCTTCAGAATATTCCATTTGTAATGTATGCTGGTGTCCGCAACTCCACGTCCAAAGCGCGTATTTTGCTTGCGGAATATTCCATGTAAACCTTCGCGAGGACTGATTAAAGCGGTCGGTCTATAGAACTCTGCCAGTACCTAGTGTCTATAATATCTAGTGGCTTTTTAACACAAAACTCAAAAATTCCGACTTCAGAAGGTCTTAAGTGGGAATTTTTGAGTCGGAGAGGTAATTTGTAAGCAGAATCTGTAAGACTTTTTTAACAATACATACCTGCTTTCCACGTTTACTACGTTTATGATGATGCTTCCTGTCGCCGACCCGTCGTCGTATATTCATGTGGGTCTTGTAATTGACTTGCGTGCCGAGGTCGCGATCGTTCACCGCATGACGACTGTAGCTCAGCCGGCGATGCTATGGAAAACCGTACGATAAAATAATCGAACAGAAATTTCCTGTCTATCACATTTTAGGATCTATTGAAGGCTGGCCTACCAATATGATGGTCAGGGTTAGATTTACAGCAGCTTTCTCCGACAAAACTGAAAGCGATCAGCGCAAACAAAACGCGTTCATGAGCTGTCACTGTAAAATTTCTATGGAATATTAAATACTGGAATATGGGCAGATTTCGAACGCCTTTAGATGTGCGGATGGCGTATAGCTTCATTGAAAGAAAATTTCATGTAAGATAACTCTTTTTCCGTGCCTCGGAAAGCACGTTAAGCCGTTGGTCCCAGCTGCCACTTCCATCTTTGACAAGGTAGTCAATGGCCCGAAAGTCTGACAACTATTCTTACCAAGGGGTATTGTATTACCCAGTACTAATTGGGTTGTGGAGGTAGCTTATTGCAGGAGCATGTGGTCATACCGGAGACATTTCACTACTATTTTGTAGGAAATCAATTGTTATTTGTTACGATGGGAAATGTTACGTTGAGGAGGCCCGTAAAGAAAACTGGGACTGGTTTCAATGATTGCAATTTTAATTCACGTAATAACTCTAATTAGGTAACTATGAGAAAGAATGAATTCCTACATTGTGCTTAACACAATGTAGTAACTCCAATTAATGCAACATTCTTGTTGGCGTTACTTATAGTCACTTTTCTTTTCTTGTCAATTTTTATACTACGATAAACAGTCAGGTCAGTCAGGAAGCGGTGGAATGTTAACATTTTTTGGGGCAGGTAAACGTAAGATAGCTCTTTCTTGTGTACCCCATTTCTGAAGTAATGAACTCCCGTCGAAGACCGACCTACTTTGCAAGTCAAGGTATGGTTATGGTAAGCTACATGGTGTTGTTAACAAACTTGTTACGAATATGGCTTCCGTTTCGCTAAGTAGGTTGTAATCTTCACCTACTTACCTGGATAACTGTTTTAAAACATTTTACCACGTATCTACAGCCCCAAGCCATAACCTACTTTACGAAAATATAATATCAAACTTTATATATGCAGTTCGAATTCCGAACTTATCGGAACTTAATAAATCTGTTCGTGTTTTTTTTTATCATTTAATAGAGCAGACATAAGCGTGCCTAACCAGCTTTGTTATTATTATTACACCAGAATGTTCTGACCCAGAAAAATCCCAGCGGAGATTCCCCTATGGATAAGTTATAATCATGTGACATTCTTCCTATATAGGGTGGACTCTGACCAAGCAACATCCACGACCTAATTAATAATAACATAATATCACCCCTGTAATCCCCGAAGGTTTAGGCTGAGTTGTACCTAACCTACTTAGAAATTCCTAATGTAAAACCCAATAAGACATTGCTTGACCTGGACATGGAACCCAAGGCGTCATGCTCAGCCGTCACTGCTTACGACTACAAGAACAGCGGGGCAGAAAGGCTTATTAATAATATATTACTATAAAGTCTGGGACATGGAATACATACGCGTCTAAACGGTTTGCAGAGTTCTTCGGCAAGCAGATGGTGTATCTTTGCGTCCGTAAGATCTTTCTTCGACGGATTGTATTCCAATTCCTGCATGTCTATGTTCCATGTTGAGGAGTCTAGCTGGCTGAAACTAGGACTGAAAACATAATTATCACAACGTTACAAAAAAATAACAAACAAGCAATAAATACAGTTAAATGACACATCGACAAAAAGAAAAATACAGTCACAAAGTTACGACGATCTAGGAAGCCAGACTAAAACCCGATGTGCTTACTTACGTTCGGGTGCATTCTATATTCTATGGAGTTTATAAACCAGTTACCTTCCATTAAAATTTGCATTAGTATAATTTTTGAATATGGCTGACATGGATTCGGCTCCAGAAATATTTCCAATCGTTGACGCATTTCTCTGCATGTACTCTATTGCATCCTTCATAGCCAGTTTTGAGTAAGTCTCCAAAATCTTAGGTTCCGCACCCTGAAATAATAATTTGTCCTGTTTTGTTATTAGTTACGATGTCGAAAATGTTCCTTATACTTCATGAACCTAGTTCAAAATTGCATAAAAAATTACCTGATAGTTTCGAAGTAAGAACGGCCGTATGAAGCGATTGTCAAATCTTTTGAATTTGTCTCTCATGTGATGGTTTCCATGTTTTCCAAGAATATCTTCCACACCTGCCATTAAATGATCCATGAACTGTAAAATATACAAAATATGTTGATTACCAAGATGGCAACTGAGTACTTGACTATATTGAATACTAGCGACCCGCCCCGGCTTCGCACGGGAATCACTCTATCTATTAAAAAAAACCGCATCAAAATCCGTTGAGTAGTTTTAAAGATCTAAGAATACATAGGGGCAGACAGAGGGAAGCGACTTTGTTTTATACTATGTAGTGATGGCATCCTTATTTAATAAATAAAAGCTTTACCCTTTCATGAATCCGTTCATTCATGGTAGGCTTCCTCTTCTCAGCTGTTTTAACATTAAGCATTTTGACCAAAGGCTTTATAGTGATTCCTTGTATGAAAACAGTGAAATATATCACCGCTATAGTTGTGGTGACAAACATTGGCTGAAGTTCTACTACCTCAGGATCTATGAGGAGAACCAGAGCAAAAGCCACTGCGCCGCGAAGACCTGGAAATGTAAATAAAAGTGGATAAACCAAAAGCAAATTGTTCATACCAGTAGCGAAGGGTCAATTTCTGTAAGAGGTAAGCCGGAGTACGAATCTTTAATGTGATTATATTATTTGTCTAAATGATACTCATCATTTCAGCCGAAAGACGTCCACTGCTGGACATAGGCCTCCCCCAAGTGTCGCCACATTGACCGGTCCCGTGCGACTCGCATCCAGCGGATCCCTGCAGCCTTCACCAGGTCATCGGTCCACCTAGTGGGAGGCCTTCCAACGCAGCGTCTTCCGGTTCGCGGTCGCCACTCCAGAACTTTTCGGCCCCATCGGCCATCCGTTCTGCGAGCAATGTGCCCTGCCCACTGCCACTTCAGTTTGGCTATTCTTCGGGCTACGTCGGTTACCTTGGTTCTCTTGCGGATGTCCTCATTTCTGATTTTATCACGCAAAGAAACTCCGAGCATAGCCCTCTCCATTGCCCTTTGGGTGACTTTAAGCCTTCTGATAAGGCCCATTGTGAGCGACCATACTAACGACGAAACGATACTGACTGTGCCATTTTTCCAAGGGAAGCTAGTAGGAATCGAGTTGTATGGAACCTTCGCCACTGGTTCATACTTATAATAGGGCTTCAAATATATTGAACCAATTAACGTAGGCCTATTCAATCTGAATGAGACACAAAAAATATTGAATAGAAATAGGGCTCCCCTAAATTTAATAATGGACATCATAGAAGGAATTTAAATATAAGGAGGGGAGAACCTTTTGAAGTGAAAATTGTTTGCAACCTCATTTTATGATACCTAATCCTCTATTAGTAATTTTCCTCTGTGAAGAAATCTTGGAGGAAAATGTAGTACCCATCCTTGTCTTAAAGAGGCTTCATTTTATAAAAAGAAATAAAGGAAAATTTTATGCTCCAAAAATGTGAACTTAGTACAAAACCTCAATATTTTCCATCTTCGATACAGCAAGCCAGCGTGTCATCAGACACGCTGGCTTGCACCCTTTAAAATAGCGTGGGTGATGGGTTTATTATTTCTACTTCTACGGGTGTAAAGCGGCTAGACTAGACGAAATAGTACGAAGTGATATACCTAAATCTGCGTAAACAGTCTAGAACCTCACCTAGCTGTCGGCTGGGCTATTGTATAATCTAATCTGCTAGCGAAAACCCAGTAAGTTTCAGTATTAGGTAGCTGAAGTTATGCAATGTAATCTAAGTTTGAATTTTAGACTAAGTTCGTAACGTTATGTGAATTTACTGTGTGGAAAAAGACGTTAGCTTATTTATGTGTTATTTTTAACAATTTACTTAAAATATTTAAACGATCAAGGCTTAAAACTTACCTCCGTAAGACATGACGAACTTTTCAACCATATTCAGTTTATGCAAACGAAATTTGTTGGCTATTGCGCTAAATATGCACACACCTGAAACAATAGGAGTAAGCACATAATACTTAAACTTATAAATACATACCCACTACCAGCCTCTAGTGAATCGATCTAAGTTCAGTGTCTACGCCGTAGGCGCCTACGGCGTAGACCCTCAGCTTGACAAATTGAGACTAACACTAACACTAGATATTATAATAGAAAGGGCTCTGTTTTAGTGTCTGAAATATCGTGCAAATAATCTTTTATGAAATTATTCGCACGATATTTTAACACAACGAAAAGAGAGAGAGAAAGTTTATTTTTTATTTTTTTATTTAGTCCGCCTATGTATACCTTGTTCATGAAGTTTAAATAAATAATATTTTACGGGTTGTTTTTTTTTTCGTTTGTTTATCTGCAATTAGCATGAGCTGTAAGTTCTGTTGTGTGTGTCATCCTGTGAGGACATCTCCTAATCAGTAGACCATATTAGTGAATTAAATGTATATTGTTTGTTGGGAAGTATAAGTTTGTTGTTTTAATATTATAGTTCAACTTCAGTTACAAACTCTAATTTCAACTAGTATCAACAGTTCCCTTCAAAATGGTTGAGTTGAATGGTGCTGATACATGCGTCATCTTCGTGAACGGGCGCTGTCAGTTGTTGGTCATCATTGGTTGCCACGGCTTATTTGAATTAATTATTTTACGTTTTTTTTTTTTTTTTGGTATTTATATGGACACTTTTATCTTTGCTAAATCGTCCTCACATAATGTACCATCTCAACATGAATGACGTAACCAAGGTTTTGAAAAAGTATTCTGATTTAAAAGACCCGTCCATGGAGTTTCTTGCCCGTTCTTCTCCAAAGAGATCTACGTTAGGGAATGGGCAACTACAGTACTTTCACCGTTTTTATGCCTTGTGACTGGGACTGTAGCTACATGTCATTGATGTCTTTGTTTCGATAATTCAAAAGTGCCTGTAACTGGCCTACTTGAAATAAATGTTTTGATTGATTAGAAGAGATTTTCTCTAACTGTATTGATTGTACCTAATTCAACGCTATTACGAACATAGTGTTTTGGAACTTATCCAGATTAGGTCGTATTTTATAATTTATACAAATAAAAAACATTATATTTTATTCGGTTATTCTAGAAGAATATTGCTTTTGAATTTCGCAAAGTGCATACTATTTCTTGTCTAAATATTTTGTAAACAGCTGAGCTAGGGCAAAGAATTCATAACGCACCGCCTTTTAAAAAATACGAGGCACGTGTTGAAATCTTTCCGCGGCAATTGAAAGTTAGGGTGACGCCACGTGCAGATGAAGCCCTGGAGTTTGAGGGGCATGTTCCGGTCACAGTTCACACGTGACCCACATCGTGCTCCGAGGCTTTGTTTCTCAATACAACTACTTACTTATTACTTACTTTTCGTTGTGTTATAATTTAGGTACTTGATTTTAAATGAAAACGTGATTTTAAAACTTAGCGCATTTCTTATTCATCAATTTTATGTAAAGCCACGGATATTAATTGTTTAGCAAATTGACTACAAACTTAGACTTAAAATCACATCTTTTGCAGCCCTATGAAATGCCTATTACGCAACAACGCATCTGAAAACTTAAATGTAGTCTGGTAAAACTTTTCTTCATATAAATCTTTTTCAGAACACACACTTGCGAAAGCAGATTTGAAAAAGAGAGAAATACAGGGTGGTGAAATAAACTGTCACCACGTACTCAGTACATCATTCTAAACAAATAGAAAAAACAGAAATTTATCATCGAAAAATTAAAAAAATATCAGCTGTTCCATACATTTTGACCGTGTAGGTATTGCACTTTTGTAGGAAACAACTGACTTTTTTTTAAATTCCTATGAAAAATTTCTATGTTATTTCTATTTCTATTTGTTTAGCTTGATGTACTGAGTATGTAGTAAACGTTTTCGCGTCGGTATCCCTTCCACGCTGTATAGATAGTGTTGATAATATTATTATTGATGTTTCACTTACCTATTATCCGAAATACTGAGCAGAAGACAATGGTTAACAACACAAACCAAGTATTCCAGTCATGGTTATTATTTACAGTGGCAACCCCGAGGAACATGAAAATGATGGTCTCGGAGGAAGAGGACAGCATCTTCATCGTGTACTTTATAGTGGTGTGCGATTTGTGGGAGATGTTCCCCTCCACATAGTTTTTCATTGTTATACCACAGAATGTTATACTGGAAAGATAATAAAGTAAGGAAAAAGATAAGTAGTAAAACCTAACGTTGAATGACACTGCCTCGTCATAAAACCATTTGTGTCTCATACGTGGCTATCACTTATAGAATTATTGATGTTATCGCACGTGTCATTGGAAGTGTTACTGGAATTTTCTTGTCGAAAATAATAAACCAAGTTCGCAAGGTAACGGCAAAATCCGCAAAACTACCCCACTTAATTTAGATTTATAAAACTTAACACAAAGTGTCTTTCAAAATAATCTAACAATTACGACAGCTACGGTTTAAACCAGCATAAATCAAGTTAAACGTCCTGTGAAATTAACGATTCCAATCACACTTAAAGTCTAACTTTAGAAGAGTAACTTACGCAAGTATCCCACTCATGTGGAACATCTCAGCGTTTAGGTACGCCAAGTAAGCCATAACGAAGATAAAGATCGGTTCGATAACCCTGACTTCATTCGTGAATCGGGTGACGAGGCCAGTGGCGAAGCCCCACACTACGCCGATGCACGTGCCTCCGAATGCCACCACCACGAAAGAGGCCAGACCAGCCAGGAAGTCTGTATATTCCAGACGTGATGGACCCATTTCTCTGTCATGATAAATGAGAATTTAAATTAGTAAGTCAGATATTTGGTTATTGATAACATGTCCAAACAAAGATTTAATTTGTTAGATGTGCTCACAGTACCTATTCATGTCGTTCAAAAAACTGTTAACACTAAAACGAGTGAGCTTGCAATTTGATTTTCAGCATGAGTGAGCGAGTCTGTACTACTCAATATATTGATAAGCCAATGGCAAAAAAACAGAGTCGCGGTAATCTAATGATTTCAATCTTTGATCCAAAATAGTCAGTACTTACGTGTACGCTTCAAACATATGATACAAAACGACAGTAACTGCATCATTTAACAGAGATTCACCAAAAACTACAATGTAAAGCACTTCGTCAACATGAATTTCCTCAAAAACCGCCAGCACGGCTACTGGGTCTACCGCAGAGATTAATGCAGCGAATAACAGCATGTCTAGAAGAGGAGTTGTGCAGCCAAACATCCCGGTCTGTCCGCAAGCCCATAGGGACGCCCCTGTGAACAACACAATACTTATTTGAATACCCAACTTTAGAAAACCTAACACTTTACCCCAGCTAAGAATCGAACCTAGTACCACGTTCTCAGCAGTCATGCTTGCCACCACTAGAACAGCAAGGCAGTGAACTGATCTGCGGAACGTGTTGAAAACAATAGGCTACTGTTTAAGAAATGCGCATTCAAATATACTTACCAATAGTCAGGGTGTTGAACACAGTCCCGACAACCGCAAACAAAAGAATTGTTCCAAGGTGATCAAAAAACAATCTATTAGGCATGAAGTAGCCAGCGTCCAGGATGATGGGTGGCAGCATGTACAGGAAGAAGGTGTCTGGAGTCAGTGGCTGCACGTGCACGCTGTGGGTGCTCAGCAGCAGCGCCCCTATCAGCACCCCCACGAAGATCAGGAGACACGACTCAGGGAACATCTTGGACAACTTCGGTGCCATATGAAAACCTGAAACAAATGTGTACTAAGCAGGTTACATTAATCAGTCAATCGCAATCATTACAAAATCATGCTTATAGTAACTTACTGAAAATTATTTTATTTTAGGACTGGGCTAGACATGAACTTTTATAACGTAACTGCTTGCTGACTTGTTGATTACATTCTTCTTGGATACGCCGTGAATGTGTCAATACGTGACATTCTAGTAAATGAAAAATGATAAAAACATGTAAAACTAAAATATTTTTGTGATGATCGCAAATCCATTGTAATTCTTTTTTAAACGGGTATGAAATTTGAATAAACTTAAACATAATTTTATAGTTAACGCACAAATAAACAATTTAAACTGAACAATGCCTGATCCGAAGCTAAGCAAGTTACTTCATACTAAATCTTTTTCTAGTTTTTATGATATAATTGGGTCTCATAAGTCGAACTGTAATTTGATTGAAAAGATGAGCCTCAACAAACAAGCTAGAGAAAATTCAATGTATGTTGATGAATGCGGAGAGTCACCTACGAAACTATCGCTAGATTATGACTACGTAGTGTCTGAAAAGTATAACCCTTTAGTTGTGGAAAGCAGCACCAAGGTTGTTATACCTTCTACGAGTACCATATTCTGTGATTTGGATGACATTTTTAAGAGACACTCATTCCATTGTTATACTGAACCCAGTGTGTCTAATGCTAATTTTCTGAAAGTGATGAGGATCCCTCGACCTTTAAACGTTGTAGATGATAAAGCCACTGCTATTGTCCAGGAGTGTGCTACTCAAATACACCCAAAACTATTGCCGCGAGATAGTACAGAGGTCAATAATAAGAAGGAGGTGAAGAGTAAGAAGGTTAAGAAAAAAAAATCAAGACTTTCTTCAGAAATACTATTAAGAGACGATGATTATTTAAACGACTACCAAAAGTGTCGTCATTACAAACACGGTGGCAAACCCAAGTCTAGCAGACAGCAAAAATTTTGGTCTTATTCAAAATATCGCACAGAGTACACTAAACCTATTCTGGAAGAGAAGAAGGTAAAGAAAAAAGAACGAGGAAAGAGCACGGAAGTCCCCTGTCCGTGTCAACTATTTTCATATGCTTGTCCTTGCACGGATAAAATATCACTTTGTGAGTTAGTAGAAAACAGTAAGTCCCTAACAATTGTTAACCAAATTACTAGCACCGCTAAAATTGTGGCAGAACAAAGGAAAGATATCAAGCCTTGCCAAATAAAAAAGCCTAAACGTGATCATGTTATGGAAGATAAGCCAACGAACACTAGTATAGTAAAGATACTCGAAGTGACTGTTCCTAACAAAAAGAGCGAGCCACCAAAAGAGATAGCGAATAAAAAAGACCCTCAGAATAAATTAAAGCCTCATAAAAAGGCGCGAAGGGTTTTTTGCCCTAATTGTAAGGAAGAGGTAGATGTCGTAATCAGTCGAAGTACTACGGGAGAAGAAGAAAGCTTGAAAAATGAACACTCCTCGGTATTTCGCAGCAAGGAAATATCTTCGACGACTGCATATAGAGCTGCAGCTGCTTCAACAAACAGTCACAGAAGCAAGATTACGGATGATGGAGATATATGTTCACATGATCCTCGCTGTGAAATGTTACCCGCATGTCAAATATTGCCAACTGACAACTTTAATTTAAATCAGAAATGTGCGAAAAAAAATTCAGTTCCTAAATCAACAACACCTCGCGTTATAAGAATAACTAAAGCATGTAGGCATCATCCACCTTGTACGGTCGTGCCTTCGTGTCAAAGAGCAACCGTCTTAAAAAATAACTGTGACTATATACCTCCTTGCATACATCGCCCTCGATGCGTTAACCTACCTTTGTGTGTGCCACTTTCTAAAATTCTGCATTACGAAGACGCAACAAATAAAGTGCTCGAGGATATAGAAACGTCTGACTGTCCGCACATTCCCAAATGCAAATATGTTCCTGAATGTAAACATGATTCATTAGCAAATACAATAAACGACCAGATCAACATGATATCTCGCGTGCAGAATGCGTGTGAGTTTCTAAACGATTTGAATGCCCCAGCTTTTCTGTTAAATCAGAACCAACCAACCCGTGGTACATTTTCTCCTTCTCCTTGCCAACTAACTCCTAATAATACGTGTTATACTGAACAGTTTACGTGTAGATCCAATAAGTCAAGTCAATTTGATTCTTCAAATTACAAGACTAATGATGCCAATTTAAATTCGAATAACGAGACCGTAATATTTATCAGAGATGTCGGTTGTCAGTTTAGAAATAAAACTTATTGTCCTAAAGAATCCGTTCTGCAATCTAAACTTTCAAGTAGATCATTTGATTTTGTTAAAATGGGGAACTACTACACAAATGTACATACTTTGAGATATGAGGATAAGTTTACCAGTCCGCAATCTGGAAGGGATCATTCTTTCTCGTCTATGTCAATCTTGTCCGTGGAACGTGAGTCAGAATGTCCGTCACGCGGCCAGCGAGTACCACTCGATTCACGGACACGAAAACCGACAGGCTTCGCACCCAGATCAGCTTTTATCACAGCATTCTCTTCCGTGACACAGCCCCAGCTAAGTCAGATCGAAGATTATAATAAATTGGCAACCTTTCCAGAGAAATCTCGAAGAAATTTTCTGAAGGGCAAATATAGAAAAATGTTTTCTGTAAAACGAAGGAGGAAATCTAAAATTCAGAGTAACCTTGTACTTAATTCTTTAGTGTTTGAACCTACTAATAAAACGTTCTGAAATATTTTGTGTCGGTTACTTCACGTAAATTATGAAATTGTGTTGAATATAATGTCTACATGACTAAAATATTTATTTGCTGATGAATCACAAATTAAAAAAACTTGACTTTTATAAAAAAAGTTTTGTATTGTTTGCCTATGGTGTTTATCAATATTATTTATGTATGTGTATAATATGGAATAAAGATTTTTTATATATTTTTATTTTTTTATTAAGCCATATTGTCCCACTCCTGAACAAACGGGAGGCCTTTGCTCAGGAGTTTTACTCTCCAGTTTTTTTTCAGTTTCACTCCAATTCCTTCCACTTCTCACGATGGTGTGCATCTTAATATATTAAAACGTGTATTTTTAGACTCCATTCTCAGAAACTTCACGTTCCCTAGTCACTGTACCCTTAAAAAAACACTATTCTTGATTAGCCCATGATAACGCTAATCAACATCACCTACCATGTATGATTTTATGAGAGCTTTCTCTAAAACTGATAAGGTGACGAGTTGAGCAGGAGAATAGGTCACATCAAAACTGGGGTGAGTTAGTTTCGCCTGTTATTCCTTTCGTGTTGGTTTTATTTTGACGAGTAGTTGCTATGATAGCCACAACTCATTCAATGATTCGGACTAACGTGGTTTCTAGCTGCCTTCAGCTAAGTTTTTTAATTTGTGATTCATCAGCAAATAAATATTTTAGTAATGTAGACAATATATTCAACACAATTTAATAATTTACTTGAAGTAACCAACACAAAATATTTCAGCACGTTTTATTAGTAGGTTCAAACACTAAAGAATTAAGTACAAGGTTACTCAGAATTTTAGATTTCCTCCTTCGTTTTACAGAAAACATTTTTCTATATTTGCCCTTCAGAAAATTTCTTCGAGATTTCTCTAGAAAGGTTGCCGATTTATTATAATCTTCGATCTGAGTTAGCTGGGGCTGTGTCACGGAAGAGAATGCTGTGATAAAAGCTGATCTGGGCGCGAAGCCGACTTCGGTTGGCGTGTCCCTGAATCGAGAGGTACTCGCCGGCCGCAGCCGTGTGACGGACATTCTGACTCACGGTCTACGGACAAGATTGACATAGACGAGAAAGAATGATCCCTTCCAGATTGCGGACTGGTAAACTTATCCTCATATCACAAAGTATGTACGTTTGTGTAGTAGTTCCCCATTTTAACGTCAAAATCAAATGAGTCTCTTGAAACTTTAGATTGCAGAACGGATTCTTTAGGACAATAAGTTTTATTTCTAAACTAACAACCCCTTCACTCCCTTGAGTGAAAGGATTTTGGATTAGTGATTCGGGTTACCCTTGTTTTGAGCTAAACTTATATTTAGGTTTTGGTATGGTGTGTAAAAGTCTGATCTATTATTCGTAAGATAATAATTAATACTAGATTGGTGCCCTGAAACTGAGTCAAGGGGCCGCGGTAGAACAAGAAGGAGATGGCGATACGACCTGAATGTCATCCTTGAGAATTGGAAAGAAGGACCGCAGAACGGTCGCTAATAAAAGAAATGGGGGAAGCCCAGTAGTGGGACACCAAGAGCTAGTAATAACTTAATAAGTAATGAATGCTGTAACCTGTAACTCAAAATATTTCAACAGCACAATAAGAAACATTTAGCTACTGTTTGTTTGTTTTTATATACATATCCCTCCTAGTTACACTTTATTTCTTTCTAATAAATCAATGTAAGTATAATTAAGTGAGAAAAAGCTTCTCATACTAGATGCTAGGTACAGCTGGTGCATGGAATCTAGGTCAGCGGCACGTTCCGGTAGCGAAGCCGTACTGATCTTGCCTAACTAACTTCTCAATTTGCAAATGCTGCAAGGAACTTATTACAACTTGTATAGAAGTTTCAGTTGTGTTGTCGACTTGTACAGCAGTTGTCATTTCATTTTGAAATGTTGTCTTGAGCAATGTTTACCTAAAGCAAGTTATTAAGATAGTCGGTTCCTGTGCTATTACACTTTCAAAGTGTTGAGAGATAAATATATATGATACGTAAAATGGTAAGAAAATTCAACAGTCTGCAACACAAAACTTGCATATCGACGTCATTATCGTCATCATTCTCCTTGTCTAATCCCAATTTAATTGGGGACGTCACAGGATGTCCTCTTCTTCCATACTTCTCTATTAGTTGTCATCTCAATAGTCATGGCTAGAAAGGCAAAAAATATCATGTTTCCCTTGCGCTTACAGCCATCCACACTCATACTCAAAATTTTCCTCCCAAATATTTTCTTACGTCTCTACCTAACTTGAAAAAAAAATTAATAATGTATAACAAAATTAAATTTATAATTTAAAAAACCCCCATCACAACAAAGAAAAGCGAACAAACATTTGAAAAATCAATAAAATGGCTGAGCCGGTTTTGATAAAACATGTCTAATTGTAATATACACATCATGCTCTTTCATTTTGATACCCCACTTGGGTATATTTGAAAATATTTGATTTTTCGAAAATATTTCACTTTCATCCCCCATAACTAGTAAATGGCTGCACCGATTTTGATAAAGCGTATCTAAGAACCATCGCCAAGAAATAAAAAAAACTGCATCCAAATCGGTACACTCGTTTAAGAGATACATACGGTGCCAGAGACAGACACACACACACACATTGCGGTCAAACTTATAACACTCTTTTTGCGTCGGGGGTTAAAAATGAACCTCAGGTAAACTAGCCGCTTAACTTATACCTAGAAGCGAGAAAGCCAGAATTTAATTCATAATATAAACAACTTTCATATTACAAAACCGGTCAATGTCCACACAACCGTGTGCAAAGGTAGGTAATAGGTATACTAAGTTAAATTCTTAAGTAAACAACAACGGGTATAACACCACTTGGTCCAGTTTGCATCACCTTCGAAGTTTCGACTATACAACTGATTTGCAAGTACCTATTATGTAGGTAGGTAAGTAAGTACTCACCTTGGAAATTTCTGAGGAACATTTATGAGAACTGCCTGAAAAAGGGATACAAGGCCGAAGAAGCGTCTCGTGTCTGTTGCTATGATTAACTACTTCAAGACTTCAATGTATTACTTATAAGCTCACCTATTGCAGGTGTTCTTATTTTATTAATTGACTTTTAAGATGATGCTGCTTGTTTCACAGTAAGTCTTACAGAGACCATTGTTGAATTTCTTGTAACAAGTTACTAAGCTTCATTTTAATCAATTTTAATGTGGCTTTATAAGTAACTAGCTGACCCGCGCAATTTCGTCTGCGTTTTGATTTTCCCCGTTTTTTGCAATCTTCTTAAAAGAATTCGGACCAGTAGTTTCTGAGATTAGTGCGTTCAACCAAACAAACAAACTCTTCAGCTTTATTATATTAGTATAGATGTTCACCATGTTTATTTTTAACTTTAATACAAAATCATTAGTAGAGCAGCTCCGCTTTGTTCCTTTTAAATTGTTCCATTGTTTTCGGTAATCCAGTCAAATCCAGTCTATCCCTTCGGTTTAATCAAATTTAATTATCCGACTAATTCACAACTTTCTTATACCCAGTTCCAATCATTTCGTTATTATTGCTGCTATGTGAATTGATGCGGTTCTTTAATTTTCGTATGTTTTACAATAAGTAGTCTACCAAGGATTGCAATCCTGCAGCGTGCGTGATCCCGCACTCTTAATATAATTTTATAGGATCATATTATAACAACTTGCAGTTAGATACGTATTTTCTTGATTACTGAATAGTTTTGTCGAAGGCTAACCAAACGTTTGTTTTTTGTGTGGTTAGTGCCTATCCTGGTGTCAGAGTTTTTAGACCGCCTATCGGCCTCTGATTTGGCTTTACATGCCGTCGAGAAATATCTCTCAGGCATGCTGGTTTGGTTACCTCACGTTGTTTTCCTTCACCGAAACAAGTGATAATTAAATTATGCATGATGAATCCGAAAAATCAAAGATATGTGACTTGGCAGTCCGACGGTCACACCACTAGGCTATCACTGCTGACACGTTTCTTGGTCAATAATTACATGTAGGTATCCATAAATTCATGTAGGTTGCAGCAGCCTCTGAAGGGGAATATAAGATCACTATCACTGGTATTTCCAATTTAATTGAATCCCTGCCGGAATCCACCTACTCTAGAATTCATCCTGGCCGTAAATTTACAGGCATATTTCCGAAATAATTTGTCCACGTGATCAATCTCCACCTTCCGCCGACATCCAGTGTACCCATGCGTGTCCAGCAATGATCCATATGGTCGACTGAATCTGATCACGGCATGGCGTAACCAATGCTCTTTGTGTTGAATGTCAGTTAAATCTCCCTAAGGAAAAGTGGAAACTGGTAGTGAGTTCTTTCTACCCGTGTAAGATATCACTAATGTGGAGAAAATAAATAATGAGTTTTCAATAGTTGTTGCCTGTTTCCCTCGCGTCTAAAAGTTGAAACAAACACTATGTCGTGATGTGTCGTGTCGCGTTCGAAGCATAATGTTTCATAAATTTAGTATGGTTAGAAACGTATTTGTGCTGCGACACAACACAACACACTGTAATAATGTATTTCTAACCATACTAAATGACGACACGACGTTTCTACCTTACTTCGATATGTGATTCGTTTGAGATATCTACGCGTCAGTGATAGGTAGTGTGGTATCTCGTTAAACTTGAGCCTGATCTAGAGTAGTACAGTCTTTGAATAGATAAGGACCACCATATGGTTTTGATGCCACAGACGTGCGACCCAGCCTGGGTACCAATGTGTATGTACAAGTTATTTTCAGCTAGTTATTTTTGTAACCAAACCTTTTTAGATAGATCAAGTTTCTTGTCTTGAAAACAAAATAATAAATAACGGAATCATATCGAAACTCACCAATTTTTGCTATGCTAGCGAAGAAAATCCATAATCCTATCAAGAAAGGCGTTTCAACCCGATGAAACTCAAAGGCAGCGATGACGAGCTTCTTCACCTTCTTCTCGGGTTTCTCCGTGCTCGGTAGATTGGTGGTGGTGTCCTGGTGCTGGCGCAGCTGCGTGCCGGGGGGCTCTCCGGGCACCGGGACCACTGGGCCCATGGGGCCGAACCCCAGCCCTGGGTACGTGGAGATCCCATCGACTGTAATGGACGGACTTTGTTTTGTGGTGCTCTGAAAAAAAGGAGAATGGTTAGTACAATAAACCAGAGAGAATCCCACAAAACAGAATTCGTGTCTTTGTTGTCGCGCATTCGAGTAAAAAGAAAGAAGATTGAGAAGGTGTTAATGTATGTTATTTAAAACTATTTGAAAGAAATCTTAATGTCTTAAACTTACACCATCTTAACTACGAGTACAGTCACGAGCTCCAATATGTAAACACTTTCCTAAATTTAAAAGCAATTTTCGCGAAAAATAATGATTGTAACTTGAAGATAGGACCTTTTTCATAAAAATATGAGTGCCAGAATACTATTTTCGTAACAAAATGCAGTAGGAGAAAAACAGTTTTAAAAGTTTACTTATTGGTGTTCGTTACTCTACATACCTACGATAAAACTAGCTTTATTTGAAAATCATGTAACCAATATAGGTAATAATTGCATTTGATAATCGATATTTTGGTTCACTAGTTAGCCATGTTTTCTGTTTCCATGCAGTGATATTGCCAAATTAATCAAGACAGCGAGATATTTGACAGCTATTTGTGACGTTGCCCACTTTCAGTATAAATGCTCTTAAGAGCGCTTGTACAAAAAGTTGGCAACGTCGCAAATAGATGTCAAATATTTACCTGTTTTAATTAATTTGGCAATATTACTGTATGGAAATAAGAAATATATCTAACTAGTGAACTAGAATATTAATAATTAATTGCAATTAAAACACTGAAAATGATGTCGTATCCGTCTTAGGTGTTAAAAAGGCATTTGGAAAGTTTCCAAATACTTTTTTTACATCTAAAACTAAATATTCGGTGTTACGATATTAATTCATGCATTTCATAATCAATACTTTAGTTCACTAGTTAACCATATTTCTTATTTCTACACAGTGATATTGCCAAATTAATCAAGACAGCGAGATATTTGACAGCTATTTGCGACGTTGCCCACTTTCTGTATAAACGCTCTTAACACTCATTCTTTTTTCAAAAAAAAAGTTTGCCCCGCACTAGGAATTTCTCCTGTATCGTGTGTGCGTTTACAAACATTTAAACTACATCAGCTACAAACTACATCTGTACTTGCTATTTTATAAATGAAACTATGGTGTACCTTTTCTTGGATGGCTTGAACGTCGTAATGTAAACTACAACCTATTGTTAATTTAGTTAAGTTTCTCTTTGAGTGAACTGTAATTTGTTCTTTGAGAAAGAAATGTCTTAATAACCTTCTCGTTCAATAACCACCTATATTTGTATTGGCTAATAAATGAATTAGTATTTTTAGGTAGCTACAATACTCCATTAGTATAACCCAAATACGTACTATTACGCGTTACATAACCTAACTAATGACACCAATGCTGCAATGGGACAACATCTGTTCATGTTTGTATAAAATATTTAATACATAACTAGGTATTCTACTCTATTTAGTTAGACATGCAAGGGCGACTGCTCAGCATGAGGTCCTGGGTTCGATTCCTAGATCGGGCATAGCGATATTGGATTTTACCATCAGGAATTTCTCAGTAGCAGCCACGATGTCTGGATTTGCGCCAGCTTGATGGCAATAGGCTCGCCCCTTATTCCATGGAACTTAAACATAACTAGAGAAATGTGGGTGTACTATTAGGTACATCTTTGCCCAATCCTTCGGGGTTTACAGGCGTGATATTATGTTATGTAACCCGACTCTTCCGTCTATTTTCAGCGACAGATTTTGCCGTCGTTCTTTATCTAAAAAATACTGTGAAGCAAAATGGATTTCACGCCGGTTTCTGTTAACGGGCCTGTCAATCCCAATGTGTTCCACAATGTACCACCCACTCGTCGTGTATTTATAGAACCTCTATATCGGACATCCATCACAATCCCACCGGATGATACAACCTACAATACTTTGTAAAGGTCTTAACTTCCACGGTTGTTTAATAAGTTACTGTCACACATTCATCATCATCATTCCCTGGCCCTGTCTTCTTCTGCCATACGTCTCTACAACCTTACTTTTAGTATATGCGAAACCTGAATATAGTATGTTCAGAATAAGTAACTGAATCGATTCCAATAATTTTTAAACCATGTTATATTTTGTCCCAAAAATATTTAAAAAAAAAGTTACAAGTTGGACACCGAGCGACATTAAGTACCTATCGCAATAATTTAGGTCTGTCTTTACTGTCAAATTATTATTATCAATGAGCTCAAGTCGACGCTGGAGGCGCGCACGCGGCTGTGCTGCGTGGTGACCACGTTTTAGTGCGGACAACCAGGTAACTGAACAAGCTTATAACTTTGTGATTTTTCATGATACAGTTTTGAAATTTTGTACATAGATTCTTTACATTAAAATACTAGACACGTGTTTCAGGTTTCGCATATGATACTAAAACTAATGTTGTATAACTGTCACATAGATGCTGAAGAGAGAAATACTACAATTTCATAATTATTTAGTAGAGTTAGAAAAAGGGTGTCAGCTCGCATAGTGGATAGCGGCACTCTAGACACAAAAAATCGTTTTTCAAGGAAAACTCTTTGGTTCTTTAGAAAGGTCAGGTGCGTAGTCGCAGTCGGCGTACGTGTATGACTACGTGTATGAACTTGGATGAGACGAAAGGAGTATGTAAGGATCGTAGCAGGCGGCGTTCTGTAGTTTCTGCATACCCACGTGAGTTTATGAAAGTATGTATGAAATCTTAAAATAATATCAATATAAAAAAAAATAGCAACATCTGCAGTGTAAAACAATTAAGTTACGCTGTCGTCCTCAGAAAATATAATTTTGTTCTTCATCACCTCGTTACGCTTAACGAAGTTTTTCTGTCGCCAACGCGTCGTGTTTCTACTTCAACGTTCCTCCGCATTTATTTTATGAAAATACTAAGAGTAACTAGTTTAAATACGAAACCAAATTCCTTGAAGTGCCTTCAATGCAGAGTGCAGTTCTTGGAAAACAGGATAATTACGGTAGACAACCTAACATCAGTTTCATTACAGAGTGTACATTCTAAGAAAAGTCGTTGCCCTTGTGATGTTCCCCGATCTATCTTGTCTTATCTACAGGGTGTAAACAGACCCTTCACATAGCCGTCAAGCATACATCAAACTAAGTAACTTTACGCAAAAAATATTGCTGGGAATCGACTTTTTTTTTGGGGTGTATAACCACGTTTTACGGTAGGACTCCATGGAAAGCACTCAAAGCATTGTGCTGATGGATTGATTGAATAGTACGGTGGTCGTGTAAAGTAAAAATCTTACATTAGAAATATGTATTTAAAAAAAAGGGAAAAAGTTGGAACTTTGACTAGAACAAAAAAAATATCGCAAAGACCCCTAGAACAAATGCCTTTCGGTTATTTTTAAGGGTCTATTTACACCCTTTATATATATGTATAAATAGTAAGAAACGGACTGGCTGACTGATTCACTGACTGATCGATCAACGCACAGCTAAAACCGCTGGTTCTAGAAGCATGAAATTTTGCACAAACGTTCCTTAAATGACGTAAGTGTGCACTAAGAAGGGATTTTTGAAAATTCATCCCCGAAGGGGTTAAAACGAGGCTTGAAAGTTTGTATGAAACTTGGTCAATTTTGCGAACGAAGTCGTGGGCAACAGCTGGTTCAAATATAAAATAATGTTAATGTAGGTGTGGACTATGTGAAGTTGTGACTATGTGTGACGATGGATGGATTGTGTGAGGAAAGATATGAAAGAAAAATGACGAGACGAGACGGTTGACAGAGGAGAATGGAAGAAAAAAAAGGTGTTGCGCCGACCCCAAGTAACATGGGACAAGGGCAGGAAGATGATGATGATGATGATGATGTAAGTGTGGTCTATGGCCCACTCTCTCTCTCCCGGTCCCACTTCTGGGTAGTAGGAGTTCCCTATCCATAGCCTGATTATGCTATCCTATCAACACTGAATATCACATTCTGTCCCTAGCTACTAGATAAAAGTTACTGTTACTGCTATCCTGTATCATCCCACTGCTGGGCAAAGACCTCTCCCCATGACTTGCAAATTCTTCGATCCAGGACCAATGTGGGCCACTGGGCGTTGGTTTTGTTCAGCTCGTCCTGCCATCTGCGAGGTCTACCGCATCGCGTTCTGAGTGTGTCAGGGCTCCACATCGTGGTTATTTTGGCCCACAGCTCGTCGGACACGGCGGACATGGCCAGCACAGTTCCACTTTAGCTTAGCGGATTTTTGAGCAACGTCGTTTTGAAGCGCAGTGTGGTGTTGCGTTCATGGTTGGTAAATTTGACGCCTTGGATACCGCGCTCCATTGCACGTTGGCAAACCTTGAGCTTGATAAAAGTATCTACTTACTATACGTTATCGGTTCTTATGAAAACTTCACACATTCATTGTTCCTTTCAGGATACCAATTTCATTCTCTCCCATAGTTCTCTTACAAAGATGGCGTCTTTTCCCGCTTTTACGGTCCGGATAACCCGCCTCCTTTTATACAATTTCCAGGTAAACATTGTAGATAGGTAACCGTTCGTTAGGCGTTCCTTCCTAAAGTGAATAAGATTTCGTGGAACCGCGTTTTAGGAACTAAAGCAGTGGGTTTATTTGTAGTGGTTCCCTTTAATAAAAACGTTGAAAGTTTTATTTACTTCTCTATTGTTATCGTTTAGCTTGTGTGCTTAAAAGGGAAGGTATCTAGCTACTGAAATAAGTTATCACATAAAATCACGCTTGTAATCCCCGAAGGTTGGTTAGGTAGAGATGTAGGCACTTAATAGTTATACCCTCGTATCGCCATTTATGTTTCAGTCCCATGTAATAGGGGCGAGCCCATTGGCATCAACCGGGCATAAAACCAGACCTCGTGACTGCTACTATCAAATTCCTGATGGAAAAACCCAATAACACTTTGCCCAACCTGGGAATGGAACCCAGGACCTCATGCTCAGCAAGTCTAATATTATGGTATTAAAAACAGTTTTTGATAATATAAGTACATAGTTAACTATTTTATCTTGCCACTAGCCTATACTCGCAGCGGTGACGTCACCTGCTTGTTGGTCGGAAATTATTACATGGGAAAGTACCCACTACCGAGATAAAAAGTCTCAAACATCCTTACTCAAGTCCTGGTTAATCCTTGTGCCTTGTGACAAATTTCATTAAAATGCGGTAAAGTGTGAAAAGGTGACAGACAGGAAACCAAGTTTTTATTACTCTTAGTTTAGTCTAATCAATACCCGTAGTCAGTGCCCTTGAAAACGGTAACATTTTGCATAGTGTTAGTGGGTGTTAAACGAAGTGGCCGAGGGTTCTCGGCAGCCAGTCAACTTGACCTTGCGGCAGACGGCTTTGTCTCGAAACTGCTGGGACCTCGGCCTTCGCCCAATTGCTGCGGACGCGGAGTGCCCTACTTATGGAAATACTAACCGCTTTCGTGAGGCAACGTTTAGCTTTAACATAATGGAATTAAATAACACTAGAGGGCGTACTGTTTTTTTTAAAAAAAAATGGCTGTTTGTAATTCACAAATAAAATGAAAACATAATTTGATTCTGAATTCGTTTCATTTATCACAAGTTATCGGTAAATATTGTCAAATAAGCAGCGGCAAAAGCAACTACAATAACTATGTAATATCATTATTAGCAATGATATTATAAAGAAAGATACGCTACGTTCACACAGAGCGGGTTCAAATATCGTTGCGTTGTTACGACTGCGATAGATAATACGGAACGTATGATACAGAAAGAGATAGCTATTGCGCTTGAAGAACTTAAATTACGACAATTGTCTGAATTTGTCTGCAACAATTTGCGCGTGCTAGTGCGATATCTACCTCTTTTTATTTATAATTGTAAGTATCTTCTTTTATATTTGTTTTACTTACATCAGTTCTTTGATTATGTTCTAGCTTAATTAACCCTTAAAGTTCTAAATTAAAATTATTAACAATTTTTCTAAAAAGTCTATTTAAATTCAAAGCTTAGGGTGCTACGATGTCGCAAAATTAAAACCGATAAAAGCCGCACCACTCTACAGACCAGTAGCGAAGGTTCCATACAACTCGATTCCTACCGGATTCCCTTTGAAAATTGGCACAGTCAGTATTCTATAGACTAATAATATAATCACTTTAAAGATATGTACTCCGGCTTACCTTTTACAAAAATTGACCCTTCGCTACTGCTATAGACAATACAATAGAGCCATCTCTCTAACCTACGAACCAAACTAGGTACTCAAATATAAAAAAAATAGCCAAATAGGTGCAGTAAATAAGTATAATGAGCAGGTAAACAAGACTGTACACAATCCTGAAACATAACCAGCACACTCAATGCCTCAGTTACCCACAGTTTACCTAAAATATTACCTTAATCCATAATTTATAAACCCGACCTGGACCGGCCCTATTAGCTCGCGTCGACTCATTTCATTATTCAGGGGCACGTTTAGAATGAGACCTAAGTACTCAGCACTAATTAGGCATCCTAATTTCAAGCACTGGTTTTGCTTTTGATGTTTGACGGAGTTTTGGTTTCCTGAACTCAAAAAAGTAAATGCAAATTGCTGTATGTGAATTGATTTGGTTTTTTGTTCCCAGTTGGCATTTCAGTCTATATTTGAGCCCGGTTGAGGCAATAGCCTCGCCTTCTATACGTGTGGTGGTGAAATGTTAATGTACTATGCGAAATATACGATACACTTCTGCCTAACCATTACGGGAATCACAGGCGTGATGTTATGTTTGATTTGGATAAATAACTGTACTGTATTTACTTAGTTGTTATTCTCTCTACCTATAAACAATTGAAATTAAACATACCTCTGCTTTGATAGCTACCTGCGTAAGCAACATAATAGCACAAATTCATTTTACCTCAAAAAAAGGTCTAACGGCTGTGCAATGAATAGAATAAAAGTGCCCAAATCTGTCGCAACTCGTATTCTATTGTAAGCTTAACAAAAACTGATCCTCGAAGGATACAATACATTAGATACAGATTTTTAAGCACTGTGAACATGGAATCTTACATAACATAAAAAGTATAATAAAGGAGAGCTAGCTACAATGGGTCCCGTAGAATTACATAATTACGTTTATGACTATTTTTTCTTAAAGTTTAATTAATGTCTCAATGCTCGCCAAAGGTCTTTCCCAAAGCTACACGTATACTACCGTTTAAACGAGTGTGTGTGTGTGTGTGTGTTTTTCAGATATATACCTACCAGTGCTTGTCTCTGCATCACCTAAAACTTGATTGGTAGAAAAAGCCTATGTCATTAACATTAAGTCCGCCTCTGTACTTTTGTGCTTGAAGTGATAAATAAATAAAATAAATAGTAATGTGTAGGAATTTTTGTGAATTATAATTTAATAAAAAAAACTATCTAACGTCAGATAAAATATTAAGATGGCGTTCGATTACTCGATAACTTGTTTAATTTGCTTTATTACCATACAGTTAGTAAAATTCCTTACACAAAACTGCTTTAGAAAACAATTGGCATTTTCCAAAATAATGGCCGCCCGAACAGGGACTTGAACCCTGGACCCTTGGATTAAAAGTCCAATGCTCTACCGACTGAGCTATCCGGGCCGTACAAACGATGGCGAAACAACTGGTCATACAAAAAGTTGGCGCAGAGCGTGATTCGTAAAAATTATGAATCATAACGACGCCGACGGTGATTCATCTTTTAGGCAATTATTATTTGTAGAGTGGTAAAATAGATAATTTCTACAATCGTATAGATGATGAAAGTAATGATTTATTGAATATTTTTGTTTGTTACTTACGATTATTTAAATAAATGGTGTAATGATCCGTCTGTCATAAATTTTGTCATGGATCCCTTGGGAAGATACTTTGCGATACTTTCGGCAAATACTAGCGTGGTATTTGTTAACCTACCGAATAACTTAACAGATTCCGATAAAACAATGTAATCCGAATTAATACAAGAACTGAAACTAATTTGAATTTCCCATTGTTTGCCTACAGACCATTGATTGGTTCGCTCGATTGGAAAAAACCGACAACTTCAAGTAAGCAAAAAATATAAGACTATCATAAGTATGTTTTAATATTCGTCTAGACTTCTAGAGATTATTTTATGTTAAATATGGATAGGTAAGTATTTGAATGATTGTTTTTTTTTAGTTAAAGAAGCACAAACATAAATTGATAAAACTTTCGCTACCTTATCCCTCACGGAGCTGTCAAAAATTAAAACTTTTACTAAAACAGATACTGTAATTTACATTTACAAAATTATAACAAAATACTAAGTTGAACCATTTGTATCATAATAATTGTCAATCCATAGCTCAACTGCTTGGTGTACCTGGCTATCTGCTTATGTCCTAATCATTATATTTCTCTACACAATGGATTTTAAAATCTAAGTACATAGTTATACAGATCAAATTAAAACTATGTAGTTATATCAGAATGAAACCACAAAACGGATGAATGAAAGGAAATTGCATGAGGCTGAGATGATACGGCTAAGAGGGATGTGTGGTGTAACGCGAATGGATAAAATAAGACATGAGTAAATAAGAGGAAGTCTGGTGGTGGCGTACCTGAAAAGGTGGGGAATGTGCATGTGATGCGGGGGAATGAAGAAAGTGTCGTGAGGAAAGTTTTGAGTATGAATTTGGTTGGCTATAAGAGTAAAGGAAGACCAAAAAAACGATGGATGGACTGTGTGAAGGATGATATGGCTAGAAAGGCGGTGACTGCTGATGATGAGGGATCGATATTCGGATGCATATTTACACAAGTACGTTTTTTTTCGGAAAAGGGTACGCACGGCGGCCAATCAAGCAATGCAAAACCAAATTAAGCTGACCTCTCATCGTACGGGAAGCTCATACAAAGCGAAGTCAGGTTATACTGGTTATGTATAGCTTGATGTGCCGCCGTGTGTACAAAAGTATAGAACCTGCTTCTTTAAGTGCCAATTTTTATCCCGGGATCGCGCAATTTCATAATTCTTCAGTATGTATAAAATGTCTGGCATTAAATTTGTTGAAAAGAACAAGTGAAAAAAAATACAAATTCAAATGCTGCTGAAATATCGAACAGGACAAAATGGTAAATATTGTGCATAATGCATTTGTAGTTAAACAATAAAATGAAAAAATAACTATTTATTTTAATAAACCGGACCTTTTCCCGTACATGACGCGCCCTCCATACTACTCAACACTCAAACTATAGGAAATGAATGAATGAATGATGACTGATCAAATTAAAACTAGACTTCATAATCCAGATATTTGTAAAATACTCATAGAAGTACTTTCTCATTTTCCTAATTACATCGTGAAACAAAATTAAATCTAGCGGTTGGCCAATTCTTAATCCTGGTCCTCTTGTTCCCTTAGAAATTTTAGGCGAAGCATCGATCTTTATTAAATACCTATGCTATAAGTATAGTAACAAAATAGATGCCGCCCGAACAGGGACTTGCACCCTGGACCCTTGGATTAAAAGTCCAATGCTCTACCGACTGAGCTATCCAGGCTGTTCAATGTACATTGAAACACTCGTTCATATAAACTAAAGCCTGAAACAGACATGTGCAAAATTGAAAAAAAATGGGGCAACATAACTGACTTGCTTTTTGTTTTTATTCTTTTTACACGTTCATGTTGAAATAGAGAACAATGAAACATGTTATTAATGTAGAAGCCGTGAACTCGCGGTATAAGAGTATATTCAAGAATTCAAACAATGTATTCAGCTGTTTCATTCGAATATGTACGGCCCGGATAGCTCAGTCGGTAGAGCATTGGACTTTTAATCCAAGGGTCCAGGGTTCAAGTCCCTGTTCGGGCGGCCAATGTTTTTATTTTTGTTATAAGTACGTTATAATAAGTTGATATTCGTAGGATAGTTTTTCGATTAAACTGATCTTTTCTTTTTCTGATTTTCTTTTAATTACTCTATTTTTTTAAACTCATACTTCTTAATGTGCACGTTCATGTACATGTTCAATGTACATGTTCTAACTACGCAGATATTTTTTGGAAAAAAATTGCTTTCCATTTTAATACATATTATGTAGTTGCATTTACAAAGTTTGGGAGATATGTCAATTTTTATACTTTAGACATTAATAAATTAAAATAACCTATATTAACTAACTAACTTAAAAATAAACTTAAAAAATGGCGTCAAAAAACTCCTCCTCAACGTAGTCAACTGGTATTGTACCCAAAAGACTGGCGGCGTTGCCACGTTGTATGGCAACGCTAAGCCTTTGGCCAAGGTAAAAGTCAGCCCTTGGGTCACGGGAAGAGTCAACTAAACGTTTAGAAATGTCCTTGAAAAGGCTGTGAGCACTCGGACCCCACGGACCTAGAGTTTCAACCCCAAACGGCTCGAAAATAAAGTTACCAATAAGGTTACTATATTTACGCCGCTTGAGGTTCTCTGCAGCCGCAGCCGCAGCGCCAGCACAGCACGATGAGCTAGGAAGATGGGATGGCGCAAGAGTATCGACACAAGTTGCATCCCACACTAAAGGCCTACCTTTCTTCCATGGAAACAAAGACGGCATGTCTTTGTTTCCATGCCATCGTCGCGGTTTCCGGTCTCCTGCCATCGTCGCGTGCCAAGCCATTTGGTTCTAATAAAGCTGGAATGCCGACGGTGACAAGAGCTCGACGGATGATATCATTTAAGTTCGCGTGCCGTGCAAAGCGGCCCGCTCTTCGGCTGCATGAAAGGCCGTGGTGTCCAAGGCTGTTGACAGCTTCACCACAGTGACAGCGATGAGGAGAAAAACAAGGGGCGCCTAGGCGTAGAGCAGCAGCAAGGCGGAAAGTAGTGTCGTCGAGCAAAGTGCCTGTGCTCGACGACAAAGTTAGCTACGAATAAAACATACATATTAAAATTTTTAGGAACTGTCTACTGCAGACACTTTGAACTAAAAATGCAGCAGAAAGTGGAATATCCCCAGTGTATGTTAATTAAATTATCAAGTTGATGACAGTTTCAACCGCAGTGCATTTGCATTTATAACTTTGTGAAACTTTATTTGGTCACCACACAATAGTAGAAAATATTAAACCATATTAATATTTTGACGCAAAGCCAGTGACTTTGTCCGTCTGTCTGTTACGCTTGCACGCCATAACTGCTGATCAGACTTTAATATGGCACACGGATGGAGCATGAACCTAGTTTACGGCATAGGATACTTTTAATCCCTATTGTATGTTCCCTTAGGATAATTTCGAAACTCTACACGGGCGAAGCCGCCGGCAAGAGCTAGTATTAAACCAATTTTAAATACAAATGAGTAGATACTAAATGAGCAAAATTTTAACATTAAATTACTAATTCAGATACTTTTTGATTGCTCTTTTACATTACAGTAATTGCCATTATCTAAGACTAAATGAATGACCTCTGTACAGCTATTTCAGGACCCTGACGTTAAATGTCAGCTGGAAATAGGTGCCATCTTCGCAGATTGATTTAGACACCCCATCCTGTGCCATTACTGCAATTAATTTCTTAATATGATTGGATAAAATGATATTACAGAGCTCTTAGGTGATGAACAGTTATTTAACTTGTGTTGTGGAGCGGGGGGCCTACCATGATGTCTTAAAGCAGCAGTAATTCCAGTGTGGGAAAGAGATGGCGCTAGACGACCTGTATAGTTCTTTCTCTTTCCCATACTGGAATTACTCCTGCTTTAAGAAGTCATAGTAACCCCCCTGAAGAAATGTGATGGAAAACTGGCACTCCAGAGGCCATGCTATGGCAAAATGACATAAATAATTGACTAGTTTTATACGTAACACTTTTACCGACAACAACCAGTTGGTTATTGCACATAAATCACACATGTATGTCCCTCTAGTCTAGAGTAATATTAATAATTAACTAATAATTTTCTTAAACACTGTTTTAAGCTTTCACGGTTTACAACTAAACTTGTACGGATGTCACGGGATATCTTCCGTGATTGATATCGGGAGCTCAAAACAATGAACAATCACGGAAGATATCCCGTAAGTGACAGTACAAGTTTATAATTTTCTTACTTTTTTTATTTTACAACATTCTGTTCCTAGTATTTAAGTAAAATCGTCATGCGTGAGTTAAATTAGTTTTATACCAGTAAGTCTTGGGAGGCCTGGTGACCCGTAACACAGGTTTGTCTACCTATTTCGGGCACCAGTCTCTCACAAATGTTAACCTTGTGTATTACATTTAATAATTCCTGTTCACTGTAACGTTTGTGATGAGAAAATAAACTGATTATTTCATCATCATCATCATTTCAGCCGAAAAGTCCACTGCTGGACATAGGCCTCCCCCAAGAAGGGGGGTTTTGCCATAATCGCCACGCTTGGCAGGCGGGTTGGCGATCGCAGTATGGTTGTTGTAGAATCAGAGAACGCTGCTGCCCATTCTCTGGTAAGTCCCTTAGTCGCCTCTTACGACACCCACGGTAAGATATGGGATGGTGCTATTCTTTACGTCCGGACACCATACAGAACTGATTATTTATTTATTTATAATTGCAAAGTAAATACAATTTTGTTCATTTCGTCCCTCGTATCGTAAGTATACATACGTATATCTATGACTGTAAACGAATGAATGGGATTTTTAAAAGATTATTATCTATTGCTTGTTTTGTTAATTCATTCTAAAATTTGTCAGATAACAATAGGTCTCGGAACTCTCGCCGTTTTAAAAAATAATTCTGCCATAGAATAAAACCTGACCGTCTAACTGTCATTTCCAACAATTAACTTTGAAATGGGTCCAGAGCCGGGATTGTCGAAATTATGACGCTTATTTATTCTATCTTATTTTAATGTATTCTGTCCCAACATCGGTTATCCACTTGACCGGTCCTAAGTGGCGTTGCTTCTCTTCTAAATATTTACAAACTATCAAATAGTAGAAAGCTTTGACTACGCAGCTACATACGATCATAATTCAAAAAGTGTCGTTTAGTAACAGTATTGTGAAGTAGAGTATTTACTGATTTTGCTCAGTTTTTAGACGAAAATGGCATTGAACTGTGTCTGCCACAACAAAATTACAAATACGTGAATCTGGATTATATATGGATATCTGTCATATATTATAGATGCTTGCGTCGTGAATGAAGAAATAATAATACATAAACCAACTTACTTCAACAGGATTGCAGTGTGCGCAGGACAGCACGGCGGCGACGGCGGCCCACAGGAGGGGTCGCCTGCACGCGCGCCGGCTCAGATTCACCCCATGCTTCAACGACGTCATGCTGGCAACACTATCACCTTGCCAACATTGATACACAAGAGATCACAACCACTGTCAACACACTATGACCGTTACACCAACGGTTTGGTTTTGTTTCAGCAACTGTTCATAATCCCATTACTTTTTAATCTCACAAGTCGTCACGCCACGCAGATAGCTAGAGTATTTTACACATTATTGAAATATTAAAGGTATTCTGCTTTTCCACAGTTATAATGGAGCTTGAGAATAAAATCAAATAATATTGCCATCCCTCAAACATCAACATTTTATCCTCATGTAAACCTGCTAGTTCACACAGCCTCACACAGTTCGAAGAGGAGAAAAATTTGACCTACAACAGTTACAGTTCAGACTAAACATAACTGTTACGCTCCTGCTTGTTACCTATATCGACATGGTCTTTACATTGTTATTATTAATGAGTCTTATTGGCAGAACAATCTTATATTAGTCATATCCATACCTATAGATATACGTGCTAACAACAGTCGTACCTAGGTATATACCTATCCTAGGTGTGGGCTACTTGCTAGCTATAACCTACATTTATTTATATAAACAAGCACGTTTACTCAATTATTGTTTTACTTTGTAAGAAATTACACATTTAGGTGGTACTTACGCAAGCACATAAATTTTATTTTCGGTGGCGCATATGTTCTAACAAAGTTACTATTGTTACAAATTCAAATAGACTGGCATCTTAACTGTATAAAAATAACTTACACCAACGCTGAACGTGTTGATAGGATCCCAGAACTGAAGTGCAACTACGCTATGCTAGAAACACGGCAAAACGCAAACTAAAAGGAGACGAACGATCCAGTACGAAGTCTTCGCCATAAAAATACGCCTCAGAATGTACGCTTCTAAAATAGAGACTCGAACATTCTGGTACAGAAACTATGATACATACATTAGTTCATAATTTATCGTTCATAACTTTCCTTAGAGTAGGTGTACGCAAAACACTCAGCTACGCGGCCTACGCCACATACATTAGGTGCGCTAGGAAACCTACAAGACATAGGTCTACGACGAAAAAATCTTTTCAGTCTGAAAACACTGAAATTACACGAAGAAAATTAGTATCCTTCGTGCTAAAGAGCGAAACTTAATTCTCATTTATATGAAAAATGAGGATATTCATTATGGTCTGAGAGAATCATAATGTAATATGGCAATGGGCTGTGGGTGGGCGTCGTGGCGTCGCCGTCGTCGACGGGCCGGCGCCGCGCCGCCCTTGTACTCTGAGGATGTCGACTCCACAGGACTTACACAAATGTCGTGGAAATTAGCCTTACATGAACGTTGGCTTGGCATTGACCCCATTTCTGAAAGCTAGGGATATCGTTGTATCGAATAAACAATATATGAACATAGTGTCTCTGTCTGTCTAGCTTTGGTGAAATACATATATTGTATGACGATTTTGCTTCAGATACGATAGATGGATAGAATATACTTTATAATTGTACCCCAAAATTGTAACTTTAATAATATGATATCTATAAAAACTAAAAATAAAATGTACTTGTATATCAATAAGCCTATTCTGCGTTAAATACAATAATAACAATTATTATTATGTTTCATTAAAAAAATTAAATGTTTATCATTGAAATAGGACCTTTTGATTATAAGTTATAACATACCTACATGAGCAATTATATTTATCACGATTGTTGTCAACACATTTGTAATAATTTCCATATTTATAAGTTAAGTTAGTTACTGAATCTATTAAAAAGTACGTAATAATTGCGACCACAGAGGCTGCAATAAGGCTAGCAGAAATAATATCTAGGTCTATTTGCTTAAATTAATAAATTGATTTCCAATCCGGTTCAAGAACTTCTCTTTCACACTGAATCTGAGATGAAAATCGATCTAGTTGCTTACCTTGCAAATTGGTTTTAAAAGTTTCTCCAAAGTTACTAAGAAAGTGTAGCAAGTAGGTCAGATTCTACTGGACGCCCATGAATCTCAAATATCCGATCTGCAATGTACATATATAAACATTCTGCATTCAGCATCTGTAATCTTTTAAGTTTTATTTTCTGGTTTCAGCACCAGTAGTGAATTATAGGACAATAGGTCTTCTTATTCTCGATTCGATTGTAAATCTTCATATACATCATAATTTTTAGTATATGCGAAACCTTTATATAGTTTGTTCAGAATAAGTAACTGAATCGATTCCAATAATTTTTAAACCATGTTATATTTTTGCCCAAAAATATTTATAAATGTTAAAAATTGTATACCGAGCGAGTTTGAGTACCTATCGCAATAATTTAGGTACCTACTGCCAAATTATTATTATCAATGACCTCAAGTCGACGCTGGAGACGCGCGCTGCGTGGTGACCGCGTTTTTGTGCGGACAACTAGGTAACAGAACAAGCCTGTGTGACCTCCACAACCCAGTTAGTACTGTCTGTCAAAGATCTACAAATGACAGTTGGGACCAACGGCTTAACGTGCTTTCCGAGGCCCGGAGGAAACTCGGTATGTAATGGGTGGTCACCCATCCACAGACCAACCTAGGCAAGCACGGCTTAACCTAAAGATCGATCCGAGCGGCTGCTATTATTTAGCCACGAGTTCCTCATATTTTATATAAGTATTATTGTGTTAAATTATAAGAGTCCAACAGATAGCCACGCCAATCGCGGCAACAGTCGCGTTTTAAACTTCAGAATTGGTGGTCTTTGGCAGTACCTTAGGGACATAGTCTGGTCAGGAGCACCGTAAAAGGTAAATATACAAACAACACTATAGACAATAGTTTATTTTAGGGAAAATTATTAGTTATTCGGTAGTGAGCCTGACTGCTCAGAGTGCCATCTTAAATCATCAAAATAGTCATTGTGGAGACCAGTTACAGCAAACCGAAGCTATTATTACACAAATAGTATCTGCAAAGCATTGTAAAAGCCAACACGTTTCGTGTGCACGTGGATACTGTCGGCACATTCAGTAAATACGTCGAAACGATGCACTGCAAGTCTGCAACTGAATAAAATGATCGTAAACGAGTTATGCCATTACCCGACTACACTGGATACCGCACGGGCGGAGTAAACAATGCTGCGATGTTGACTATTTAAATATATCAACAGTAAACTAGTCTAACTGTTCTTAATGGATGATCTAAGATTGATACAATGCAACAACATCCGAATAATAAACATTTCGATAGTCGTCGTCAAAGTGAAAATCCAGTCATGATTTTTAAACTAAGAATGTGTTAGTTTTATTCATTATCATCATCCACAGTTCGAGCTCACCCACTGCTGGCTCTGGCCTCTCTTTTGTTGTGCCAATCTCCTATAGTTTTATTAGTCCAAGATAGTTTTATTAGTGCCTATTATTCTTTGGCATTGATGATTTTCTTATAGCCTGAAAGTTTTAAGACTTTTTGTATGAAGGTAATACAGCGGTTACATATGTATTATTTGAGGAGTTTCTTTTTTCTCTATGTTCGCCAACGGAAATAAATAAATTACATATAATTTGAATCAAGGTACTCTTGAAATTCTGAATCTTATTTACATAAATTTAAGGCCATGAAAAATGCCCAAGCGTGCTGATCCGCAACCTCATTTAAATAAATGAATGTTGTATTCAAATGACTAAATTAATCTTACAGATTCTCAAGCCTTTACTGATCTAGATTTCATACCTTTCTGGAACATTTCCGCTTGAAATATTCTGTCCGTGTACCCTTGACCGCATTGCCGCACCCGACTGGGTTAGACGCACAATCTACTTAAATTTATAACCTGTAGGAAACTGACAGCTACCCCATTCTTCATGGGGATCGTAGGCCATGCCCCAGTTGTGTCAATATTGAACAGCAGAACACATGGATCGGTCACCGTAAAGAAGGTCCTATAACTCCGGTATCTAAGTGTATAAAGCCTGTTTATACCATAAATCTAAGATGGCAGAAACCAGTAGAAACAGAATGTTGTTTTAAATAGAGAAGAGTCTATGCCTTTACACGTATTTGAACGTGTTCGTTGATTTCAACGTGACAGTCGTGGTGGTGTGGTGTGCAAGTGGGTCTTAATGTGTTCTTTTTCAGTTGTTGTTTTGAAAAATACAAACCGTTTATTGGTAACTTTAATAGGTACCAAAACATACGCTACTACCACAACGTTTCTACTATTTGAATTAAATAAATAAATAAATATAAATAGGTCCCAATGGATGTTAATTCTGGGGAATGTTGAATGAGTCGACAAGGTAATTTCCATATCAAATATTAACCGTGTGATTTGGAAATTAGTTGGCAAATCTTTGTATTCTTGTTCCAACACTCCGAAATACTCAAATAAAACAACTGAGCAAATAAAATTAACTTATAAATCGCTTCACTTTTACTCTGAGAGAATATTACTACTCCTTTATTCAAAATCAAGCCATGTAAACAATTATTTGCTCAGATGAGTGTTTTTTCGATCAATGTCGCATGTCTATACTGCATTGCCCTTGAACTCAAACATTGGAAGGTTCATATATACTAAGATATCTACTACATATCTGTATGTATATGTGCGATTACGTTGGCAACGAACGGCTGAAGATTTTCTTCTATCTGTGCGAACCAGCTGAATTGTGTGGCTATTGTATTTAGAATGAAAGCCAGTCACGTAACGCGGACTATTTAGTTTGGTCAATTAGTCAGGCTTTAGTCCCGGACAGGTTTCAAATGAGGTCTTACATAAGAGTATTTTGTATTTTATAGGGATCTGTGCTCCATTATGTTTGGTAACAACGTTTTACGCAGAATAAGAGCAGACTCCCAGGCACCTACGCAGTAGGTATTTAATGGAGCATAAAACGAGGACCACGTGTATAATAAAACAGCAGCAAACTGCAGATAGGTAGCAAGAGCTAACGACTATCTATTCTATGACTAATTAACGATTTTTGAACTTGACATCTTTCATGCTTTAAATCATGTTTAAGTACATAATATAATTATACCCATTTCAACCTAAGTAGAAGATAGAGTAGAAGTATAGAGGATAGAATTTTATTTATAGCATCAAACTAAAAAAAAAAAAAAAAGTTTATTGTCACAAAAACCTTTGTATACAATACCACTACATTCCAACATAGGTACAATGAATTTTAGTAGAAGGCTGTACAAATAGTTAAAAACCCTGCCTCCTAAACTAGACCCTGTGACCTAGGAGTCAGCGTTCTACTGTAACTTCGTGTACAAAATAAACCTTTATTTGTGGTTAATAAACCTACAATGACCTTACTTAACTATGCTTATGAATGAAACAAAACAAAAAATTAAAAACAAAAATGAGAAAGGTCTTAATTGAAAGCACTGGCTGCTTTTTAAGAAAATAATTTTATGAAGCCATTAGAAAAACAAAAAAATTAAATAAAGAAAACGATTTAATGGCTTTTCAAATTTTTTGATGAAGAATGGCCAGCACTCGAATAGCTTTCCTAAAAAAAACTGATATTCTCGTTTCATCAGTTTATTAAATACTTAACAAAAGTTCGGAATATTAAGTTAGTCGACGAAATTTTTTATTCCTACGTTAGTATTTTTTAAAAGTGTGAAGTAGCTTGCGCTTATTTCCTCCAACTTACTTACTGCAGTCACAATTGCAACTATTTTCTCAAAGCTACAACAATTTTAGCGACACGTGTACGAACTGACATACTTACTGCGATCAATTAATAATATCTTTGTTTAAATGGTTGCTATCACAAAGGCTTGTTGATTAAAGTGAATATTTGAAAATGTAAACAGGTGCCGTGATGTATGACAATACGAATGCAGTTCAAGGGCACTGCAGCGGCCGCGGCCGTGTGTGACATGAAAGCTTCCTCGTTTATTTACGCCCCATTGGACGACGACTCAATTTAGCATCTACCATGCTCTACTCGACTCGACGAACTTGCAGCAGGGCAAAGTGAAAAGTTTTATTTTTGTTTTTGACTGTTAACACACAATTCATGGTGATTTCATAAATGGAACGATGCCAGTTGCTAATCTTGCAACAGGCCGTAAATCTATACATAAATACAATAAATCCACTTTTCGTGTCTGTCTGTTTGACCGCATTGTTATTCTAGACTATGCAACGGATTTTGATACAGTTTTCACCATCTTTATAACAATATAATATCTTTATAATAAAATAATAATTTACTCCGAGGGGTTATTTTTACAATAATTTTAGACTTACATAATATTAATAATATACTTTATAAATAAATGTCGATGTTTTACAAAGTCGATAAAATCAAACGTAGCCGGAGCGGGCTGCTAGTAAGTATACCAAATAAATAAAATCCAATAACATGAGAATACTGGTTCGCAATATTTTTTCTCACTATATTTTATTTAAATACTGTTCGATGAAAATGAAAAAAATAGAAATCCTCATGTGGATATTGCTCGTAGATATATTACCATTCGAACAAAATTTTATGTTAGACACCGCCTGTTCGTTGACTCAAAAATATATTACAACTTTTATATTCTTGAACTGGGACAGTATATTTTGTGTTAGCAGACATAAAAGGTGTGGTGAAACATGACATTCAAACCACATTTTAATGACTAAGTACATGAACTATTTACGTCATAAGTAGGTACTAAAAAATAAAAAAAATATGAACTGGCAGACGAGCTTCCATAGTAGTTTTCGTAAGTACCTAACTTGTAGTTACACTGTGCTAATAACGGATAGATTGCTCCACTTGGCTGATCAAGTACTACCTAAATACGCCTCAACAAATACTACCGAAGTTTGCATGGACTTTAGCCTGATTAGTTCTAAATAGCCGAAATATTGGAAACTAATATAAACAGTAAGGGCATGACTTCTTATCGACGTGGTATCTATCGGTTTGAGGCGGTCAGAAAAAGCTTTAGTTTCATGCAATAATCAAGTGAAGAAGACGTCATTCAGTCAGACAGACGAGTATTCGGTTTTAATTCATGGACAAAGGTTTTTCTGACTGGCTGAAGCTGATTCCACTGATTGGATAAGTTTTATTTTTCTTTTCAATCTAACAATTGGCTTGCGTTTGGCCGTAACTCGCCTGATGAGAAGTGATGATGAGCACGCTTGCCTAGAAGAAACTGATTCTTTTGAACTTTGAATAGTTCCAGTTTATAATGATCAGGAAACAGAGAAGCCGGCAGTGAATTCCTCAGACTGTCGCACAATAAATGTGGAAGTGTGTGATCAGCACCCTCCAACGGAAACATACACCTATAAAATATAACTATAGGGCCTTAGACTACTAGGTCCGTCCACAGGGATAATTTATTTATATCATTAACTGAATTTACGATGCTATGGGATAGGCTTAACTGGGTCAACGATTTAATACTGTTATGGAGTATAGGGTTACTTTGCCTAGACGGGAGTACGCCATCGATGAGGCAATGCTTGAATTTCTCTGACCCAGTAAGTAGATTGAGTCATGGTGAAATCGTTATGGTCAATATTAAGCTTTGGCTGCTGCGTCTATTGAAAGATCTATTTTGATGGAACGTTGAAGGTCTAATGTAGCTAGTAGGTTAGGTAGCTATGATGTTTGAATGCTTTTAGTCCAGAACTGTCACTCACATCTTCCTCATTTCAGAACTAGTCATATCCATGAGGCAGTATTTGATTCAAAGTTACATGTGAACCACGCGAGGCGTTGCTAAGTCTGCATATGGCACCAGCTGATGGCTACATTTTCTTTTATCTACAAAGCTTGTTATGAAAAAATAAACTACTGAAACAAAAGACTGTCTGTCTTCGTAATAAATCTTATCTGGAGAACCTACTTATAAACAAACATAAACAATAATAAATCATGCAAACTCAAAAGACGGAGTTAATCTACCAACGCGGGACAGTACAGTCACGACCCCAATATGTAAACACTTTATAAGTGATTTTCACCAACTGTTCTGATTAAAATTTCATGTTTTTACGATCATAGTATTTTGGAACTCATATTTTATGAAAAAGATCCTATCTCCAAGTTACAATGGTTGTTTATCGCGAAAATTGCTTTTAAATTTAGAAAAGTGTACACATATTGGTGCTCGTGACAGTACACTGTTGTAGCAGCGTCATACACACGAGGCGACTTCTCAACTCGTCCGCAAAGTAAACATTTTTCGCTTACCCGTTAATTAAACCAGCCCCTACAAAACTTGGCCGGCTTGTAATTACTGCCAGCCTTAAAACTCATCTAGGAAAATTAACTACATAAAACCACAGATGTTTGAGAAAAGTCAACCATTCTACGCTTTCTATTCATGAGAGCAAACTATGATCTTAATATTGGGAAAATAAATTGAGTTTAATGGCCATAGTCTGAAGTAATGGCGCCATCTTGTTTCTGGAATACAATTTCCACAGACTACTTTCACAAATGTGTACTTTGCCATACTGTACTTTATGTAGAATATTAAAAAAAAAACGAACCAGTACGGCTCAGCCTGGAGCTTGTTCGGTAAAAAATTGCCTACTCAAGAAAATAAATAGCTTATGTTCGTCTACATTAGTGGAGCTCAACAGGGCGGAGGAAGGAGCAAAAACTAACGCAGACAAATAAACCGGATGAGATGTTCAAAGTTTCTCTTCGAAAGTATAAGGAAATCTCTACAAACTTCTTTAACTTTTACTTTACTTATTATTCCTGAAGATCATCATTTTAGTTATGTTGGTATATTATGCTTATAAGTACCCATATTTTTCACTAAAGATTTGGGAGATGTGAAATAGTGTGGGTACTGTGCATAATCACTATACACTGTTCCCTCCCATATTTTAGTATTTATACATGTTACCCTAACGCCCGTGTAATACGGAGCGAGTCTATTACGAATTTCTAATGGAACATCTTAAATACAGTTTTCTCGATTAGAAAGCCATAAAGAACAAAAATTACAAAGACTAAACTCCTTTAAATTCCTTACTACTGTTAATGGACAATCATAGACAAACGACTTCTAAATGCGAACCGCAGCATGTCTCTTATCGACCATTGTTGCAATCTTTTCATCCGAGGCGTGTCGGATAACGCTCGGCTTATGTCGATTCCACTTAGAATGCAACCGACTTTGAGGCAAAACGTGCACCACATTACAATATGCATAGAACTTTACAAGAATAGGAGCTTGTAGGATTTATCTATGAGAATTTCGTTCTTCTAAAATGCATAGCAACTGCAAGTGCTTTGTGAAGATAGTGGAAACACGCTTTGGAGCTGTTTGTATTTCCATGATAGCCTAGTCCTCTTTAAACATTAAATCATATAAAAGGCCCAATTCTTATCGAAGTAGAGAGGAGAGGAATTGAACAGCTAATCGATTTCCGCAATAGCTATCTATGGGTTACTAATACCAGGTGGTATTCTTCTAGTCCTTTTTAATGTCATCCGGGCTAACATCGGATTATCTCGTACCTAGGTCTAGCACCAACGTGTAGCCACACTAATAATAGTAACAACTTATCGATTTAAATACTAACTACCTATTCAATTTTTTATTAGGTAGGTCATTAGGCGCTATGAGTTCCTAGTAGTGCCAACTGCCAACACAGGTGAGTGAGCAACCTTGATGCCTCCAGTAATAACACGTTGATAAAGATCACAATTATTGCTCATGACATAACGTTTGTTTCTAATAAATATAAATTGTTGGCTCAAACTAAAACGGGACAAGTAAGTCGGGATTTACGGGCACCGGTTCCTGTTTATACGAGTCCACCAAAATCGTGATTCCGGCTCGTAATGAACGGAAACCGGAACCGTCGTGTACCAGGTCCCAGACTAAACATTTATTTCTACACAGATATCAGCCACACACTACTGAAAATTTGTCTTCAAATGTAATCCAATTTCATCAATCAGGTTGTCTTCCTCTGTCTCTGCAAGACTTGCGTCATAATTCAGTCACAATTCAACAAAGACTAGCCAACACGACGCAACCAATCACAAAAAACAATAATTATGCGTTAGTAAGTCGCGTTTTGTTCGTGATTTGCGTTTGTAACTACAATTCATAAATTCGAATCCACGAAAATGTTTGCCAATATTAGAATTTCAAAGCTCCAGGCAAACTGGATAAATAAATCACAGTACATTCACCTTCGAGCTTCAGCACGCTAATCAGATTCCAGCTCGCAAGTCGCACTGCTTTCTACAACTTGAATCAACATGCAAATTCTTATCATCTGACATTCAACTTCAAACAGTGCCAGGCTCACGCTAAAACCGTAAAACGAGGATTTACGGAAGCCATTTTAATCTAATTAGCTTTTCAGACATACGCAAACATGCAAATGAAGGATGTAAGATTGCTTTATAGAAAACTAGCGACCCGCCCCGACTTCGCACGGGTGCAATATATACATACATATAAACTTTCCGTTTGAATCACTCTACGAGTGAAAAAGTGAGTCTATTAAAAAAAACCGCATCAAAATCCGTTGCGTAGTTTCAAAGATCTAAGCATAAATAGGGGGACAGATAGACAGCGGGAAGCGACTTTGTTTTAAACTACATATGTAGTGATGTATGTCAAACTGAGGTTGCGAAAAGAATGAAATTCATGATCATCTGCCTAACCTTTTCTCCGGTCATTGGAGTTGGCTCTAGTCTAACATTTATATGGAGCGATTGCCTATTTGATCTCCACAAGCCGTTCACTGGGAAAAACGATGCCTCTCGGTAAGACTGGTTATCAGACTTTCAAGCTTCGTACCCATGAAGTATGTATGTAGTAAAACACAGCAGGAATACATCTCAGTTAATACTAAAAAGGTTCCGGGCCGGTGTTCAGTGTATATCAAGTAAAAAGTGAAGGGAGTGCGTGCCACCTGCTTGTTTTCTCACAAAACTTCTAGAAAGTAGGCACAGGGGAACTTATTTATGCAGCCTTATGTCCGCTCCGTGTGTCGTATTCAAGAAGTCATTTTGGGAAACCATTTTATTATTACGCTGTGTTTTCTATTGTTCAATTCACGCAAGCTGAATGTAAAGTTATTTTACTTTTATTTTCATATTTTGTGAATTGTTGACAGGGTTCATGACAGCGGCTGGGCTCCTTGTGCTTAACATCTCTGATTTATCAAAAAAGTGATGTTTGAAGCTGCACTTTTTGAATAAAAAATATCATGCCTTAGAAATGCTCTTCATGTGTGTTGAAAAACGCCGCTAGATACACTCGTGAATTGGTATCAAAATGTACAGTCAGGAAAATGAACTGTTAATCAAATTGACACCCCAAGTCGGTATGTCTTGTTAGTCATTTATTCAACGGTCAAAGAGAGACAGTTGTTGCCCATTTTGAATATACTTACCAACTTAAATTCAATATGCCAACGTCCGGTCAACGTTTTATCATATTTTGTAACCATAGGTAATGCTCTAGCTAGCAAATCTACAATTTTTAATAAGCATAACCAGTTTTTCTATTAAAAAACGTAAGCATAGATTATATTACCCTTATACGCGATACTTAGTACAAAAGCAACAACTCCGATTTAATCCTTAACAAAAGCTTCTTATAAGATAATCTGCTGTGACGGAGAGGACCGGCACCGCAGGGGATCCGGTATCCAACGAGTAGGTAAGTTAGTAATACTACTCCGTACCGCTTTTTATAAAGAACGCTTTTTTAAAGTACCAGCTAAGATATAAAGAATACAAGATACTTGATACGACAACTATCTTAAAAATTAACGAAAGCCATTTTTAATGCTGTTAGGAAAAATATGTTGATTGTTACGGAAAAATAATAAAATGTTTCCTTTTCAATTTCATAGTTTGGTGTGGTAGATTCTTTCTAAGACACTGTCTTTGATATGCATAACTGAAGTCTATAAAAATCAGACATAAAAACTCATCACATTTCCTAAAACCATTTGAAGTAGTGCAATAAAAATAGAAGAAAGTACCTCCTTCAGTAGAGATTCTTCCTAGTACTTCCGACTGAGGGGTACTTGGCAGCAATAAAAACCTCGATCGATACGACACTTTCAAGTTTCCTCATAAAACGTGATCATACGACCATAAAGATCGATGAAATATCCATAGATTTACGATGTGGAAACATCTGCATCTCAAAAGGTTTTGATATATAACATTATTTTTAGTATATGCGAAACCTGAATATAATTTGTTCAGAATAAATAACTGAATCGATTCCAATAATTTTCCCAAAAATATTTAAAAAAAGTTACAAGTTGGACACCGAGCGACTCTAAGTACCTATCGTAATCATTTAGGTACCTACTGCCAAATTATTATTATCAATGAGTTCAAGACGACGCTGGAGGCGCGCACGCGTACGCGCCGCGTCGTAACCACGTTTTTGTGCGGACAACTAGGTAACAGAACAAGCTTATAACTATGTGATTTTTCATGATACAGTTTTGAAATTTTGTACATAGATTCTTTACATAAAAATACTAGACACGTATTTCAGGTTTCGCATATACTAAAATAATGTTGTATAGTTAACTATTAATTTATATACAGGGTGTTAACAGACCCTTCACGAAGCCGTCAACCAAGCATTCTGTATGTCAAACTAAGTAACTTTACGCAATGTTATTTCTGGGAAACGATTTTTTTTTGGGTGAAAAATCACATTTTACGGTAGGACTCGATGGAACACACTCAAAGCATTGTGCTGGTGGATGGATTGAATAGTACGGGGGTCGTGGACGTGTTTAAAGTAAAAAGCTTACATTAAAAACATGTATTAAAAAAAAAGAGTCTATTTACACCCTTTATAATCATACATTTTTAGATAGGTACTTATCCTTAGTTGTAATTTTTGTATAGAATTTCATTGACCTTCCAAAATCAAGTAGGGCTTTTTTATTATCTATTTTCTAGATAAACCAACACGTGTATCGAGTTTTGCTAACGAATTTATTTTGACCCCATAGATTATGTTATTGCGTCAAGGAACATGGGACAAGGAAATGACATGGATGATGATGAGATTATGTTTTAGCACTCTTGCCTAAAGGGAGTCAATCTACGAGGATAGACTGACTTCCTTGAACCCATTTCAATCAAGAAAACCCTAACACCATTTTTCAAATTCGATAATTGGAATTGAATGATCGAAGTATGACAGTTAGTATTATACAAAATAATACTGTATATGCACTGCTACAATAGCAATAGGCTCTCTCCCTATTACATGGGACATAAAAATAACTGGCGAAATATGGGTGTACTATTAGGCACACCTCTACCTAACCCATCAGAGATTACAGGCATGATGTTATGTTATGCACAGCTACAAAAATGTGTTGTCTTCATATAAATAGAATCACGCGTGTTGTAATGACCGAAAGCAACAGAAATACGTCACTGCGAGCCTGCTCATCTATTTAGAATCGAAACACGAGAGCCATGACGTCAGAGTGAGTGAAAGCAACGTAATTGTTTCATAGAAATACCGGCTTACTGACGTCGGCTTTCATCCAGCATACCTTGGTGTATTGACGGCATTACAAGTGACGGGCACATTAGTAGTGGGAGCTCTTCAGAAACTTGGAGTGGTTGTGTGCGTAATCTAGCTCTTTTGAACTGTGCATCTTACTAATATTATGAATGCAAAAGTGTATGAGCATGGACGGATGTTTGTTACTCTTTCACGTAAAAAATACTGAACGGATTTGGATGAAATTTGGCACATATATAGTTTGTAACCTGGATTAACATTTAGGATACTTTTTATCCCGATAGTATGATCCCGTGGGACAGTTACCGAACTTCACGCGGGCGAAGCCGCGGGCATTAGCTAGTAACTTATAATCTGTATATTTGAACTTCGCATAAAACCACTCCATGTACTCTCTGGATACAAATATAAGGGAAATTTAATTAAGTCAAGGAAGTTACAGTAAGAATTGAATATTGAAACTGGATGTCATCCAGAAACTCGATTGAAATACATTGTTGCATTAATTTTACCCGTCCCCTCTATCTAGGGCACACAGTGTACACTGACATTTACAAACACTTTCTGGCACAAATATTTGGTAGTGGATGCTCCAAAGCGCTGGGAACTAGCTAACCCTTGACTTCACTACGCCAATTATGTCGTAGCCTTTACAGACCCCGAAATACCTTTTGCTACCTTATAAGTAAGTATACTGGTAAAGTGGAAGAGCTGGTCGACCATCACATAAATTTGCTATGTACAAAATTTACCTACATTAGTTTTAGTATATGCGAAACCTGATACACGTGTCTAGTAATTTTATATAAAGAATTTATGTGCAAAATTTCAAAACTGTATCACGAAAAATCAGAAAGTTATAAGCTTGTTCTGTTACCTGGTTGTCTGCACAAAAACGTGGTCACCACGTAGCGGACACACGCGCGCGCCTCCAGCGTCGTCTTGAGCTCATTGATAATAATAATTTGGCAGTTGGTACATAAATTATTGCGATAGGTACTTAGTGTCGCTTCTTTAAATATTTTTGGGACAAAATATAACATGGTTTTAAAATTATTGGAATCGATTCAGTTACTTATTCTGAACAAACTATGTTCATATTTCGCATATACTAAAAAAAATGTTGTATAATAACTGTAATACATCACATGTCATCTATATACAACATTATTTTTAGTATATGCAAAACCTGAACAAACTATAGAGTTTGTTCAAAATAAGTAACTGAATCGATTCCAATAATTTTAACCCATATTATATTTTGTCCCAAAAATATTTCAAAAAAGTTACAAGTTGGATACCGAGCAACACTAAGTACCTATCGCAATAATTTAGGTACCTACTGCTAAATTATTATTATCAATGAGCTCAAGACGACGCTGGAGGCACACGCGTGGGCGTGCTGCGTGGTGACAACGTTTTTGTGCAGACAACCATGTAGCAGAACAAGCTTATAACTTTGTCATTTTTCATGATACAGTTTTGTTTGTACATAGATTCTTTACAAAAAAAATAGTAGACACATGTTTCAGGTTTCGCATATACTAAAAATAATGTTGTATACTGGGGTTTCCGATTCACTCGCTCGATGCCCCTCTGCAGTGGATTGGCACAATACAGAGCACCGATACGAATTCAATGCTATTTATAACCTGATTTAATACTTTTCAATTACGAGGGATTTTAATTCAAATGAATCCATGCTATTTCACAATTGACCTACTGCTACGCGCCGCCTACGCGGCGTACTACGGCGTAGCATTTATTGGATTCATAGCTTCCTGCTACGATCTGATTTCGAGCGTAGGGGTTCAATATTGTGCTTGATGAAGTTTGAACTTGTTGTATTTACTTTATGAAAGAGCAATAATTTCTCTGCAATTCTACAATATTGTTAGAAGTCTGTTTTGAAATACCAGAGCTCGTGACCCGATATAAAGGGTGTAAAAAGACCCTTAACGAAGGCGAAAGGCACTTGTTCTCCCCGTCTTTGCGGTAATTTTTTTCTGTTCTGGACCATACCTGGGAACGTTCTAGTTACGGAGATATTGAGGGTCAAAGTTCCAACTTTTCACAAGTTTTTTTATATATACATGTTTTTAATGTAAGATTTTTACTTTAAACACCTCCACGACCCCCGTACTATACAATCCATCCATCAGCACAATGCTTTGAGTGCGTTCCATCGAGTCGTACCGTAAAACCTGATGTTTCCCAGAAAAAAAAAGTAATTTCCCTGCAATAATTTTTGCGTAAAGTTACTTAGTTTGATGTACAAAATGCTTGGTTGACGGTGTCGTGAAGGGTCTACACCCTGTAGATATACCTAGATAATGCAAGAGCACCTACTTAATGTCGCAGCAAGTTAATGCTAACGTTACAACTCAAGGACTTAATTCCAGAAATTTAAAGAACGAAAACGTAGTCTATTTTGAATAATCATTTGTTTGTTTACTAATTAAACAGTGCTTATGACGTCAAAGTAGGTAGTCAAATAATGACACGCTTGGTTTTCACGCGGGTATATCTATATCATGGTCGTGACCGTATTTGAAACATTAATGTTGAATCATAAATTGTACGCAGTATAAGAAAAGTAATTCATGATAAACTTAATCTACTCATATATATTCATATTACTAAAGACGCTATTCGTGGCACGTATATTCTTAATGTAATGGTTATGGCGCCTTTAGACGAAAACATCGTCCTAATAATATCCTACATATTAAATTGGGTGTCGGAATAGGCGGCAAAAAGGGAAACCTCTGACCCTTTTTATTCATTAAAATTGATTATTATCTAAAATGGTGTTATAGTCCCTCATGTCATATATATTGCCCTCTTTCTTTATTGACATGAAAATGACAAGGACAGCTATGTTTCTAAAAGATTGCATGAACAAAGGAGCTCAGATTACTCACATATAACCTCATTGCCACTTCGTCACCTTTCTCTAAAGGTGAAATCATGGGCTGTCGCTCGAGCGATAACACAATAACATGGCTATTCAAAATTAAAGAATAGGTGCCTATAATACACCTAAGCCCTATTGTCTTTATTCCGTCTATTTGATCATTGCGAAAAACAAAATAAAAACTTCAAATAATAATAACAACTAGAAATCCTTATCCTTTCCTTACATCCTTACTGTAAGTTTGTTTTTACCTTTTTACACCTAAACCACTGAACCAATCATCCTGAAATTTAGCATATACGTTGTCAGGTGTGCAGAAACGGACATGGGGTACCTTTCATACCGAAAAAAAGTACTGTTCCCGAGGAAAAACAACAATGACGTTCTTATGATAATAGATGGCGCCACGTTACATTCCAATCATGATTGAAATATGTTGTTACAAACAGAGTACAACCCGAATTGATTGTCAAATTCTAAATTAACGCAAGCGAAGCTTCGGGCAAAAGGTAGTAAGGTTATAAAAGGTTAATAAAATAAAATCGACAAAAAGAACTTTCATAAAAATATACATAACTAACATAACTAATTTTCGGAATCGTGATAATGATACCTTAAAAACATTTGTTAAAAATCTAGACATTAGACCTCTGAGAAATTGTGTTATGACCTAGACTTTTGGCATTTTGATAGTCAAAGGTAATTTATGCAGCATTATTTTTTGCTGATATTACCTTTTAACCTTTGAGGTATGAAAGTGAAATGAAAACATGTTAACTTTCAGTTATTTACCACGCAAGGCCGCGGGTAGTATAATATTTTGTGTTCTCAAAGGTGTGTTGTGGTAACTGAAGTTCTAATGTTTTGATAAAATAAGCTGATTTAGGTAGGGACTATACATGGTAAAGTGTAGGTCGACGAAGGTTAAAATTAAAATTAAAAACGAAATATGTTGAAGGCCTGTTTTAACCATAAATTAAGTTTAGCAGTAATAACTTGTTTAAAACATTATTCTGTCCAATGAGATACGCTACGTTCATACTGAGCTGCGTTCCAATATCGTTGCGTTGTTTTACGACTGCGATATAATAATACGGAACGTATGATACAGAAAGAGATAGCTACTACGCATGAAGTACCTAAATTACGACAATTGTCTGAATTTGTCTGCAACAATTTGCGCGCGCTAGTGCGGTATCTACCTCTTTTTATTTATAATATCATTGATTCTATCTCTGTCATGTTCAAAGGATTGACAGAAACAGAACGATGTTTTACGTAATTAGTGATTTAGAAGCTGGCCTAAGTATTGATTCTATTATGAGTGAGGGTTAGCCAGTTATTTGTCGGCCCGGAACCTAGTGCGTCTCAATCGATATTCAGCTGCGGCGTATTTACATAATACTAGCTCTTTCCCGGGGATCTTTCCTTAGGAACGAACCACTGGCTAAACAGTATCCTATGTCCGAAGTTCCTGAACACAGGAAGACCACCTGGGTCTACCTGTATGCCAAATATTATTGAAATCTTTAGTAGTCAAGGCGTGAACAGGTACCTAGACAGAGTTAGGTACTTTCGCACTTATACTGTGTATAGATAAGTTTATATATAGCAAACACAAGTACTCATACATACATAATCTCACGCCTTTTTCCCATGGGGGTAGGCAGAAACCACAGTACGCCACCTGCTACGATCCTTACATACTCCTTTTGCCTCGTCCACGTTCTTACATCTCATCATACACGCACGCCGCCAGGTAGCGAGTGCTACGCACCTGACCTTTCCAAAGAACCTCACCAAAGGAAAAGGAACTTCAGAAGTACTCTTTTAAAAATTATGTAAGTACTGTGATTTTAACGCCGATAGTGCCTTTGCTTGGTTGATTAGCTCAGGCGATACTGACTCGCTTTATTGTTGAACGTGTCCGGTAAAGTGTCGATTATACCTTCATTTTAGTTTTCTATAAGCACCTAATGGATCCAATTTAGTATTTTCTTTATTTATAAAGGAAAGGACCCTAAATTGCTTTTATCAGCGACAATCTCGCGGGACTATTGTTGGACTACCCCGAAGAAAAGGCTTCGTCCTGAGGGTACACCATTTTGCCGTGAATCGCGAACATAAAAATAAAGTTTAATCTTTTCTCTTTTTATAATGGCTTGTTATAAAAAGTTTCCTTGCCCTGTAAGAAAAACTAGAACTATAAACGATAAAGGAAAGTTTAAATGTGTCCAGTTTCATATTATTAAGTTACGATTTTGCGAGCTCGCGAAATAAAAATATTATTTATGTGTGCATAATTTTACATACGGTTTGGCACTGCTGCCAAGACCTGCCAAGGGCAAGAAATATGCTAGTATTGTCTATCTAAGAAGGTAGAGCTCGTACTTTTATTCTTCATAATAATATACTCACCAATAAAAATACACTATACGCTAGACAAGGCTAATCAATCGCTAAGTGTCTAAGAATAGCAAGACTAATGAGGCTTGCCTGTGACCTTTATAGCTAACCTTCAGATTAAGCTATTGTTAAGAACATATATTTTTTAAGATACAGCATTTTGTTAAACATAGATCTGATACCTGACTAAGCTATGACCTTTAAAAAAACAAAAAATCGGTTTGGTTTCTCCAAATCTCCAAGAATCGAGCTTATGATTGCTTGGTCTACTTTTCTATAATATATCTATTTTAGGGTGGGTTTTCATTCTAAAGTTCCTCCTTCGAAATTGTACGCTTTTTGCTTATGTGATATCCACAGAGAGCGAGTAATACCTACCTACAAAACATAAATAATGTATAACGACTGTAATAATAAGACCACAGACACTTTTGACATTGAACCATTAATCTCTGCTTGTGTACGGACCTATAGGAGGTATACCTCTATAGGATCCCCGGCTTAGTATCAATGTCCTTCACAAATCATTCTCGGGACATTATATCAGTAATGTTTTTGATGTATAGCAATGCTCAGATCTCTTACCAAGTATTTTGTTGTTCCAGCGTAAACAATGTATTATTTATTTAGTTTCCCTTTCATGTTTTAGATCGAAAAAAGATGTTATATGTCCATTTCCACGAACACTTTGTGACACTAAATTGAATGCCCCAAATAAAAACGTACTGTTGGATTTTGGAACGGTTGGCTCAGGGCTCAGAGTTCAAGTTCCAACAGTGTCGCTCAGTGTTTGCGAAAACGTGCACTAAACTCATCGCTACAGAGGAATAGAAGACCTTGTTTACTTTACGGTTTCTCTTTGTAAAAGGAAACTAAAGAAATTGTATTTCCTACGTATTTCTGTGGGGGCTATACAGCTACCACATTCTACGAGTAGATAGGTACATAAACCGTTAAATCGCTGCCCATTTCACCGCAATCATTGTGCTCGAATCGATTGATGGAAAATTTACACAAACGACTGATTTTATCGATTTGTTAAGAACGTTCGCACATGGATAAATTGTTGCTTTCGCCTATTATGTTTCTGCTTTTATTTAGCGAGGCTTTTTGATAGTTAGGGCTCAATATCCTGGTGTTTTTCTTCGTAAGGAGCATCAATATCTTACCAATATTATAAATGCGAAAGTTAATGAGGATGGATGGATGTTTATTCCTCTTTCACGCAAAAACGGTTGAACGGATTTGGGTGAAATTCGGCACACAGATACATCCTATACGTCCGTAAAACAGCAGCCTTCAAACATTAAAATGCAACCCTCGTATATTTCGAACTTATAGAGTTTAAAGTATGACAGTGCGTTGCCCTCCTAGACGTCTGCAGTTTGCAGCCAGCAGTCTGGCGCCAGAACACTGGTCACTCACTTCAAGAGATGAACTTTATTGCCGTAGTAATCTTAGCTATCAAGCTACTACATGGTACTTAAGAACGTATAAAGGGTGTAAATAGTCCCTTAACGAAGCCGACTGGCAATTGTTCTCCCCGCCATTGCTATCATTTTTTTGTTCTAGACCATACCTGGGAACCTTCTAGTTACGGATATATTGGGGGTTAAAGTTCCAACTTTTTCACAAGTTTATTAGTTTATTAAATACATTATTTTAATGTAAGATACTTTAAACACCTCCACGAACCTCGAACTATATAATCCATCCATCAGCACAATGCTTTGAGTGCGTTCCATCGAGGCCTACCGTAATTATAATCTTTGCGTAGTTACTTAGTTTGATGTACAAAATGCTTGGTTGACGGCTTCCTGAAGGGTTTATTTACACCCGTATAAACAACCATTGCTTTCACGTCACCTGTAAACCTACCTTAGCTCTTATTAAACAGAAACTACACAAGCTGACATAAACATAACATAACGACGGTAATGCCTGAAGGATTAGGCAGAAGTGTACCCAATAGTACACCCACATTTCGCCAGTTAGGTTATAAATCCCATGTACTAGGCGAGCCTTTTGCCATCAACTGGCTGATACTCAGAAATTCCTGACGGAAAAACCCAATAACACTTTGTCCAACCAGAGAAACGAACCCAAGACCTCCTGCTCAGCAGACGCGCTTAAGACCACTAGACCAACGAGGCAGGCACTGGTCACTCGCTTCACGATAAAAACTTTAGAGCCGCAGAATTCTTAGCTATCGGATACCACTTGATACTTGAGAACATAGGTACCCACACTGTTTTAAGCTTTCACGGTTTACGACTAAACTTGTGCTGTCACTTACGGGATATCTTCCGAACACAAACACGGAAGATATCCCGTAAGTGACAGCACAAGTTTATAGGTACCCACAGTAAATAAACACCATGCTTTTACCGTCTTTTGTGAGTCACCGATAAAGCTACTAGAGCTTTTATTAAACCCAAACCAAACATGATGAGTGCTTGCAAATAAGCTGGGAATTTAGAGCTTAGTACAAAGTATTTAGCACTCAAATTCCATTTACCGTGTTTATTAAATAAGCAAAATGTGAGGTGAGCTCGGAACGATGCGCGAAATTTAATTAACTTTGGACTTTCAATATTTGACGATACGGGAGTTATTCGGGCTGGCAGTATAACAAAATGATTTACTGACATTGTGATGAGTAAATATGTAACTTACAATATTGCAGTCTGCATTAGTATGCTAAATCTAGAGCAGCATTCATAATACCACGCCTATACAACATTATTTTTAGTATATGCGAAACCTGAATATATTTTGCTCAGAATAAGTAACTGAATCGATTGCAATAATTTTTGTTTTATATTATATATTGTTGTCCCAAAAATATTTTAAAAAGGTTTGAAGTTGGACACCGAGCGACACTAAGTACCTATCACAATCATTTAGGTACCTACTGTCAAATTATTATTATCAATGAGCTCAAGACGATGCTGGAGGCGCGCGTGCGTCTGTGCCGCATCGTGACCACGTTTTAGTGCGGACAACCAGGTTACAGAACAAGCTTATAATTTTGTGATTTTTCATGATACAGTTTTGAAATTTTGTACATAGATTCTTGGCATAAAAATACTAGACACGTGTTTCAGGTTTCGCATATACTAAAACTAATGTTGTATTCCTCGAGGGTAAGTAGCAGTTTAAAGGATACTCACAATTTGTTAAAATAATGTTAAAAACACTCAGCCGCGACCATTTTGCAATAAACCGGCCACACATCTAGACTGCAAAAGGCTCAATTAATAGGACCTCACGCTCAACAGTTACGCTTGCGAACACAATACCAACAGGACAGTCAGTCGATACTCCAACAGCTATGTAACTAAAAAGAATATAAGTAGAAATAAATTAAACTTTTGAATCTTACAACTGTAAATTAGTATTTAGTCAACATTATTCTGAATCGAGAGCAGGATTCATTTCGTATTTAATATGGAAAGTGCTTCCAAATACAAGTGCTTTTCATTTTGCGTTGTCAGTTTCAAATAGTCTCTTTGTCATGCATAAAGTGTAGTTCGTTACTGAGCTATAAAATATTCGCCAATGAATATTTTAAGCACATTAATTTTTATTATACTGTCTGGCTGAAATCTCTTATTTGTTTTTATTGCTCTGCGAAAGTTAAAAAAACGAGGGGTTTTTTAGATGTTAAAATATTTCAAGTTGAATAGTTGATGTTTCACGCGCATAGCTCACGAAAATAATAATAAAATTAAATAACTTATATCCATCTCCGTTTTGTTTCAATTTAGTGACTGTCTTTAAAATGGGTTCATTAACAGAGGCGACAACCAGTGATAAAGAAATATCACCCTTATACACCCCCATCACCAATATAACATTAAAAATATTTGTGAATATATTTAGTTCCAATTTTAAATCCCATTTTCAGAATACACCACAGAACTTGCAACATTTTAATTTAAAATTGCTGCAAGCATTTTATTTCACAGACTCGTTATAAACTGCACTCAGATTGAAAGCGCTATACATGAGCGAAGTATTAAAGTTGTTCTAGTATTTTCTTTACCTTTGCCTTGCATAGTAAAAGCGAAATCACGGCGTCCATTATCTTGTTAAATGTGTTAAATTAAATTAACATTTCAGGAGATTAAACTCCTTTCAGCCCTTGACTGCAGGATCGGTCCACATTTCTCTCATAATATAATGAAGATTTTGATTAACGCTACGGAAAACGCTTAGGGAAAACGTTTTAATATGGTTTAAGTAGGTTTAATTTAGACTACTCAAATACTAATTAAAAGAGCCCGTTACATTTTTTTGTTTTGTGTCTACTAAACTCAATGGAGAAGTTTCCATTTTTTTTTTATTAACCTTAATTAATTTAAATAAGAAGAAACTAAAATGTGAATAAATCATTTAAATATCTCTAATTATGAAAAAGTTATGAGACTTTAAAGTTGTGCTTGCAATGAGGTAAAGTGACGTCACTTTACCTCATTAAGTTATTTATTCTTGATGTGTGGCTAACAAAACAAACCCAAGAGAAGGTAGATAAGTAGGTACTTACTTGGACAGTTAAACTTCTTTTATTTCAGCACTAACATAAGACGGATTTAAAGAAAACGTCCAATACTGTATAACTGTATTTTTTTTATTTAGTTCTACTTTAATATTCTATTTCTCAGTCATTTATAGATGAATTTCAAAAATTTCCTTCACCGATTTTGTAGTTTTGACCTATATTACAATTCTATTTAGTTTCTTATAGTGCTATCAACGTCATGACACTTCTCCATTAAGAAAACTCAAATTCTTTCAAAAACTCCGAAGCGAGTCATGAAAACGTTACCCAATCATAAAAAGATAATAATCTAGATTTGAGTACCCATAAAACATAACCTACTTCTATTCTAGCCCACTTGTCAAGAAAACGTACTGACTAATAAAAGCGACGTAAAGTTTGTGAAAGACTGGTAATTAAACACGGAGGAAAATGAAGAAAATTAAATGAAGCAATCAGTCCCGTAGTGCCGCCGCAGAGTTCCTTCAGGTTACGTTTACGACACTAACAAAGAACCACTAAATAAAATACTGGCTACCATATAAACTCAACATTCTCCTTCTAAAGGTTTCACCGTTCCATGACCTATATTGCTACCATAAATCTTTGTAAAGGTTAAGTTCGAATATAATAGATTGAAAATAAATATATTTGTTTTTTTTTTACCGTCGCAACAAACTTGAACTACAATTTCAAACTTCGAACATTGTCTCTGATCTTGACATTGAACGCGCCAATCACATCATTAAAAAGTATCGAGCTGTCGAACAGGTGTACTGAAACCGCACAATCTCAAGGTTTTAACCCAATATTTTTCAAACTGCTCCTTAAAAAATAATCTAGTTATGTAAGAGAAGCGGCGGTGGTATGTGTGTTGTATGGGTTAGCCAATAAAATGGGAAAATATTGATTTAGTCTGTCTAGCTGACAAATCGGAGGGTTAAGTAACGTTTTTGTTACGCCTAGCAATGGTCCAGTATTCATAAATATGTAACCTTATGTTGCTAAGCCACATTATTATTAGATAACCTAGTTACGACACCGCGGACCTTCAAAGTTTTGATTAAAAAATTATGGCTTTACTCCAAAGTTAATAAAAGTTAGGTAGATATCTACATAATTTTATTAGTAAGGATATAAAGGGCATACATAACATAAGATTAAATTACATAAACATCAAATCTTAAATGCATTGAATATATGAACGGTTAGCTTTCCAGTAGAACTCGAGCTAAATAAATATTATCGTACAATCGGTGTTGGTAATCTGGGGTGGTATGCGTGGACGTGGCTAGCAAAGGCCCCTTCACACGACCGATAGCACCCCTAACTTATTATTACTCCCTTAAATTCGTGCAGACGTGTATTATATTGACATTGAGTCAACTTGCCGACCCCTGAAGCGCAGCCCCAGGCGTCTGTCTAAAGCCGCGCGTGACTGCTTCCAACTTAATAATAAGTATACGTAAATACAACTTTTTCTGAAGCTTATGTAACTTGGATGTTGTTTTTTGTCTGTACTGCGAATATTTTGTGTTAAAAACGTGAATTAACAAATTAAATTATAGCTAAACCTTGAGCTTTTACCGCAGCACGCATCTTGTTATTATTACCAAACCTATCTACACATACATAGCTGGTATTAAATAAATCCATATAGTCTGGAGCTCACCTGTCCACAACACTTACGTCACAACAAGGATAGCGTTATATAATGACAGTTTATCCTGACAAGCCTCGCACGTTTTCGGCAATTATACAACATTTGAGACCCTGAGGAACCGCCACGACGCGGCGACGATGTAACACGTGAAAGCCAATTAGCCCCCACAAATCATGAGACAAAGACCAAAGCATAGTTTTCACATTTTTAAAAGCATTATAAATAACATTTCAATCAAAGACGTGCACAACGTGCTTGTAAGAGGCGCCAATCAAATCGTTTCATAAAGATTTAATAACTTATCGATTTTGAAACAGCAGTAGCGTAGCATTTACGTAACACTACGAAAAAAACACAAATACAAAGGTTACAGGAGTTACATGAGAGCTGTCGAACTGTGGCCCTACGAGAATAGACTCACGTTCCAATAAACCGATGGCAATCATGTGTTTTCGAAGGTAGCCATGTTTTATGGTGTTGACAAAAGCTATCGGCGTTACGAGCTGCGGTACCCACGTGTGGTGTGCGGCGACGGGTGAATGTGTCGGGAGCACTTGCCTTTAGGTTAGAGAGAAGGTTTTTGAGGATATCAGTGTAAGTTATCACGGTTATTGATCGAGCGGTCGCGAGGGCGCGTGGTTCGCGCGGGCGGCAGGCTGTGCCGCGACTGGGCGGGCGCCGCCGGCTCCCTGCCGCCCGCCCTGCCCCGCGCCGCGCTGCGCCGCCCCTGCCCCGGCTGCGCGACAAGCTTCTATTTTGACCCGCAACCGTTGCCGAGGGGATGCTCGTGATAAGATGAAACAGCCACGTGAACATTGTCAATAAACTTCAGCGCTCTCAATTTTTTTATATGGACACATATTTTGTTTTTATTGATTGATCCAACTAAACGTTACAACTACGACGGAAACATCTTAGTTGCTTCATTGTTCAAAGAAAAGAATAGAGCACCAATTTTAATGTGCTTCTAAGCATACTCAGCAATGTTTTGTATTTACCTACTCTAGCTATCACAATTCCTACATTCCATAAAAAAATGTAGTGTAACGTTTAATAGTACACCTGTCGCTGATTTATAAAGATTGCCAGTACGAGGTGTAATAATGTATTTCTTATCTACATAATTATAATTGCAAAACCAAACCAAAACAAAATAATTTACGAAGAAAAACTAAACAACTATAATGTTTACCATCTGGCAAGAACGGAAGCCGATTGTTTTGTAATTTTCCGCACATAGAGGCGATATTTCGACAGCAAATAAAACAATGGATACTAGGGTTCAAATAGTTAGTGGTGTGACAGCTTCAGTTTAGAGCGCTAGCAGGCGCGAGCGCGGGCGCACAGCACCTATATCGATCACCAGTTAATATTGTGATAATCATGGCTGGCGTACTCTTTATTGTGAACGTGCCTAAAAAAGAATTTGAAAATTATTTAAAAAGAAACATCATTCCAAATTTGATTTTCCATAAAGAAAAATATGAAACGGCTACTAAACTAATTCACGAATTAAAAGAAAAACAGTTAGAATCAAAACCGTTTGCGCAGGACGATGAAAATGTTATTACAATGTCTAAGTGCCGATCAAGTGATTGTTTACATCAGAACTTTAGGGCGGACTCGTTCAAGTGCCGAAGTGAGAGTTGTTTAGCTGAAGGAGAGCCGGGCGACCAGAAAAGTTATATGAAGGCGTCGTGGGAAGAGATAAAACAAGTGATAAAGCCGCGGAAGAACAAACTGACAATAACTCGGCCTGTTCGAGGAGTCGACGTCCTTGCGGCGTTTCATTGGGACACTCCGCTTGAAACTGTAAGTAACAAAAAGTATTTAATTAATTAATACACAGATTTTGCAAAACATAATATCACTTATCAGTCGTCGATGTAAGACTATGAATCCTTGGTATTAATTCTTTTCCAAATCCTTTTTGAGCCTGAATGGTTTTAGGAGCCTGTCAAGTTTACCATACTGCTGTTGTACAAAGGGGTACATTTGAGAAAAGGTAATGCAGAAAAATGAGCCTTAATGGCTTGGTTTTCTTTACAATATTTCCGCAATTGTGCCCTCTTTGGTTACGGCAGCGTACAACATCGATTGTCATTTTTCATAAATTTTTAGGGTTCTGTATTAAAAATAATGTTATCTTAGATAGGTACTGAACATATAATTTTCTTCTAACACTACATTGGAATATTAACACAATTCTAAGTTATGCTCGTCCCTGTACAGGCCGCAATAGTGTAATAACTGTATGAGTATTTTTTGAGAACAATAAAGAATAAGATTCTGAATATTTACCACAAGCAAAGTTAGATGTTATGTTTGTACTCATGTAAATTGAATATACGGATCGATATCTAACCCGAAACGGGGCTAACGGCTGTTAACCCCTGACATGACATGAAAACCCAAAAGCTCCCTCTATTAAAGGTCCCTCTATTGTAACAGTTATAGTTAGTATAGAGGGACCATAGTGAATGGGTATTGATTTTACTGTTAACAAACAATCACCATAATAATAGTAGCCAACCATAACCAGTTTTAACTTCGGTCTAAGAAAAGTTGTTTGTCTTCTATATCTTGAAGAGTTTTCAGTTACGAATTTACGTAAACGTATCGAAATAACTGGAACCTTAAACTAGAACTACACAGGGTGGAAACAAACCGACGCACAAACAGTTACTACGTGTTCAGTACATCATTCCGAACTCGTCCACATAGAATTTTTTATCGATATACATTTTTTTTTTGACCACTTATGTAGAAAACAGCAGCAAATAAAAACAACAAACAAACAAAACAAATATAAAAAAAGTAATAAAAACAAACACAAAACAAAAGACACGAAACAAATCTGCTGTTCCATAGAACAGCAGATTTGTTTTTAATTACCGATGGCTATGTTCTAGGCGGGGTTCAGAATTTTGTACTGAACACGTGGTTACCCCTTCGCGGTTGTCCCTTCCACCCATGTATGTATGTTCGGAAAAAAGTCATTCTGCCTAGATCGAATAGGGCCGAGCTGACCCGAATATGATCTAACGTGGGTACAGTACATGCCGAACGTAACTTCGTCCCCCTCCCCTTTGTTGCCTTCTGATCTTGAATTTGATTATCGTGTCTCCCTGAAAAGAAGTTTGCAAATGCCTTACCTTACTTGGTTACTTTACAGGTAATTCATGCTTATAGCATCAGCAGCTTGAGAATAATGTTATATCGATAATCGTTAACGCATAATGTGCCTAAGATATTTATCTGATGCGACTTGTCATTAAACTACTCTTCTGTGCTGAAAAAAGTTATTTGTTCTAACGAGTATATTGACCCCAGAAAGTTTCCCTAGCCAAGAAAAATACATTGTGTACGTGCGGTATATAATTTATGGGGGCGATGACTTTTCAAAAACTAGTAATAAAAAGGCTCACTGATTTCTTTGCCCAATTAAGTGTTACACTGGTTTATATTATAACGCCAGAATTCACTAATAACTTCATCATTCCAAAGATGGTTATTAGAAAACTAGCTAGCTTAGAAAAGTCTTGTTTTAAGATCTACCGATGAATAAAGAGTCAAATTACAAATTTATAATGGGGGTAAAAGATCCCATAACGAAACCGAAAGGCACTTGTTTTCCTTGCCATCGCGATATTTTTTTTGTTCTGGACCTTACTCGGGAAGCTTCTAGTTGCGGAAATATTGGAGGTCAAAGTCCCAACATTTTCACAAGTATATATTTTGTTTATTACAAGTTTTTAATGTTATAGCTTTACTTTAAAAACCTCCATAGCCCCTGTACTCTTCAGTGCATACATCGGCACAATGTTTTGAGTGCGTAACATTGAGTTTTACAGTAACACGTGATTTTTCACCCAAAAAAAAACATTTCCCGTCAATAATTTTACGTAGAGTTACTTAGTTTGATCGACTCGATTGAGTCGACATAGCTCACAGAATAAGTAAGCTGAAGTGGCAATGGGCCGGTCATATTAGCCGTAGAACCGATGATCGTTGGGGTAGACGTGTTCTTGAGTGAAGACCGCGAATCGGCAAACGTAAGGTGTGCCCTCAGGCTCGGTGGAGTGACGAGCTTCACCACTCCACCGAGCAGCACTTCCAGCAGTGGACTGCTATAGGCTGATGATGATGACTTAGTTTGGTCTACAGAATGCTTGGTCGACGGCTTAGAGAATGGTCCGTTTATACCTTGGATATTTATTGTAAAGTATTGAAATACGTAATGACTATTGCTTACGTTTACCTGCCCCAAAAAATGCCAACATTCCACCACTTCCTGACTTTTCAGTTGTTCGTAATATAAAAATTGACAAGAAAAGAAAAGTGACTATAAGTAACGCCAACAAGAATGTTGCATTAATGTAGGAATTCATTCTTTCTCATAGTTACCTAATTAGAGTTATTACGTGAATTAAAATTGCAATCATTGAAACCAGTCCCAGTTTTCTTTACGAGCCTCCTAGACGTAACATTTCCAATCGTTACAACTAAGTTACTAAAAACTATTGATTTTTTACAAAATAGTATTGAAATGTCTCCGGTATGACCGCATGGTCCTGCAAAAAGCTGCTTCCAAAACCCAGTTAGTACTGGGTAATACATGACTGGTTGTCATACTTTCGGGCCACTAACTACCTGTAACGACTGTCAAAGATCTACAAATGTCAGCCGGGACCAACGGCTTAACATGCTTTTCGAAGCACGGAAAAAACTCGGTATGTAACGGGTGGTCCCCCATCCACGACCAACCTGAAGAACGAAAAAAAAAATAGAAAACAAAACCAAAGCCAACAAGACCGTTGCATTCATTCTTTCTCACAGTTAGAGAGTTATTAAATAAAATAAAAATAGCCATAATTGGAACTAGTCCACCTATATTGCCACCTCAACATAAAAACAATATTTTCTAGAACCAAGTTATGACAGCCAGATGGTAATTTAAACCAAGATTCCAGCAAACGACAATTTGTCAAGCCACCTGACGACAGTGCGAGAAAATTGCAATACAAAAATAACAATTGATTTCCTCATAAATGTGCTGAATTGCCTCCGGTATCACGGCCCTGTTGCTGTCTGACCATAATCATCGTCCATTGATAACATTTCCGAGCATTTAAGTCATTACTATTGTTCTAAACTGACAATCAATGGAGTGTTTAAACAATAGTAAATCATTTTCATAATATTTTGAAATGGTCGGAGTGATAACTTTTATTGATGCGGATAAGTAAACACTAGTACTCATCTGCCTAGCCTTTTCCCAACTATATTGGGGTGTGGGCTTCCAGTCTAACCGGATGCAGCTGAATACCAGTATTTTACATGGAGCGGCTGCCTATCTGACCTCCACAACCCAGTTAGTACTGGGTAATACGATACCCCTTGGTAAGACTGGTTGTCAGACTTTTTTGGCCCTCTGACTACCTAACGATTGTCAAAGATCTACAAATGACAGCCGGGACCAACGGCTTAACGTGCTTTCTGAGGCACGGAGGAAACTCGGTATGTAATGGGCAGTCACCCATCCACAAACCAACCTAGGCAAGCACGGCTTAACCTAAAGATCGATCCGAGCGGCTGTTATTATTTAGCCACGAGCTCCTCTGTGTATTTCCAGTAGGTATTTAAGTAATCTGTACTTAATATTATAAAGCTGAAGAGTTTGTTTGTTTGGTTGAACGCGCTAATATCTGGAACTACTGGTTCGATTTGAAAAAATCTTTTAGTGTTGGATAGCCCATTTATCGAGGAAGGTTATAGGCTATAAAATTTCTAACAGCTAGTCATTTATAAAAGCATGTCAACAACACAACATTAACTAAAGAACTTCATGCAATAATTACACATAGCTTTACTGCTACAAATAAACATATCAAAATTCTGGTTCCTGATCGGGGCGTTTAGCAGATTCATCGCCTGTGTAGTGGGATAAAAAGGTAGTATATAATATATGTAGTTACCCAAACGCAGGCTGCTCGAAAACCCATAATCGTTTTAAAAACAAAGTTTTCGTTTTTTTGTTTTCAATCAGGAACCTGGTTCGTTAATTTCCCATTGGAAATATTGCATAACGTTGAAGATATTAAGCAATGTATCGTTTCCTAAAAGAATAAATTCAATTTATTATCGACTAGCGACCCGCCCCGGCTTTTTGCGGGTGCAATATATACATATAAACATTTCTCTTGAATAACTCTATCTATTAAAAAAACCGCATCAAATTTCCTTGCGTAGTTTTAAAGATCTAAGCATACTTAGGGACAGACAGCGGGAAGCGACTTTGTTTTATACTATGTAGTGATATTTTCATCATCATCCACAGCCCGACTTCACCCACTGCCACTGTTGCTGCTGGGTACAGGCCTCTCTTTGCTTGTGCCAAGCTCCACATTCTTATGCCAGCCTTATCCAGGATATTTCCGCGATGGCTACAATGTCGTCTGCCCATCTCGACATAGGGCGTTAATACATATTATTCTTCCTTCTTGTAGTTAGATACAGCTAATTAATACTTCCCAAAGAACTCCACTCTAGTCATTTTAGCTGGATTAGCCTTTCTGGATGATGATCATACCTACCTAGTCTAGGGTTAGTTATTTAAGTAATTTGAATGATCATCATGCAACTCATTATTTGGTACCATTCAAATAACTCATTACCAAATACTGGTTCATAAGTGCTTGCCTTAAAATCTGAATAGGATTTTATCATACAGCCACTTTCATAAATACGAGTTATTTTCTTTATTTACGTTTAGGACGTATATACTCGTATAACTGTCGCTAAAAGTAATAAATTCCCAATACAATGGTAAACACACGGATAATTTTATTGCCTGGCCTAGTAACTTGGAAGCAACTGTTGTTTCGACGAAAAATGGTTTTATTTTCTTGCAACAGGGAGCTAATTTTTTAAACCTCTTTATGTACCTAATTAGTCTAGGCTTTTCTACGTTAATTCTAATACTATGTTCATCATCTGCCTAGCCTTTTCCCAACTATGTTCGGTCGGCTTCCAGTCTAACCAGATACAGCTGAATACCAGTATTTTACATGGAGCGATTGCCTATCTGACCTCCACAACCCAGTTAGCACTGGGTAAGACTGGTTGTCAAATTCGGGCCACTGACTACCTGTAACGACTGTCAAAGATCTACAAATGACAACCGGGACAAACGGCTTAACGTGCTTTCCGAGGCACAGAGGAAACTCGGTATGTAATGGGTGATCACCCATCCACTGAGCAACCTAGGCAAGAGCGGCTTAAGTTAAAGATCGACCCGGCTATTATATTTAGCCACGAGTTTCTCAATACTAATACTGTATTATTAGTTCGTATTACATTATAGTCTGGTGACCAGTAGGAAGGTAATCGTTCCTTAATCGTAGCCATTTCCGCAACATGAAAAATGTCTCTATACTTACTGAGAAAATAAAATGGCCAATTACGACAAGAATCAAATGCGTCAGAAGAGTAACTAGCAATCGTAGTAATAACATTCTTGAATTGTGAGGTGATGTTATACTAACAATTTTACTATTAATCTTACTGCTGGCCGCTGATGATATCACCTTATTTCAGGACACATTAATTTCCACCTTAAACTTTACTATTAAGGTTCAAAATTGGCTGGTATCATCTGGTAGCACACTCTAGGGTCTAGAGTCTGTTTCATATTTTCGTCTAGTTTCTCCATAGAATTTATTGTCTCGTGCTGACCATTAACTCGGCAAGCTGCGGGACTATATTTCAACTCCTTTTTAATTAAAATAATTTATGACTTGCTTTCAGATCCTGTCAGAAATTGTGGAGCGACTGGACATCAAAAATGCAGCGTGGAGCTCAACGAAAGATGAAAAATTTTGGCAGGTCAGTACTTATGTAGCATTTAGGTCAAAGGAATGTACTTATGTTAAAGAATTTAAAATATGGGCATGATTCGTAGTCATTCTGGAAAAATATGTTTGGTGTAACGAAGTAACGCAAGTGCAATAAATAACATCTAACTAGGTAAGACATTGTCCTACCTACTACGGAACCTACAAGGTACAATTTCTATTGTGCCTTCAATAATAGTACCTAATACACTACCTATCTATCACTCCCTTGAAAGCATTCCTTAAAACAGCAACACAATGTAAATGTGACCCAAATAAAATATGACGGCATACCAGTGGCGAAGGTTCCATACAACTCGATTCCTCAGCAGAAAAATGGCACAGTCAGTATCCTAAAGACAAATAATATAATCACTTTAAAGATATGTACTCCGGCTTACCTCTTACAAAAATTGACCCTTCGCTACTGCGGCATATCTTACCTACAAACCTTTTCCTTTAATAAAAACACGTTGTAACATCGCGTAGGTCCTATTAGACAGATATGGATCTCAGCCATCCGTCATAACTGCACATTACGAACGCGGCAGTCATTCAAAGTACATCAGAATTGTCTATGGCTAGAAACAAAGCGTGTTTGTACCCATAAAAGTGCACAATAGAACCAACCAAACTCGTTTAAGACTTCTATTGAAATCCATAGTGAGATTAAAGTTTTTTTTTAATTACTTGCAGCAAGGAATGTTTGTTTTAACACTTATCTTATCTTATTAACTACTGGTATTCAGCTGCATCTGGTTTGACTACAAGCCGACCCCAAAAAGGTTGGAAAAAGGCTAGGCGGATGATGCTATTGTTTGATTATACTCGTATTATGATTTGTTTATCAGAATTTCCCATCTATAGATTAGTCACTATTATATTTTCACCAGGAATTCGTAGCCAACCAAACTAAATTCGATTTCCACCCAAAAATAGGCTTCAAATCTGTAATAAAAATATTTTTCCAGCAATGGATAAATGTAGTGTTTAAACCCGCAATAAGATAAAATGGCAAAAGTCCAAAAGTGATCTCGTTAAAAACTAATTAGTGGTAGAAAAAATACTTGGCTAGCCGTAATCCACTCTACATAATATGTTACTTGTTATCCATTTATTTTTACCAGTCTTACCATGGGGTATCGTGTTCCCCAGTAACCGGCTTAGGGTGATCAGATAGGCAGTTGCATATAAAATGCTGATATTCACCGGCATCCAGTTAGACTGAAAGCTGCCACATAAATTTTATAAATCTAGAAATAGGCTAGGTCAATGTGCACGGCAGAGAAGAAGATCTGTAAATCTTAAAGACCAATTTTTGCAGGTAATTTTCTCCCTTGAGTCGGGAAACCTAAGCGAGGAGCTGTTACAAGTACTGAGGACCTTTGGCATAGGAGCGAGGCACCAGTCTTCAGTGAGCGTGCTGCCTTGTGCCTTGTTCTACAAGTCCAATGAGGAACGCAGCCCTCCTGACTCCGAGGCTGGAGCGTCGAGGCACGAAGAGTAAGTAATTAAATTGGACCGTTTTAGAACGTCTTCACAAGTCTTAAAAGATATTAGAAATTTATTTTTTTACCATAAAAATGCTTGAAACCGGAAAACTACATAATCCAAATTTTTTTTGTTCGCAATGCTTTGGTAGGTACGTAAATGATAATGAGAAAAAAAACTAAGTGAGTATTCGTTTATTTTCAACTCCTATCATGGGTTACTCATGAAAATAATAAGAATAGAATAGAATAACGTAGGTAGTCAATCGAACAACCGACTCTTGATCTAAAATTAACCACGTGCCAATCTCCCTCTTCAAGAATGACTAATTATTGTAATCAAGCAATTGATCTTGAGTTTCCGCAAATGGTTGGTAGTGACCTAGCTTTAATTAAACACTAAGTTTAAATTGGATAAGTATTTAATTGATCCCTTGTTTATCGCTTTAGCCAGCTAAAAATAGATCTGTAAAAAATTTCCACGCTAATGTCCGAAACCAGCCAACCGATGTAATGAAATTTTGAGAATGTGCGTGGTTCATTCCAGCTTGAAAGATAGGATCGACGTTATGGACCCGATAAGTGACGCTGTTGTTGGTGAATTTCACCCGTGCGAGGCCGGGGCGGGTCGCTTGTAATCTTTAAATTTTAATATGAAAATCATTATCTACATCCAAGAAAGATAAATTTAGCCCCAGTAACGTAATCTTAAAAAAACGTGAGGATCATAAAAGTTAGTTGTTAAACCGATCATTTCGTCATTACTAATAAGGCAATGGCATCATTATGTCAACCTGTCAGGTGCGGTGTTGATCGTAAATGAAACAAGTGAGTGCTCGAATAATACTGAAATATATTTGATAGGATAGTGCATATAAAAGGTGTATAAGATGCATAGATTATAGTGTTACAGAACTTAAAGTAGGTCCTTAACTAATACAACCCTTACATCACCGCTCTTAGAGAAAAAAAAAATTGTAAGTAAGTGCATGTAGTTTTTTTTTTTTCATTATCTGATATTATGACACATAGTATAGTTTTATTCGATTTTTATGAACAATGTCCTTTTTCCAATTTTATTAACTATTTCTACGTTTGGTGGTATATCTTTTACAACTTTGAATGGTCCTGAATATAAGTTGTCTAATTTCTTACTTATCGTATCATTTTTAACTAAAATTAAACCATTCTCTTTATAGTTTATAGGGTTTACATTTTTATCGTATACTATCTTTCTATTCAAGCTACTTTTTAATAGATTATTTCTAGCCTCATTTTGTGAAAGTTGCAATCGGTATTTTAAAAGATTTTAAACTATCATGGTCACTAACATTATTATTTACACTAGAAACGGGATATTTAGCATGTTTACTGTTTTCTTTGAATATCGGGAACTCAAGCAATACAATAAACATGGTAAATATCTTGTTTCTAGCGTTAATAATAATCGGTATTTTAATTCATGCGGATAGCTGTCAAAGTTATATAATGGTTCTAAATCTGTTGTCAGATTGCTAGGAAGAGAACATTTCTTACCAAAAACTAACTCGTATGGAGTGAATCCTGTTTCTGTATGTGCGCCCGTGTTATATGCGAAACACCAAAAAGGAATCTACTTACTCCACATCTCCGGATGATTCTCTGTTTGAATACGCAAAAACGCATTCAAATGTTTATGAGTGACTTCCAATGCTCCTATGGATTGGTGATGGTATGCTGTAGAATGAAGTTGTTTTATGTTTAATAATTTACATACCTGTTGAAAAGTTTCTGAGAGAAACTCCTTTCCTCGGTCTGTCGCTATTACTTTCGGCACACCGTATCTGAGAATGCAGTTGTTGACAAAACACCTCGCCAATTCTTCTGATTTTTAGAAATTAAGGGATAGCCTTCTACATATTTTGTGAGTTCGCATTGTAATGTTAGTACGTATGAAAAATTATCAATGTCTGTTTCTAATGGACCAACCTACAAAATCTAAAAATACTTTTTCAAACGCTGTATTAGCTGTACTAGTAATCACCATGGGTTCTTTCTTAGGTATTGAATACTTTTGCCGCTGACATTTGTCACACCACTTTACAAATTCCCGAACATCACTATCGATACCGGGCCAATAATAGTATTTCTTTAAGTTATTTGACATCCGTCTCATACTAGCATGGCCACTACTTGGTAAGAGATGAAAGTCATTTAAAATTACTTTCTTGTCACCATTATTTTCTATCCTTTTTACTTCGCGGTCCGATCCTACTTTTGCTATTTTTTATTGCCGATTCCGAAAAGTTCTGGAGTGGCGACTGTGAACCGGAAGACGCTGCGTTGGAAGGCCTCCCACTAGGTGGACCGATGACCTGGTGAAGGTTGCAGTGATCCGCTGGATGCGAGTCGCACGGGACCGGTCAATGTGAAATGATGATGATGATATTTCCTTTAATTTTAATAGTTTGCAAAATTCATTTAACTCTCTCACAAATTCGTCTTGCGTCATTTGCGATTGAGAACTTAGGAATTTCACGTAAACTGTTGATTTATTTTCTACATAACAGAATATTTTATTTTCTTTGGAAATAACCCCCATTTTCTTTAAGATTCCTAACTCTTTAATATCGATAAATTTTAATTCGACAGATTCTTTGGGTCTGATATGAGTGCTTACGACTTTTGGTTGATCAGGCCTCAAGTCTGAAACATCCATATCCTCCGTTGAGTCTGATTTATTGAATTTTTTCTCTTGTGCTCTTGTCATGACGTTCATTATACTTTCATGCATTTCCTTCAATGCTTTTATAGTAATTCTAGACAGTGCATCTGCAGCTGCATTGTCAGAACCTTTTATGGAGGAGTAAAATTTAATTTAAATTCATACTCCTCTAAAGTCATTCTTAATTTCATTAGTCTGCTTGATGGGTCTTTCATATTGAACAAGTATACTAATGGTTTATGGTCTGTAAATATTATAAAAGGTCGTCCATACAAATATGGACAAAAATATTTCACAGCCCATACAATTGCTAGAAGTTCTTTTTGTATGTCAGCGTAATTCTTTTCGGCTTTGTTTAAACTTTCGCTAGCGAAACCTACAGGTCGTCCGTTATTATTTGACAAAATAGCTCCTATAGCATTATTTGATGCATCAGTGTGAACTATAAACCGATTTCCTTCTGAAAAAAATGTGGACGTGTTAAACGTTGTTTTAATGTTTGAAATGCGTGTTGACATGCCTCACTCCATTCGAATGGTACGCCTTTTTGTGTTAATGTATTTAAAGGATGGGCTATTTCAGCAAATTTTGGTATGAATTTTCTGTAATAATTTGTGAAAGCTACGAATCTTTTTACGTCTTCTGTGCTTGCTGGACATGGATAATTTTGGACTACAGTTATTTTTGCAGGATCAGGTATTATACCGTCACTTGAAATAACGTGTCCCAAGTACAAAATTTGTTTCCTAAGAAAATTACACTTAGTAGGATTTAACTTCAAGTTAACGTTGCGTAATCTTTCAAAAATATCTTGTAAATTTTTATTATCTTGTTCTAAGTTACGTCCAAATACTATTAAATCATCTAAATTATTAATCATTGCTATTGTTATCATTCTTGAAAACGAACTAGGACTGGTTTTCAACCCCATAGGCATACGTGTCATCTGAAACTGTCCGGAATTAAAAGCTGTGAACTTTCTGCTGTCTCCCTCTAATTTGGCGTTTTAATAGCCTTGGTGCAAATCAAGATGTGTGAAATAAATGCTACCCGACAATGATTCTAAAATTTCCGTAAAATCCGGTAATGGGATTATGTAGTTTTCGGTAATCAACTACTAGTCTCCATTTATTTTCTCCAATGGAATCCGATTTTTCGGTACCAATAATATTGGACTGGACCAGTCACTTTCACTTGGTTCCATAATACTTTCCTCTAGCATTTTATTGTAAAGGTTGGATATTAGAGGAGAATGAAACGCTCTGACTGCTGATTAAACACTGAGTAATTTATTAGTAAGTATTAGTATTTGAGTACACGTGTGGCATACATAGGTATAGATAACTTAGAACATAGCTTATACACTACACCTTCCCCGAAAGGAAAAAAATAAAATAATATGAAAGTATTATTTTGTTTTATGATTAGACATGAGTCATATTTTATAAACATGATAATACAGTCTGCTTACAGGTTATGCTTATTTTTATTAAATTGTATAAAAGTATATGTATAAGTAAAAGAGTACAAGATTATCATGAAATTAACAAGAAAATATTATGAATAATATAGCTTAGTCCTATTCTTATGAACTAAATCAATTTTCCCATTGTCTTTCAAAATTTCAACATTTGGCGAAACATCTTTGATAACCAAATATGGCCCATTATAAATACTTTGGAGTTTGTTTCCAGTCTCGTTTTTTAGTAGTACCAAGTCATTTTGTTTATACGTAATTGGATTACACTTTAGATCATGCCTTTGTTTTCTTAATGATTTACTTTCAAGTAAATTATCATACGCTTCTTTTTGCGATGTTTGCAATCTGTATTTCAATTCTAAGGGATAATTATCATAGTTGTAAAGAGGATCTATTGTTTTTTGGCTTAAATTGGATGGTATATTACATCTTTTCCCGAATACCAGTTCGAAAGGCGTAAATTTAGTACCGGTGTGTACTGAGGTATTATAGGCAAAACACCAAAAGGGTAACCATGTACTCCATGAACTCGGATGGTTATTCGTTTGAATTCTTAGGAAACTACCCAAACTTTTATGAGTATTTTCTAGAGAACCTATTGTTTCGTGATGGTACGCAGTTGAGTTTAAAGTCGTTATATTGAGAAGTTTACATGTCTCTTTAAAAACAGATGACATAAATTCAGTTCCTCTATCCGTTGCTACTCTAGCAGGGATACCAAATCTGAGTATAAAATTATTAACAAAGTTTTTCGCTATTTCCTCTGAACTTTTAGATTTCATAGGATAAGCTTCTACATATTTACTTAACTCGCACTGGATAGTTAAAATATATGAATTATTATAATCATCGCGATCTAAGGGTCCTACTACATCTAAAAAAACTTTTCCCATCGCCGAATTGGCTGTCGTTGTAACAACCAACGGCTCTCTAACATAATGAGAATTATGTTTTTGTTTTTGACATTTGTCACATTTCCTAATAAATTCTTTTACGTCTCTTTCAAGACCTGGCCAAAAATAATATTTCTTGATGTTATTATACATTCGTCTTATACCAGCGTGGCCACTTGTTGGTAGAAGATGAAAATCATTCAATATTACTTTTCGGTCGTCTGTATTTTGAATAATTCTAATGTCATTTAAAATACACAATCGCGGTCCAGTCCAGTTTCTATACGACTTCATTTCCGTAATTACTTTTTTTATAAATTCGTCGTAATTTTGTTTTCTTATAAAATTTAATTCGTGCACGTTTATTTTCTCACAAAAATATTTCAGTTCCCTCACAAATGTGGCTGGCGACAGTTGTGATTGGGAATCTGGATTTATAAATAACGTCATTCTCGATGACGAATAACAAAATACGTTATTTTCAATTTCTATCTCATTTGCCCTACGTAGGTTATTCAACTCATTATATTCTATAAATTTAAGTTCTACAGACATCGGCGATCTACTATGGATCTCCACGACTCTTGGTTGCGCAGGCCAATCGTCACTAGAACCCATAGCACTTGGCGAATGTTGGGACTCGAGCTCTTTTCTATATTGCGAACGTGTCATTACCGTGATTATGCTTTCATGCATATTTTTTAAGTCCGTTGATGTGATAGGTAATCGTGACATTGAATCAGCTGGAATATTTGTGGATCCTTTAATATATTCCACGATGAAATCATATTCCTCAAGTAGAAGTCTGAACTTCATGAGGCGACTAGATGGGTCTCGCATGCCAAATAAATAAACTAGTGGTTTATGGTCAGTTTCAATCACAAATGTACGACCATACCAATAGGGACGAAAATGTTTAACTGCCCATACTATCGCTAACAGTTCTTTTTCCACAGTTGGATAGTTTATTTCGGCATTATTTAGATTTCTACTCGCGAATGCTATTGGTTTTCTATTGTCATTACACAAAACTGCGCCCAATGTATATTTGGAAGCGTCGGTTTGTAGTATGAATTTACAATTGCTGGTAAAGTTAGGGTACTGAAGTATAGGTGGGCTCGAAATTATAGACTTTAAAGTGGAAAAAGCAGTTTGACATTTTTGATTCCATATAAATAATGCATTTTTCTTTGTTAACTGTGTTATGGGATACGCTATGTTGGCAAAGTTTTTAATGAACTTTCTGTAATAGTTGGTAAACGCGACAAATCTAATTACTTCTTCAACATTTTTCGGAACTGGCCAATTACTCAAAGCACGTATTTTCTCAGGATCGGGTAAAACACCTTCGCCCGATATAACATGTCCTAGATACAATATATCCTTTTTAAGGAAGTTACATTTATGAGGATTTAACTTTAAATTGACCTGACGTAATCTAGTAAAAATATCTATGAGATTTTTGTTATGGTTTTGTAATGAATTTCCAAAAATAATAAGGTCATCTAAATATACCAAGCACTTTTCGTAGGTCAAACCCGACATCGCAACAGTCATCATTTTTGAAAACGCATTAGGGCTTGTTTTTAATCCCATTGGCATTCTTGTCATCTGGTATTGTCCAGATACGGAAGCAGTACTTTTATCTACGCTACCCGGAACTTTAAATTGTCCAGAACAGAATGCTGTATATTTCCGACTTTTGGGATCAAGGTCACATTGGTAGTATCCATTTGAAAGGTCAAGAGTAGAAAAGTATACAGAACCTGAAAGGGAATCCAATATTTCAGTTATATTTGGTAGAGGGAATTTGTTATCTTGTATAATGTTATTTAATTTCCTATAATCAATTACCAAGCGCCAATTCTTATTGCCTGTGTTATCTTCCTTTTTAGGGACTAATAACAATGGACTTGACCATTCTGATTGACATGGTTCAATTATACCTTCCCGTAACATGTTACTAATCTGCTTGTTTACTTCATGTTTTTGCGAATGTGGTATTCTGTACGGTTTACTAAAAACTGGTTGAGCATGTGGTTGTAAATTAATTTGATGTTTGTAAATGTTTGTTGTCGTTAGCTTATCACCCGGCAATAAAAATATATCGGAATATTTCGCACAAATATTTTCAATCGTGATTTGCTCTTCGTCGTTCAAATGATTTAAATTTATTAAGCTAAACAATTTTTTAACACGGTCTGCGTTCATATTCGTACACTGTTCAAATTTACATAAATGATAGTCACTCATTTTATGTAAAGTTGGTTCAATAGTATCAAGGTGAACCTCAGTCTCATTTGTATTTAGGATTAGAATTGGTATCATACCATTTACGGGTTTAACTAATACGCTAGCAATGAATATTCCTTTTTGTAATTCAGATGAGGAAACAAGACACTCTTCGTTAATGTGAGTAGGTATGTAATGAATTGATTCCGTCCTTGGCGACAAAGTAAAATTATAAGATAACCTTGAACTTTTTGATTTTAGAGGCAAAATTACTTTTTCATTACTGATGTTATTATTGAATGTTAAAGTTTTACAACTAATGTTTAGTATAGCATTGTATTTCGTAAGAAAATCCTGTCCTAAAATAGCATGTGCCATACACGGCAACGATTTAAAAACATAAAACTTATGATTAAATAAATGTCTTCCATCATAACAATCGCTTAGAGTTAAATAAACATATCCGATTGCTTCTATTGTACCGCCGATTCCGCTTATCTTAATGCTCTCTTTATGGATTGGTATGTTTAATTCAATCGCATGTTTATATTTAATGGCACAAATTGATGCGCCGGTGTCAACTAAAAATAAGTAGTTATATTTATCTACGTATAATTCTATGCAACAATGACTATTATTTGCAAATACAAACCCATTATTCACGAAAAAACTTGCTCTGCTCCCCGTTTGAATTAGTTTTTGTGGGCTCGTCGTCGTTTACAACGTGGATGTTTGCATCACTACGTTGCAGGTTCCGTTGATGACCCCTAGAGTTGTAGTTCCTGTTATTAGAATGGTAGTACGTACCTCGATTCTGTTTTGGCTGTCCCCGACTATAGTTCTGGTACGGACGATCACGGCCTCGGTAGAAAGTTGTACCACGATGGACGGTAGGCCTACTATAATTATTAGACGTGGAGGCACCTCGAAAATGGCGGGTGGCTCCAGAAAAACCTCGATTACGCTGACCTTGTAAGTAATTATTACGTTTCCTATTAAAAGATAACATATTTTCAGACTGAGACGGCATTGCAATGGTCTCTTCATCTATAGCTGCTTGCACAGCGTCCTTTAAGGTTTCAAACTTTTGTGCAGCTATTATCGTACTGAGACGTCTATTGCGTAATCGGCTTGTTTTTCGTTTAGAGGCTGTAATATCTTGAGATTTTCGGTTTTGCCTTCGGCTTGCGCTATAGATAAATCCATAAATAGCTCAGTCAACTCCTTACCGTAATCATTGATCGACCTTTGATCTTGTCGCAAAGTTTGTAGTTTACATTGCAAGGCGACGGTACCCTTTTTAGGCAAAAGAATCATACGCATATCAGTTAGTAATGCATCAATGGATGGATAATCGGATTTGAGTTTTAATTTCGCTTGTTGAGAGAGACGACTTTTTAATACAAAGTTTAATAAACTTAATTTGCACTGTTCGGTTTTTAAGGTAGAGCTATAGTAATCGATACCATCAATTAATTGACGAGTCATCGATTCTTCATTATTCATAACTGGTAACAAATTCAGGGCTACTTTTAAATTGAACTCCATTGTGGATTCGAGATTCGATGTTGAGCCAAATTGTTCACAACTACTCTTAACAGTTTCACGTATATGCAACTTATTACAAAATTCTTGTATTTGAGAATACAAGTCTGCAATTTTATCACAATGCGATTTTATCAATGACAAACTTTCACCACTAAATTGCTTATCATCTATTTGTTTCGTAATGCTTGGAAGTAAAACGTTATAACTATTATATACAATAGTTGCTTCAGTCAGCTTTTCTTTCAAACGCTCTGGCGTTCTCCTGTCTAAACTCAATTTAATTAAATTTTCTTTAACTTTTCTCAATTTTTCATATATATCATTGAGCTCATGAGCCATGATTTGTCATATAAAAAAAAATAGAAATAACTAGCATACATAGTAACTAATAAAAGGTTTACATAAATCGGGTTACCATAGTTCAACGCATTTTCACCGGTTTCCGTTCACTTTCACGCACGAAACGCACTTTAAACACTTCACTTTTATGTTATTCTTACGATATCACACATTCGGTTTAAGCACGAAATCTTCTTTAGGAAGTGAAGACCCAAGCCCAGGACTGTTTGGACACGACGTACACCTGGTATTGAATCGCGTTCCACACGCCGAACATCTATTTCCTTCCGTAGTTCCTCTACGACCACGCCGAGTAAAGGAATTTCTCAAAGTCTGACGTAGTATTTGGTCATTAATCCATGTATGATGGCAGTTCTTGTAACATTTGTACAGAAAATAGGCTGCCAATATCAGCAACAAACCCAATATTATCATCATCACAATACTTATTGCGGATAGATGAAATTGTAGCTGGTCAGTCGTAGCCACATTAGAAGATCCGATGCCATTCTGGTTTATTATAACTTCTTCTTTTTTTGGAGTGTTGGAATTGCACATTGTTTTGTTTTTTTTTTTTTTGCAAGTTCTCGAACAAAGTTCAATAACGCAACGTACTTTTAGAACGAGAGTCTGTACCACACACGAAGTGCGCCAGCATTGCGACCCGACACCCCATCACCAAACATGGCAGGGTCGCCATGTAAAGGTTGGATATTAGAGGAGAATGAAACGCTCTGACTGCTGATTAAACACTGAGTAATTTATTAGTAAGTATTAGTATTTGAGTACACGTGTGGCATACATAGGTATAGATAACTTAGAACATAGCTTATACACTACATTATTAATCTGACGTTTTATTTCACTGTTTTGAGAATGTGGCATATGTGTGTGGAATATTGTTTTGAAAATACTGGTGTCGTGTTAGGTTTTACGGACATTTGTAGTAGTTAATTTGTCTCTGGGAAGGTAAAATATATCCGAATAATGTACACAAATATTTTCCATAGTGTTTTCTTCTTCATTATTTAAATGTTGCAATTACAATTGCGAAAAGAAGTTTTTAACCCTATCTGCGTCATTTTGCGTTTTTTCATAGAGACAGACGTCAAATTCACTAAGTTTGCTAATGTACGTAATGGAAATAGAACCTTATTTCCGTTAGTGATATATCTTCGTCAGTAACGTTTAATTTTTTAATAGGTAATTAGTCCATGTTTAGGAGTACCTATAGAACTTGTTAAAAACACACCATGTGTTAGTTCTTTTGAATCTAAATCAAATCAATCCTCGTTAAAGTTATTTTGTTTGAAGTGTATAGACGCACTTCTAGCAGGAACAACTAAAGTTTCATTATATTTACACAGTAGTGGCAAACAAATAGTTGTCCTTTCGGTAGATGAAGTTATAATAGGTATTTATCAAAATCTAGCTGAGCCTTATATTCATTTAAAAAGTCACGACCTAAACTTCCACCTTCCTTAATAGGTAAGTTATGAAAAACATAGAACTTCACACTAATCGTTTCTCCATAAGTTAAATTGTAAATGTAAGAATCCTATTGCTTGTGTGAGGAATGACATGAACGTTAAAGGAGTAAATGATAGTGTGGCGGTTGACAGAGGAGATTGGAAGAAAAAAACGTGTTGAGCCGACCCCAAGTGACATGGGACAAGGGCAGGAAAATGATGATGAAGTATCCTATTGCTTGAACTGTGCCACCTAAACCGTTTATGGCTACATGCTCGTTATGGATTGGAATGCCGCATTCGAGAGCATGTTTATATGTACATGCTGACACCGATGCTCCAGAATCTACTAGAAAATAATGTTTCTTAATATGACGATTATGTAATTTATTTCAGATTAAAAATTATCCATAGCATAACTTAACGTAATTAATTTAAAAAAATATATATATCTAATAAAAAATCAAAATACAATTACAATACCATTATCACGCATTACACAATTATAAATCATTATCCAAAATAATCAAAATACAAAATAAATAACATTATTAATTTTTGGTATGAGAATGTCTTCACATAACAAAAATAAATAATCTTAAATGAATCAATCGGCGAGCCAGACACGTCACTATCATCTCTGTCAGGCTTCCCCTAGATACCACCAAACTCCTGCGCTAGTTTGCCGACATCTAACGTCCCAACATAGTGTTCATCCATCTCTGTTGGATGTAATGATGAACATAAAAAATATAACAATTACTATCACTAGCTAAAATACATTAATTACTGTTAGTCACGAAAAAACTGATTGGATGTTAATCCTGACTGTGTTTTGTTCCGAGTAATTAAGAACATTGACGTCACGCTGTTTAGGTATCCCTTGATTTCTTCTATTAGAATAATTAAAGTTACCTCTTTGCCATCTGTGACTGCTGGTTCCTCCTCGAGCAATCTGTCCCCGAGAAATAGGGTGGTATCGTTGCTTCTGCCCTCGCGGTTGGCCTCTGTATGCATAGAAGTTTCTACATCCACCACGTTGGCCTCTATAATTATTTGAACAGCTTCTGTTATTATAGAAATTATTGTGGGGCCTTTTATACATACCCATGATTTCTCCATGTGGAGTTGTAGTCGAGACCTCTTCGTCTTGTGCTGCTTGGACTGCGTCCTTTAATGAGCTGAAATTACTTGCAGAAATAATTGTACTAAGTCTTCGATTCAGCAAACCATCGGCAAATGGTTTGATTGCTATCTTTTCATTAATTGGTTTTAATATACTAAAGTTCTGTTCATTGTCGTTAGCTTGCGTAATCGTCAGATCCACAAATAATTCCGTGATATCTTTTCTGTAATCAGCAACCGACAACTCATTTTGTTTTATTTTCATTAATTTATTTTGTATTGCCGTTGCAGCTTTCTTAGGTAATAACACTTTTTTCATGTCATCAATTAAGTCATTTACAGTATCATACTTTGCATTTAATTTTGTCTAAGCTTCTTGTGAAAGTCTACTTTTCAAGACGAAATTAATTAAATTTTGTTTACAAGCGCTATCCTTCAGTAGAGAATTATAGTATTCGATGTTATCAATTAGCTGTTTTATATTAGTTTCCTCATTTGTCATAATAGGTAAAAGAGTGAAGGCAGTTTTCAAATCAAATGATTTTTGACGACGTCTCTAATATATTACTTTCACTCAACAATAAAATCTCCTCACGTAAATCTATTAATTGACGACAGCAATTTTCTATTAATTCAATATCTTGGGCACTATAATATATTTCCTTATTTTTTTCTCTAAACTCAATCAACCAATTTTCGTGCTGGTCATAAATTACATCAACCTCATTTAATTTATTTTCTAATATCTTTTCTGTCCTTCTTTTTGGTTATAACTTTATTAAGTACACTCTTATCTTCTTTAAATCATTGTACAATTTTAAAATAGCATCCATACCTTATTACCACCATAGCATAAAGGAGAAATGATGTGTTTGCAGTACGTTATTAAACATTAGTATTATGACTAAACACCGCACGCAATTAATACCAAGGTCCAAAGTTCAATCAGCGCATCGTCCATATTTGGTAATAGATGATCTTGTTGGAATGTTAACACGATTAATTTGTGATTATATTTATGCACTTGATTATTTTATTGCGAAGCACTTTTAAATCGCACTTTTTTCTTTTTTTGTTAACACTTTTTTAAACAATTTTTACACTATATCTTCCTCGTAGTTTTTCGAAAATGGCTCCGTGGCCCCCAGCCGCATGCGTCGACGGAAAAGAGATCTCCTATTTATCTCATTGGTGATCCATTTTTTATGGCATCTTCTATACAGCCGATACACGAAGCCCAATACACTGAGTAGTAGTATAAGCAGGATACAGGACAGTATAATGTTGTATGTGGACATATGAAAGCCAAGTTTTTCTGCTGTCGCTTGGTTACTGCCAGCCGCCGCTTTTTGAACGACCAGGGTCTCCTCTTTAGACTGCTGCTTGACCATTTTTGTGGAAGATTAATACAGTACCGCTGACGTCTAGTCCGTCCGCCCAAAAAGTCACTACTCGAGCCATTTTCACCAATTTTTTTCATTATTTGTCGAATGGTATTCTGTCACGAAGTCACACGTAACGTCTCAAGTTCGCGTAGCATCCTCTGGCAGGGTCGCCATGTAAGGTGCAGTGTTGATCGTAAATGAAACGAGTGAATGCTCGAATAATACTGAAATATATTTGATAGGATAGTGCATATAAAAGGTGTATAAGATGCATAGATTATAGTGTTACAGAACTTAAAGTAGGTACTTAACTAATACAACCCTTACAAACCGAAGACTTTTCATTGCCAGATATCTACAGCAGGCTTAGCCAAGTTGACAATCTACAATCAAATGTATGGGAATGACATCATCTCAACGTTAAGTCACGTGGTCAAAACAAACGGATAGAAAATTCGTAGACAAGTTTACAATTTATCTGAGCGTTCTAAATGATAGAATGAAATATAATCGTTTCTACAATGTTGATCGCTACATCCCATCTAAATCGTAGCTAAGTTACAGTTTTGACAAGCGCTAACGAAACGATGTCGAAGTTTTTGAAAGACCACTGAGCGATCGCCGAGACCCAAGAGTTAACGATAACAATAGGCGTCTATATGATTCACACAGGAAGATATTTACGAAATAACTAATAATTTTCGTACCTTTCTATGAATTCCAATAAAGTTGTGAACTTGCTCGAGATCTAGATTCCATCCTATAAAAGTTATCACTTCACTTATGGTATCTTTCATTGAAATGCAGGATTATATCATATTATTTCGAGTCACAGTAATGTTGAAAATTACATTCCTCACTGTGATATTATAATAAACCAATTATAAGAAGAACTTGTTCCTTATTTCGGTTATCCTTATTTTTGTCACTTAAAAGAATTATTTCTTTCTTAACAATTCAAAACAAAAGTTCAGCCCGCGCACAAAGTAAACAACTGTAACTTTGACGTTAGTTTGACGTGGGTAGGAACGCTCACCATAGACTAAAGTATAGGTTTTTTCAACAAACATTGGAGAACGAGCGATCGACTGAGTCGTGTCAAGTTGGCTACCAACTTAGCGTTTTCTCAAATCGCTTACGCCGAGGCGTCAACGATTGTAGAAAGAGATTCGATAAGAAACGTTTGCATCTTGGCTAGGCCTGCTGATGTCGTTAACTTTCGCTTAAAATATCTATATTTACATATAAAGACTCCTCCTGTAGATTTTGCGGTATCGATAACAGACGAACTTATAATTTCGTAATATGCAGCATACGACATATCCTGTTTCAGTGGTGTGTCAAAAACAGCTTGGTCCCGTTTCTCGTCCTCAGTGCGCGCGCGCACGAACCTCGCACAAGTGCTGCATGACGTGCGCGCCGACGCAGCGCTCACCTTCGACTGGGTGTTCCTCCTGCTGGTCGCTGCCTTCGTCGCTGCTATTGGACTGGTCGAGAACTCGACTGTCATATTAGTGGCTAGCATGCTTATTTCACCGCTTATGGTAAGATAATAAATAAGATGGTAAGATAGAAATAATTAATTGTAGCATAAATCCCTACAAACTTTAGTGCATATAATGGAGCAGTAATAAAAAAAAATATAACGTTTATCACATTTCTACGATGATTGCGAATTATACTAGATCACATTAGACGCAAGCATTTAAAACCATTTCTTAGATTATTGTTTGACATAGGTACCACGACCACCATCAACTATACGAAAATCATACTCACAAACTTTCCCTGGTCCTCAATTAATCATCTTAATACAATGTCTTCCAGGGTCCAATTACAGCGGGTACCCTGGGCACAGCCGTCAAAGACCGCTCTCTACAACTTATTGGTGTAAAAAACGAGTTCCTGGGTCTGTTCCTATCTCTCGTCGTGGGCTTCCTGTTTGGCCTCACCATCTGCGCCATCGACGAGCGATACGGAGTGGTCGAGGACTGGCCCACAAGTGAGATGATATCAAGGTAAGTACGTTGTTATAAACTCCACGCTTTTTTTGAAAATATAACGCATTAAGCTCTTGACCACGAAGAACACGCTCAAACGACATGTGTGTTGTAAGAAACTACTTAAAGCATGCCCCACAGTGTTGGGCATTAATCAATTTATATTTTAATCAACTTAGTAATTGACTGAAAATTTAATTGCAATTAATTTAGTCACAATTAATTTAATTGCAATTAATCTGTTAATGCAATTAATTTATTTCAATTTACTCATGTTAATTGCAAGATACAATTAAAAATAATGCAACTAACATTTTTAATTGTTGTAAGAAACTATTAAAATTAACAATTAATAATCATGTTTCACTGCTGCACCCACACATATAAATGATCTTTCTTGTTGCTACTTGTTTGGTCTTTCTTATTTTTTTTTTATTTACGAGAAACATAAACATCATCATCACCATCATATCAGCCGAAAGACGTCCACTGCTGTACATAAGTCAATTTAGAACGATTTAGCGCGGCCTGGAACCAACGGCTTCCTGCTGACTTTGCCACCCCTCCATCTTATATTATTTCAAATAAAAAGATATTATTTAAGTTTAATTCCAGGAACAATTAACGATTGTAAAACTAACAGTTAACAATTAATTAATTGTTAATTGAAAAGTCACAGTCAATTCATCAATTGTTAATTGATATTTCATAATTAACAATTGATGAATTGTTATTTTTAATTCTACCTTGCAATTAAATATTGCCCAACACTGGCCCCAAGTAACCGCGACACGATGTTTCGCCCGAAGGAACCAAGTGACAAACGCGTGTGTCACTCGACGCGAGTTGCATTGCAAGTCGCATCGCCTGAGGTCGAGACGGAGCCTGAGGACTCCCACGTGACATTACCCCAGAACATCGACAAATACTATGGCAAAGAAAAGCTGTTAGTACCTTTATGGTAACTACCTAAGCTGCTGTTCGGCATTGAACCGTTTCAATCATTTGCCTAACAAAAAACTAGTTCAAACTCATAGTGTGAGAGGCAGTAAAGTTGTTGTCACCGCAGCGAGCTGATTGAGACAATTCATGACGCATCCATCATTCTGCTATCTAACAACATTTGAAGAACAATAGATAAAACATCTTGATTTCCTCTTGACTGTTAGTTATGACAGAATACCCAATTAGCTGGGTTGAATAGATCATTAACACACAGCCAAGCACCTATTCTTCATAGCTTAGTAGGTATTGTAAATAAATAGTGAAGATAAGGAGATTTCTTAGAGCAATTTGTGACATAAAAAATAAGAATATTGCGAAGGACTGATGGGGATAAGCCGATATTCAAGTATAGGCAAATTAAGGACAGAGCACCGAGCCAAGTAGGACACACTTTTTCACATCAAGCCGTTTGAGACATGATTAATCATTGTATAACATAATTTATTTATGGAAATTAGATAATGTTATAAAAACATTTTTATTCAAAAGTGAATGACAAGATAAAAGATTATTGTTAATGAAAAAATCCAAGGGGAAAATAATTAATCGTTCCATTGAAACTTGACAAAATGACAAGGCCTAAGGTGTATCAGAAGAAAAACAATTTTAATTGTTTCTATGAAATCGGCATCACGTAATTTTTCACAAATTCACCGGTGTAAAGTCTTAAAAGCGCTGCTGCACAGCACCCCTTGCCCTTGCTTCGCATATGTTTTGCAATATAGAAATAGGTAGCATCATCATCCACTGCGGCCCACAGCTACGCACGAATTCTTACCTAGTAAACAAATGAGCCGCGCAGGGTTAGCGTACCCTCCCGTCCTAGGTAGCAGTAGTGGACGGTCGACCTTATTCTTAGAACACTAACTTCACCCGGACGCTCGGACAGTACATTTAAATGGAATTTAAGAGCTGTCAGTCCAAAGTTTAAAAATTTTGCGGTTTAGACTTTAGTTCTGAAGATTCGAAGAGGTTCTAGTAAATTAAATCCTAAAAACCCGATAACTCAATATTACCCTGTTGTTCTTGATTCCAGGTGCGAGTTCCGTTCTTTATGGGTGGGTGTTCTCGTGGCGATTCCCAGTGGAGCAGGAGTGGCGCTGGCTGTACTTGGAGAGTATACATCATCACTCGTCGGTGTTGCCATATCTGCTTCGCTGCTACCTCCTGCTGTTAACGCTGTAAGTGTAATATGACAGTCTATGTGTTTACTTCTGGGTACCACATGATCTGGTGACCGATGACCTGACTGACCTGTAGGTCGCAATCGCATTCAAAGCGTACGATGTCAGTACAAAAGATTTTTTACTTTTCCATCATACAGGGTGTAAACAGACCCTTCTCATAGCCGTCAAAAACCATACTGTACATCAAACTAAGTAACTTTACGCAAAAATTATTGCTGGGAAACGACTTTTTTTTTTGGGGTGACAAATCACGTTTTACGGTAGGACTCGATGGAAAGCACTCAAAGCGTGCTGATGGATGGATTGAATAGTACGGGGGTCGTGGAGGTGTGTAAAGTAAAAACCTTAAATTAAAAACATGTACATATTTTAAAAAAAACTTGTGAAAAAGTTGGAACTTTGACCCCCAATATCTCCGTAACTAGAAGGTTGGGAACCTATGGTATGGTATGGTCTAGAACAAAAAAAATATCACAAAGACGGGGAGAACAAGTGCCTTTCGGCTATGTTTTTCGGGTCTATTTACACCCTTTATTTATCACTGGTATAATGACGCTTTGTCTCGGTCCATTGTGCAAGAATCACGATGTGGCGATGACTGGTATGTCCTGCAGTGGATCTGGCCACATGAAATGAAGACCGGTAGAGCCTATTTTTGAATTTAGATTCACTTGCAAAACTTCTTAATGGGTTTTGAAGACCTTTCCTTTCAGCATTTCCGATCATTTCTAGAGGTTAAAATCGTACTACCCACATAGAATGGTCTGGACCGTTCATTTTATTAGTTTCTTCCTGTGTCATTCTGGATTCTTCCCTTCAACTCATACCACTGTCAGGATAGGTACCTATATCAGAAATATATTCGGTTTTTGTTTATAATCATCGCTCTTAAATTAGAGTGTGATATTTAGGGATGCTCTAAATCAGGAATTTGTGTGACGTACGTTCTAGTCTAACAAAATTAGATCAAGAGATACCAAAATGGAAATTATCTAGATAATGTACCGTCTATTTCTAAAACTTTCGTATTATTAGAAAGATGCGCAGTTATTATAATAAGACTAGGGTAATTTGGACCCAATCCTTTTGACAAGAGTCCAGCTCATCACGCCATCTCCTTCTGGGCCTACTGCGTCGCCGGGTTCTGTTGTTCGGAACCCAATCCGTTGCCACTTTGGCCCAACTTTCATGCGACATGCCGAAGATATGGCCTGCCCAGTTCCATTTTAATTTGGCGGCTGTGTTGCAAACGTCTGCTATTTGGGTATTGGATCGAGGGCCTTTGCCCTGCAGTGGGGCACATCAGGTTCATAATAATAATAGGGTAATAGGGTTTGACTTGTGTGGGTGGGTTACATTAGGTAGTCTTAACTGTGAATTTGACCTAGGAACGGAATTAAGAGATCTTGCAACAAACCAAGACAAGCATAAGATATAGCAATGCATTTCAGACACCCCACACCCACAGCAGTCGTGTAATTCAGTAAGTGGGTTGTAGACGTCAGATAGGTAGTAGTCGCTCCATCATCATCATCATCATCATTTCAGCCGTAAGACGTCCACTGCTGGACATAGGCCTCCCCCAAGTGTCGCCACATTGACCGGTCCCGTGCGACTCGCATCCAGCGGATCCCTGCAAGCTTCACCATGCCTCGGTCCACCTAGTGGGAGGCCTTCCAACGCAACGTCTTCCGGTTCCCGATCGCCACTCCAGAACTTTTCGGCCCCATCGGCCATCCGTTCTGCTAGAAATGTGCCCTGCCCGTATCCACTTAAGTTTGGCAATTCTTCGGGCTATATCGGTAACCTTGGTTCTCTTGCGGATGTCCTCATTTCTGATTTGATGAGTCGCTCCATGTTTGTGTGATACTGGTTTTCAGCTGCATCCGGTTAGAGTGGAAGCCAACCCCTCATATGCAGCTGTTTAGCTACAGATAAGTCAATGAATGAAAGGATTCGCAGGACCATTCAACTTCGTTCCCACATTCACATTTAAACCAACAAAACAATTATCATTCAACAAAAGACCTCATATTATAAATACCAGACATGTATGTACATAACATCACGCTTGAATTCCTGGAGGAGTTGAGCAGACGAATGTCCGTGATTGCGAGTGGTGTGTAACTCAAAGTATCCAACTGAATTCCACCAATTCCAGGGTCTCCTATGGGCCATGGCGCTGACCCGTCTGATGGTGACGTCACAAGAAGACCGTTGGCTGGTGGAGCAGCCCGCAGAGCTGGCCGTGCTTGGCACCGCGTCGCTGTGCCTGACGCTCGTCAACATCGTGTGCATCTTCCTCGCAGGAGTCGCTGTGTATAAGGTACAGCTACTTGTTGTCACACTGTCATCACTAACGATATGACAACATTGCAGAAGATAAGTATTTTAATGTACACAGGCTTATGACGTCAGACGGCGTTCTAAACGTTCGGGAATCTTCGAAAGTAGCTTTATAACCCGTATGGATTTTTAGCAACCCTCAGAAGGGGAAGCTCATGTGGACAAACATTCTTACCAGAGGGTATCTTGTTGCCTAATACCCAGTAACTGGATTATGGAGGCAGTGACTCTATGTTAAAATTATTGTATTTAGCTGCAACCGGTTAGATTGAAAGTCAAATTCCAAAAAGGCTAGGAAGATGGTCGTAAGACATCACTTGTCGCGTGAAAACTGAAGGTATAAATACATCTAAGTAGACCTCTGCCCGAGGTTGTATCTGAACTTTTGTATCTAAGGAGTAGTTTATCTTGAGTAAAACTTTAATCAACATCAACACTAATCGCCTCCAGTACTTACTTATTGTGTTTAAAGTTAAACGAGAAAACAATATCATTAACACTGAAAACGGAATATTTAACATGTTAACTAGTTGTTTTGAGTTCCCGATATTTCGGCGCTGTTGCTTTCTAGCAACAGCGCCGATTATCCGCGATCATGGTGCTCCATGATCGCGGATAATCAACTTAGTAAACATGATAAATCCCGTTTTCAGTGTTAATGATAATGTTAGTGACAATGTCAGTTTAAAAGAGAAAACAATAGATTACCTACTTTTACACAAGTCATCCGACTCGCCCTGCCCCCGTAGCATGAACGCCGTAGACAAGGATTTATTTGACGGAAGAATCGACAAAATGACAGATAGTGCAAAGAAATCTGTCATTGTGTCGACACAATCTGTCATTTTGTCGATTCTTCCTTCAAAGAAATCCTTGTCTACGGTGGTCATGCTACGGGGGCTGTTGTCAAACGCAATAATACAAAGAGGTCAAGAGGAGGATTCCTGTATGAAATTCCAAGTTGCGACTTACGAGGACCTCTTACTTATTGTTCTTCTAAGATTGTCGTTTGAACTTGATTTCCCAAGACTCTTTGTTCCTTATTTGTATTATCAAATAAGCGATTCATTCAGGGAAGTAAATGAAGCTAATTATGGAATTAGCGTCAATACTTTCGAAACTAAAGTTTTAGAAGACTGCACAAAGCTTGATTGAAGTGGCTAACTAGCACATCGAAGGTCAGGTATAAGTTGGTGGTAGACAATCACCGGTTTCTAGTAAACTTTGAGCAGGATAATGTCAACTACGTTTGGCATTTGTGGGCATAGAATAGCAAGCCTTGGCTTAGCGTAATATTCAGTCAGATACTAGCAGTAGGTAGATAGTTTAGCTACTTATGGTGGGTAGTTTTAATATAACTCTTGGAATTATAACATGATAAAACTCGCTCGTGTATTCGGTTATAATTAATCGGTCTTTGTCAACAGGTAAAAGAAGTCAGTCCTTTGGACAAAAAAGACATCTCATGGTGGAAGGCCAACAGAACTCGCATGCAAGCCAAACAAAACAAAGATAATTCAAATTGGCATGCCTACAAGTAAGTAGTACCTATTTAATGAATAAGAAGTTTAAGCAGAATTTAAACTGCAAGGTCTCTCTTCTTCCAGGGCTGCGGGACTGATCGAAAGAGATACCGTGGCCCTGGAATACAAAGGGCAAAGAGAACATGGATGGGTTTTAGTCAGTAGAAGTCTGACACTCCCTTCCGCTCCGCCCAGAGCGGAAGGGAGGGAGGTGGGGGGGTCATTTGATGACTACCCACTAATTACAAGCATTTTAGAAATGCACTAAAACCCTCTAAACATGGAGAAAGCAAATAGAGAGTAACAATTGACTTATTTATTCCTTGCAGCAAATGGTATGACGCAAAATCGAAAACAAAAGAAAAATGTAATGAAGAACAAGTATTTCCAAAAACTACTACAAATCCTGGGCTGATAGATGGCTGCACACCAGTAACCTACCCAAGACGGCCGAAGTCGACGCTCATCAAGCAATTAAGAGCACAAAATATAGATGGTTACTCTCTTAATACAGAGTGAGTACATACTTATCACACAACATAACATCACGCCTGTAATTCCCGAAGGATTAGGCAGAGGTGTATTAATAGGACATCCACATTTCCTCAGTTATTTTAAGTCCCGTGTTATTGGGGGCGAGTCTATTGCCATCAACCAGGCACCTGACTCCGTGGCTGCAACTGAGAAATTCTTGATGGAAAAACCCAATAACAATTTCCCCGACCCGGGAATCAAATCTCATGCTCAGCAGTCGCGATTGCGACCACTAGACCAACGAGGATTCTCCTACTTAACACAATAACAGATAATCTACTTATAACCAGTCAGTGTTATAACTAGTCTATCTAGACTAAAACTAGGTGCTTATTTCCAGCACCTTTAGCTGAAATCTTAGGAAGAAGACTTTCTGATTTTTAACTCCTACAGATTTACAAACTTTTTTGGTACCTACCTATATTGCCGCTCGTTAAATGCCGTTGGTTTTGGCTGTCATTTGTACATCTTTGACAGTCGTTAGGTCGTCAGTGGCCCAAAAAGTCTGACAACCAGTCTCCTAAGGGGTATCGTATTACCCAGTATACTAACTGGGTTGTGGAGGTCAGATAGGCAGTCGCCCCATGACTGGTTGTCAGACTTTTGGGCCACTGACTACCTAACGACTGTCAGAGATCTACAAATGACAGCCGGGACCAACGGCTTAACGTGTTTCCCGAGGCACGGAGGAAACTCGGTATGTATGTAGGTAGTGGGCGGTAACCTATCCACAGACCAACCTAGCCAAGCGCGGCTTAACCTGAAGTTTCATCCGACCGGCCACCACATCATAATCTAACTATATATTTCACCATGTTATAGCCGGGAGCAACTACCTCAGATACCACTACACCAGTCATATTAAGATTGTGCTAGCTATGTGCGTGTGCCTACTAATGTTATTATACTTTTTTCAGATTACCTGACGTCTCCATACCAATAGACATCGAAATTGGTGATCTGGAGACTCATTCTAGCGAAACTGGCGACAGTGATAGCACAAAGATATTGGAGAGTGACAGTGGCTCGCCTAACAAAGGCGAGTACCCACCGAATACAGAAGATTTAAGCCATAGCTATTATAATTTAGGGTTCGAAAAGGGTGCAGGGGTGAAGGTCCCTGCACCTCAGTACCCCACCATAGATCCTTCGCAAAATTACACAGTGAATGCAAAAAGTGGAATGCTTTTAGTTAATAAGTCATATGATGTGTAATGCACTAATTACGTTAAATTTATTAGTTGATTAGGTTTAAGTTATTTTGTATTCAATTTGTTTTGAATTACAAGTTGTAAACGGACCCTTCACGTAGCCGTTAACCAAGCATACTATACATCAAACTAAGTAACTCTGCGTAAAAATGATGGCTGGTAAACGATTTTTTTTTTGGGGTGGAAAATCACGTTTTAGGGTAAGACTCAATGTAACTTACTCAAAACATTGTGCTGATGGATGCATTGAATAATATGGGGGTCATAGAGGTATTTTAAATAAAGTAGTAACATGAAAAACTTGTACTAAAAAATATGAATAAACTTGAGAAAATGTTGGAACTTTGACCCCCAATATCTGTAACAAGAGAACAAGTTCCTTTCGGCTTTGTTAAGGGTATTCTTACACCCATGATAATTTATTTGTTTTAATAAAACTTTTTTTCAACAGTTATTTACCAGTGTTTTATTTGTTGTAAAAGAAAATGGTAGGTACGCATATTTAATCTTTGTTGGATTAGACATAATATTCATAACCTGAATACTAACAAATAGGCTAAATACAAACTGATAAAGTTATGCTCTATATGCACGAGGTGGAGCATTCCAAGCACTTGGCTTATTTTTTGCTGTAGACTACACTACACTAAGTGAACGAGTACGGTACTTAATATTCAAGATACCAGCCTCTACATACATTACCAACACACATTAATAGCACACACATGCCTAGACTATCCAGGCTTCAAACATCACCCTATCTAGGAGTAGGTAGGTAGATGTGTTTAGAACAGAACACCCCACGCTGTAATCGAACGCGACAACATCATTACGCTTCGAAGCGTTAATTGTTTAACGAAGGTTTTAATTAAGTGTCGCCTATATGCTAAACGGTTCGATTAGTTCCGTCAGATATCGGGACACCTTCAGTCATCCGTTTACACTCAAACTCGATTAGTCAGGAACAGCGAAAATGCCTGCCGGAATCATTTTCGTAGTGTACATACCTTCAAGCAATTATGAACATATTCTAAGATTTGGGAAACCGAAAGACTTAATTCCCGTTGAAGATACCGCCCTGAAGCCGGCTCGATTAGCTGTTGAGTTGAGGAATAAGAAATCAAGAAGCATTCCTGTACATTTAACGCAACAGTACTATAATGAAGGATACAGTCAGCCTTTGGAAAACATTGACGAAAGTGACGAAGTTTTTACTATGGAAAATGTAAGTGCATTCGATTTCAGAGCGGTTGCCAATTTATTTGGGCATCATCATTCTATGAATTACCGTAATAAATCTAGGTAGGTATAAATAGAATTCAAAATAATTGAAATCACTATCATTCAACACTATACACAATATTGCTAATAATTTCGAAATGTTAACCTGAAGTTCAAACCAAACTGATTGCTAAGAATTTTATTGGCCCCTACTACTAGCATCTCCTGCTCACAGCTGGACTTGGATTGAGTTATGCAATAGCCAACACACAAAACAAGACAATCTTCTCACGTACTTAACATAGCAATGTCATCAATTCACTCAGATGCTAGAAAAATATGTAAAAGTCTGCCCGTGACAAAATGAATGCCTGAATGAAAACCCATTGTACGTGCAAGTTAATCAAAGCTCGGCCAGCGCCAAGAGTTAAATATCGAACCATATTTAAGCGTCCATTTAGATGTCGCTTAGTGTTGGTGAAGAGGACATAAAATAGTTTACATTGTACGCAGATTCTACAAGAACTACTCAGTAAGTTACACGTGGAGCACGTGGTTTGGATAAGTGACAAAGCCGGCAATTATTTCGAGATTGTCTTCCCATTGCCAACTGGCGATCAATGCGAGACGATGCTGCACTGTCTCACCCAGCTCGGAATCGGAGTGCGATGCAAATCTATTGTCAGGTAACCACCACTGGATACTGACCATTAACGCTGTAGGTAGCTACATAATTATATCCCCTAACAAAGCGGTACTAAATTCTCTGCAGGTCTGAATTGGATAGCGTTGCTGTAGGTAGTAACTAGTATCGCATTTCACGACTTATGCAGATAGCACATAGATAGGTACCTACCTAAACGCGTGTGCTTAAAGTATGAAAGAAATATTTAGAGCAAAACTTGCCTGGAGCGGTCATTAAAATACTTCCTTGAATCTTTGCGATAATTTATTTTTTCCTACTGTACCAAATGAAGAGAAAATGGAACTCAAAACCATATCGAACTGGAAGTAGAAGCTTTGGACTGTGGAAAATCTTGTTAATGCATATAAAAATTAAATACCTACTTCAAAAACCGTATTCTGTTACAGTGTACTTCCCTGTGACGTAGTTCACTCAGCAATGCCGAATGAACAAATCGCTGAAGATTCAGAATTGTAAGTAAGGTAGACTACACCTTCCTTATTCATTTCAACTTGGGCAGCATTCTAAAACCTACTTATTTCTCGTAGACAAAAGTCGGAAGATGCAACGCGATGGAGAAGCTTTGTGGAATCCATTAGATCCAAACTGACTGTCAAGCATGTGGTCGATGGAGTGCGTGGCGGGGGAGAGCTGTCTTTTGATTATCTTACGCTAATTATAACGGCTGAGTGAGTATGAACATGTATCATCATCACAATAAGCATACTCAGCTATGACGTTCCAGAACACTCTACAGCAGGGACATGGGGACACATCACATAGGCCTCAACACTGTAAGAGGGAGTGAGCCGTAACGTAATCTTCGAATTTTCTGTAGCATGCCGCTTTCCTCACGATGTTTTCCGTCATCATTTTGAGAGCATTAGTGATGAAATAAATTACACAAAGTCACACAAAGTGAAGTGCCGACTTCGGTTCGTTAAAACGAAATAAGCAACCATCATTAAAATGAGCTGCTGAGAATCTGTCCTCTTAATAGGGACCTAAGCTATGTTGTATGTAGCTAGCTGCTGATTGTGTTAATCATCCATCTTAGGTCGACTGAGAGATCGCTGACTGCGATATATATTTATATATGGTTGTCAACACAGCAACATTTAGCTATCAATCAACTAGGTGGTCCAATTTGCAATCTGGCTATCGTCATTAGTTATCTGTAAAATCTTCAGTCATTTTAATAAGTACTTATCATTTACGGAGTTGGCACCTTGACACATTTTATTACGATTAACTTTAATTTACATATTTATGCTATAATTAGATATCTATATTTAAATATTTTATTAATAAACTGACGACAGAGCAGACGCTGAGCTGACTGAGACGTTACGTTGGGAGGCCTCCCACTAGGTGGACCGATAGCCTGGTGAAGGTTGCAGGGATCCCCTGAATGCGAGTCGCACGGGACCGGTCAATGTGCCGACACTTGGGGGAGGCCTATGTCCAGCAGTGGACGTCTTTCGGCTTAAATGATGATGCTGATGATGATTAATAAACTGTAAATTATGTTTCAGTTCCCTTGCTGCCTTAGGTCTTGTAGAAAACAATGCTTCGAATATTGTGGCGGCCATGTTGGTCTCCCCACTCATGGGACCCGTAATGTCTATCACATTCGGTGTCATCATATCTGATAGGAGCCTGGTCAGGAGTGGTTTCGAGAGTTTGATCTTAGGAATGTTCCTTTCTCTGCTGTTTGGGTTCATATTTGGATTGATACTGGGGAGTACTGACATGCCCTGGGGGTTTGGGGATTGGCCTACTGAAGAAATGAAAGGACGGTAAGTGAATAGGTACCACAACATTTATGATTCCCTGTGATTAGTTTAACTTTTCGTCAATATTGAAAGTTTAAAGATAACTTTTTAAGAAAACTAGCCCCTAGTTTACTTAAAACAGTTTCAGAGTACTAATATTATGAAACGTTTAGTAGGTAAGCAAAACGATCTTAAAACACTTTTGGGAATAAGTAACCGGTTATAAAACATGAGTTTCTTCTCATTCTTCTATCAAACTTTAATGGACGTACCTTTATTTCTAGAGGCAATGTCCGGTCTCTTTGGATGGGTGTGCTTTGGGCTCTGACGTCAGGCACAGGAGTCGCACTGGCCTTACTTCAGGGCAGTGCTGGACCGCTCATCGGTATAGCTATCTCAGCTTCTTTGTTACCACCCGTAGTAAATTGTGTAAGTATTCTTAATATATGGGTGTTACTCCTCAATTTACTTAATGCCTTGACTGCCTCATCATTGTTCTATTGAATAGGTCGCAAGCGTGACTGCTGAGTATGGGTCCTCCTAGTTTGATCTCTTGGACCCAATGCTGTTAGGTTTACCCACTAACAATTTCTGAAGGTCACCCCTTTTGCCTGGGTTTTTAAATCACTACAAAATGTGGATTTTCTTCCACCCCTACCCAATCCTTTGTAAAACAGAGGCGTGATATAAATGTAATGTGTGCTACAGTTTTAGCACCTAGAAAGACTCCTTTATTTTTAGGGATTATACTGGGCATTGGCGTGCATATGGCTGCTTTACCCAGGAGTCAAGGTTCCGCATATAAAAGGTGAAGCTTACACTGGGAATTCATCCTATACGCCCTTATACCACGATTATCTACCGATTGAGTTTGCGGTTAATGGTAAATATGAATGATCTTTGCTTAAATAATCCTATAGCATCTGTGTAGTTACATAAAAAATAAACAGTACCCCTATATTATAAACAGGTAGTAAGTACAATCTACACGAGGCCTATGTGGGCATAATAAATAATAATTGATTTATTGCAAGGTTGTGCTGACGCCTGTTGAATAAGTCTTTGTTATGTTCTAAAAGCGTTTAAAACAAACTAAAGTAGATTTCAATGCCTGAACTATGCAATTTGAAATATTTGAACTATGAAGTTCCATACTGCTGACGGCAGAAATACTCTTCAGGCACCTTTAAATCTCTTTTTTTTAAACACAGGCATAGTAAGCTGCTGTCTAACAATAGTGAACGTTATCTGCATATTCATAACGGCCATAATATTCCTGAAGATCAAGGAAGTGGCGGCACCGTACACCTCCAGTCCTGACCTCAGAAGGTTTTGGGAGACTGACATCAAAGTGGCGAGGGAAGCCAACAGAGCCAACTTGCATAAGGCGGAAGACGACGAGCGGGCTGAGTAAGAACTTATTATACTAGTCGAGATGAAACCGGCATGTCCTAGAACCTAATATTCAAAGATGTTTGACATCTACCAACCCGCACTGGGCCTGCGTGGTGGATTACATCCTATGCAGTCCTACTCCTAAAAAGGAGCCCTGTGGTATAGGAGTGGTGACATTTTACGCTAATTATATTTATGCTAGCCGACTAAGTCAGTAAGAAAAGTGAGTAGAATGTAGCCCATACACACGCTCAATAGCCGACCAAGTTACTTAGACAACCGGAGACCCTATAGAAGAAACATTAACACATAGCTTTGGACCTAGGATTACCATACATAACCACGCAAAATTCGCACTTTGGAAGTGCAGTTGCGGATACCAGTACGATATACAATACATATCATGCTTAACCACGCACTCTTATAGCAGATAAATAATATACGATCTAGTTTGAAGGCACCATTTTCGGTTAAATCTCAGACCATCTATCCAATAAATTGACAAAGGCTGCAAATATAGGTACATCACCTGGACTGAGCTGCCCTCTTAAAATACTCGAGTCATGATAATAGTGAAACCCCCAACTCAAACCATTTGTTTCAATTAGACCTTTAAAGGCACTTTTGAATGTCAAAACCAAAAAGATAAAGCTACTTCCTCCTTTTGACATTCGGTAGAGTAAATATTATGCATTTCGGTTTTTTCCCCATTTAATATTAAATTATTAGAAGTGGACCAATTACGGACCTGCAGTAGGGCGAAGACCTACATTTCAAATTCGTCAAATATTTGCGGATGACATCTCGACGATTAGCAGTTGTCTAATTAACTTGGCTGTCTGATAGAGAATTACCTTGCATGTAATACATAGTGACGTATATTATGGCAGTTTGTCAATATAATATTATCACATCAATAATATTAATACAATCTTATCTTCTCTGCTAAAATATTTGCGATTGTTTTCATTGTGCTGGCGATATATTATGTACTTATCTCTATACTGATTTGCGAGGAAGGTCTCGATAATGCGGGTCAGATGTCAAACGTAGTAAGATAGATATGGTGATTTAGTTTACGTCCGTAAACAACAATTTACATAATGAAAGACTGAGCACAAGTTTCCTTTTGAGGAATGTGTGTATGCTAGGGGAATGGATATCCTATACCTGCCTAAGGAGCGAGTTCCCATAGCCCACAGCCCAGACGCTTATTCAAACATTCATGCAAGTGCCATCTAGTGTTAGTGAAAACCAGCATAAATGTTCCCACCTTAGACGAAGGTCATAAAACTATCTTTTTCTGCTATAGGTTGGTGCTGGAAGATCTCAATCAAGAAACGGATGAGGATATAAAAGAGAAGTTAGAAGCAGCTGTGGAGGAAGCATTGGACGATGAGACGTACAGGAAAGTGAAGAGAATGAGCTATCAGAGCCACAACGCTGACGAGGTAGGTACCTAACTTTTAACCTCCCATACGCTTGAGTTTGCTCAGAGCCCCACATTCAAGTATGGCGGATTCTTACGTAAAAACGGGCTTTCAGTCTGTTCTTAAACTGATTTTATTCAAAAGATGTGTTAAAGATTAATACCATTTATCTACCTCTTCTTCTTAAGGTAGTGATTGTTTCGTCCATGTCAACAAATATGTACCTACTGTCGAATCGTATGTTCCCAACAGAATAAGTGTGTAGCTCTTGAGAGTCAGCTCAGTCTGGCAAATATTTATAACGTGAAATCACACATACAGTAAGGAGATCGGGCAAGCTTCTATAAATCTTCTCTGGTCCAAGAAGCTTTTTTGATTTTAGGATACTCAAATCACTTGTTGTGTTTGATGCTTTTCAATCACCAAAGCTCATGGAAATCGCTTAAAAAAAGGGTTAAATAAGACTTTTAGTAAATTGAATTCAGACAAAATCTTCACGACTATAATCCTTAGAGGGGTAAGCAAACATGTTTCATCGATTGTCGAAGTTCACAGTTGGTCGCAGTAGTTATTAAAAGTTGAAAATGATCTGTTTACTAAGTCCTGGAGACAAAATCTTCACGACTATAATCCTTAGAGGGGTAAGCAGACATGTTTCATCGTTTGTCGAAGTTTACAGTTGGTCGCATTAGTTATTACGAGTTGAAAACTATCTGTTTGCTAAGTCCTGGAGACCAAATCTTCACGACTATATCCTTAGAGGGGGGTAAGCAGACATGTTTCATCGTTTGTCGAAGTTTACAGTTGGTCGCATTAGTTATTACGAGTTGAAAACTATCTGTTTGCTAAGTCCTGGAGACCAAATCTTCACGACTATAATCCTTAGAGGGGTAAGCAGACATGTTTCATCGTTTGTCGAAGTTTACAGTTGGTCGCATTAGTTATTACGAGTTGAAAACTATCTGTTTGCTAAGTCCTGGAGACCAAATCTTCACGGCTATATCCTTAGAGGGGTAAGCAAACATGTTTCATCGATTGTCGAAGTTCACAGTTGGTCGCATTAGTTATTACGAGTTGAAAACTATCTGTTTGCTAAGTCCTGGAGACCAAATCTTCACGGCTATATCCTTAGAGGGGTAAGCAAACATGTTTCATCGATTGTCGAAGTTTACAGTTGGTCGCATTAGTTATTACGAGTTGAAAACTATCTGTTTGCTAAGTCCTGGAGACCAAATCTTCACGGCTATATCCTTAGAGGGGTAAGCAAACATGTTTCATCGATTGTCGAAGTTCACAGTTGGTCGCATTAGTTATTACGAGTTGAAAACTATCTGTTTGCTAAGTCCTGGAGACCAAATCTTCACGGCTATATCCTTAGAGGGGTAAGCAAACATGTTTCATCGATTGTCGAAGTTTACAGTTGGTCGCATTAGTTATTACGAGTTGAAAACTATCTGTTTGCTAAGTCCTGGAGACCAAATCTTCACGGCTATATCCTTAGAGGGGTAAGCGGACGTGTTTCATTGTATGCCGAAGTTCACAGTTGGTCGCATTAGTTGTTATCTGATGTTTACAAAATTCTTCACACAGCAAACACCTTAGAGCTGCTTGAGAGTAATCTTACGGGACATTTGTACGCGTACGTACAACCAAAGGGGCCTTGAACAAGTAATTCGACTATTAACTATTTGCAATAGAGTCGAGGAAATGCGAATGCGAGGATGGCGTATTTCTTCTTGGTTACGTGCCCAGCCCAAAAACCATAATAGAGACATTATATGTGCGTATCAGCCCAGGGTTCGTTTACCGGTAACGCACGTACAGTAATAATCACCGACGCTCCTTATATCTCTTGAATTATAAGATTTTGTTGTCTGTAATTGTACATAATGGCGTTTAACTTTTTTCTCCCGGCACCGATTTGCTTATGTTCTTAACAAAGAATAACCCTCTTCTAATAAGCTTTAAAATGATGTATGTCTGAATCACCGACGCTCCTTGTATCTCTTGAATTAGATGATTTTGTTGTCACTAATTGTACATTTAACTTTTTTCTCCCGGCGCCGATTTGCTTATGTTCTTAACAAAGAATAACCAAAGAGGAGAAGTGGTTCTAACAAGCTGTAAAATGATATATGTCTGAATCACCGATGCTGTTTGTAACTAATGCAATCGATAATTACATAGTTAATTTTAAATAATCAATAACTTTTTGCTCCATACAGGATTTTTTTTGACGCCATAATAAAAAATGATGCATTAGCTTCAAGAAAAATAGGTCTCGTTTACCGACCCTACTTGGACCGCTTCAGCCCGATCTCCTTTAGTTATCAAGTGTTTTAGTATCTGCCAATGTGGTTTTTTGGAGTCAGTTTGTCCAACTTCTATCCTATAGTCTGCACTGAACCTTATCTCCATGCAACGATATCAAAATAGCATGTGATGTGATGTGATGCGTATGCGCGACCTTCAGAGATTATTCACAGTTAGATAAGTTTTAGCAGCAAAACATTATCAGAGTTCTGCCTATACGCAATTGAAACTTAAATTTTAAGCAGTTTTTTTGGCAAAATCGATAAACCCATAACTTATTGTCAATGACATTGATTAAGAACCAAATAAGCCTGTAGCTGACCGGAGACCTTTTTAAAATCTAATATTTATATTGACTAAAAACATTTATAACTATTACGAATATTCACGATCGTGAGGTGAGGCAAACACAAACCCGACGTAGGTTTGCATTATCTAACGGGAAAACCAATTAGTTCACGGCCGTTCTAATTATGTTATAATGTTGCAGGTTATTCACTCAATCGGTCTATCGAGGACACCCATCTCGTTGCTGTCTAGCCAGCTGAACTCTGGGGTTAGCACTCCCACTGGGCCCAAACCTTCGAATGTAGATGACATAGCAGCATTGGATAAGCTGTTAACTTCGTTACTTGGCCTAAAAGACAGCAAGGGCGGCAGATCATTTATTTCAAACCGTGGTACTCCAAGATCGAGTCGAATCCCAAGGAATGCACCCGACACGTTTGGCCACGGTCATAGAAGGCGATCAGAGTCGTGGCCAGAGAGGATATTCGAAGATTCTGTAGTTCGGGGCGTCATCAGCAACTTGCGAGCTAGCAAGAGAAGTTCGCAAATGGAAGAAGCTTTTATGACCCCTAAATAGTTTATGACAAAATAGCCAAAAAAATTGTTTAGTAATTACCTAGTAAAATTAAATTTATAGAGTAGAAACTTTAGCTGGTATGGATGTCTTTGTATTTTCTTGTGTAAGTCCAACATACCCTTCCACCCATGCCTTCGAGTAACCTTACATTACTAATTTCAAGGGGAAATTCAAAGGCTCATTAATTTACAACCGGCAACAACCGGGTAGGCAGGTAGGAAGCTACATTTTCAACAAAATCAAATGTAACAAAAAAAAGTCTTGAATATGTCGATTTATTTTGCATTCAATAAATACATAACAAAAATCCTTATATGCTTAAAAAAGCAATTATAACATTATAATAAGTACCTAGTTTATTACTTAGGTAAACGTTTTATCACAGCAAAGCTTATGTCGAGGTATACATTTAGTTAGAGGATCTACTACACGATCAGTGTAGATAATATTGACGATAAGTGCCATTTAAAACTTATTTGAACTTGTCTAATACAATCTTGATTTATTAAGCTAGTACCCCAGGGGCCTTCGTCAACTTTTGATCTTATTTGCAATAACTTCGGACCCAGATTTCATTGGTTTAGTATGTTTGACTTGAGAGGTGTAGACATCGTACCCCAATGATATCGTGTTGTCGTATAGCACTCTGTATCTCGTCGGTAGAAAATAGAAATTGATGATTTGCGCTGGTGGCCATACCATCCACTCCGCGCGGTACAATCTGATAAACTTATCTTTCACCTCTTCCTTGAAATTTTCAAGGGGATCAGGTTCGAACAGGGCAAGGCTTCCAAATAATGTGACTATCATTATAGGCGAAAATATAAATTGATCAAGCACCAATTTCTTTGCAACCATGTCTACAGTTTTTCCTATTATAAACTTATCTAACACTTTATACCAGTGGTGACATAAAATACCCACTGCGACGCCAGAGAACGCCATGTGCGAGCACCTCTTAAAATCATAATGAGTTTGTTCTTTTATGTATATCTCGTAAGTCTGTTCCATTAGATCACCTAAAGACGATAAACTTAACGATATGCTAACATTTGTATAAAATAAATATTTTTCACTAAACGCTACTTTTATAAATCTTCTAAAATCAGGTATTGCAGATGTTCTCCTTACGTTTGCGGCTAAATTTCTCCATGTGGAAATTAGTATTTTCATTATCTGTAAGAAAAGAGATAACGTTAAAAAAATATACCTTTCAACATGCATTTTAGTTCATACAAAGACTTCAAGGATTAAGCAAGTGAAAAGTGGCTGAAGGGAAGAGACAACAACGCTTTTAGTTTCTGGCTGACGGAGACACACTGTACTGGTAGTGTCGGAACGAAAATGTGTTGAAATCTTGACCATAATTGTGAATATTAGTAAAATACATCTTACACTATAACATCTGACATTTCTGGAGACCTTGCTCTACACGAACGTGCAGTCGGTATGATATGTTCGAAAAGTCAGAATTACAATTGGAACAAAGAAGAAACTATTTCCACATTTAAACTGTCACTGAATGCATTATCCTACGTTTTTATGTGAAATATAATTTAATTTATAAGTGCGTAAAGGATATGAGGTAGGCTAGGACGCGGAAGGCCAGTATCTGCTGTCTTTTCAGTGTTATTTTACCTCTGAAATATGCTAATATATAATAGTTTTATGTCAGATGTAAAATAAGAGGACTGTTATGTCACTACCAACCCAACCCACTCAAGTGTACACTGGGCACCAGATATCACTCAGAAACCTAGTCGCGAACTACATGTAGCAACAACTAAAAATTACTTATCTACAAAACAGAAACTGTAGTTACAGAAACAATTTATTGTTAAAATGATCAGTACAAAAACATTACAAAAATACAGAAAAGTAAAATCTGATTTAAAAATTTTATTTTTGACTCTGGTCAGTTTAGCTGTCTTTGCTTTCAGCATTTTATAATTTTTCCTTTTCTTCTGGCTTTGCATGTTTTACATGAGAAGTAAAGATATCATAACCCAGAGATATTGTGTTATCATATGCTACTCTATATTTAGTTGGTAAAAAATAAAAGTTTATAATTTGAGCAGGTGGCCACACAATCCATTCAGCTTTATACAGAGTCAAAAACTTAGTTTGAACTTCTTCAGTGAAGTTAGCTATAGGGTCATCTTCAAATATTGCTACTGTGGCAAAGAAAGATAAAATTACTACAGGAGAACAGACAAACTGATCCAGTGTTAATTTTTTTAGAACCATGTCCAAAGTTCTACCAACTATTACTCTATCAATCAAAATATACCAATGATGGCATATGAGTCCTGCTGTGCTCCCTGAGAATGCCATATGAGCAGTGCGCTTGAAATCCAACTTATTGATCTGCCCTTTATAAACTGAATAAGTCTGTTCTAACAAGTCTCCAGTAGTTGATATTCCCATAGATATCAAAATATTGGTGTAAAGCAGATTCTTGCGATGAAATGCATAATCTAGTGCATGTTTATATGAAGTATAACTTTGGGAAAAGATTCTTCTCATTGCCATGAATAGTAAATTATCTAAAACAAATGAGTATAATTGTAATATCTAACTGTTATATTACTTTACTACATTTATTATTACTTAGTGTTCTTAAAATTTCACTATTAATTTAAAAATCTCCTTATATACATTACGAAAAAAAAAAATACTTACATTTGAAGTGAGGACGTAAACAAACAACAACATAAAATTGATATAATTTCCATAACAGAAATCAAAACTTCTTACGTATAATTTTATTCGTTACACTGTTACGTAATGATGCTGAAATTAAATGACTTGATTTTTTTGGTAAATTCTAACCTCAAAAAAACTCAAACATGAAACCTCCCCATAAAACCATGCTGACAAGTGTCACTGTTAGCTTTCAGTGTCAAGTAAGGAACTCAAGGAACTTATATACTCACTGGAATGATTAGAAACTAAATTTTGACATCAAAAAACCGTTTGAAAATAAACTTTATCTCAACTACGTAGAGTTCGTATTACTTTAATTTATTCAAAGGTTGAAGAAAACTTCAGAGCGAGAAAGCGAAAATAGTGGATTGTGTCCTTGTCTAACAATTGCCAGTAAACAAAAAATAATATACATTTTTTATATAGTAATCGGAAATCACGTTGATAGCTAAACACATAAATCGTAACAGGACTAATTTAATATTCAAATACTAAATATAAAAATAATAATTTCTTGCGAAATTGAAGTCTTTGGTAGCAACTTACAATTTATGAATGCCAAAAGTCGTACTTTTGCTTTATCAAGCGTTTTATTGTATTTAAGTGACATCTTCCACTTCAAATATGGTAAAATCGTATTGTGTGAAGGAGGGTAAAGGTCATGGCACACTATACCGGCACCGCAGCGACACCGCTCCAACCCAGCAATTAACTTGTCATTCAAATTAGAGCATTAAATCGTTTGTCGTATAAAATATTTTATAATGTCAATATGTAAAAGCCAACGGCGGGCAGTCAACGCGCTTGCGCTACCATACTACTCGACTCGCAGCCCGTGCACTGTTAGCGAGCGGACCGCGTGCTTACAGCGCGCCGACAGCGTGGTTACTGCGTGCCGACTCCGAGTCGCCAGCGAAACAACGTCGATCACAAATGCCAAGTTGAAAAAGGACCTATTTTCTACAATTAAACAAAAAAAAATTGAGAAGGTTTATTAAAATTTTAAACAATACAATTTATTTGTGATGAAGTTCATCACAAATAAATTGTAAAAAAAAATAAACTATAACATACTTTTTTTACACGGAAAACGCACGAAGGGATTCAGATCAACAAATTTCTTTGAACATACGCTGTTTTTGGGATTTGAGCCATGTAATGCCCTTAAGCATAATAAAATAGCTAAGTTCAGTGATTTTTTTTCATAAATTAAAAAAAAATCACTGTTCACAGATCATGCTTGTCGTCGGCATTAGTATGATGTAAAATATTAATAATATTGTTGTTTCCATGCCATAGTTAGATAAAAATAGAAAAACGGTCCCAAATATTGGATACCCTATTAGAAAGGGAAAACATCCATTATTGAAGTTCTCTGGCTCGGAACGACTTTGCGTTGCACGTCATCATTCCAGGGCCCATGCCCATTAAATAATGTAAGTGCCCAATTATAGTAATTATGTGTCAATGTCTTACTAATCACTAAATGCTGACCATGAAATTAGTAGTACTAAGTGCAACGAGACAAAATCAATCAATCAATTCGTAATGCCAATATTATGAGAACGGTCCTTGAGGATGTCGCACAGAACCATCGACTCACGACTGTGTAAGGTATTGGTGGAGTTAGCTTATTCCTTTATGATTGGAGTCTGCCGCAGAAATGCATAATATAATAATTAAACTGTTTTGTGAAAAAGGCCCCCGAGACTTGTCTTGTCCAAGTTTTAATTGCATAGAGTAATAAGCTATGGAGACAGCAAGGAGCGAACCGCCGAACAAAATCTGCCAATTTTGCAGGAGGTGAGGTAAACAGATACAGCACACTACAGGCATTTGACAATCATAAACAGAGACACGCATCCTATTGCTATTTGCTACAAACACATACGAAGGAAAACCAACTAAAAATAAAGAAACACATACGTATCGACAAATTAACATGTAACTATACAATTGTCCTATGACAACAAACAAAAAGAGTGCAACAACCAATGATTGGTATTTCATTCGTCATTCAAGAAAGAATGAACAAAATAATTATTTTATTTTGTTTTCTTGTACTTATTTTTGACTAATTTCACAAATAAATAATACACAATATGTAAGGTGACCAGCAAAACTGCGTAGGTCAGTAATAACGACATTATGTACGATAACGATTGCACTCTTATTTTTTTAAACATTATATTAACGTTATTTTCATAATTAAAACTTTTCATATATCGTGGCATAAGCAACTAATAACTGAACTGAAAACATGTATTTTATCATTCATTCATACCCGTTGTCCCAGCCCTATGCCAAACCACCTACTTGTTAAGTCCTGTACAGCCTTTGAGCTACCAACGTACCACTATATTTTTCGATCATTACGGCATATGGTGGAAAGTAAGTGAAAAGAAAGTATAAAACGTGTAACAGATTAAGCGCAAAACCTCAGACACCCCAATTAGAATATTAAATTATAAGTCTAAAACAACATCCTTAATTAAATAAATTTAAACCAAACCTACTCTTTTTTTATAAAATAGTTATCCTTACTAAACGCAAAAATTATGTGCAACAACATCCCACACACACACTCATGCAATGTTAGCGGCCGACGCGACACGGACACGAGCGCCCGCCAGCTGACCATAGCTGTAGGCTTTAGATGTGCGATAGTTCAATGAACGAATTTAACGTACCTAAAATATCACAGACTGATATTACGAATAACTTTTGATGCTTCATTGAGTTTACCGTGTAATGATTGATAATTTTCTAGTAAGTGAAATTTTCAACACGAATCTAAGACTTTAGGCTTAGTAACGGGGATTCATTTAAAACAGCAATATTCAATGACGGCGTGTTTAAAAGATTTGAATCATAATATTTACAGTTATAAGAATATAATCGTATTGATAGGAAGGAGTAGGTACTTACAGAACTGGATTATTTACACTTAGGTAATTTGCACTATTTCTGCGATCCACTTTCATTAAAGTTTCAAAATGACCACCGCCTTGTTCTATGCACTTATTTGCACGCTTTCTTAAATTGTATTTCAATTTTGTAAGCACTTCAGTATCACTTTTCACCGTCACAAATGCTTGTTCAATTTTTGTTTTTAGTTACCTATGCTGGAACGAATCCACACGGCAAGCATATGGATTCTCATGCCGCCATAAATGCTGGTTGTACATGCCAACACGCGTGAAGGTACTCTCGTCCGTCCCAAGAATGTTTTGTTGCCAGTTCTCCAACAACCACCTACTGAATTTCAGTCGTGGCAAGTTGTCGGCCAGCGTTAGGTCTTGACACCGTCAAAGATGGTGAACACCCGGACCGGGTGTTCACCATCTTTCACCATCAGCACGCAACGTTCGCCACACGTACATGTGGCTGCAGTTGAACTGGGGTGCTTCTTCTCTCGAGCTGTCCTCTGGATGTTCGTCGAAATGGTCGAGAATACGCTCTTGCAGATGAGTAGTCCGCACATTCGTCCCTCTGTCCAAAGCCGTATTAGGAAGGAACGTCCCAGAGTCCCTCAGTCGCTGAGTTGCAGCCATAACGGTCATTGAACTCCCGACAAACTAACGCGACATTATCAAGACAGCGAGCCAGGGTCCTAACCATCTCCGTGTATTGAATGTTGGTATACCAGAAAGCCATCGCGAGCGGAAACAAAAATTTCACGGAAGGAAATAAAAGGACCACTACACTACGTCACTACCGGCGGATGACTAGCTTTTAATATATGTTTATATGTTTAATACTCGAGGGGTTTGGCGCTGATGGTCGAAATACAGGCTCTGTCTAGTTCGACTACAGATGACTACACCACTTGTATTGACCTAAATTTTCTTGTTAAACTATCTTGTAATGTATGTCTAAGTTTCTTTAAATAAACGTTATTATTATTATACGTTATTATTTTAACGTTAGGTACTCATGTTATTCGGCGGTAGTGGCGGCGTGTGTGTCGGCATTTCGCATAAATGTCAAAAAGGAAGCCAACAAATGCTTTATATCTTTGCAAGAAGTTCTAAATTTCTTCAAATCAAATAATTTTATTGTGTGTAGGGCTACTCTGATGACCAACTAAGTTTGGTCGTGCATTCAAATAAGCCTTACTCATTGGAGATAAAGTTGGAATTCCTTTAAATTACCTATTTATTTGACGCACACTATTTTTAATGTAAAATACATTGATATTATTTACGTGTGTGTATTACGAGCTATGAGCGAACTACAAATAAATTGTCGTTTAAGTAGCCTTGATTGCTCTGAGTTAAGGTTTCAATTTCCTTGAATTAAGGATTGTACTAATTTGTCATGATACTGTGTTTCTAATTTAAGTTATTTAAAAGATTTTTCCGTCAAAATTTAACACCTATTTTTATGACGGAAATCGATTCAGAAGCCGATTCTGAACCAACTACTTTCAGGAATTGCGTTTATTCTGTTACACGTTGTATAAGATTCTTCTTAATAAAGCAGTAGCTGAAAAGAGAGACAACTACAGTTTATCAAGAGCTTATTTTGACAACACTTTTGTGTGACGTCATAAGCTAATATATGCGTGATCAGTGATCACTGATTACTTCGACATGTTTTGCGCCGAGTTTTGTGGTAGATCTGCTGTCAAACGGTTACGCGCTAAAAGTTTTTTGGTGTTTTCTTGAATGATGATGAATGAAAATTCGGCATTTTGTGCGCCAGATTTTTGTAGGCAGCCACGCTAATTTTGTTATTATGCCCAGTCCATATGCTTTTAAGTCAGTGCTTAAAAAGTTCAAATTAAGTCATAAAAAAAACGAAAGAAGATATTAACACAATTTTATTTCATCATCATCATTTCAGCCGAAAGACGTCCACTGCTGGACATAGGCCTCCCCCAAGAAGGGGGGTTTTGGTTTTTAATTTTATTTGAGTAAATTAAAACTTTATCGCAAACCGTACTTTTCAAGTGACGGTTGCACTTTCATGTGATACGAAACACCATGGTTTTGCAGATTTTTGAATTGACAGATCGTTTTTTACAACATGAAACTGTACAATTTACCATTTTTAGGGGGTTTTTTGTGACAAAAAATGATACACAATGGCGTCTGTCGGCAAATGTCACTAACTAGTTTTTTATAAAGTCTATGGTGTTCTGACCAATGTACAGACGCCAGCACATCAAGCTACTATAATCTATCAACTACAAAAGCATTAGGTTCAAGGTTGATTGGGAAAATTTGTCAGTTTCGGATAGCTTGATGTGCTGGCGTCTGACTTTGCAGAAGGTCCAGCTTTGTCAACTCTAGAGCTTATTTCTCTTTGTTTAATTGTAATTCAGTATATTGACACGGCTTGAACTATGTGACTGTATCAAGGAACTTACATATTAACTGGAATGATTACGAATAATATTTAGACATCAAAAAACCGTTTGACAATGAACTTTATCACAAACGAATAGAGTTCGTATTACTTTAATTAATTCAGAGATGGAAGAAAACTTCAGAGCGAGAAAGCCACCAAGAGTGGATTGTGTCCTTGTCTAACAATTGCCAGTCATTATTTCAACCGAAAGACGTCCACTGCTGGACATAGGCCTCCCCCAAGTGTCGCCACATTGACCGGTCCCGTGCGACTCGCATCCAGCGGATCCCTGCAACCTTCACCAGGTCATCGGTCCACCTAGTGGGAGGCCTTCCAACGCAGCGTCGTCCGGTTCGCGGTCGCCACTCCAGAACTTTTCGGCCCCATCGGCCATCCGTTCTGCGAGCAATGTGCCCTGCCCACTGCCACTTTAGTTTGGCTATTCTTCGGCCTACGTCGGTAACCGTGGTTCACTTGCGGATGACCTCATTTCTGATTTGATCACGCAAGGAAACTCCGAGCATAGCCATCTCCATCGTCCTTTACGTGACTTTAAGCCTTCTGATAAGGCCCATTGTGAGCGACAACGTTTCGGTCCCGTATGTAATCACTGGAAATACACACTGGTCATTGACTTTCGTCTTGAGACACTGCGGTAAGTTGGACGAGAAGATACCACGCAACTTCCCGAACTGCTGTCCAGCCGAGTCGGATTCGACGTTCTCTTTCTCGAAGTTAGACCTACCTAAATGGATCGTTTGTCCCAGGTAGACATAATCGTCTACAACTTCGAGTGTAGAGTCTCCGATCTTGATAGGAGTGGGTGTTACATGGGCATTCAACATGATTTTGGTTTTGTCCATGTTCATTTTAAGACCCATTCTTTCGAAAGCTCTACTAAGGTCATCGAGCATTGTACTGAGGTCTTCCATGGTCTCAGCCATAACCACTATATCGTCGGCAAATCGAAGGTGAGAGATGTACTCGCCATTGACGTTGATGCCTAGCCCTCTCCAGTCCAGAACCTTGAAGACATCCTCCAGTGCAGCGGTGAACAGTTTCGGAGATATGACGTCTCCCTGTCTCACACCTCGCTGCAGAAGGATAGGTTCCGAGGTCTCGTCCTGAAGTCGGACTGCCATGGTGGCGTTTTTTTACAAACACTTCAACACCTCGATGCACCGATAGTCGATTTTTCACCGTTGGAGAGACTGCAGTACAGCCCAATTCTCTATCGAATCGAAGGCTTTCTCGTAGTCCACAAAACGCTAAGAAGAGGCAGGTTATACTCTTCGGTCTTCTGTATAACCTGACGCAGCGTATTATATGTATGTGGTCTACGGTGCTAAAGCGTTTTCGGAATCCGGCTTGTTCGGGAGGCTGAAAATCGTCAAACCTGCGCGCGAGACGATTCGTGAAGACTCTTGAAAACAACTTGTAGACATGGCTTAGAAGTGAGATGGGCCTATAGTTCTTCAGCCGGGCATTGTCACCTTTTTTGAAAAAGAGTACCACCACACCCTTGCACCATGCCTGCGGCGTTTTCCCCTCGAGTATGACGGAATCAAACAGCTTCTGAAGGGCCTTAAGTACCGGTTTTCCTCCCGCCTTCAGGAGTTCGGCCGTAATTCCGTCATCACCCGGTGCCTTGATGTTTTTAAGCTGTTTCAGAGCCATCCTAATCTCGTACAGGCTGACATCCGGAATGTCTTCGGTATAGTGTCGGGTCAGTCTAGCTCTTGGGTCATTTGCTAGATTTGCAACGGGTTTACTGGTTGAAGTGTAAGCTTAGGTTATATGAGATTCCACCAGAATTTGATGAAATTTGTACTGACTAATACACAAAACACGCACTTTGGACGTGGAGTTGCGATCACCAGCCCGATATACAATACAATACAAGACACAAAAAATGATTTAAAACTAATACGTAGTAAAGTCGACCTCATAGTTATCTTCCTTAGGTTGAACATCACATGCACGTTATACAACGAGAAATATTTTGCATTTACAGACCTTTCATTTGGTTATTTTACCTCTGCAAAGCCAGGACCCAGGACTATGCTAAAGCGGAGACGAGAGAGGGGCGGAGCTGCGGTGTAAACCATTAATTGATAATTCCTACTTATTTTGTTATTTAGACTTCTCGTCACCGCTCAGCTTTTGTGGTTGAGCAGAGAGGAGAGGAGATGTCTCATATTTGTTTATTTGCCAAGTAGGCAGGCACGCGATCTTATGGTGACATGGAGAGAGCGACTGGCGCAACCCCGTGCAGGGCACGCCACCATAGTGGCGATAAGTCCCCTCTTTGAGGAGTGGCTAGAGAGGCGCCACGGCGCCCTCACCTTCCGCCTTTTTTTTTTTAGGATGGGAAATCATCAAATGACCCCCCCCCCGCTCTGGGCGGAGCGGAAGGGAGTCTCAGACTTGTACTGACTAAAAGCCATCCATGTTCCTTCTTTGCCCTTTGTGTTCCAGGGCCGCGGTATCTCTTTCGAACAGTCCCGCAGCCCAACAGTCCCGCAGCCCCTCATCTTCCGCCTGACGTAGTTCCTCACCGGACACGGTTGTTTCGGGAGGTTCCTGCACCGAATCGGGCGGGAGGAAACGCCCGGGTGTTTCCATTGTGAGGATCGTCCGGAGGACACGGTGCAGCACACTGTGGAGGCCTGCCCCGCTTGGGCGGAGCAGCGCCGTGTCCTCGTAGAGGCGATTGGCGGCGGCGTCCTCTCGCGCCTGGCCCTGGTTCAAGCCATGGTCCGGAGCGAGAGGGAATGGGAAGCCGTCACCTCCTTCTGCGAAGCAGTCATGCTAGTGAAGGAGGTGGCGGAACGTGAGAGGGAAAGAGCCTGACGTCCCAGCCGCCGCCGGAGACGCCCTGGGCGTCGGGGGTCACGTGGTGGCCCCCGGCCACCGTAGGCGCGGGCCTGTGGACTGTAGCTCGCCGTCCAGCCGTCTTATGACGTCAGGCCGTGTCGACGGCGTGTTCGTGTTCCACGCGCGCCTCAAAGAGATGTCAGCAACCACGTAGGGGTCCGCACGGACCGATGCCTGCCAGGGCTGCGGGACTGTTCGAAAGAGATACCGCGGCCCTGGAACACAAATGGCGCAAAGAAGGAACATGGATGGGTTTTAGTCAGTACAAGTCTGACACTCCCTTCCGCTCCGCCCAGAGCGGGGGGGTCATTTGATGATTTCACATCCTCCACAAAAAAACAGCGGAGAAGAGCCGTGAAAGGCGTGCGTCGGCCGCTAAACTGGGAGTGAGTAACTAGTACTCACATCTCTGATCTCTGAGCTTCGATGTAAGCATCTTTCCTCTACTCTGTTATTACGTATTGCTTGCTCTTACATTAAAATATTGTAAAATTTTGCATGTCATCTATATCTGACTATGTATTAGGAACCTCAACTGATTTAAAACCAAAATATACCAATACCTATTGCAAATAAATGATTATGATTATGATTACTGACTTTCTGATATAGCTATTAAGAGGCCGACTACACATCGAAAAAGAATGAAATTTGAACACATATAATTTAAATAAGTGTCCCATATAGTGATGGAATCAGGCGTAAACTAAAAATAAATAGTTTATTTTTTATGGCTGAATACTCGAAAAACACATCTATTGTGTATATTTAACAGCATTTTTATGTTTAAAATAAAAATAAATAATCTAAAAGATTCTTCCACGTTTTATATTTTGAAAAACAAAAACTGATAACCGAGGTCTAAAATTCGATTCGATTCAATATTGAAAAAAATATCTTAAATGAATTGTTTTCTTTTGTATAATTTTCAAAACTACATAAGTGCAGACAGACTCTTATTCCATGTAGAATACAAAGATTTCAAATGAAAGATTCGCCCCTGCCGCATCAAAAAGTGATTGCGTTTTTGTTTGAATTTCAATGGTACTATTTCGCTCACTCATGCTCAAAATTGTATTTATCTTCCATTAGGGATATGCTACCTCACTCTTCTCAAAGCGACTTAAGTACGCCGATGGCACATCTAGCAACTTAAATCTTTGATAGTATGCATAAACAACTAGAAATACTAATTGTCTATGTAAATTATATAAATAATAGTAATTGTTTGATTTTTCGTACAACTAAGATTATCTGTTTATTACTAACAATAAATTATTTTACGTATGTGTAGGGAAGTAATCAATACATATTTTGTTGAAGAAAGGCTTTCCACAGTGACCACAACATGTATTGCACAGGAGACCTAACTAACCAAAGACAGGGATTACAAATTTTTATCACGTCTTTCAAAATAAACCAAGGGATTTTCTTAACCGACTGCGACGCCCAAATGGGGGCTCAAGTGTTTTGATAGCTATTCAGTGCTAAGCGATATTTAGTTATCACCTTTTGGACCACATTTACCGAAAATAAATAATTTTGACTTTGACTTTGATACTTCACAGTCAAGGAAAAGCTTACTAATTCCATGCTTGGCCGACGTAGTATCTTTTGGTGGTCTGTGGTCTCTACTGAAGTTACTCTCTATACTCTATTACAATATTTATGGCAGGCCTTATTGAGTAGAAATTCGCGTCTTATTATTTTGATTGTTGACTTTTGTGACTATTATTAAGGAATTTTGAGGCTGTAAAGAAGTTAAAAAACATCCATAATGGCAGGTAATCAGAGACAAACGAATTCTGAAAGTGTAACGTGGATTTCGTAGATATTTTTAATTCATTTCTTAGCCGCGAATTCACGGAGAGATAAATCGCGGCATTAGCTTGTTTATTGGGCAAACACACTACCGTATATATCATTGTAATTTTGTGCATGCGGTTATGACCACGTAAAGTTTAGATGCTTTAATAAAAGTTCCTTTGCTTTCCAGACAAATTAACCCTCGATAGACATGCTATGAAAGACCGGTCAACGTCCCATCTTCGTATATACGTCGGCGGTTTACAAGAGACCGCAAATCTTGAGGATATCTACGATCACTTCATACAATTCGGACAAATTAATGGCATTGTTATAAACAGAAACTTTGGATTTGTACAGTTCGAGGACGAGTCGAGTGCACAGGAAGCTATAATCAAAGGAAATGGAAGTATGTTCCAGGGTAAAAGTCTTAACGTTAAAACCGCACAGACGAACCTTACTGTTGAAAAAAGGTAAGCCACCTAATGCCAACTAAGAAATAAAAACGGAATGTACCCAACATTCAATAATACAAATATAATTATTATGGGATATAAAAGTGGGTCAGAGAGTCATTGTGACCCAGGCTTACCTGTATAGGTACTACTGTGGCTGAGTTCTGGTTATCATCAACACACTGAATAAAAACTGATCAGCATGCTGAATCTACACATTTTGTTCTATTGTACATCTTAAAACATTTCTATAAACTCTCCTACTAAATCACAATTGCTGCAAAACAATTGACAATATGACAGGGGCATCATTTATTACATGATGACCACCCAAACCTGTTTAGTGATTTCTTCAAGTACTTAATTCATCAAGTTTTAAGATATTTTGATGTATGAGTTTGTTTAAGTGTTTCTTATCAGAGCAACAGACACACTAACCTCATTATTTTCCACCAATTATATATAATAATGGATTTAGTGTTCTAGTATTCAACCAGGTTATGCATTAAAAGTGTACACTAGAACTCATGCGGTTGCATGGAACGGGTGTCGACTCTGGTCAACTTGTTTAAATCCATAGAAAGCCTTTCACACCAACATCTTTTAGTTCTAAAAAAATAATTTTTGGAAACAGAAGTGAGTGTGCACCTGCGCTAGTTTTAGCGTATGACCTAAAACATCCTAAAGTCTTAAATTAAATAGCAACAATAGTACCTTACAATTCATATTTGAATCATTTGCAAATGTAATTTTTATTAATATTTTTCTGTTTATCAGACATGATGGTCAACAACAGCAGCCAGATCTGCTCCCGGCAGTGGCCCTTAATGATAACCTAGTTATGGCTACTGGTGATGATGGGAATGAAGAACTTTATGATAATTTCGGAAACTATGTAGGAGATCAGCAGAGTAAGTAATTTTTCTGTAAAATCCATACTAACATTTTAAATGCGAAAGCCTATCTGTCAGTTATGTTTTCACACCTTAATGCCCAGGATACACAAGGCTAGTTTTTCAAGCTAGGATAGCAAGCTAGTGTTAGTAAGCTAGCAAGCTAGTAACTCTGCCTTTATGATACAAAACTAGCTTTTTTTCTAAGCTAGTAAGCTAGTGACTCAAGCTAGGATAGTTTAATAGGACAACATTCTATTTTTTGAGTTGATTGCCCTTATCCCAATTCCCAAATGAATTGGGATAAGGGCAAGAGAATGATGAATGATGATTCTATTTTTTGAGCTTCGAGCCCCCCACCACTGATTTTGCTATCCTGGCTTCAGTACTAGTTTTATGTGATTTTGAAAAGGATAAAATGTCCAAACTTCGTACTGATATTAATTTAAAGTTTGTAAAATTGCACCATGAGGAGGAATGTCTGTGGAACGCCACCATTCCATCTTATAAAGATAAGTCTATGCGTGACTCAGCACTACAAACAAATGCAGTTCATTTTAACAACAGACGTGTTGTCACCCTAGTCACTGCAATGGTACTGGCTTAAAATTAACTGACATCATAGCCCCGTGTCGAGAGCAGCGGTGGCCCAGTGGTGGCGGTCCCGACTTACGAGCAGTAAGTCGTGGGTTCGAACCCCGGCAGGCGCATTACTTTGTGTAATTTATTTCATCACCACTGCTCTCAAAAACGGTGAAGGAAAACATCGTGAGGAAACCGGCATGTCCTAGAACCAAAAATTTGAAGACATGTGACATATACCAACCCGCACTGGGCCCGCGTGGTGGATTATAGCCCATTCCCTCCCATAGAGAGGAGGCCTGTGTCCCAGCAGTGGGAACATTGTAGGCTGATTATGATGATAGCCCCGTGTATCCTGGGCATAACAGCTGAATAGATTTCAATAAAATTTATCACACAGGTAATGCGTGGGTTAGTTGTTTGTACCTGTGGGATAATTTTCAGACTCTATGCAGATGAATCCACAGGCATAAAGTAGTCTTCTCATCCTTAAAAGATTGATCTGTATGAAATCAAGGCTTATCTCTTAGTATTAAACCAATTATAAAAATCAAGTTTGCATCATTCTTCCAACCTGTCATTGTCCATGTGAAGCTCAGACCGGCGTCTACAATTACTTACTTATTTAAGTTGGACTAAGTTGTTTATTTCTGGTGCATTTACATTGGTTGTCAATCTAGAAGTAAACAATTTCACATAGCAATAAACAAATTCACGCTTAGGTAATATGTTAACTGTGTAACTGCAAATATTTTCAGATTATGAAGAATATGATGAGGGATACCAGGGCAAGCCGGCATGGGAGGCGCGGGGAGGCGTGCGCGGGCGTGGCCCCGCCAGGGGAGCGCGCGGGAGGGGTGCAGCAAGGGGGCGCGGGGCTCCTCCCGGCTTTCGTGACCGCTCGCCTGTTGCAGGCCCAAGAAGTATGTTTTGTGATCTTTTTGTTTCAATGTTCTCGTTTAATGCCCAGTTACCACCTAATTGATATTCCTGGGACATAGCATTGTTTTACATATCAGAATTTATGCACAATTTCACTAAGTATAGTAATGTTGCTTTGTTTTGTCATTGCAACAGTGAAACTTAGAATTTCTACTTCATTTTCAAAAAGGTGTATTATTATAATAAATGTTCTAGTTGGCGATTGGAAAGAGCGAGGCAACTACGAACGCTACCAACAATCTATGTCGGAATATCCCAGAGCCCTGCCTCTTACTGAGAGAAATGACTGTGAAATTATTGTGGTCTCCAAAGCTTTAACGTAAGTACCAAAAGCTGTTATGAGAACGTTGTAAGATTAAGCAGTCGGCAAATAATTTGAAACAGGCGCCAAAGATAATATGGGGTGTTTTGAGGCGGGATTCCATGCTAATCAGGAGGCCTCTCACTTGATAGTGACCTGCGCAGTCTGCGCCTGATTTTTATTATAAGCTTTTATTTAACTCTCCTTGTTAGTTATTTAGTTTGTATTGGTCAAATCTTGCAACTAAATTTCAAACCAATTACCCCCAACCGATTAAGCTGAAATTTACAAAAATAAAAGATTAAAAGGTGGCTCCCCATACATGGAACGGAAACTTACGTGCGGGGTGTCTATAGGGTCTTTAAAAATGACATTGAGGTTCCTAAAACCAATTTTTCTTAAAGTCAATCGTTTGAAAGATATACACATCCAAATTGGTAAAATGTGCCTTCGTCTATACTACGGGGAGCCGCTCTAATTTCTATAGTAAGAAGAGGAAAATTCTGAAAAAAATCAGGATTGTAGAACGTAAAACAACTATCAACGAAATTGGTTTGAATAAGATTTGATGTTTAGTTTTTGAGATATGTGATTTTTAAATGAAACTGCAGACTGCAGCAGTAAATTTGTTTTTCGTTAACATACTATGAAACCTATTTATTTATAAAAGGTCAGCTTTTTCAGCCCTTGATACATGGGTAACAGGTAAGATTTTTGCTGCAACCAGGCGTGTGTAGCTCTCATGCGGTCAAAAGTGTTGCGATAATGAAGCGTTATCAGAAATGCATAGCTGGGCATTAACTCGTTAATCTTTAATTAACGAAGTTAAGATATCGACTAACCGATTAACTTTGAAGTTAACTAAAAAAAATGTTTTATTTATATCTATGCCTGAGGTTGTTTAACTTAAACAACCTTGGGCATAGATATAAATATAGTATTTGTTATTTTATTCTCGTTAAATATATTTAAACATCCATCATATTGCTTTCTCTACTCGGCTATTTCTTAACATAAGACTACATAAAAACATCTAATGTAACTTTGTTTTATTTCTACATCGAGTTAGGCAAACTTCGTACGTACTACTTTTTTTTATTATACATCTTGCATGCTTCTATCTCAAGATTTAGTTACAATACTATTCAAAGTCGATCATTCGCTTTTATTATTTAGTCCCTTTGATTTAAAAGCAATTATATTTTAGTTCTACTTTTCAGAGAGTATGCCGAATATATCGAAGGTCGGCTCAAAAGACTTGGAATAGTGGTTGATCTCCTGTTCCCTATGGAAGATGTGCCCATTGGTAAGGTGCTGGGCAACATCGCTTCGCGCGGCTGTCTCTACGCAATACTAGTCATGCCACAGAACCAGGAAAATAGATCTCTTACTCTTACTATACTTCATGGGTTACCACAAGGTGAGATAGTAAGCCTCATATTTTATTTTGATATAGTGCCTGAGGAGCGGCACTGCGAGCGCGGGAGATAGATCAGCGACAGGACTACTGAGCCACGCCCACGATTTAATACCAAAAATAAAATGTTACCTACCAGTTTTATTAAGGTCGCCTTGTACATATTGACTGTCCTAAAGATTGTTTTTGACTGTTATTTTTCAGCTCAATGACTCAACTTAATTGTCTATTTTATAATATAATTTAGTGGATATAAACTAATTTAACAATTGTTTGGTAGTCTAAAAGCCAGCGCAATGTAACTGAGCCTCGTTAGCACCTAAAATTTGAATTTGAATGTCTCAAATTACAAAAGACAGTGCTTCAAAACGCCTGCCTTTCACAACTTGATCAGATAGTTACACACATTGGTTTGTCTTATAGCTCTATTTCCATTTTACATTGTAACAGAGCACCGCAACATGCCGCTAGAGGACGCGCTGCAGCTGTTATCGCGCAACTTCCAAGAGGTACAGCGCGGCGGTCCGTCCGGCCGGGAGGCAGTGTACGCGCTACTAGGCCAGCTCGCCGACGGACGGACGCTCACCGTCATGCAGTACGATAAAGTCATAGAGTACCTACAGGTCAGTTTTACACCATTTGCTTTTCATTTCGATATAAACAACATCACACCTAATCCCCGAAGGGTTAGGCAGAGGTGTACCTATACACAGAAACTTAACCTGTTAAATCCCACTGCTGGGGAAAGCCATCTTCCGCGAACGAAGTCGCGGGCAGAAGCTAGTGTACAAATATTTGACAGACTGCCTTGATAGAATTGTGGAAATGTGGTTGTGCTGTCACCGCAAAACTCTAACATGTTTGAAATATTAGCTCAAAATTATATGGTTTGTTTATTTTTATCATTACAGGAACGCAGAGAGCAGCAAGTTAAGATAGAACTAGGGGAGCCACTTACTACAGCCCCTTCTAGCAAAACACAAGTAGAACTCCAGCAGAGAATTCTAAGTATACTGAATGAAAAGAAGGTCACAACGGTGGAACCACCTCCGGCACCAGTCGCCCCCACACCGCCCGCGGCCCCACCACAGAGCAAACTGCTGAACGATCCCACCGTCAGAAAAGCATTAGATACGATACTACAAAAATTGACGTAGTTCATATTTTATTATTGTTTAAGTACAATTTCTCCTGGAAGAAGCCCATTTTCTTTGTGATTTTAATGCTGTTTTATTTAAACCAATGCATTAAATTGGAATTATTTCACTTTACTCCACTAAGTCGCCGCCCAAAACAATAATGACACCAAAATTGATTACCGGGACGAAGGACATTAATATTTAAAAAAATTCACTTCGTCTCGCCAGTGGGATACATTGGAATAATCCAAGAAAATACCAATAGAAATATATTTTACTTTACGATTATATTTGTAGTTTTATGCTTTACCTTTGGTAGCTGAAATTGGGCAAATACCTTTTTCCTTTCAGTAGGTGCAGCATCGAAGACTGTTTTCTTTAAAGTATTTACTGAAATAATACTCTACCTTAAGTTACATCAGTTTTATTTATTAAGTTCATACATAATTAGAGGTGGTCTAAACAAATTGTCCACAGAGCTAGCAGTTCATTGGTGACTTCAAATAACAAACAGTGCTATAAAGTTAATGTGTTATTATTTACATACACACGAAACAGTTTTTTTATTGATGCTAAGAACTAAGATTTGGATTTACTCAAAAAGAGTTGAATACAAAAATTTTAATTGGTTCTCATGTTTGTATTTTAAAAGACCCCCAGCTAAACTAACACCCAAAGCTGATTCAGTCACAAAAGTAAAATCTACATGCAAGGATTTCAGAATAACATTGTTTAAACATGATTATTAGATTTATTATTATTATACCGTCAGCAGTTCCCCTGAACTTCTTTATATGCTGAACAGTAAGATTTTTATATACAAAAATGAGGACAACAATTAGTAGAATTTAGATGTCAGGAATTCATAATTATGGCATTGTAAGAATTTGCAACTTCAATTATTAAATGGCTCTATATTATATGATTATTATTTATAACATCATCCCATTGAGATCAAGGCTCTGAGTCTTTTTTTTATTAACTTTCAAAAGCATCATCTTTTTAAAAATTATATTCTTTCTTTCTAGAAGTTATTAGCTATACAAGATATATATGATAAACTAGGATAACATTACGAATATCCACATCTTACTCTATATTAACATATCCACATACGCCCTTACTACTACAGCGACTAAATGCCACCACACACCCATCAAACTCCATAAAGCTTTGTTGGAAGAATTTGGTGTCAGTTGAGAGCTCGACGGGTGAGAGCGATATTTACATGGGATCAGTCAGGTATTAACTGCAATGCCAACAACAATAGTGCAGGCTATTCTGCAATCCTTTGAATCCTTTTAAATTCGTCATATCAATTAGGTGGATCTTTCTGGTGGGTCTTCTTGTTTGGAAGGATCAAAACCCTCTTTTATATGTCCTCCTGTGCCTTTGGGATCTAAATCTGTAGCCCAGCTGAAGTGCATGAGTGCTAAATGAGAATTACCTAACTTATTGTGAACTTTTCCAAGCAAATAATACACTAATGATTCTCTTGGAGCAATATCTTTCAAGTGATGGAGATCTGCTAAAGCATCTTCTGGTCTTCCAGCACGTAGTAATACAGAAGCTCTGTGGAAACGGCACAAAGGATTCTCTGTGTCTAAAGAAACAGCCCTTTCTAAGGTAGCAAGAGCTCTGTCCATCTTACCCAAAGCTGCTTGTGCTAATCCCAGCTGACATCTCAATACTCCTGAATGGGGATGTATGGTAAGGGCTCGACGAATATGCACTTCGGAAGGTTTCCAGCGCTCTTGGCGCGCGTACACTGTTGCTATACCAAACCACGCGACGTAATTACGCGGGTCAATTGCTACTGCCGCTCTGAAGCTCGAAAGAGCTTTGTCTGTCTCCTCTGCTACTGCATACTCATGGCCCAATAGAGCATGAGCATATGCTGCTTCAGGATTGAGCTGAACGGCTCGTTTGAAGAATTTTAATGCCGTTTCTCGCTCCTTATGAAGTGAGAAGCAGTTTCCAGCAGCAAGCCAGGCTATAGGGTCTTTTCTGTCCAATTCTACTAACTCTTGGGACAAAGCTGATAATTGTGCTTCTCTTTGTAAATGCCACAAGCAAGTACTATAGATGTCCATTCCCTCAGTACGATTTGGATACTGTTTTCTAATTTCAGCAAAAATTTTAGCAGCTGCCTCATATTGAGCTAGTTCATAATGTGCTTTTGCTATCATAGTCTGGACCCAAGGAGAAGCTAGTTGCTTTGGTGTTGTCTCTTGGAATAATTTAATAGCATTTTTGCATTCTAAGAAAGCCAGTGACTTGTATGCTTCTCCCAACTCTCTCATTAAATTTAACAATGCTACACCATTGGAATTCTTTGGTGGGATTGTTGGTGTTACTGACTCTAAATTTTTGTTTCTTTCATTAGCTTCCATTGAATTTGTTTTGATATTTTTGGTTGTACGCTGTTTATTTTTTCTTGAAGGACTTTTAGGAGCTACAAATTTTCTACTTGGCGATTTGTTGTTTTCTTTAACTGAGTAACTGCTGTTATTATTACTAAATAATCTGGATGACCGCCGTGGAGCTGGTCCAAGTGTACACCTAGGGGCTGGACTAAATACTGCATCTTTTAACTGACCCATCTGTGCTCTTAATGAATTTACTATCTTCGGTATAGCTTTTTGTTCATTAGAGTCTGTTAGAGTTGGTGTATATAATACAGGAGATTCTTCCATTGGGAGCATACCAAAAGATGGCGAAAATGGAATGGGTGTCATGCCACTGAACACACTGTGCATTCTCTTTACAGGGGCTTGTGTTTCTGGAGTGATGCTGGTGGACATAGTCATAGGGGTTCTAGTAGATACATTATTTGGTGTGACATTAGTATTCATAGCAGTATTATTAGGAATGTTACTATTAACAAAAGAAATGTTTTCTGAATTGCTGACTAGATTCACTAATGTAGTTACACCAAATGTAAAGTCAGTATTGTTCATTTGGAATACTTGGTTAGGGTCTACTTTCTCACCCATATTACAAAGTTGGGAGAAAGATTTCCACATAAATGGATTCAATGAGAGTGCCTTCCGGTGAGCTTCTACAGCTTTACTTTTTCTTTCAGTGATGATATAAATTTTACCCAGTAGTTGTAATGCATATGGGGCTTGTTCACCAAATTCTGTAGCAACAATATCTAAATTATTTCCAAGTGTAAGTTCAGCATCTTTATATCTGAAAAAAAAAATAACAAATCATCATCATCTGCCTAGCCTTTTCCCAACTAAGTAGAGGTCAGCGTCCAGTCTAACTGGCTAATAAATAAGTACATTAAATGAATGTGGCAAATCAAAGATCTGGAACAATCATACGCTGTTATCTTATTGATTACAAACATGTTTCTACCATCTTTGTTTAAAACAATAGTAATCATTATTATAGTATAATGGTTTCAAAATGATCACTTACGATTTTAATTCCAACAAACATTTCGCTAATAGGAACCTGGCCTGTGGTAAAGATAATGACATGTTTTGCAACAAATATTGGGTCTCATTTATTTTGCCAGCTCTATAGTAACAAGTTCCCAATAGAAATGCAGTTTCCTCTGATGCAACTGAAAAGGAAACATAAATGGTAATCATCAAATGCATTCCAAGTGCTTAATTAATTTCGAAATCAAGAATTACGTAAAAATCAATAACAGCTCACAAAATGCAGGTGTTAAACAATGATTAGGACTATCAAGTTTTGGTTTATAGAGGTGTTTTATGTTTACCTTCAGCGTGTAGTCTCTCAGCCAGAAATATAGCATTGTCGTATTCATAATTATTCAGACAATCCCAAACGATAACCTGTGGGAATTTTAAATGAATTGAAACGTCTTTGCGAAAATACTTTGACAGATCCGAGGAAAACCATTTTGTAACTTACCTGTATAGGTTCTTGAACAATCATTTTGGTAGATTATATGCACTTATAAGAATGTAAATACTACAAAATATTCACATCGCAAGCAACGATTATTAAACAGTCACAAAATAAATTAGAGCGTATCTTTTACGACGGACATTTTCATTTTTGTTAATTGTCTATGATAAATATATTGCCAGCACTCAAACATTAATAAACTTCTATAAAATAAAATAATTATGTCAAAAATTAACATGATAAGTTTTCAAATGTTATAAGAATATCTTAATTGATTTACATTTTACGTGTTTATCACAAAAACTTCGAAATAATGTTCAACAAAAAGATTTTTAAATTTTTTGGTCAACGCTTTTTTTTTAAAGCCAGGAATATATTGCGTGCACCTCTGACTGAGATTAGAAGAGCTTAGATATTTTTAATTTTATGTGATTGTTTTATTCACCCTTTGCTAAGACCTATGATCATAAAACCTAGGAAAATTACAACCACGTTGTTTGGCCACGAAATATAAAGATATAATAGTTTGTGTCTTAGAAGAAAATAGCAAAAACAAAACTACTTTTCATTTTAATAACTTCAGCAGCAATATTGTGTTACAATTTACATTGTCGAGCAGACGAATATTTTTGAAACATATTGGTGTTGTATATCTTTCTACAACACCAATTCCATTTTTATCCACTATCCTTTGGATTTTGGTAGAAACTGTGTAAGGTAATTGAGATGCAGATTTCTATTTTGCCACATGGTAGCCTATGCTTACACAATTTTTTTTTAGATTGTTATCATTTTATTGAAACAAACCACTTTTATATATTTTCTACCATTTCATACGATTGCCAATGCAAAAAAAAATGTTTAAAGTTATTGGTAGGTTTGGTAAAAAAATCTAAACGTCAATTCGTCACGAAGACAATCACGAAATCACGAATTGGTGCAAGTGGTGAGCTAAGTAAATGATGGGAAAGCAAGCCAAGTGAAAATTGTTGTTTTTGCAGTGTTTTTGTTAAATATACGTTTGTGTCCAATTAACATCAAGATACTTTGCGTGAACATTGTTGTGTAGGAAACCTACGTGATTATGTGTACAATATGCGCAGAGTGTTGATTACGAATGACATCTGTTAACAAAAGGAAAACAGAAATTTAAAGACGTTGATAATCTCAATTCAGGTAAATGGACTACGTTTTTGTTTATCTTTAACTACACAATCGATATTCTTAAGATAGTATGGCAATTGCAACATTGCTACTTAGTGCGTCAGTAAACGAATCGCCCTTCACTCGGTTTTATACACCAAACAAGAAAATGTCAAGACGTGTGACCTCCAATTTTCGAGTTCCGTAATAATGTATGATTTGTAGAACAAACCATGCGGTGGTTTTCATTGGACACCATAGTTTTCGCTTTTTTACAAAAACAATGTTCCATTTAGCATGTAGGTGAAATGAAATGGTGATTGAGCAACATAACAACTACTGGGAAAGACTAGAAAATTGTTTTTCAATCCGTAATTGTAGGTATTAATACTCATAAAAGAAAGATTATGATAATTTAGTAACTTACGATGTTAGAAAATCTATTAAACAAACATTTTATTTTTTGGGGTGGGTATAAAGAGAAAGATGACACAGATACCTACATTTACAAAAATTGCTGTAATCATACAAGAGGGAGGAGTGAGTTTCAATTGTTGCATTTCATCGAGGTACATGATATCTATGTTGTTTGTACACTGGCTGTTATAACAATAACATATTTGTTTACACAAACAGCAGTCAACTAGAAACGATGATGTCAACTGGGATCTTAAAGTAATTGCTTCTAGCACTTTATGTTCTCCAATCAGTAATAGGTATTAGGAAAGATTATTTAGAACTTACCAGTTGGTTTATGATTAAATTACAGATTGTTAAAAGTTAAAATTTAGTTATTACTCATTGTATTTCATGAAACCATTAATTCTGCTCATTTTCCTCTTCCTTACTCTACAAGGAAATCCCAGGCTTGAGTTCCAAGTTGTATTTAACTATTAAAATTACCTCTACTGGGACAAGCTCAGTGTGAGGCTTGACCATGTGGGCCCACTATGTTGGTGAATAGCACATTTCTTCAAATTTATGTTTCTAAAACCTGTGCTGTATTTGTATTTGACAAATTGATGTTACCTGCCATTTAATAAGTTTTAACCATAAATATTTTGAACAAAAATCCATACTGTGCATCATAGTAGGTATGCTTAAACCTGCTTTTGATTTGTAGCAGTAAATAGCTGACATAAATATATGTAGACTTTTTTGACTGAACTTGACTTTGGAGCTGTGTGCAAAAAACATTACAAACTCGCCCCATAATAATAACAAGCCACAATGCTTGTGTTACAGAATTTTGTGTAATGTCATTACTAGCATTCTAAACCTCCAATTATTTCCAAGAAGTTACAAGCATTCTTGAGAACTTTAACTGAACTTTTGAATCGCCCCTAAGAGACTAAATACTGACCAAAGTATGCCATTTGTATAGTGTACTATATGCCATTTGTATAGTATACTTTACTATGTCATCTAAATGTAAAACCCAATATCTGCTTTAGACAGGATAGTTTCTTATTCAGAAAATAATTTCAATTAGTCACAGAATAATCTTATCAATCATAATATCAAGAGCATTACTCATTAATAGATAAGTCAGGAACATTTCAAATGTTAGTGTTGCCGTTTAGATAAAAGTGTTATTACATATCATGAAATAAGATTGACTTGTTTTTAAAAGTTGGTTCAAATATAGAAGAAGACTTGCAGAATAACTCTTTTGTGGCTGTAATAGAATACAATATCTCAAGCACTAAGCCACAGCCATAGTGATAGGATTCACCACTCAGCTTGGTAGTTGGTAAGGGACTTTTTGTTTGAATGTCAGTCATTCTTATTTTATTGTATCTTAAAGTGTTGCACTTCCATTAAGCAATCATATTGGAGGCCAAAGTTTTGTTTAAACAAAAATAAAGAATCCTTATCTCTTTTGTTGTAGACAGTTAAATAAATAGACAAATTGCTTTCTTTTCAAATCTCCATCTAGCATCCAGTATTACTCAATTTTATGTTATCAGTAAATGTTGATGACTGAAGGCGCCAATCTAGTGGTGCTCTCAATTGTGTCGGCTCAGCTCAGCCTTGGGGTACAATTTAGATTGCCATCGAAATGCTAAGAAGAAGAAGTAGATGTTTATAAGTTATTGTGATAAACAACTATCATTTCTAACATAGACCCTCATCTTTTAATGCCAATGTTTAACAAGTTCAACAGTTTATTCAATTTGTACAAGATATGCTAAGTTTACCTAAATAATTTCTTATATAAAGGGAGTAAATAGACACTTAACATATCTGAAAGGCTCTTGTTCTCCCCGTCTTTGTGATCATTTTTTTGTTCTAGACCATACTTGGGAATCTTCTAGTTATGGAGATATTGGAGGTCAAAGTTACAATTTTTTCACAAGTTTTTTTAAAAATACATGTTTTTAATGTAAGATTTTTACTTTACACACCTCCACGACCCCCGTACTATTCAATCCATCCATCAGCACAATGCTTTGAGTGATTTCCATCGAGTCCTACCGTAAAACGTGATTTTTCACCCCATAAAAAAAAATGTCGATTCCCAGCAAATTTTTTTGTCTAAAGAAACTTAGCTTGATGTACAGAATGCTTGTTGACGGCTATGTGAAGGGTCTGTTCTATACCAACACAAAGACTATGTAAAGCATTGAATCCTAAATATTTTTTTATTAAAAAAAACCAGTCTGGTTTAAATCAAGGTCAGTGAGTCACTACATTTTGTACAATATCATTCTACTCTATATACAAATAGATATAAAAACTATAGATAAAATAAAATGTTAAGGCCAAGAAATACAATATGCACTGGTTAAGAATGTATTTATAGATAAATGTGTAACAATAACTACAGTCTTACTGTATTTTGTATTATATGCAAGTGCCATAGATATATATAAAAGCCTGCCAGTTATATTTGAAAACATGTACATACTTGAGAATTTGAGATGGTAGAAAGATATAGTTTTAAATTCTGCAGTGTGAATTTTGACATGAAATTTTAGGGTGGCATTTTTAGTTAATTACCTCAAAATTAGGCTTACTTATCTCTATTTATTTAGCATTTTTGATACTTTCAGTTTTCGCTTAAAAATACTTCAAATAAACAATTAAGAAGTCAAAGTTCACCGTCTAAAGTTACAGCTGAAGTCGACTTATTGCCTGATATCTTTTAGTGGTTATAGATTTATCTCTAATAAGTACCCCACAGTGCTCTTTTTTTTCGCAAGTGCCCAGTGGCACATCCTAGTAGATTACGAAATACGTCCATGGCATAATAAGTAGAGTACCTACCTTATGAAGCGATGAGGTTTTGTCGCAACACACGGGTTAGGTATAAATTCTAGTCGTGTTCGCCTCTTTGTCTATGTGCCCTAACCCCTTCGGCAGGTCGGGTAATAACCCATTGTCATATCACCGAAAGCACTGCACAGCATATTCCTCTCGAGCACCCCAAGATTAATCTGCGCGAAACGCTTTTGTTGGGTTAATTGAGTCGGGCGCGGGCAATAGTTGAAGCCTTGTTCATTTTGTATGAAATAGCGATTTTAGCGATTTAAAGATAAAATCCTTCGTCAGTTGACCTCAGTTTAATTAACATACGGCCACAGAATCATTGTGTATCATGTATACTATACAGTCAGTCAATTAGACATTAACAGCAGCTTTATGTCGTAGCCATAAGGACGGTTTTCGTAGTAAAAGTGTTATTGCACGTAGTGGTCAAAGCCACAATGATTTGATTATTTAAACGCCTCTGGGATTCAATTTTATTGTTTTCATATCTCATTGTTATAGAGCAGGCCTTGCTACTAGGCCTACTGGAATGGAATAGAATACACGAATATTACAGCGAATGTTAAACTAAAAACAATGTTCTTTCGTGCTACAATAGATAGCATCATTCAGTCTCTAGATGACTATCGAATGATTTGGATTTAATTGAAAAGGAATGTAAATTATTCAACAAAGATCATAATCATAATAACATTGTTTACCGAATACATTATTCTGCGTTCGCAATTTTGTTTCTAAAAATGTTGAGAAATATGTATAATCCAATACGGCTTTAAATCCGTTGCACGTTTAAAAAAAGCCCTGTTATTTCTTGCGTTAATTCCGCAGAAATAACTCGTAAAGAACTAAATGAGTCACTTTTGATGTAAAATCTCCATTTCAAAGAACCATTCCATTTTAAACCTAATAAAACGCGACTCTGTCCTCTCAACACTAATGATTTTTCTTTCATTTTAACTTTTGCTTCCGTCCTTTATATTAATCTCTATGGAGATTAAATGTAGACTTTTTTGTAGAAAGGGAATCTCGTAAAATATCTATTGTATTGTGTAAAGTGCCCCTCCCGTTAGTTTTGACTCATTTACCTACTTTACAAGTGTGAGAAATGCGAATAACGTATTAAATGTCCATGTTTTTATTGCAGAATGACGACGGAGACGATCAACGTGACGGCCCAGCCCATCACCGAGGTAGTCCACGAAAAGGGCATGTTTCTCCAGACTCCAGGAGCCCAGGGTATCGCCGGCATATTCGTGTTTGCCGCGCTATTCATTACTTGCCAACAGGTAAATTAATAATACCTCTTTTACACAAGTAAACCTTAATTTGCAAAAAGGTCGTGCTACCGTTAGCAGGACACGCTTAGGTATCTTTTAGGTAAACGTAAGCCTGGGGTATATTCACCTTTCCACATAGCCGAGTATTATTAATTGCATATTGTACTTTATGCTGATAAGGTTTTACTGCTAAATAACTTTCGGATCTTTGTCTCAACAATACAAAAGACAAGGTGTCTTTGTTAAAGGCTGTCTGTGTTGCCACAGGTGTGCTACGTCATTCAATTTTTTTAGAAGATTTTGTGCAAAAAGTTTCAATACGAAACGAACAGAATAGTCAATTGATAATAAAGCATGCTTGCGAAGATAGATTCTTAACTATTGTCATTGGAAAAACAATCAATTAAATAGATGCCATTGAAATAGTTGTTCTACGACACTTCACTTTGGAGAGCGTGACTATATTTTTCTGTAATTATGTGTATTTGCCAGGAATGTATTCGAAGTTATGGACCAAATGAAATTCCACGAAAGCAGGAAGTAATTAGTTCACTTAATCACCTGTGTTTGTAGTGTTTACGATGTGATGGTGCGGTCCATTAAGTAATTAGATTTCTAAGTAAATGTATGTTACGATAATACGAGGTTGAACGCAACAGCTGCCCACAACGGATCCTCGGATGTGTGGGTGACGTCAGAATCCGATATTACTTAGTCTTGATGTCTGTGGACTCTGTAGATTGTTTACGCGGCGAAAATTGCGTCAGGATGACGCACCTGCGTCCTAGACTTATAAACAGATACAACAATGGTATACAAATCAGTTTTCCTTATGAATGCTGTAGCATTACAGCTCCAATTATTTTAAATACTCTCAATCGCATTCGCACGTTTCTTTGACTAGATGCAAATGATAACAGTTTACTCTTCTAAGAAAATTACATCGAAATTGAATGAACCTTTTAAGTATTTATACTGAGAAGAAATATAAAAAGATTCCAAGTGAGGCCTTCGAGCGTGGGTAGGGTGCTGCGGACAGCTAGTTGCGTATAAAATCAATATATTATTAAATTGTATCCCTCCTCTGCCATCACAAGGTGTGCTACTAACGTTTTACTCAAGTCAGGATAAACCAACCCTTGCCCCGCTACATACATTTTCTTAACCGTTTACTCTTTCGTGCTTGGCTGCATCGTAGACGAATTATATGTAAATAACCGGACAGGCATCAATAAATCTAATTCATAGAAACGTGCTTCAAACGTAGAACCAAACCGTGTTTGAGCGCAATTATTTTCGTAAAACAGTTTCCGTGTTGCAAAAAAAGATAATCAGACGGAGGATGCTGTCGAAATGTTCGGAAAACAAAACAGAATTTAGCGTTATATACTTCAATGTATGTTTTTTCTCAAATCAATCAATGCCATTAATTATGAAACGAAAGGGAAAGAGTAACATTAGTACTGAGCAGTGGTAAAGGTTCCATACAACTCGATTCCTACCGGCTCCCCTTTGAAAAATGGCACAGTCAGTATTTTATAGGCAAATATAATCACATTAAAGATTATGTGCTCCGGCTTACCTGTTACAAAAATTGACCCTTCGCTACTGGTATTGAGTAAAAAGTGGAAGTATCACAGCCATTTAATTTTGCGTAGCTGAAAACTAAGATCAATAGAACAGGGGTTTTTGTAGGCCTGTAGGTCTGTTTTCGTAGTATCTTAAAATTAATATCTCCAAGCAACATTTTTTTTTATAATGCTGTTAATTTGCAACAGTGGCTTGCTGCAATAGACTTTAAAATTGGTGACGTAGGTGGTCATAGTCTCATAATGGTTGATACACCTCATATTTCACATTAATTCCATATTCGGATGTAGAAAGTGTGAAACCATTCGGTATTATGCATTAATTTCTCGTATTTAATGCATACTATACATGTTATCCTATTATTATGGTAATAGTAATTGAGTTTGTGTAATCGATAAAATATGGAATGTGCAGATATAGAATAGAATAGAAAAGAAAAGAATAGAATAATTGTTTTATTTTCCATATACAAGCAACATGTATAAAGTGAGTGACATAATGGGCGGATAAGTGCACTTATAGATGTTAATATATAATGTTAACATTGTTATTTGAATTAATAATAATTAATACAAAATATCCAATATCCAGCTCATTTCTGATCAGGCTACAATTGACAACAAACTTTGCAGTTGGAAAAATATGTAGGATAGAGTAAATGGTGAGCCAGTTTCTCTAGGATGTGGAAACGGAAAAATATGTATTTGCGTTTTCCTTGGAGATATCGCTTGTATCTACAAACGCTGTTAACTAGGGCGAGGATATTTCAGTTACGATCTCATAGGATTGCACTTTAAAATGGTTCAGTTTTCTATTCACATATACGCCTGTAATCTCCGAAGTGTTAAGAAGAGGTGTATTACGCCAGTTATTTTTAGGCCCCATTGGTCGAGCCTATTGCCATCAATCGGGCTCGAATCCCGACTCCCGGCTCATCATCATCATCCACAGACCGAATTCACCCACTGCTGGGTATAGGCCTCTCTTTTCTCGTGCCAATCCCCACCGTCCTGTGCCAGCCTCATCCAGGTTTTTCCCCCGATGGCAATGTCGTCTGCCCATCTCGCCGCCGGACGACCCACGTTTCTTTTGCCAGTTCTTGGACGCCATTCGGTGACAGCCTTAGTCCACCTGTTATCACTGCGCCTTGCTAGGTGTCCTGCCCAACTCCATTTGAGTTCCGTAACGCGATTTCCAATATCGAAAACCTTTGTGCGTTTTCGGATTTCGACGTTAGGAACTCGATCTATCAGCTTTATGCTTTTTTTCTTTCTTTAATGAAGAGTTAGAGATGGTTGACCAGTATGTCTATCTTGGCCATATGCTTTCATTTGGCAAAGAACATCAACAAAAAGAGACTCCCGGCTACTACTGAGAAATTCCTGATCAAAAAACACTGCCCGACCTGGAGCCACATCGCTCAGCACCAGTGTTTGTAACCACTAGCTTGACAAAGGAGGCAGTAGATATTCAGATATAACTTTAACTTCAGTAGATCATGCTATGCAGTTGCAAACATTACATTATTCACTGCTGTAACACGTTAGTAACCGTATCAGGTAATTATGCAAGTGTAAAACGTTACACGTACATTTCAGAATTTTGACGTATCAACAAGAAATTATCGTGGTTCGTGCCGCGAGTGAGTATGAATGGTCTTGTCGCTTCAATACTAAATTCCTATATCGATAAGCAGTAATGACGAATATGGTTTTTTCTTTTTAATCGTTTGTTTTCCTGGTAAATATAATGATTCCGATCATCGTCATCTTGAGGTTTTGAAAAAGGGAAAATTGGCATGTATCTCATAAACATGCATACCCAGAATTTTTCACTACTCGATGTAAAAATGGAAATGCTAAAATTAACACGAGAATTTGATTGTCAGAGATGCACTAGACTAATGTGTATGGAAATAAGTTTTTCATCAATGTTATTTCCTCTAAAAACACGTAAACACTTTTCTTATTGTTACTTCAAGTTCTGGTCATTCACGTTCTTGTCGAGAACTCGAAGTCACAATGACTTCATGTGTTGTTGTTTATTCAAAATACATTTCACGGAATTTCGCGTGTTAACGGAAGCTAATTGACGGATAAGGTATTCCCGCATGCGTTTATCGTAAAAATCGATAGTGGAATGCCTTGTTATGCGGGATAACTTGGATTTTTAATGAGCCTCAAGTTACAATAATGTCATACTTTCAGCCCAATATAAGTTATACGCAATCAAATGGAAAGGTTTACTGCTTCTTTTATTTCATGTTCTGTTTGTTGTTGTTAGTTCTACCCACTCTTACCTATGAGCCTTCTCGTGGGATCTCTGTGTCTCAATTTTGACTGTCTTCATCCATTTTCCGCTGGAAACAGTTCTTTGCAGATCTTCCCATGAGAATGTACATAACAAGCGACTCTCGAGTAGCTAACGGAATACCAAGAAGTTGGGCAGCAACTTCGTTTTCCAAAATAGAATCATGCGTGATATTTGTAACGGCCAAGCAGCAATTGGTGTAGGTATTCGGGAGGCGGATGTAAACTAATTATACCACATATTTTTTACATAATCAGCAGCAATTAATTTGAACAAAGTGGGTTTTTGACATTTGACCAATCCTATCAGTCTTATAAATCTAGAATTCGAGACTGACTCGATACTCTTTAAAGGTCAATATTGATCATTTTTATTAAAAATGTCTGCTAATATGTCGCGATTGTCTTATTTCGTCATCGCGTCACTGGTGACTGGTAATATTAAGAATTCATGTTGTCATACAGGCTCTTTGAACGTGTATCGTCATCATGTTCTGTTTTCTTTTATGAATGTTACTTGTATTGTATGGTGTACACAATAAAGAATAGTCTATTCTATACTACGAGCAGATTTTTGTCTGGTAAAAGGGTTCCCCTTTTTCTTTTTAGGGGACTGCAGACTTTACTCTGTCAACACCATTGTGTAGCTGAAGAAACTGTTGATCAAAACTAGCAGGTTTTGCTAAAACAGTTTGGTCTGAAGTTCAAGGTGTTATTAATCTAGGCATTAGGTTTGGTTTAAGCCATTGTTAACGGTTATTTTACACGTGGGGCTTCTGTACGTATATTATAACTCCATTTGTTTATATAATAACTACAGGGATTCGGCAATTTACCGCATTTGGCATTGGTGAGGCGGAAAAGGCAAATTAATTTCACACGGTTACCGTCGACCCTTATAAAATCTGAAGTTGTAACCCTGGCTTTATATTTTGTGTTATTCTTATGTTGCTATATCAGATACTAGACAGATAAAATATTCATACAAGAAAATTATATCCACATTCTCTCTACTGATAAGCAGTCTAGAGCGTCGATCTAAAATAACGACATTAGCCAATTCTTTTGTAGCACTATCAGAGAGTTTGCTATCGCACCTCGTTATGGGCTATATTCCGTTTGTATTTGCCAACTGATAAAGAGTTATTATGGTTTGAGTATGAATAATGACTTTTTAGCCACGAGAGAGTAGCAGCGATGTTCGCGCCATGTTATATTCGGTTTTTTGACCTTGTGTTTTCCCACCGGGGCGGGAAATGTACGTACTTTACTGTTATAAATGTAGTTGAATAGCCTTTAATAAAGTACCAAAATGTATTGTACATGGTAACGTACATTTTTATATGGGAATGAAGGTTTAACTTGTGGTGATGGAGCGGCAATGCTGGCGCAGGCCGCGCACGCAGGAGACGTTTGTTCTTTATTGTCGTTACGTGCCTAAGTAAATCATTTTTGCTGGCAGTTTTTTTGTACGATGGAAACCACGATTTACCGAGATGAGACAAAGATTACACAAGGAAGATGTTTTGGGAAATAAACTTGCTTTTTGGTACGGTTATTTTATTTTCATCGTAGTAATAGGAGCACACCAATATTTTACGATCATAAATGGAACAGTTATGTTCTAAAACTGCGCAAAAACAATGTTTTTTCCGTAATTAGCTTTATCGTACATTAGCCAATGAGCGTATGCTTTCTACTGGTTATCTTGCTAGGTTATCAAAAATGAAGCGCAAACTACTATTACTTTTGCTTTTTGGAATGGCCTCTAAAGTTATGATTTAGAAATATTGAAGTAGGCTCGTGTTCTATACAAAGTCTTGCTCGTAGTATGATCTCATCAAGTCACCATCAGGCGCTCGAAATTCCAGCGCCAGTTTTTAAAAACAAAATGATTTTTTTGAAAAGACTAAGAAATCATATATCGATTTTTATTATTGATTGAATCACTTAGCACAATGAGCTCCCATTACCTAATCACCTAGTCTATGAATAGCCATACTAGGTAATTATCATATAGGCTGGAAAATAGATAGACTATTTCCCTCCGCTACAGCCCTATAAATTCATAATCATGGACTACTAGACATGCTGCCTTTTCAATAATAGCTATAAAATATAGCCGCTTTTTCTACTATAACGTGAACCAGTATCATAAGAAACGTTATTTTTATAGTATACTGTATAGGAGCATGATAACCGTTACGTTGTTAGCCAATTAATACAACTTCATCTAAACGAAGAGAGCGTAGCGTTATTACGAATGCTTGCTGACCCTATTACTTATATTCCGTAATCAATTATTTTTATTATATAAATCGTATGGTCTCGAAACATAAAAAAAAAATCAACATTGAATGCTGTAAAATGATTGGAAACTAAGTGGATTTCTTCAGTATGACGAAAAGTGTTGTACATAAAATACAATGGAAAACAAATATTGTGTGAGAAGGAGTTTATGGTTTCTAATTCCATGCATTCCGATTCTAAAAAGCGTTTTATGTCTATACGTTAGAATAATATTCATTCGGTATTCGTCACAAATCGGTCAACTTTCGATTGGCGAAAATGTGTTAATTTGCACGCGTTTGGTCGTGACAGCTCACCAGTGGACAGTATTACTGACCAGCCAGTAACTATGTACCGTAACGGAAAATATGGATGGATAATGTCAATTATAGTTTTTGGTTTTTGTTGTTACAGTGCAACGTACTCACTCGCGTGTCTATCTGTATGTCCGTCTGTCATAGCCAATTTACTCCGAAACTACTGGACCGATTGAGTTGAAATTTGGTACACATTATGTAAGACGGTGACCCAAAGACGTACGTGTAACGTAAATTAATGAATTTTAAACATGGGGTCACTTTTGGTGGGTTAATTAGAAAATAAAAAGTTTAGCAAACTATATCATGTTACATATCAAAGGGCTCATTGTGAGCATCTCAAATATAAACTTTTCATTGTTTTAAGATAAATAATTTTGAAGTTATTTAAGAAAATTAGACCACACACCCCCGCCCCTTAACTCCGAAAGTAGGTACACGGCCAAAAATTTTTAACAAAATAAAAAAAAATGTTCTTTGCTTATTCTATATTACAGGAAAACCTATATGAAAGCTATAACAACAAATAATGAAAAATAATTAAAAATTAAAGGGGATTCGCCTACTACGACGGTACGACCCTTCATGCGCGAGTCCGACTCGCACTTGGCCGATATTTTATATACAAAATGTGGTGCAATGTTATTATCATGTTTCACTCAAATATTATTTCTATAAACAATCGCATAATTTGATATGAACACAAATAATAAATTAATAATACAAAGTAAATTACTAAAGAAACAATAAAAATAATCATGGGTATAATAGAACCATCACCAGTCTTCTACACAGCTGTTTCAACATAAAATTAAATCACAATTGATTATTCCTACGTCACTCAATAATTTGCGTCAATTATTTCACAATGTGTGGGTTAATATTTGTATTTTCAAGTTCTTAGTTCTAACCTTTGCAAGCTAATCATGGATAGGTACCTCTTTTGCTTTCTCTTAGCTGATGGTTCAGTGTTACCTGGGATTGCAACAATATATTTTCTCTTCAAGAAATCTCTTCCGCTATTGATCATCTCATCATTTCCTTTACATTCATAATTATCAGCTTATACACAATCCATCCATCTTTTCTTTCAGCTCCTTGTCCTCTCTCTTGGCTCTCAATGTGTTTATTAATTTATCCTCTAAAATCACATCTCAATTTGAAATTTACTTTTTAACCGACCACGGCGAAGCCAAAAGTAAGGATTGTAGTGTGACAGTATGTATGTATGTTTGTAATTACGTATGTTCCTCCGTAGCGCCTAAACTATTCATCCGATTTTTATGATTAAGGTGTCAATCGATTCGTTATCATGGCCCGGGTAACATAGGCTACATTTTATTCAGTAATCGGGTTTGTTAGTTGTAGTATACCACACAAATTCTTGTTCTAAATGTGTGCTTTTCTTGGTTTCCAGATTTACCAGCACTTGCGCTGGTATACGAACCCCTCCGAGCAGCGCTGGATAGTGCGCATCCTGTTTATCGTACCCATATACGGCTGCTACAGCTGGATCTCACTGCTGTTCTTCAATGGAAACTCCTACTATGTATACTTCTTCACCGTCAGAGATTGCTATGAAGGTAATTGCTTATTTCAATTTTGTATTTTCTAATTTACATTTAGATTGACCCTTTGAAGTATCGTTCGCTGGTTTAAATCTGTCTCTAAAGTTTCTCAAGACTGAGAACGTAAGTTGTATTGAATGTTGGCCTTCTAGTAGATCGCTAAATGTGACGTTAGTAAGAGGATGACGCATGAAGTCAGTTAAATATTGGTAAACGTAATATTATGTAGTAGCGGAAAAAAGGGGTGCTGCTTTCCAGGTCTTGAGCAAAGAGACTTGACTTTAACACCATCTATCTACAAATGGGAATTATATCTCTAATGGCATTTGTGATTATCGGCACATCGGCTCTCATTGAACCATATTATTAGCTGTGTAGGATATCCTTTATAGACGTAGATAAGTAGATACAACTGTGTCAGCAGACTATGCAAACAGATTAGATAACTACAGCTAAATAACGGTCAGCGCATCATGTGGCTGAATAAATTGACCATTTGCTCTAGAATCCGAGAGAATTCTTATTTTTGTTGTTAGTCTGTGGCCTGCAAGACGGCTTAAACAAATAATGCGTCCATGACGTAACTTCTATTAATAAAATTTTTTCTATGGCATGGTTTGGGAAAGATGCACATACGAACTACCTAGGCTTGTTTGTTTTTCCTTTCAATGGGGGATCTGGTGTGCGTCAGCTTAATCGATTAATTGATTCGAACTAAATAACATCGATAAACCACATTTGTGGATTACAATAAGGCGTTCGATTCCATTATGCACGAGTCACTCTGGAAAGTTTTAATTCAACAAGGAATTCCTAAGAAGTACATACGTATTATCAAATATATATACTGGAACAGCACGGCAGAAATAAAATTGGAAAAAACCGCTGAAGAGACCCTATAGCGAACGGCGTAAGACAAGGAGACCCATTGTGCCCAAAAGTTTTTTCTGCAATCCTAGAAAATGTATTCAGGAACATAGAGTGGGATAATGTAGGCATAAATATTAACAGGGAAGAACTCAGAAATGGCGAAAGCATTGAATACGTGAAAAGCTACACATACTTGGGACAGTTAATATCATTCAGAGATCAAACGGACATGGAAATCGAAAGAAGAGTTGCTTGTGCATGCAAAAGATACAAAAAGGTCACTCAAATACTTAAAAGCAAATACTTTTCCATGGCAGCTAAGAGAAAAGTCTTCAACTCGTGCGCCTTACCTTGCTTGACGTATGGGAGCCAAACGTGGACCCTAAATCAGAAACATCTTTTAAAACTGAGATCATGTCAGCGGGGAATGGAGAGAAGCATGATTGGTGTCACTAAAAAAGATAGTTTAAGAGCAGTTGAAATACGATCCAGAACCAAAGTAGAAGATATAATAAAGAAAGTAAGACAGTTGAAATGGAGATGGACAGGACACATGACGAGAGATAGTAATTTAAAATGGACTAAAATTAGAACAGAGTGGCAACCACGCCATGGCAACAGGAAAAGGGGAAGACAGGCAAAGAGATGGATAGACGACATACGAAAACTTGGAGGCTACTAGCCCCCGTAGCATGACCACCGTAGACAAGGATTTATTTGACGGAAGAATTGACAAAATGACAGATAGTGCAAACAAATTTGTCATTGTGTCGACACAATCTGTCATTTTGTCAATTCTTCCGTCAAAGAAATCCTTGTCTACGGTGGTCATGCTACGGGTGCTGGTCTAGAAAAGCTAGAGACAGAATTGGGGGAAACAGCTGGAAGAGGCCTACGTGTCACAGGACACACTGATCACTAAACCGGAAAACCAGATGTGTTAGATTTAAGTTTTTTTTAATACTATTAGTTTATACTTGTGTTTAGTTCTTCAGCAATAAAGGCTTAATAATAAAAAATAACATCGATTACGTAACCGATATATAAATCACTCTATTCTTCATTGAAACTGTGACGGTAACAACCGGCTCCTTCAATTGATCTGTATATGGCAATTGGCATTGCGATAAAAAAATATGTGATGGCAAAGTCCTCGCCTTTGAACAAGTCACAGTCTTTAGCAATCATTTTGTAGAAAGTTGAACGAAACGCAAATGAGCACAAAAAACCGAGAATAAACAAAAATTACTGTTATTGTTGTTGATCACACCATTCACAGTTAATGGGCAGTTTTAGTTTTCGTCAAATCATGGACTTCTGCCGATTTTTGAACATTTTGAATATGCTGAAATTAGGGTTTGGCTATCCAAAAGAAAAATAATCGTGGAACTCTGAGTACGTAGCATTTGTTTATGAATGGTGCTAAATTTGGCAATGTATGCTTACTTTACAATTTGGGTTTTACATTTTACACATGAGAAATGTGTCATTAAAAGTAAGCAAATCCATTAAAAAACCCCACTCAGTTCATTCCATTCAACAATATTTGTTTTGATAACTGTTTATAGTCGTACGTACCTATACCTAATTATACAAGCATCTATTCATTATGCGTTCTATTCGTGATCTTGATATTGGGGTCATGGCTATCTGTGCAAAAAGTTTAAGGCTTAGTAATATTATTTAAAACTCGGATGAAGACGTTCGCTATAGTCTCGACGAGTCTTAGGAAACGCAACTGACGCTGGTACCACGTTTTTTTTTGGCGCAAAGCTTCGCCAATTCCACGGCGTCGTCGGTGGCAGCGCAGAGGTCACTTTGACTTTGTTTATATGCGGGTGACTGTCTGAATAAAAACGTATTTTACATACATAATTGGGTAACTAAAGACAACTGATTAATAGTTGTCAAAACTCTTAAGTATGACATAATGGCACTTTCAAACAAACTGTGGCCTTTGAAAATAAACAAGGGCCTAACCAAACTTCTGACAGAAATTGGTTTAGTATTTTCTACTAGAATACCTTTCTAAAGAAGCGACATGTGTTTTATTCCGCTCCAAGAATTCTTAAAAGATGTCGCCATAGTTTTCTTGCCGTTAATTTAGGCGAAACAGGTCAGTTGACACAAAATAGGTCATTTGTTATTGCTAGCATACGGACGACTACTTCAGACATTATTTATGATGTGCTGTCATGTAGCTAAAAATACTGCTTAGGTAGGTATTTTTATCAGAGTATCAAAATATTAATAACTAGCTTTTGCTCGCCTTTGCTCGCCTTACCGCATGGTTGTAAATTATCCCACGGAAACGTTTTCAATGAATAATGGTCTATGACACTAGGGAATAATTTCGAAATCGGATCAGTGGTGTCGAAGATTACCCCCTACATACAAACTTACTAACAAATCTTACCTCTTTAAAACATTAGCATAGATAAACACTTTATTTTCAGGCAATTAATGCCCCTAGGTACAATACACAAAATCATCATCATTTCAGCCGAAAGACGTCCACTGCTGGACATAGGCCTCCCCCAAGTGTCGCCACATTGACCGGTCCCGTGCGTCTCGCATCCAGCGGATACCTGCAACCTTTACCAGGTCATCGGTCCACCTAGTGAGAGGCCTTCCAACGCAACGTCTTCCGGTTCGCGGTCGCTACTCCTGCACTTTTGGCCCCATCGGCCATCCGTTCTGCGAGCAATGTGCCCTGCCCACTGCCCAATACACAAAATAATATTACACAATAACTTAGCCGACAAATTGTTCCTGTTGCTAGTTTTTCGGTCCTTTAATAGATGGGATAGATACAGCAAGTCAATCTATCAATGTATTGGAAATAGACTAAGGAGGCATGTGTGTTTCCTGCAAACATTTGTTTAGCCCACCCATAGACTATCTAAACAGTATGAACACTTCAGTAGGAGCGTCGTACATTCTATTATGTTTAACAAGCTGTGCTCAAACGGATAATTATATCATCCATCCTTCGGAAGTCTTTATCTACATATTATATTGTTAGGAGGTTTCTCTTTCTGGAGCCCTAACCGCCGAGAGCTTGGACCCTGTTCTCGATACCGGTGGGCTACAATGTTTTAAACCGTTGTAATAAAATAAAATAAATAAATAAATAAATATTTTTTATATTGTTTTTTTCTAAGAAATATTTAAAAATGTAAATAATTTGTAAAAATATTAATAAAAGAAATAATCCCAACTTACAGTTAATACATGTGGTTATACACTTCAAAAAATCATCAAATGATTGTTTTTTTTTCTTGAATCTTGTCACAAATCTACATAATTATAGCTTGGCCCGGCTCGGCTTGTTCGGCTAGCTAATTTAGTTTGACCCATTATTCTTTTTTTTGTATCGGTTATGGGACTTAAACAAAATGGCGAAATGTTTGTGTAACTGCTGTTCGTACACCTCTGCCCAACCTTCCGGGGATTCCAGGCGTGATGTTATGTATGTTCTTCTTTCTTTCCAGCATTCGTGATCTACAGTTTCCTGTCCCTCTGCTATGAGTACCTGGGCGGCGAGGGCAACATAATGTCGGAGTTGCGCGGGCGGCCGGTGCGCGCGTCCTGCGTCAACGGGACCTGTTGCCTCAGTGGCGCCACCTACACCATCGGCTTCCTGCGCTTCTGCAAGCAGGCCACCCTGCAGTTTTGTCTCATCAAGCCCGTTTGCGCTTTCATTATTATATTCTTGCAGGTATGTTACTTTTAATTTCTATAAACCAACGTGCTTGAGGCATAACCGCTTGGTGAGAGCGAGCTTAGAGCAAGCCTCGATTCACCGCTACTATACGCGACATCAAACGCGTCGACACTCACAGAAAGGAAACAAATAACACGCTCGAGTTACTTGACGAATAGCCTGCGGTTGTGAACGGGGCGTAAAACAAGCGAGTGAAACGACACGATACATAAACGAAACCCTTATAGAAATACCGTACCATTTCAATAGACTGTCTCACTTGAACGGATTGTGACCACAACTGCCGCTAGTTTTTGTTAAGTTATGGGTAATAATAAAGTAAAATGGCCGTGTTTTATGTCCCTTGGTAATTAAGCACGCATCTTAATACCATAATATGTGTTTATAGCAGAAAGCAAGCCCCATAACTGCACTACTGCGTATGTGCTCACGCCCTGTAAAGTGAGCCAGCGTAATTATGTATATGACTATTAACGATAATAGTGCTATTTTTATTATAAGTGAACACGGAAAATGCTCTTTGCTTTACCGTTAATCGGACTTAAAATAATAATGCAATAATGAAGTAAAGATTTTCCTCATTTGAAACCAACTTACAAAATGATTTACAGGAAGAGAGGATCAATTATATTTTATCAATTTTGACATTACAATTTTCCCTTTGATAAGCAAGTCAAAGGCCACGAGAAAATCGAAATTATTGAGAACAAATACGATACCTCTTACAATAATTTTAAGATGTGGTATATGGTTGAAATTTCCCGGGCCCGAACAAAGCGCTATGCTTCCTCATTTATTGTGCGAACCTTCAGCCTGTGGAATTCGGTTCTCTGTTTCCCGATCATAATAATCTGGATCTCTTAAATGTTTGAGTGAATCGGTTTCTTCTAGGCAGTCGTGCTCCACTCTAGGCCGCATCAGGCGAGTTGGGGTCAAACGTAGCCCTACACAGTGAAAAAAAAAAGAATATTACAAATATACGTTTCCTCTACTTCTCTTATTGGAGACACGCGTAAGGTTTTAATAGTATCGATAAAACACTCGGGTTTGAAGTATCTGATTGTGTATCGATTTAAACCTTCAACTGCCGCAATCATAGACGCAATAATACTTCCATGGTATCTCGCGTAAACATAAGTTTTAGTAGACGAAAGGTATTTTTATGCGTAAGACGATTCGACGTTAATGAGACCATGATATAATTGAACAGGGTTTTGCAATACCTAAATAGATTTAAAAGAGTGTCCATGGAGTTTCTGGCCCGTTCTAAGTTGAAGTTTGTTCCAAAACGTAGATCTCCTTAGAGATGGAGATCTATGTTTTGAAACAAACTTTACTTTCTAACTAACTGGCCGACTCCTTGATAGTTCAAAAGGAAACTGATTTTTTTTTCACTAGGTTTAATCAAAGTAGTGTTTATCTGAGTGTTAATGTTAATCTGACCTACAAATAATTTGAGTATTGCATAAGCAATGATTCAAAAGATAATTAAATATTAATAAGCACAGTCAGCGGCCAGCGTCTACGAAATAATAAGAACGATAAGGGCATGTCTCACACGTGTATAATTGATAAAATATTAATTGAGTCATATCTTATTCTCTTGTGATTTATTTCGTAAGATTTTACTTTGTTTGTTATTATGTTTAATTATACATTTACATGCTTCAGCAGTAAATAATTGCTATGTTATTCCGAAGCAGTGTGACTTCTTGAACCCAATAGAATGAAGCTAAATAAACTAGGGGGACAAAGTCTCATCGATGTCGCCATACATTTCATGCGACGTCTGCCCTCGTCGCATGATTCTGTAAGATGTTCTTGGAGACACCTGTCGTATGCTTTAAAAATAAAAGAAAAGAGTACCTTGATGTTATATATGTCTTTCTACAAACTCAGGATTCCTAGTTAGTTCACGTATTTTCAAAAGTATTGCTATTTTTTCCAGGCGCGAGGTCTCTACCACGACGGAGACTGGAGCCCTGACGGCGGTTACATCTACATCACGATCGTGTACAACTTCTCCGTCACGCTGTCTCTCTACAGCCTGTTCCTATTCCTCGGGGCCACAAGGGAGATGCTGAAACCGTTCGATCCAGTACTCAAGTTCTTTACCGTCAAGTCGGTTATTTTCCTCTCGTTTTGGCAAGGTAAGCAAGAAACTCGATTTTTATTGCGTTTGTTATTTTCTTACGAAAAAATTGTAGATTGCCTTTGAAAGAAGAGCGAGGACGAATGCTAAACGTAAATGACCTTTTTAAGTTTAAATGACGTAATTTATGCTATTCCAGACAATATCAGAGTCTAATATATATTCAACCCTGACTGACTTAATAGTTTCGAGGTCGCAAGCAAGATTGCTCAATTTGGGATTTGGGTTCAACCATCTTAATGGAAAAACCCAAGTCAGGTTTTTCCATTAGGATTAATTAATAAGCAGCGCGGTGTCTGAATTTATGTTCGGTTAACCGCAGTATACTTGCCCTGTATTTAATTAAATATCAACATAAAAACTTCGGCCTAGGCTAATTATATGTAAAAAATAACGCTACTACTGTCGCCGACCTACAGAGCCCAAGCAAATGATAAAACGTACAATCGATTCGAAAGAAGATGTAAAAATAACATCAAACAGTTTATTGATTCTACCCCTTCCCCCCCTCAGGTGTAGCCCTCGCCATCCTCGAGAAGGCGGAAGTGATATCCCCGATCCACGACGCGAACGGCGTGCCCACGACGGCCGGCACGGTGTCGGCGGGCTACCAGAACTTCCTGATCTGCCTGGAGATGCTGGCGGCCGCCATCGCGCTGCGCTACGCCTTCCCGGCGCACGTGTATGCGCACGCGCACCGCGACCCGCACCGCTCCGTCACTATGCAGTCCATCTCCAGTAGCCTGAAGGTAAAAAGGGATGTTTTTTTCTTGGGGAATTTAAGGTTGTCACCGTATCTGTAAAACATGTCAAAAAAGAACCGGTGCTTTCGCAACGGAATCATGATGAAATTTCCGGCAACTGGCAACATCTTTAGTGTGAACGTAAAAAACCATTTATTAAAAAAAAATGGATAATGGAAAGACCATAATTATCTACGCGAACACATTTTGTTTTAATTTCACGTGAATCAAATTATACCTCAAGAATCTAGAGACAACAATTCGACTCATACCTATTTCTGGTTTGGTATATCACCAGTGTCGTTTCGACACAACGGGGCACTTAATGTCATATCCAGCGTGTCATATTGTAAGCTCATTAAAGGAACTGATGGATGTTACTGAAGGCGCCAAACCCGTAGCCAAGTCTTGGCTCGACTTAGATTGCCATCGGCATGCTAAGAAGAAGATATCGTAAGTTATTAACCCTTCCACCAACCAATTTCCAGGAGACGATGAACCCCAAGGACATAATGACGGACGCGTTCCACAACTTCCACCCGCAGTATCAGCAGTACACGCAGTACAGCTCCGGTGAGTGATGTCACAGTAGCACTGTCCTTGTTAGCATGCCCTTGCCCATACGCTGCCTGGTCGCATTATTATTTGCCTTTTTATTTAATCGAGTGTTAAAAGACCCGAAACGAAGCTGAAATCTACGCATTCAACCAAAAATTATTGAAATACTTTATTTTGAGGTATAGAAACCTGTTTTATGTATCACGCAATGTAAAGCAGTACACTATGCGTGCCTAAACAAACACGGGACGTCAGGGTGAAGTCTAGTCATTATTAAAATACAACTTTTTTTTTTTTTTTTCGAAATTGTGATTATCCGTTTCGTTTTGGGTCCTTTTATCACCAGTAATACAATATCAACTCATTATAAATGTTAGTTAAGAATTAAGTGTTCTAGAATAGATTAACGCGTACGTTATGTAGCTTTTTTTTTAATTGTCCTCAGTTTTATTTGAGGGATTGCCTTGTTAGTTCTCGTTTTATTATGGCTAGATTGGATATAATCTGCGTTTCAACTTTTATTGTATGATAAGATTGCAAGCGGTTATAATTTTCTGGATTCACGATACTTACTTTCAAATAGATTGTTATGTGTCAAACAGGAAAACATAACACATTGTTACGGATTGAATTTTAGTTTTGAATGCGTCCAGTCTTCACATTAACTTCATTTTAGTATCCATACGCTGTAGGCTAGGTCTTTCTTATTTTTTGGTTTTATTTTCTTTCAGATGTCACTTCTCAACTGCCTTATGAGAAACTATAAACTCTGCCATAGCTGTGCTCTGCATGAAGTGCATTGCTGTCTGTCCGTTTATACATACATGTAATAATAAATACATTATGCCCGAGCATGGAAACACCACTAACAATATTTTGTAAAATAAAATCAATAAAAATACGTGTGTTCATGTTCAGAATAATGTCGAATGCACTCGATTTTTTGTGCGTTTGAAATTATTATAAAGAATCGATATCATGAATTCCAATCATTTGCATGATCATAGATACCTTTTCAGTACTTTAAAAGTATTATCATTTCAACTAGTATTCAAAACAACATAGTATTTTTACGGGATCAAATTCAGTTGTAGTATTTCATGTGACGCGCGAGAAAAATCGAGTACATTCGATAAGAAAGTGTCAAAACGGCATGCGAAAAAATTTAATTGTTTATTTATTAGGAGACATAACCTAAATAATACATTTTATAACAACATTCCTAGACTTTTTGTTTGCACACACACATAAAACACAAATATTGTCTTATAAAGTGCCTTATACAGATCAAGGTGAACTAAATTATCATTTTCCGGTGCTCGGTCGCAAACCCACGTTAGTTAAGATGTTTATTTTTATATTATCGAGGTATTTGGCTAGTCCGAAAACGCATAACGAATTTTTACGAAAATTTAGGTACGTATCATATCAGAAGGCATGATAGAACAAAAAATATTACCTTTTGGGATCCGTATGTTATATAATGGGGAGAAATTAAAATATATGAACCGATATGATATTAAAATTATACAAGGGGAATTAAATACGAAAAATCGGATCAGTTGATGAAAAATGTGGCTTTAACTATTTTTTTAAATCATGATTGAAGTCATGGAAAGGCTCATTGCAGATCAAAAAAAAAAATATCCAATCATATTGTAATGAAGCACATGTGTCGGTTTTTTTTAATAAGTATTATTCTATCTGTCAGTGTATTTCGGCATGTAGGCGGGAAATGATTACCGATACTAATTACATTCATCTACAAAAGCCTGCGTTTTATAGAAAAAAAAAAACATTAAAAAAAAACCTTATGGTTACAATAATTCGGACTATTCATTGCCATAATCTTTAGTACTACTTGTACTTTATGCCTTTAGTATGTGTCGTGTAAGGATTAGTGTAAATGTTAATTTTCTGTGATTATATTACTTTTCTTTTTGTATTATTTTGTTACTTTCTTATAGTTACAGGATATGATCCTTAGTTGATGCTAGCATTCAAAATTAGCAGAAAATCTTGAGAGTACGTTTCTTTTTTTTGTAATAGCAATATCTGGCATTTATCGGGTTGTTTTGATTTTGTACATTCTATATTTAAATTAATTGTGTTTTTTTGCTGTATGGAAGTGAAACTTGCACTTTTTATTGCCAAACCAAAGAACGGCATTTCATGTTTCCACCTTCAGTTAGTAACTGTCGAGGCAAGTTGCCGCTGCTTTGTAATAACGCGCTTCATGTAACGATAAATATAATAAAAAAATAACTAACAACCTGTAAAGCCATACTTTGTGTTTTCATTTCCTAAAATATTGTTATCATAATATTATTATTTAAATAGGAGATTTTTTAACATTAATTCTAGTTTTGAGTAAAATTAAAATTCTAAAGTATAGTTCTGGTAGGCTTAAGTTATAATAATTATTTTTTACAGTTCACCACAGTTTGATTTTTTAAAACACTTGTATTTGCCTCTCACTAATAATAAATAAAGGATATTACCTAATTATATTTGATTTTGATTCAAACTAGACATATCTTGTAAGATACATGTACACACACACGCTAGACACTACGAAGACAAAAGGTAAGACATTTCAAGTTCGCTTTTATTCATTAATTTGCTGGCATGCTTAACGTATCATGTTTGAATGTTTCTAACATATTGTTGAGTGTGATTTGCATGTTTATATTTAATTTAGTTTATGAATGTGTGCTGAAGGACGCTACGCACTTGTTCGTAAATTTGATTCCGCGGTTCCTGTTTGTTGACCAGTAAAGCCAAGTGTGCATCGCCTCTTCAGGAACATTATTGTTCGACGAGACTGCTGTCCCACAAAAAAATAATGATTATAGATTTCTGGCTTTATTCAGCCAAGCATACATATTTAAACTTGGTTCACAAAAGTAATTTTGACATTGACAACACTGTAGAATGCACAGATTTCACACTGATTGGGTTCAAAGTGTTGCCCACACATTACACACGCTTGGGTCCCAAAATGTTTGATCCCTGTTACCAGAAAATAATTACATAAATGTTTGATTGAAAATAGTCGTTCAAAATATCAAAATACCGACCGACTGTAACATTTGCTCACAAGATCGCACTGATGAGTTTGTCACTAATTGAGCGTTTTCAAAGTAGAAAGATTTTATCAAAGCACTGTTACAATAACACACGTGAACACTTATCCCCTCTACAAAGGAGGCCGCGCAGACAGAACAGTAATCGGTGCAATATTATATGCCAGCTTGTTTCTTCTTCATGTCTATTCTGTAGCCCAAATTGAAGTTTAGCTCCTAACGACCTAGACCTAATGTAAGTTATCGATTTTACATTGGAGGATTTGAGGTTAGAACTGCATAAACGTTTATCCTGAGCGTACATTGTGCCTGTAATCATGCTCCATTAAAAGGCGTTGTTATCAAATGGAGGCTTTATTTCGGTGGTGGGAAATCTAAAATGACCTAATTCTGGCCGCATACCACGTGCTAACCCTGACCGCTTCAACATCTGTCTGCGCGGCCCTTCATAAACTCGAACACTCCATTCAAATGTGACTAATATCTGACGTGGCTAGTGATGCGTGCGGGCGCAGGCGCAGGCAAGCGCGACGAGGCCACGCTGGCGCCGCGCCCGCTGCCGCAGCGCGTGGCCACCATCAGCCACGCCACCAACTACCACGAGAAGACCACGCTGCTCAGCTCCGACGACGAGTTCCAGTGAACAGTCACTACACTACTCGACCAGCCCCACACAGTTCGCTTGTTGTTATTCGACTAGAGTCCAACCTCTTGATGAGTTAAGAGACTTGGACTATGGAAGCCAGCTGTATACAGCGACAGGATTTGTAGTACTCGGCGTTTATAAGTTCGGATTTGTGGAGCGTCGGCTCTGCCTAAAAGTTTATGTGCCATATTAAAGCCGAGGCAAGGTACTGTAATAGATATTTGAATGATTGGGTCAAGTAAACAACCTATTTAAATTACAAATAGGTGAATCGTATCTAAAATGTATATCTTGTCGAATAACAACAATTTCTACTGCTTAAAGAGTTTAAGAAAGCTTATTGGAGGAAGTTCATTTTAAATAGATAAAGAATATATTTTTATGTATCACTTGGAGTCCTTTCCCACTTTTAAAGCGTAATACTTACTGTAAATGTCTGGCCCATAGTACTAGCGAGTGTACTGACGGTCTGACACATGCAGATATTTTCAGCCTTATGCCCTAAGTGCTAAGGTTGAAAAGTGGTTGACCGTCAGTAAACTCTGTAGTACCTTTGTTACCAATATTAAAAAAGATATAAAATTCATAGAAAATAATAATGAAAGCTTTATTCATAACTGGATATACCTAATACAATAATAGATATGAAATAGATAATACAAAATTAAATTAAGTTTTAGTTATTTTGTGAAGTATTAATTGAATATTGCATTTTAATGTATCACAGTTTTACTTTAGGCATTAAATTGGATACTGAGCGATTACTTGGAATCGTAATGCTCTGCATATTAAACTGTGAAGTAAGGAGGCATTTATTTAAATGAATACAATAAAGAAAAAAGTCATGCCTTTCGACATGTAGAGGTTAACTGCGGATACCACGGCGACAACGGCACGACATAGGAACATAAGATTGTATAGTTATGTAAAATAAGAAGTAAATGAAATAACAATTGATACATTACAAATTGTACAGGTAAAAAGGAATTATTATTCTATAGATAGCTATTATTATCTCGCTGTAAGGGCCGTAGAAAATTAATGGCAACCCCTAAAGAACGAATTATATGTTTACTTTCAAGGTATTTTAACACTAAATTATGGAACCATGAAGCCACCTTTTCACATATCTAAAAATATTAATTGTTTACTGGAAATTAATTCACAAGTTCTTTGAATGTGCCTTTTGCCAAATTAGCTCCGCTTTTAAAACAAAATAGCTGTTATTGCTATGCTGTTAAAGGCTATTCTTCCTTGTTAAAGACTTGTGCAAACGTCATCATTTGCTATAAGTGTTGTGCACAAATAATAAAAAAACATTCCTTCTTGACAAATACCAAAGAGACACTGCCAAATTATCACTTATTTTTGAGACTTAAATCCTATTGCAGTGTTAGAATTAGGTAGTCAAAATTGAAATCTATCATTGAAGCATTATTGTCAATGCTTACCTCTGCTTCGCCGTCCAAAATTGCTTAGGCTCCCAAAATTTTCAAAGATATTGCCCTTACATAGTCGATCAATATTTTCATAGCAGAATGTGTTGTAACGGTGCGTTCACACTAAGGGGACTGGGCATTTCCAAAATCTTCTGAATTTGGAAAAAAAATAGGACGTTGGGAAAAGGTTTTGCTCTGTTGCTTAGTATAAACGCACTTTTATGCAAGACCCAGGATTACTAAGTAGTTGGTCAACCCTTATTTAAGAACCACTTAAATTATTATTTTATGTGTTAAATGTATTCTAATGTACTTGTTGTTTTGTTGTAACGTTTAACTTTGTGTAACGTATAATTAATATTTTAAGTTAGATTAGTACCTAACTACTTTTATTTTATTTAAGAAATTAAGTGTACGTATTATTCCTAATTCACCTAAATGTAAATAACACTTGATTACCAAAAACACCTTATTTTTATGATAATATTATTTTTGCTTAGGAATGGTTTTGTTGTATTAGGATGATTCCTCTTGTTTTTTAATTCTTTAGTCAATTACCTTCCCTTCTCTAGGTATATAAACTTGTTTTAGATCATATAAAGAATCATTATATGTAAGCTGATGTGCTAGGCCGTGTCCTACGGAGTGGCGATGAGGTAATCACATTAAATGAAAATAAGTTTCCTACAAGCGTGTCCCTAAGTTTCTTATTTTATCAAGGGTGGTTTATTTCGTGGAAAAAAATAAGTTACCTACTTATTTGTACTTATTTGTTGTTTGTGTACATTCGATACTATTTAATGTGATAACCTCGTCGCCCTACGTTCAAGCGATCATTGATCTGATCATCGCGATAATTTTAGGAAACCGAATAGCGCCCTCTGTCGGCGTTGAGTTAGTACCTAAATGAAGCATTTCGTTATCGTGTTTCAATAAACACCAGTTATGGTACCTGGGACTTAAAATCATTTGAATGGAACCCTACCCTTTCTAACCGGTCAAGTTATTTAATGAAAAAATCTTCTACCTTTAAAGAATTTCTGATCTGAAAGATATTGCTTTTAAAGTTAAAATCCATTTGCATCTTTGTATGATCGAACAGTATCTTTTAAACCTAATCTATATGTCATAGGCCAATTTTGTAATATAAGAGGCTTTCCTTTCTGGATCGAAAGATTTATTTTTGTAACAGAAAGAGTAGAGTGACAGTAAAACACGTTTCGCCTGAATGATTGTTGAAATAAATAATATAACATGAATTAACGTTAGATATTTTATTAATTAAAAATGTTTTAGCTCCAGGTTTTTAAGTATATGTATAAATAAATAATGATATTGATATAACTATTGCGTTTTTTATTTAACCATGGTTCATATGGCAAGTATGGTATGAGATGACGAGAAATAGAGTTATAGAAGAAAACAAACTGCGCCGACCCCGAATAAATTGAATTGAGAGCAGGAGATTAATGATGATGGTTCATATGGGCTAACCCAAACTCAAGTTCTCATCTTTTAGATTTATTTTGGAGGGTAGGTAAGATAGGTTCGAGGCGTGTTTCCCACGCCCGGTAAATAAGATCGAATTAATCCGTCAACTCTGCATATCGTAGTCTATACTAGAAATGCAATAGGCCTCCCAATCTACGCCACAACACGCTGTCCTCCGCCTTCCGCATCGAATACGTTCGAGTCACCTTTTTAAAATGTAATGATCTTCGATCCATCTAACTGGGGCGCGTACCACGCTATGGTTGTCGATACGCGGACTCCACTCCTGGACTAGTTTGCTCCATCGGCCAGCGGTCCTTCGACAAAAATGGCCAGCCTACTGTAGGTAAATAGGATAGGTATACAGCCGGAATATACAAAATTATTTTTAATATATGCGAAACCTAAATATAGTTTGTTCAGAATAAGTTTAAAAATTATCGGAACCGATTCACTTCCAATAATTTTTAAACCACGTTATATTTTGTCCCAAAAATATTTAAAAAAAGTTACAAGTTGGACACCGAGCGACATTAAGTACCTATCGCAATCATTTAGGCACCTACTGCCAAATTATTATTAATGAGCTCAAGACGACGCTGGAGGCGCGCGTGCGGGTGCGCCGCGTGGTGACCACGTCTTAGTGCGAACAACCAGGTAACAGAACAAGCTTATAACTTTGTGATTTCTCATGATACAATTTTGAAATTTTGTACAAAGATTCTTTACATAAAAATAACACGTGTTTCAGGTTTCGCATATACTAAAACTAATGTTGTATGGGCAGTGGAAGAATGAAACAAGGTCATATTATTAAATTTTATATTAAAAATATACACAGTTACATAATAACCATATTATCATGCTGCTGCGTTCTTACAGAAGTTTTATTGCTTCCAATACAATCGTTATAACGGACTACGCTCTGAGTGCATAACATAAATATGATCTAAAATGTTTTAACAATGCAATATTTATTATCTATATTTTTAACAAAGAAGTCGTAAGGTACTCGATCAATATTGGAACTTTGAGGTCGAAAGGGGTTTGCTGGAAACTTCACTGTTACTAGCACACAATTAGCGCCATCTACGCTCAACTAATTTGTCAGTATTCTTCTCCTCCATTCTACCCTGGTGAATGCCCAACACCCTTTAGTTTCCCATAAAATTCGGGGAACTTGGGGTTGGTGCTTATCTTAGTTATCTTGCCGACATGTTTCTTTCCAACTAATTCTACTGCCTACAAACTGGAATCACTAAACACCTTATGAAGGTGTTAGGTTCCGCTAAGTGGTCCTTATTTTACATTCGTTGGTCTCCCACTAGCGAATTGTTTATATCATAGCATGCGCATAGGCGTCTAACTTTATAATTCTCAAGAATGCACTTGCTAATCTATACGAGGTCCATAAAAAAGATGGTAATGCGGACCAGCACCATTTCAAACAGAGAAAATTGACCAATAATTAAACGAGTACCAAATAAATAAGAAAATTCTTTACGTATTTTTTTTTTAAATTTCATTTTAAATACTTACATACTTCTTTTTACAAACTTTTTTTTTCACTCAAAATAAGTTTCAAAATTCACGAAAAATAGTGCTCATTAAATGTTTCTTAAAATATTGTCATTTGCGATGGAACATTACTGACGTGAGTTTCAAAAGTTTTAAGTGAAAGGTACTTTTACATAGGTTGGTAGGTATCTACCTGTTCGTTCTTTCCATTCAAACAATAAATTAATTATAGGAGTTAGTAGAAATACTTACATCTAAATAGGTAATTAATAAAATCAAGCATACCACACAATTTCTACAGGTATAAATAACATTAAAATAGGCAGAAACCTGCTGCAGGTACTCAAGACATACCTAAAACTTAGAAGGTAGGAAGTTAATAGAAGTAAAATACGGCGTCCCATTTCGTAACAAACTTAACTAGTTACTACATAAAATGAAAGACTTATTACATTTTCCTAACTAAAGCTGACAAAGATAGTCTTAAATGATTAAGTAGATTAATCAGTTTCTGTTCAATAAAACCCTTCTCAAGTTCAATTATATACTTAACAAAATGAGCGAAACGCCTTTTAGACGACCGGGCGCACTATTAGCCTCATAAATCCAGGTACAGACGCAAGCACATCAACCTACCCGAAACTGTCAAATTTTCCCAATCAACCTTGAACATAATGCCATAACGATAAAGTTGAAAATCTATGAAAGAAATTTGACAGATTGTAGTAGCTTGATGTGTTGGCGTCTGTACCTTTAGCACAGTATCTAGTTACCTGCCTACTTTCCTCAGTAGGTACCTATAAGAAAGACGTTTAAAATGAAGATCTACCAAAAACGTATCCCATCCTAATAAGATAAATTGGTTGGACCATGAAATCATCATCATGAAGCATCGCTTTCGTCATATTTAAACAGGGTGGAGCAGATTCATTCATGATTTTTTCCACCCTGTATACAGAATTATAGAGTGTTCGGTAGAAGGACCGACACATTGTCTTAGCCCAGGGGGATTGCCCACATAACCTATATGTAGTTGAGTACCTTATTTTCTTTTTTATTTATAAGGTTGTAATAGAACAATATTTTTTGGTGTTATCTAAGTAGGTTCTACTTCTAGAAAATTATTATCCAAAATCTTAAATTGTGAAAAAGATTTTTTTTTTGTTATTTTTAAATCCATCAAAATATTCTTCGTGCTAGGAAAAGAAAACAATAAGAAAAAAAAAACGATCCTTCTACGAAACACCGTGTATAATGCCTATGGGTAGATACTTAGCAGGTTGGTAGGTATTCTGTTTTATTCGTCACGGCCGTATTCAGTGAGACGGATTTTATTGAATCGAAAGAAACATGTACAGCGAAGGGATTTAACATTCAATTAACATAATAGCTTTTAAATTGCTTTGATCAAATTAATTGTTTCAGTTGAAATGGATTAATCACGTTCAGAACGATTTACTTAATCAAGTTGCAGGCAGTTAAGTGATGCTTAGATTTCTTGGTACTGCTTGAAATTGAGACCCTAGTGTCTTGACTTGAATGTGGCCTTGCGGTTAAGAGTTTGTTATGCTCACTAAAATGTTTCGCTGATGGTGGCGCGTGTGTCGGATCATTTATTTCCCTTCAAAATGGTTGAGTTGAATGGTGCTGAAACATGCGTCATGTTCGTGAATGGGCGCTGTCAGTTGTGACTGGTCATCTCTTGGTTGCCACGGCTTATTTGAATTAATTATTTTATTTTTGAATTGTTTTTTTGTTTTTACTATGGACACTTTTAACGTAGTTACACATCTTGCTACATCGTTCTCACGTAATGTACCATCTCAACATGAATGATGTAACCAAGGTTTTGTAAATGTATTCTGATTTAAATAAGTGTCCATGGAGTTTCTTGCCCGTTCTTCTCCATAGAAATCTACGTTAGGGAATGGGCAAATACAGTACTTTCACAGTTTTTACGCCTTGTGACTGGGACTGTAGCTACATTTCATTGTTGTCTTTGTTTCGACAATTCAAAAGTGCATGTAACTGGCCTACTTGAAATCAATGCCGCGATTTTGATTTTTAGGTTATTAACTGGGTTTTCTATTCCAAGTTATTCGCTATGTGACACCTCATGAGTTCGTTAAGTGTTAATAGAGCTTTGTTGCTGGCCATTCTTAACCATTTTTGTGATTAGTTGCTTTCAATCACGAAAATACAAAATAGACAAGTGCCACCAAACTTACATAGGACCACAAATTCCGGAGACTCGAAATATAATATATCTTTATGAAACATTTTTCTGGTTGCGACTTCGTTAGATCCGGAAAAGCAATTTCCCCGATCTTATCCACCAGACGAACGAAATGATAGAAGCTGATTTTGAAAGAAATATTGCCTTAGATTACATATATATTTACAGACTTATAAACGAGTTATAACAAAGCTACAGTGGCAGCATTTCATAAGTAATCATAAAGGAATGTATTATTTTATAATCGTCTACATATGCCACCGTGCTAAAGGCATCTAAGTAAATCACAATTTTCTAAATCAGGCTAAGCCTTGTAGGTAAGAATGAGAAAGAGAGATATGCAAAAATTCACAACGTAGTTTGACCCTAGATTTGAGTGTTCTACCGTGTAGATAAATATATAGACGGCCTCGTAATTGCGTTATCACTTTTGACAACAATTCTCACTGAATTGAAACTTCACTTGGTTATAACTGCCACATAGTCAAAGACCTGTAGTTTTGTGACTTAAAACCTTAGAGTGAATGATAAAGCATTTACGAGTTCGACTATACTGAGCGAGCAATGAAATGCACGTGCTGAGCATCTAACGTAAATTGTGCAGTGCTAGGAACGGATTCAGTTTCCCTTTTTGAGCAATTATTATCTAAAACGTTCGCAGACGTTTTTACTTCCTAAGCTCACCATTAGAAGTTGAAGCAAAAGGATTTGGAGCAAACCAGAGCTACTTGACACATCAGGAAAGGCGTTACCACAGTTGTCGACAAGAATCGGCATGAGCCGGGCAGAAAGAGCTTTACGTACACATGCAATAAAATTGAATGGAGCGACGCGGTATCGTGCCGCGTCGCCCGATCTGCAATGAGGTGAATGACGGCTTTTTTGCACGAACGTAGGCCTCCTTTTGACCGGCTCAAGCCGATTACAAGTCGACAATTAGTGTAGTTACTCCCTTGGTAGGAAGGAACGTGGGTAAATTTAATTAATCTGTGATGTCTACGCATGTGATCAAGGGTCTATCATATTTTAAGAGGAATATACACTTAAGATTCGAGTTATTTGTAATTGAACTCTGTATCGTCAATAATCGCCATAAAACGAAGTGGATATTTTACAGTGATGACTTAGGACTAAATTATATAAGTTTAGGTACTTTTAGATATTTGGAAATGTTCTATTTTGGGAAAGCTCTCGTGTTTATTATTCAAAACTTAACTACAGAAAAATAGAATTTCGATCTGTAATAATAGACACGAAAGTTTCTCTTAAGTTTAATAAATAAGACTTTATGGAATAATTTATAGTAAGGTCTCTCAAGTTTTCTATAGTAAATAGATTTTTAAATCATCATCATCATCATTTTTAAATGCATCTCTTTAAAATAAGTATAAGCTACAGTCTAGCTACAATAGATAAAAAATACGAGCTAATTTCATAGTATTTATCGAACGTAGAAATCTTAGAAATAGAAATCTGAACCAGCCAGAGCATCTCTTATACCAACTTAGAGGTATCATCTACGCGTGTCCACCACGTCTATACTAGAATATCTTATAATATTCTTTATTACAAAAGCACGTACTTTATCCTTCATTATATTATAAATAATTGAACTAATAAGACATTTCGCGGTAACATTTAGAATGAAATACTTAAATTATACCATTTCCACCTTTGGGCTTTTAAGCATTGCTGCAATGCCAAGATTTAGAAGAAGTCATCTTGTTCTGCTTAAGTTCAGTTAGCGAAGAATTAGTTTTCTAGCGTAGCGTAGCGATTCAAAATAAGCTAAGTTCCGTTTAGCTGCGCTTAAAACTCATTTCTTACAAGCGCATTCGCACAAAAGATTACAGAGCGAGCGTGTTCAACAAATTGAACTTTTGCACTAAACGTCTGCTTGCAAAATCGCAAGTTTTCAAGTCCAACATTTTATCAGGACAGAATCACTTCACATTTGATGTGACTGAGTGTGAAATGGTCACCTAACATAGTTTCGTTGATGATTGGTTTGCATATATCATTACAAAATGCACGACGACACCGCGAAGGCTAACAACAATTTAGAATTGATACAACTGTCGCAATTCCATAACTTTAACGTTATCAAACCTCATATCTTAAAAATTACCTTGCATCGCCAAATATTCCCATTTGCTATAATAATTCTCCGTCCACCACTTACCTAAAGTAGAAAGCTTCGTTTGGCGTCATTTGAAGCCACAGAAGCATAAGGTCCTGTTTCACCACTCGCTACTAATATTAAAGTCTGGACCTAGTCTGACAGAATGTTCCTAATCTTGCTACGCCCTAAACCTTCGGTTTCTGATAGGCTGTTCAATATCTGCGGTCAGTTCCCATCTCCATGGCTATGATTGGTCGAAGTAATTTTGGTCAGCCAATCACAACAGCTAAATGAAAGACTTTAGAATGCGGTCAATCTGTCAGATTAGTTCTAGAAATTAAATGCGCGAGTAGCGAGGCGGGCCCGCGAGTGTGCAAGTGCACGTTATGACTATGAGCTAGAGGACGTGGGAGTGAGTGGTTGCCGTTTGTGCGGTCGACCCTGGCCGGATGCTGGACGTCGCCGGGACTCCTGCTACGAACACCGCTGCAGGGGACGCGATCTGAAACACGTCATCCACTACATTGAACATAGAAACATCTAGAATTCTGTCTATTTAAATGCAAGGATTTTCCCCTGTACCTTGGGAGCGTGAACAGACAAATCTAACATGCTCAAATCATCTCTTTTGGCCGTACAGATTATACGTATTTATTTGCACCTTGCGGAAATCAAAACCTCGACTCGCGAAAGTCACAGACTTCAACACTGTGCCAATCCAACCGCTATTTAATTTAAAGTAATCAATAATAAAGTTTCGAAGGCCATTACTTGCGAAAAACACAAATAAAACTTTAGGAGACAAGCCTTCACTAATCGATAAACTCACTCAGTTAAAAATGTATTATGATTTCGTGTCAAGATGACCCAAATATCGTTCTAGGACTCAGCGACTGCTCTGCTGAAGTTTGATTTACATTTGCATAGGTATATCTATGAGCTTCATTATAAATTTCAACAAACCCGAACTTAGCGCAAAATGTAGAAAGGTATCGCACCAATTTTTCATGTTAAAAGGGCAGCTCTCAATTAACATTGTACGATGTTATAACGTCCGCGGCGGCCTATCTCCGGCATGCGGGCTATGCTAACACAAATGAGTTCGTCCGTCGTCCCACAACGCGCGCCTGCCCCGGATGTCAGCACTCAGCAGTACGTAAAATTTTATGATGTCCGTACACGACCCTGCCTCGTTAAATATGAAACTAATACGGAGGGCTCCCCAGTTCGTATGTAAGGCTCGTCCAATTATATTTTATGTTTGAAATTGAGCTGAACGTGTAGAATTTTGATGGTAGGGCTTAAAAAGGAGAAGCAATGAAAGGTCTGTAGGTACCTAATATAAAATTAACCTTTAAAGCTGAGGTGAATCTGTGCAGTGACTATAAATAGATTGTCTGATATTTTCTCGTGGGACGGAAACAGTCGAGCGAATCTATGATGTCAGGCAACTACCTACATCTATCTTGGCATCAATATAGGTTATAATCAATGATATTATAAATATAAAGAGGTAGATATCGCACTAGCGCGCGCAAATTGTTGCAGACACATTCAGACAATTGTCGTAATTGAAGTACTTCAAGCGCAATAGCTATCTCTTTCTGTATCATCCGTTTCGTATTATCTATCGCAGTCGTAACAGCGCAACGATATTTGAAAGCCGCTCAGTATGAACGTAGCGTATTTTCTTTATAGTATCATTGGTTATAATGTACACAGTAGATAGAAAACTGTGCTGGACAAATACCGTTAATTTCAACACACAAAACTAAAATACCGCGTAAACGTTCAACCATTTGGTACAGAGTCAGAGGCTAATGCCTAAACTAGGTCGTAACCTCTACCACAACATCTGCGTCTAAATATCTACAGCAACAAAGGTAATCCAATTACAGTATTATCCCACACTGGAGCTTACCACGTAATATTTGGCTCAATTCTCCGGGTGTTCATACCGGAACTTAAATTCCGTCGCGAAAACGCGCAGAAATGTGTTTCCGACTTATAGCGACAATGGAATGAAAGCGTCGCCGAGCCAGCCTACTCTCAGATAAAGATAATACTATACAGAATAAGAAACAATGGCGTAAGAGGCTCTATTCATTCCCGGCACTGTCGCGTCAATTATTTTTAAAACGCTTCATTAATTTCGTCATTATTCAACTCTCGTCGGGATGATAAGGAAGTTCCTTTCAATTATGTTTTGTTTTGCCATTTTATTCAAACAAAAACGAGGAAAATTAAATGATTTGCGGTTTTATGACAGCAGTCAATACATAAACGTTAAGTCGAAAATCGCTTTCAATTAAACAAGCTTTCCAGTACGAAAAACAATGGGGTCGGCTCTTAAATGTGCCTGAATTTACGGAGCGAGTGCAGCTGTCTGATATCCATAATCTACTTGTGGGGATTACCACTGAAGCTACTCTACATTATGCACCTACTAAATATGCAACTATTCTTGGAGCAAAACCTTTGGCCATACGTCAGCTGTCTAATAATAAGTCATGCTCCACAAATGTTAGAGCATCAGTTTCCCGGAGCTGGGCTGGGATAGGCTTTTTGAATTGACTCGTAGACACAATTCAAAAATAGAACGGAATTTGTATGAAGATATCCGCCAGGAAAGTACTTTTAAAGCTGACTTATGTGCCTCTTCTGGGCAAAGGCCTCTCGATATTCTTATAGTCCTCTATAGAGAGGACAAAAAAAGAAAACAAGAGAATCCAGCAAGAACGATACGAAGTTTTTCAGAATAAACTGAGCTAGTAGTTATTTACTCGGTTGCGGAACGGGTCATAGAATCACTTAAAAATAAAAACGTTACAAAATTATACAAAACATTTACAAAAAGTTGAACAAAGTGCTCGTCTAGACCAACATGCTACAATGATTGTTAAGTAAGCGCAACAAACAAAAGAAACAATGCATAACCTTGTGGCAAGGCGGGGGCGGGGGTGCGACGCGAGTAATTAAAACCTCTTGAGACGTGGGCCCCCGGTGACGTCACATCGAATCGGGGTCCCACTGCACCGAGGGTATCACCCAAGCAACGCCCGGCCTAATGGTCACATGGAATGAGAAAATTAAAACATGCCAAACAAATAAAAAACAAAATTATATAGTAGGTACGTACAATCAATTTGCTAGAAAGAGAGATTATTGTGAATGCTGTAAAAAACTGAAAGGTAATTCATTCAGGTGTTCTAGAAAAGCTTTAATGTGAATTCCGAATGAACTGTAATCAAATTCTGACGTGCGCATTTATTATTCAAATGTTAATCCATACAGTAATCGTGCATGAAATCTCGCTTTACACTATTCTAAATTACTGACCGCAATTTGAAAATGAATAAAAATTGCAGCTAAAAACAAGGACGTTTTCAATGTGAATCTAAGTATAGGTATACCGGAAAAATTATGCGCTTCGGTCATCTACGTATTTTATCCAAGGTATAAAAATAATGCTGACCCCGCTCTTGAACTGACTTGTGGTTCTTCTATTAAAGTGAGTAATATGGAGAGAGTGTTCAGAGAAGTGAATGACGACTAGCCTAGAGGCTGTACCTTTCAAGACTACGTTCAATGCACATCGAACATCACATTGTGCAAACTAAACATTGAAAATGACGAAAAAGATCTTCTTACATGACTTATCCAAGGTAAAGCTACGCTACACCTGCTCACCTATGCGGTGCCCGATGGGGGGAGCCGGGCGGCGAGGACGCCGGCGATAGTGCCGGTGTTGCGGGCGCGGAGGCGGCCCGGCGTCGGGAGTACTCCGTGCCCCCGACGGCCATGGCCGTGCCGCCGCCGACAGGGTCCGTCACGCGCGTCACGCTAAGACCTGACGCTGAACGTGTCGGGCGAGACGGAGCTGAGGAATAGACGACTGTTAGATTGGAAAAATCTTTAGCTGCTCATGTTTTGATTAGTGACTAAGGCACAATGCTGTACGGCTTTTCAAGATAGAACGGTGACGTGGTGAACGGTGATAAAATGTTTTTTGTATTTAAAGGGGAGTTTCCGTAGTACTGGTTTCTCGTAGTTTTGGTCTACGGCGGGCGTAGCGCATAGACCTAACGTGCTACGGTGGTAGCTACTCATAGAGGTCGGTGCACAATAGTGATGTTGGTCCACGATTATCAATAACTTGATGACCATATGATCTCTCTCTCGTCTGTCACCTAAATCTGGAAGCTACACTCAATATTTTAGAATTTCGATGATATCCTTGACAGATTTTTTTAATTTTGAATAAGATAACCTTTAATTTAGAGAGGTCACTAACCTCCAGTATAACTATAAAGTCCAGCCGGCGAGGACCTGGGTCGATACCCAGAGACGGTGGACGTGGTGGACAGAGTAGACGGGGACCTCTTCAGCCCTGGGCCTTCCCCGGGCCCTGCGGCAACTGACGGCTTCCTCGATCGCGGCTGTCGCTTGGACCCTGTTCTGCATACCCCTGATGTGAGAGAAGGCAACACATACTTCTATAGTGTAGTGAATGTGCGGACAATGACATCGGTAAACAGTGCTCGGTGGTACAACGTTGTCGTGGGGTGGCAGTCAGTACCAGGTTCAAAAGTGTTTTTAGAAGCGTTGTTTTGCTTGCGAAAATGGTGCTTTACAAGATGATACTTTTTATATTGGATACAATTTTCAAATCTATTCTTAAGTACATGCTGGTGAATAGCTACAATTTTCTGTACTAAAGTAACTACAGAAGATACAATTCGTAACGAGAAACAAACAAAGTTTTGAACGCGCTTTTACTCAACAAACATTCTCAGATCTCGTCCTTTTGAAGTAAAACGTAGAATTCCAAGAAAGTACAGTGCTTCTTAAGTATAAACATCAAACAAACATTCAATCCTATTTGTAAACATCAAAGATTATTTCAACCTTTCCACGGCCCATACAATCTACATATAAACGGTATTAATATGAAATTGCTAAAGCAAAATCGAATTATATTGGAGTGTGAAGCACGGTAAAAGTGGGCCGTCTGGCGATTGAATTAAAACTACTTCGGGCCTTACAACACCAAATTGAACTATGTACAAATACGTGAGGGGAATGACGATAGTTTTCTTTTAGAGCACTCTCAAGAGGTCACAGCTAGGAGCCATTTTGGACCGTTTTTCGCTGAAGATTAACAGCTAAAGCGACATTGATAAATCAACGTTGAACTCGTTCAGACGTGTCTAAAATTTTCACATTGTTCACAAAGAGATTATTTGATGCTGACGCCACGTTACTTTATAATCTTCAGAAAAAAAACAGTCGGTGACCTCTTATCATTCATACAGCTAAAAGTTCTTACCAGTAGGACATTGTCGGCCCATGGCGCATTTTCCTTCGCAAATGGTGCGTTGGTTCAGCATCGTCTGGTAGGAGTCCAGCATGACGCGGCATTCCGTCAGGTCTCTGTCAGCTAACGCCAAGGACGGGTAACGCTCCTTCAATCTTCTTCTTTCCTTGAGTGAAAAGTTCTTAATGAGTAAGTAAGTACTACTCTTTATCGAACGCGCCGAACTCCTAGCCAAGTTCTGGGGAGACTTAATTTAGATTGCCATCGACACGTTAATAAGTATGCGTAACTGACAGAAAGGTGAGGGTTCTGTTTTCAAATTGGTCAATGTATTAGTATTGGGAAAAAATCCCCTGTAATTTGGTCATGAATTGAATTGTGCCAGTAAATGGCCTCATGTTACCGTTAGGCGACCCAATTCGCTATCGAACAGTTATGGGGTGTGTCTAACATGGGTTATGGTTTGTTGCCTTTCCTATTATAAAGAACTAGCTGTTGCCCGCTACTTTTTTCGGTTAGAAGTATTTTTTGTTTGTATTGTTCAAAAAAATATTGCAGAATTCAATTAGCACTAGCCTCTAGCCTCGACGATTCCACATAGAAATTCTCTGTTTCGTGGAAACTAATCTAGTTTGATCTGCTGGAAATGTTTTCTTTGTTCTCTTCGAATCTACATCCTCTACAAGCTTTTAGGAATCCCTTTCAAGTTGTACTTTGGGCTGTATGTTGTCTGTCACTCCGTCAGCCAGTTAACGAGTCACGTAAAGAACTATTTTATGTGTTTAAAAAAAATATTGTTGATGCGATTGATGATTTTGAAGTAAATAAATTAAATGTTTTAAAGGAAGAAGTGATTTATAACAGCATAATAGACTCTGTAATAATAACACGTAAAGTGACTTTAATCAGGACCCAATTTTGAGAAATAGGCTGTCTATCGATTCGCTTTAGTCACGCGAATGTTTCATTAAGGTAACCTTACATTGTTAACTTTTCGAAGAAATACTGTGATGGTTCGAATTCCTTGATTACAGTACTTTAGTTTCCACTAAACTAAATATCATTAGAAGAAATACTTAGGTACAACAGAACTGTAATTTTAATATCACAAAGTGAAGATTATTCGTATAAGTGTTAGTGAAAAAATAATATTTTACGAATTTCTGGCAGTGGGGAGGACTGACACGCGAGCGCGAGCGTGTCACGCAAGGTGGCCGCAATCCCGCCGTGTGTCGCTAGCCGACGTATAAATTACTTGGATTTACACCTACGTTATCATTGTATAGATGTGCTGTTCCCAACAAATAAGAGTTCTGTTTTTTTATGATGCATCCAGCCAGCACAAAACTTTTCACATGGACAGGAAACACTATAGCGAATCTTTATGTTAGGTTTTTTGTGCTAGTTTCACTGTTAAACTATCAAACCAAGTCGTATAAAAGCAAACAGATAGAGTAGGCACATTAAAACTTTAACGTTGACACGGTAACCAACAAAATAACGTATAGACATACCTACATAAATAGGAACAGGCGTGTCCATCAGTTGATGTCGTAGATGTACATAAGGATAAAGCTTTCGATTTCACCGGGATCACTCCCGATAGGTATTGATTTGATTGGACTGAGTGATAGCTTAGCGCTTTATAGCTTGTTGAACGAGATGTGTGCACTTAGGTACATCGATATGGAATTCAGCGTAGGTATAACACACCCATCAAGATAACCGGAATCACTTCTATTAGCGTATGGTAATGTTAATTCTTGATAGATATCGTATCTAGTTCATCGAATCCAGCTCCATTTATAGCATAATATGCTTATTTATTAATTTAAGGAAAAACAAACAGTAGCACAATAAAAATAAGTCACAATATCTTAAATATTACATTTTAAAACAATTATGCTACCCACTACGTTCTCCAAAGATTGCAATCATAAAAAGAAAAGCCTTGCAGTACCTACCTAGATAACTTGAAATATGTTCTATCATGACAATATTATAATGGTTAGCAGTTAGTAGAGTCTAAAAAGTTTGTTGCGTATTAAAAAAAACATTGCCCGCTGTACTAACAAATCAAGTGAGCTGCATTTTACAAGTCTTCTAGCAATTTCGACCTCTACAATAATATAGTACTCACAAGCCTAATTAAAGGTCAACAACCATTGGAGATTTTTTCTATGGACTCCATACTGTAACGCATACTACGTATCAGCTAGTAAAAAGGCGAAAGGGAAAGGGCGGTTTGAGGCTAAAGGCGAGTTCCTTACCTCAACCAGCTTATACGTCTCAAACTCCTGGAGCTGCCTCTGGAAGCCCAGGTTGGGGTTTGCGACGGCTCTGCCCGCGCGCACCACCTTCAGCGCCTCGCGCCACGTCAGCGACGTCACGGACATGATGTAGGCGACTGCCACCGTCACGCTGCGGGACATCCCTGCTAGACTGAAGAAAAAAAGGAATTTAGGAAGTTATTCAGACAGGAGTAGTCAGAATCAGGATAGCCTTTGATACCTTTACAAATATTTTGCAATTCGAATATTTAGTTTTCATCAAGGAACAAACTAGACCTAGGTTGGTAGTAAACCAGTATGCCACCACCGCCGTCACGCTACGGGACAAGCCTGCTACACTGTGAGAGTAGAGCCATCAGAAGTCAGAATCAGGATATACTTAGTTAAAAACTACATAGGTGTTTGCCAGTATCTGATTCAAGTAAATGCTATGTTGATTCAACACGTACAATATACACACATAAAACTAGATCTAGGATTGGACATCACCGCCACCGTCACGGTGTATGGCATCCCTACTACTGACTGAGTTGAGATTTAGGAAGATGTTCTCGAGACAGAAGTGGGCAGAATCAAGATATAAAAATGTTAATATGACATTTCAATTTTGCTTAAAACTAGTTCTGGTTTGGATACAGCATACGCAACTTTTCAATCGCAAAAATATGTAAAACAAAAAAGTGACATTATGCAGGTTCCGATTTTTCTTTGTTCGCCTCCATAAAAAGGGTGAATAGCATTTTGCTGTCACGGGTTTCCGCAAAGTAACACCTGATTCCATAACCTGGTGTATAAATTATCTCTCTTATAAATTATCCTCCTATTGGCACTGCCTTAATTTTTGTATCAGCTTCAGCAGTTCAATGTCCAGCATACGTGACCAGTTTGCCATTTAGTAAAAATCTGGATGAATAAGAAAATCAGAAACAATAAATCATTCGTAGCCCATGATTTATTGTTTTTCTTATGCTGCTTGCTTCGCAGATGGGAAAATCCATTAGAAAAACATTTGAGGCATAAACTCCACTGAAAAGTTTTATCACTGCAACGATGTGATCATTTACACATGTTCTTTATAAATTAAAATTCTTTTTTAAATTATTATAACATCCAAAAGCTCCCGACGGGATTGTATCAGAAACCGTCGTCCCCTTACGTACCAATAAGCCGTGTGTACGTTCAAGCTAAGCCGGTTGGCGGGAGATAGGGGGGAGTCGCCTGCAGCTTTCGATTGATATCACACTGCAAATAATGCAAGTGACACTTGACCGAGAAAGGGAATTTTTTGTCACCGGATCCGGGGTAATGAATTTCATTATTTTAACATTCAAAGTGCTCAAAGAGGTTGATTTCGAAACCATCGTCCCCTTTCATTCTAATAAGCCGTGTACACTCTCGGGTTTAGCAAGTTAGTGGAAGATAGTGACGTGTCAACAGTTCTTGGTAGAGATACACATGACCGAGGAATGTAAATCTACTAGTATTTATATATGATCCTTCAAACATTTTCTTCAACTGAATTGGAGAAACAAATCTGAATATGAAAAATGACGTTCAAAGCCTCCAACTGGATTAGATCAGAAACCGTCGTCATCTTATAATTTTACGTATTAGTTAATAAATTAATAATTTAACGTTTTTTAAGTTGTGTCGTGTGTACATTCAAGCTCAAGGTCAATGCACAGCTCCAAACACTGAACGGAATCGTCAAATCGAGCTGTTTGGAATTCTTTCTTTGAAACTCCATACTGCAACGCCGAACGGCGCGGCATGTCGTCGGATCGAGACCAGCTAGTAAAAATGTGGAGAGTTGATACCAATCAGGTGCAGTGTTTATAAGTGTGCTATGAGCTTTAAGCGGGTCGGCGGGATATAGAGGGTGTCGCGAACAGCTCTCGATCGAGTTCAAACTGCAAGCGATGCGAGTGACACTTGACCGAGAAAGGTGGGCCCTGGAGATATCAAGGCGAATAAGATAAGACTCAAGATTTTCAGCTCTTCTGGAGCAGAATAAGATGATTTTTAAGTAGATCATACATAGCAAATCGGATGTTTGTCTTTGGTTTGCAGTAATGGAAAAGACGTTCAATTCAAACTTCAAATAACATTTCTTTGAGTAGCAAGTATTTTTCTTATAAAATTTTCTTTAAATGGGTATTCTCATTTAGTGCCTCTTGAATAACTAAAAAACATTACCCTTCTTTCTGGGGCCGCAATACTAATTCTGGAGGTAATAAAGACGGAATATTTTCAAGTACCAGAATAAACGTTAGGATCTGGAGATACTGAAGCCTTGAAACTCAAAGCCAAGACGCGTTAAGCTGTAATCGTTGCATTAGTTAGATACTCGCTGCTTACAGAACTTTGCAAGCGTAACTTTTGTGTCACTATATAGATCGGAGTACATAAAATATACCCAGTTTCGTCATTAACTATCTGTTGCCGCGGGCCCACTCGTCCCAGTGCTTGTAACCAAAGCCGCGGCAAATGATGCGTCATTAAAATCTTCCTTGCTCCACTTTTGTCATAACTACGTTGTTTTCTCAAGACATTTTTGAATTTTCTCGAATAAGGATGACGGTGAAAATAAAAACTCTGTTTTATGGCGCCTTAATTGGACAGCTTCCATTAAAAATTAGGCTAAAAGAAAAGCACAATTTGCTCAAGCTCGAGTCTAAGGAAACTGACACTTAAGCACAGATTTTGGCAAAAAATAGTCAACCCTAATATACAAGTCAGTGCCAGTTAATTTTGGTCAAAGGGACCTAAATAATAAGCCTAAGTTTAATTTTATAGACAAAATATGGCAGAGAAATTAAACTACTTTTTTATCGGACAGCTTTTACCTACAGAGGTCGGTGGGGATCTACCTGAACCACAATGTGTATCTTCCTAATGCCATCTGAGGTCGTCGGTTACAGGTTTTTATCCTTAATACAAAAACAGATTTTTCACATCACATGGTATTCATAGCAAGCTGCTTAACTTGAGCGGGATTTAAAGGGCTTTACAAAGCAGGTGGAACAGATAGGCGAGAGAGGCTTTACAGAGCTTGTGTTCAATCCTCCATAATAATGTATCCATCATAACATGCTTAGTAATATTATATAACGAGAAAGTAACTCTGACTGTTTGTTTTTAACTTGTTTACATCTGAATGAATGGTTTTCGTTAAAAAAAAAAACATACAGGTAGATCACGCCCCGACAGACAATTATTATAATTATCCCGGTATTTCAAAAGCAAATACTAGCTACATAGTTTTATTAGAGCCATTGAAGCAGGCGACGAGCAATAATCGTGTAATTAACCAACACCGCGATACGATTAGCAATGAATCAATGGCGACGTCCAATCGCTCAGCAGGACAGAGTTGCGCGACCTTTTGCCACGAACCCGACAGGAAACGGAAATGAATTAAATGGCTTTGTAGGGTGATTAATCAGAACTGACTTTTAACGAAGAGTTAGCCTTTTGGAACGGTAGTATGGTCTGATATTGTCGTTGCTGCTTTTATTGTTAGAAGACGAATATTTTCTGTAGCTAGTGATTAAAGCAGCATGATATCCAAATGTGAACATGCTCGTGTCTAAATAATAACCACCACTCAGGTCGATCTTAAGGTTAAGCCGCGCTTGCCTAGGTTGGTCCGTGGATGGGTGACCGCCTATTACATAGCGAGTATCCTCCGTGCCTCGGAAAGCACGTTAAGCCGTTGGTCCCGGCTGTCATTTGTAGATCTTTGACAGTCGTTACAGGTCGTCAGTGGCCCGAAAGTCTGACAACCAGTCTTACCAAGGGATATCGTATTACCCATACCCAGTACTAACTAAAAAAGGGTTATGTAGGCAGATAGGCAGTCGCTCCAAGTAAAATACAGGTATTCTGCTGCATCTGGTTAGACTGGAAGCCGACCCCAACATAATTGGAAAAAGGCTAGGCAGATGATGATGATATCCACATGTGAACACATAATTTGCTGATCTCTTCTTTGTCGTGTCGATGATTCAAACCTATATTTAAATTGGATCAGCTTCGACGAGAGATCTGCCACAACGATAGCGTTGGCAGTGACTGTGGACCGGTCAAAGTGCAGCTGGAGTTACATAAAGAGCAATACAGGAGGAAGATTGTGATGAAGCTCCACACATTCGCTGATATAATAGGACTATGCTTCACAGAATCAAGAGTAAATCCTTATATGCTACTTTTGATACAATTAATCATATCAAATGAAGCACCGAGATCATGAGCCATATATGAATTTAATATCAAGTCACTTCAGACACGGTGACGCTTCCAGAAATACAATATACTTGCTTCTAGCCGCGAATTCGTTCACATGGAATTTAATTAGATATGTCTGCCATCAAACTTACTATGGAACTCGGTAAAGTGTAGCTTTGTATGAAATCGAATGATGAGTTTTTAAGATTACCTTCTTACGTCCAAACTGTCAAACATCACTTCTTAAAATAGAAGAAATAGTTAGAATAAAGTCTTGATTCTGCGAGGAATAGTACGCAAGTAGGTACTCATATCATATTTCAGAAAGCGTAGCTCTGTGCTAACTTCTGATGATAACAATAAACAGAAACATGCCTGTGATTTATAATGGCGCCGCACCCAACTATTAAACAAATGTTTTCGTAACTACAGTCCCTGGAGGACAAACGAGAATTCTGACATGTTATTATTTATTTTGATATTTCGGACATGGTTATTTACTTAGAAAGCTTTATGTTATGACATGAATATAGTGGACAGTGATTTGTGAAAGCTTGGTTGTGGAAATAATATAAGTAAACATTTTTATTTCTGTTGTCCCAAGCTCGAATACTGAGCATGAAGTCCTGGGTTCAATTCCCTGGTCGGCTAAGTGTTAGAAAGTTTTTCCACCTGAAAAATATTCAGTGACAGCGACGATGTCTGCTCGGTTGATAGCAACAATGTCACTCCCTATTAAATGGGACTTAAACAAAATTGACGAAATGCTGGACTATTAGCTACCTCTGCCTGCCCCTTCGAAGATTACAGGCGTGATGTCATGTTATGTTTTATTTATTTCTGTCGCAAATCGCAAATAGCATTGTTACTCTCCAGTTTGAAGGTGTCACTAAAATTACAAGGGCATGCGACTTTTTAATTTTCCTTTCCTATGTTTTTTAGGTGTTTTCAATTCTAGAAAACTACCTAGAGAGGCGTCGCCGTCGAGTCTTGTAAGGCAACTGATAACTAAACCAAGTGAAGCTAACGTTGCCACGATTTGTTGGTTCATTATTCATTCATTTTGTTAGCATAGTGGCCGAAAATTGGTTAGGTAGTTGCGTGCGTGATCGATGATAGAACATTTAATTTATAAATGGACCCCATTACCTACTGACGACCATAAACTGTCCGCGTTTATATTCTATCTCCCTTTCTTTAACCGATCCCCAATTCATCAGTCTTTGGTTCTACGGTGCCTTACAATTTCTTAGGAAAGTTACAAATCAAAAGAAACCTCTAAACGCAAAGCGCTGTGGGTATTGCCTCGGTGAAATGGATTGAAAGGTATTTTAAGGGTTTTGGCTTAGTTCAAATACGAAATGCTAGGATTGCTAGGAATGGCCTAATTGGCGGTCGAGCAATATCATAATGGCATGAATAGCTCGATGGCAAAGCGGTTTACCTGCTGACCGAGGAGTTTGATACCCGCATCGGCAGGAAATTAGCACCTACAGCCCAGGTACCTGAGTTTTCTGAATATCTAATATTTTGCCTAACCATTTTTGCTTAAAATGTAAGTCTTTTTCTTCGTGTTTGCTTATAATCTGTTTACTTAAAACAAGTATTAATGAAAAATTAAGAAGATAGTTGGGGCAGTCATTTCTAGACTTACATAGTCTGTGGTAGTGTGTGGTGTGGTGTGGTGTGGTGTGGTGTGTGGTGTGTGTGTGGTGTGTGGTGTGGTGGTGGTGTGGTCTGTGGTTACAGGTGCTTATCGCAACTGAAAATACATGGACGAAAACATGTTTGAACAAAGTGAATTCTGTGAAATATCAAATTGGAAATATCCATTAGCCACTAACTAATTGATTGCTTCTCTTTGTTTATTTTTGGCCATATCAATTTTCTTCTAATGTTTTTGTTATGCCTGTGAGTGGTTAGTAGTTGAGAATCTGAACATACAAAACTATAACGTTCTCAATACTGACACACAGGCTTCCTCTAGGTGCGAGGGAGGTAGCCGTTACGCGAGCCACGACGCGGGTCAACTGTCGGTTTGTATACCACATGCCTTTGAAGTTTTGGTTCTACCACAGATGGGTTTCATGACGATGTTTTCCATTTCCATAATTTTGAGATTAGTGGTAATTAAATAAATACCTAGGCTCGAATCTATGACAAACACACAAAGAACAAAAGCAGCATACAAAATTATTTTCCTATACAACATTAGTTTTATATATGCGAAACCTGATACAAGTCTGTAGTATTTTTATGTAAAGAACAAAATACAAACAAACAAAACACAAAATGAACAAAATTTCAATCCTGTATCATGAAAAATCACAAAGTTATAAGCTTGTTCTGTTACCTAGTTGTCCGCACAAAAACGCGGTCACCACGCAGCGCGCGCCTCCAGCGTCGTCTTGAGCTCATTGATAATAATAATTTGGCAGTAGGTACCTAAATTATTGCGATAGGTACTCAGAGTCGCTTGGTATCCAACTTTTAACTTTTTTAAATATTTTTGGGAAAAAAATATAACATGGTTTAAAAATTATTGGAATCGATTCAGTTACTTATTTTGAACAAACTATATTCAGGTTTCGCATATACTAAAAATAATGTTGTATAGTTAGTATAGTTTCTGAATAAATAAAGTCTCCTTTAAACATCTTTCTCCGTGCATTACCTCGTAAAAGGGAAGGGCACTGCTGCCCCTGAACCGTCAGAAGGGTACAATTTATAACATGGCTGACGGTGGGCTGGAAATTCATATTCTTATTTTTGCGGCGGTGAAAGAAAACCAGTCGACAAACACCCATCAACAATAGATTTATATTGCATCCGACATTTTTCTTTCAAGATTTATTGTTATTTTATGACATAGAAGGTACAGGTGAAAATACCCAAAAAATCTTGTTACTATAAGAATGAATGTTGTGTATGTTGATTGATAGAATATGTTGGTGATGTAGGATTAGGTTTTCCATAGGGAATAAAATTACGAACATTCATACAAAGATACATAATTATACATAATACCACTTTCTTTTTAAAATCTTTTCTTAGTGCTCAAGTTCATTATTATGTATAGACAATTTCTTACGCTTCATCTGTCAAGAAAAATGGTGTTCTATTTCGTTTACAATTTTGTTATTTAGTTTGTTTTTAAATTTAGATGTAACGATTTATTTTATAGTTTAAAAATATTCCTATGAACTAGTACTGTCAGTGTTTTCAGTAATTGTCGTATTGGCTAACCTGATCCTAATGCCTGTACCAGCAGTGGATTTTTACAAGCAAATGCGATCAATATAACAGTAAGAACAGGATAACGTCCTCATTCATGCATGACACGTCATCGAGTCGTGTTACAGGGAGGTCAGACAGTCAGTCGCTCCATGAAAGCACTGGTATTCAGCTGCATATGGTTGGATTGGAAGCCGACACAATACAGTTGGGAAACGTCTAGGCAGACGACACATGCATGACACGTGCTATACGGTTACTTACCAATGTATAAGAACGTTGCCGTCTCTTAGACGAGCAGCGTGTATGAAGTCGTTGCACAGACTGAAGTACTGCGTCAGGTTCTGGTCGGGGGAGTCCGACGCCATTATACACAGGTAGTGCTTGTCCTGTAAACAAACAGAAAAACAGAGTCAAAAACTAATTAGGGACAGGGAAAGAACCTTACCGCCACTGACATTTTCTTAGTTTTATGTCTGATTTAATCTGATAAAATTTATTTCTCAGCCGCTCTCGTGCCGTTGTACAGTCGCCAGAGCATCAAGTTACTACAAGCTGTCAAATTTTCTCGTTCGATTTTGAACTTAACCACCAATATTTTATAGTTTAAAATCATTTAGAGAAATTTGACAGTTTGTGTTAACCTGGTGTACTGGCGACTGTACTTACACTAGGTGACAACTAAACGAATGTCTAAATAATACCGCGTTGTTAGATTTCCAATTCTCAGATCTGCTCAGAAACTTGAAAATCCCAGAGCAAGTTTTTATTTAGGCTGTCTCTTTAGGAGCCGTGTGTTAGTAAAAACTGGCATCATACACTTTTTATGTTTAAAGTCATTTTAAGACCAAACACAGCGCTCCTAAAAATAATTTATTCTCGCAATATTTCGCTCAAATTCTTAAAATCTTCTTTCTCCCGTGACTTCTGGAAGACAATCCGCAATAAATTTCTGATGAATTTGACATAGGTAGGTATACCGCGCTTTATGGACAATCTTAAACAAGAATACTTAGCATTCTCCGATTGAAATAGCTTTGACTTTATTTCTCATGTTCAACGAAGCCATCAAACATAATATTTAATACAGCATTTAAGTTTACTTACAATCCATAAATCTGTTCAAACGATCCGTAAACAAGCCCAAAGCTGAGGAAACATTAATATAATCTGCTTTACAAACTTACCCCTAGTAAGTCAATCAAAATAGTCGACTGTGGATTTCGTGCAAAGTTAATGCACATAAATCATTACGAAGACTTATTCGATGTTAAGTTCTGTGTGGTTTTTGGGAAAGGATTACCTCATTTATTCCTAACGGATCTTTACTTGCGGTTTGACAAGTTGGTTGTACGTTCGATCATCATCTGCCTAGCGTTTTCCCAACTATATTAGGGTATTCCAGTCTAACCGGATGCAGCTGAATACCAGTATTTTACATTGGGCGACTGCCTATCGGACCTCCACAACCCAGTTAGTACTAGATAATACGATACCCCTTGGTAAGACTGGTTGTCAGACTTTCGGGCCAATTGACAGCCGGGACCAACGGCTTAACGTGCTTTCCGAGGCACGGAGGAAACCCGGAATGTAGTGGGTATTGAGTGGTCACCCATAAACGGACTAACCCAGGCAAGCGCAGCTTAAGATCGACCCGCGCGGCTTTTATTATTTAGCCACGACTCCACGAGCTCCTCCTTGGTGGTCCGTTCGATAATTTTTCTAAATATGAATATATGGCAATATCCACTGGTAACGCAATTACCGTCACACTTGCTTATTCACGGTGCATATAAAAAACCACATGATCTTTTTTATAAAGTCTATGAAACTAGATTATTCATAAACAGAAGAATAATAGCATTGTGAAACTGTATGTCGATAAAATTTCGTGACCCTTTATCGACCAAATTGAGGAGCGGCATACCGTCTTAAAATAATGACGCCTTTCTTTAAAACTTTAATGGAAGTTGTCAACGGAGCACGAACGCGACAAACTTTAGTTAATAAAAGTTAAAGCGGTAGTACCGACCATAGAAATGAGAAGTTTTACTCAGTTCACCGGCTTTCAGTTTCAAGCTTTTGTAATCGTTTTGTGGTCTTCGGACAAAAACTTGGACGCTACAATAGTTTCGTTTTATAAACTTATTGGGATAAATACGAGAATTTAAAGATTAAATAAAAAAATGTATCGTGGCCACGGGACATTATTATTAAGCCTCCGCTGTCCGTCCGTGTGCCCGTCAGTCCGTCCGTCCGTCGGTCCGTCGGTCTGTCAGCGGGCTGTACGTCATGATCCGTAATAGGTCAGTTGAAAATTTCAAAGAATGTATATTTCTGTTGTAGCTATAACAACAAATAGTGAAAATAAATTAAAAATTAAAGGGGGCTCCCCTATAACGATGGGAAGGGATCCATCATGCGCGAGCGACTCGCACTTGGCCGGTTTTATCAATATGACTCGTTACGTAGTTTCTATAACTAGACAATAATATGGACGAGGAATATTAATAAAATCAGTGTCTGTTACAATCAACTGATTGTTATTCGCTCATTCTTCAAAACTATTACCCACAGATGATCCCATTAGAGAGTTGATTTGTGGTTCTCGGATAACATGTTTGTTAAGCACGTTTTTTTCGTTGATTAATAACTCTCTTTGCTTCTTACAGGTTTGCAGCGAAGTGGAGCTTTGATACAATATTTGTATTGTATTACCAAAGTACCAATCAATAACTTCAACACACGATTGAATTTGGGTGTGAACTGTGAAAAAATACCATGCGTTTTACCCAAACTCCCCAACCCAACCATTGTGCGTTTCTCCAAACTTCTATTGACATAAGCAGACTATTTCGTTCAAGCTTCTGGGTTACAATGTTCTTAATGCACCACGCGAACCCAGCGTGGTTGGTGGATGTCACACATGTCTTCGATTTGTTGGATCTAGGACATGGCGGCTTCCTCACTACGTTTTCCATTACCGTTTCGAGAGCAGTGGTGATGAAATATATTATACATTGTCTAGTTTCGAAATCACGACCTACGCCACGTAAGTCGGGGCCGTACAAACTTCTAAAATACATAATAAACCACCACTCTAACTTCACATTGGCAGGTAACTTACTCTGTTATTCACAGACTATTAGATGCTCAGTTATTTATTACAGGCTCATCATAGCTGTGCTCAATCTAGCCAGCCCATTCCCCTGGCGAATGAATCTGGGAAACTCCACTTCGGAGTTATAATTCCCGTGGGCGAGATAACGCGGGCAAGTGATGATGTGATTGTACCACTACTATACCATATTTATGATGTATGCTCGTTGGAAAAGTTTTATTACTGTTTGTGATGAGATCATTATCAGAGATGATGGGTTTGTTTTGTACAGTAAAGGTAGTAAGTATGTCTGGCGATGTATCCCATGGGCGTCGTAAATGTTAATAAGACTTATATTACGTTCAGAAGTTGAATACAAACTTTGGTGACATCATTTACCTACACGCCTAACGCAATCGGGTTTTGTGCCCTGAATGGATCCGAAGTATCAACTGATCAGCATCACAAACGAACTTGGTGGGTATGTGACTTTATTTACTTGATCTAAATGAAATAAATTGACCTATTATTTATTTCATTTAGGGTTTCTTGCTGGTATGTAGACTGGGGCGGGTGCCCCAGTCTACATACCAGCCCCGCACTAAGTACCAACTACATAACATAAGTCCATATTATTTTACTACCCGCACGAAAAAGCATTAGCAAGCCAGCCTGAGAAAAAGAAATAACTACTTATAAAATATTCAACCGTTTGCTTCCAAAGAGGTCTTTACTCGTCGCTTACTGAAATTCGGTGAAAAAAGAAATTATACGGATTTATTGAAGCCTAAACATTCTTCACGATCGAGAACATTTTACTTAAGTTGATGTCGTTATAAAGTACTCACACGGCAAGTTTTTGATGTAGGTACTTGTATTGATATGTGGTTTTGTCAGTTTCTCATTTAATTAATCAAAGAATAAGTAATTATATTTTTACTTAGGTATAATCAATAAAAAAGAAGTGAACTGTATGTGATGAAATCAGTTTATTATTTTGTTTAGTTTTTTATGTTTACCACGAGACGAGTCACGCCTCCACGAATGAATGGTCGCAAGTTCGTTTCCCACAAATAGTTTTTATTTTGGGATGTATTGATGTCGTATTCCGGTTTCTGTTGTTTTTTATGGATAAATAATACTATTAGGAAATGTATCATGTAAGTATGAATTTTCCTATTTTTATTTAAATGACTTTTTTTTTTAATAATGTGGCAGTAAAAAATAAAAAAAGGGAGTCAAATCTTCTACATCAGTGGTGTGAGGGAAAATATCCCTCCAATTACAAGTCTCGACTTAATGACTACTAAGACTTTTATAAATCATAGAATAAATAGTCTTAAATGGTCTAAGGTTACTGGAATTATCTGGTACAGGTTACACTTATTAATATGAGTCAACAACTCTCATTCGGTACGCATTATAAAGCTTTAATATTATGATTATTATCTTACGCCTATGACACAATTTTTTGCACAGAATACACAACACAATTATGAAGGGGCGGTTTAGAACAGCCCTGCCCCTGACCACTGTCTTACTTTGTAGACACGGACTCCCCGCTGGTGCCACGCAAAATTTTCTATTGATGCTACGCGGCATGAAAACTTTGATTGCGCGATGTAGGAAAGTGAATATTTGATTTCCTGCCAGATATGGTTTTAATTTATTATTTCTTTTAAAAGTTTTTGAAATGTTTATACAATTTGTACTTACACCACTATTTACTTTATTCTGGTAAATAATAGTTTTATTTGTTTGTGCTATTCAAAGGTTTTTGTTCGCAGCCTAGTTGCACATATAATAAACTTAGTAGGTCTATTCTGGGCTATTAGAAACACAGTCGAAAGAAAAAATACTTGTATGGAATTACAATGTAGCTCCCTTTTGTCCCAAGATATGGAGCTACAGCTACAAAAATATAAAACAAATTATGACTTAGTAGCGTTACAGTATTTATTAAAAGAATATTAATTTAAATATACTAACTCTGTAGAAATTAGCAAAGGTTTGAAACACTAAGTCACCGTCAAAAAAATCAGAAAGATAAGTTTCAAAAGAACCTATAATCTAAAATCTTGCAAGAACCACCGAGAACAGCCGTAGACAAATATATCAATGTACCCACATTAAGACAAGAAATTACTGTGACGTTCTTACTTCGTAGACAGCCGTCCGTTCGCATTACTAGAGACATGTTGATTCAATTTTTAGGGTACCGCAGCGACAGAGGACCCTCGTAAACTTGTTACCTTCTTGTCCTCGGCTGAACGTGCACGGAATGTCACTTGATCGCAATAACTTCCACTTACTACAGCAATTGAAGTTTTATGACTGACTCGAAGCAGAATTTTTCTAATTATCTATACAGCGCGATACAAACAAATAAAATTGAAGTGTCTGTCTGTAATTTCAAAATAACAGCTTTTTACTAAATGCATATGAAAGTACAGCAAATTTTGTTTTAAATTTTTTGTCGTTCTGTCTGTTTGTTCCGGCCAATCTCCGAAACGGCTGGACCGATTTTGACGAGACTTTTACTGGCAGATAGCTGATATTATAAGGAGTAACTTAAGCTATTAACTTAAGTTGTTTTAGAAAAATAATTAGGGTTCCGTGCAAAAAAATAAAAACCCTTGAAATTGTTAACAAACACTGATTGAAATAGGAAAGTAATATTTTTTATAATAATTACAAGCGGAGAAAGGTCGCGGGCAAGAGCTAGTCTTTTATTAAAGGGTAAAGTTTGAATGTAGGGGGTAGGTTATCTTCGGAACAACTGATCAGATTCCGTAAATTCTTTCACTAATGGGAAACTATATTATCCGTGTTTGTTCTGTATGGTGTCCGGACGTAAAGAATAGCACCATCCCATATCTTCCCGTGGGTGTCGTAAGAGGCGACTAAGGGACTTACCAGAGAATGGGCAGCAGCGTTCTCTGATTCTACAACAACCATACTGCGATCGCCAACCCGCCTGCCAAGCGTGGCGATTATGGCAAAACCCCCCTTCTTGGGGGAGGCCTATGTCCAGCAGTGGACTTTTCGGCTGAAATGATGATGATATTATCCCCGAGTGTCACAGGTAGCCAATGATATTATACAACATTAGTTTTAGTATATGCGAAATCTGAAACACGTCTCTAGTATTTTTATGTAAAGAATCTATGTACAAAATTAAAAAAAAAACTATCATAAAAAATCACAAAGTTATAAGCTTATTCTGTTACTTGGTTGTCCGCACAAAAACGTGGTCACCACGCGGCGCCGCCGCGCGCGCGTCTCCAGCGTCGTCTTGAGCTCATTGATAATAATAATTTGGCAGTAGCTACCTAAATGATTGCGATAGGTACTTAGTGTCGCTCGGTGTCCAACTTGTAACTGTTTAAAAATATTTTTGGGACAAAATTTAACATGGTTTAATTTTTTTTAGAATCAATTCAGTTAGTTATTCTGAACAAACTATATTCAGGTTTCGCATATACTAAAAATAATGTTGTATAACCTCATTGTAGGTACTTATTTAAAACGTTCCTGTGGGTTAATTAGCGACCATAATGCGAGCGAAGCCGCGTGCAACAGCTAGTAAGTATTAAAAAGATGACAGGCACATAACAGTTCGGGTTGGTACCGACCACTACGTACGACGTACCTACCTAGAATTTATTTCTACATTATCTGTATCTGATGTCTACCACAATTAATATCCAGTTATAGGCAAGGTGTTGAAATTTCAGCTTTCGATGCGGAACTGAGAGTTGAAAATCCTACGAATCTATTTTATTGAGGCATTAGTTTAGGTGTGTTTATTAGTAGATTAGTGTTAGTGGAAAAATGTTTTAGGGTGAAATCACATTTACACGCATAGATCGTGTAAATGTGATTTCATTTTCTTTTTTATAAAAAAAAAGAAAATTAAAAGCACTCTCTTGAATCTTTTTCCCTTTTTGTCACTTAGAATTGCAACTCACTGAAGTGAGATGTCGAATCGCACGTTAAAGTGCTTCTGATGCGAATGAATGCGGATGCTTGCGACTGGACTTGTCACTCCACCAAATGGCGCCTTTACGAGAGAAAATGAGATGGAGATAGGTACCTACTCGAAACGCTGATCTGTGCATGCAAATGAGATTTCACCCTTATTCTTATATTTTCTATAAGTAGGCAAGACAAGGCGCTGTAACTACCCACCAAATTTTTTTCAAGCTGAAAAGACAACTTTGTCTATAGTAAATACTTTATTCTACAGAAGCAAAATAATTAAATCATGATTAATGCTTGGTAATAACTTTTAGGGTAAATCTACACCATTAACAATACGAGCTAACTTTATTACTCACACAGCATTTAGTTTGAAACCATTTAAAGTTGGTAATTGCCTTGTTTTTGGGCACAGGTACGGTCTACCTAATAAACTTTTTGTGGAAACCGTAATCGAATGGTAAATATAATTCCTTGTACCGTCTGGTGTGAACAAAAAGTCCAGAATTTAGAAGGAGCAAATTAGCAATAGGATGGGAGCTTTCGCCTTATATTGGTAGAAACTAGAATTCACCATACAATACATATAACAGGCCGATGTTTGTACATTGAAGATATTAAAAAAAAATTATATGGAGGGTCTTTATTAGAGCAACACAAGCTGAAACAATTTTTTTTTAGAATTTTTGTCTGTCTGTCTGTCTGTATGTTTGTACGCGCATCACGCAAAGACTACTGCTTGGATTTGAACGCAGTTTTCACCGCTCTACTGCTAGATGCTTAACTTAAAATATAGGCTACATTTGATATAGTTTTGATAGGCGGCGCTGTGCGAAGCGCCGGCGGGTCGCTAGTACTATTATAAATGTGCAAGTTTGTGAGGATGGATGGATGTTTGTTTCACGAATCAACTACTGAACAGATTTGGATGAAAAATGCCAAACACACACAGATAGTTTATAGCCTGCATAGGATACTTTTTATCCCGGTAGTACGATCCCGTAGGATAATAACCGAATTCTATTCTCCAGGCGAGGCCGCTGGCATAAGCTAGTGTAACATAAAGTCATGCATGTAACTAAATTGATATTTTGTCATGTCGTAAAAAGAAAAACGGTCCAAAGCAGGGGCGGATCTAGTTAGCTAGCTAGTTTCTTAAACGGATTGTTTTGATCACTTGTGCGGGCTAGCCGTCTAGGACGACCGTGACATAGATAGCGTGACGATCTAGATGTGTTTGTAGGGCAGACATGGACAAAGATAGCACAAAAAAGGAGTAAAAAAGGAGAAAGTGAAGGTCGAGCTAAGCAGTGTGTCATAACAGGATCATAAAAATAACACAAAGTGTCTTTTTGTTTTACGATAAAAATCCTGTTAGTCGCAAAAGATAGGTAGCTGTTACTAGTAGGGTTACAATTCATTTGGATTTGTACAGAAATGTGCGTCTTTTTGGTCCTTCGTCGTGGCTTTGCCGAGCCTTGTGTGATTTCGGACTGTTCGTTTTTTAAAAATAATGTTTATGAGCAGTAAAATAACCTTCTTCTTTTTTAGAATTCGGCTAAAAATAATGATTAAATATTTCATTATCCAAAGTTTTTTTTTTTAAATAGCTGGCTGGCTAGGACTTTTGAGGTTTCGAAATGGTAACCCTAGACACAAGTGTACAGAAATACAAGCAGTAAATCAAAGTATAAATCTGTCATAAAAGTCGACTGAAGTCTGGAACGATCGCAAAAATCACGTGGCTCTGACAATTTATAGCGAGCTCCAGATTGAAATCAAGCATGCAATGATATGACGTCATAGTCAGGGAAAATGAAAGAGATTGTTATCGTTTTGAAATAACCATTATAATAGTGCTATTCCAGCTATGTAAGCATTGCGTTTTGATAGCTATTTCAATGGAAGTCTGAATCGTATCGGGATTAGGATTTATTATGTCGACACGCTGTCTGATCCCTGAAACTCGTTTCTTTGCGCGATGTTTGTGAAAACAGCGGGTTTATTGCGTAACACGTTCACATTCCCATTGCCATTCACTTTGATTCACTATCCTATGACTGTGACTGCTTCGTTGGTCTAGTGGTCGCAAGCCCTGAATGCTGACCATGAGGTACTCGGTCCGATTCCCAGGTCGGGAAAAGTGATATTGGGTTTTTCAAACAGTAATTTCACAGTAGCAGCCACGGAGTCTGGATTTGTGCCCGGTTGATGGCAATAGGCTCGCCCGTCGTGGGTGTAGACTGTAGGTACCAGTAGTGAAGGGTCAATTTTTGTAAGAGGTAATCCGGAGTACATATCTTTAGTGTGATTATATTATTTGTCTATAGAGCACTGACTGTGCCATTTTTCAAAGGGAATCCGGTAGGAATCGAGTTGTATGGAACCTTCGCCACTGGTAGGTACTAATGGCTACACCTCTGCCTAACCCTTTGGAGATTACAGGCGTGATATAACCAGAAACTGTTAGAAAATAGGTATCCAAGCTTTTGCTAACGAGACAGATGCATTGGAACAGCTGAACTTTGCGCAATTAGTACACGTTTTATTGCCTAGGCAGCTAAGAAAGAAGATACGCCAATTAGTCTTATCATCGTTACACCGTAACAAAAGGCCTCGCAGAAACTTTTCGGTAAAGCCGATGATTAGTAATTCAATATCGGAAATTTGTTAAAAAGGGTCCACGGATGGAATAAGTTATGAGAGAATCTGTCGAAGAGTTGAATAAATGATGAGCTTTCACAAAACCACATCGCTGGGGACGCACGACAATAACAATATAATTCATATTGTATGAAGAACATTACCTACTGGATTTCTCTCTGTGTGCCAGCTCATAAAAAACTTGTTTATGAAGTATGAACAATGTATGAGGCCAGCTTTTGAAGTGGTTGAAATCACCTTTTGTGTATTTTATTAAAGATTTAGTTTGGCAGTTCAGAGATATGATGCAATCTGAAGCTTTACAAAGGAATCAATTAAAAAGACATATTGCCAGACGTACGACTTTTTCATTCTAAATCTTAACCTATTATTTCAATAACTACCAACTTTCATAAAAAGATCGCATTAAAAATTGCTTGTTCGTGAACTGTGCAAAATCCACAATCCAATATTATTTTTAAAATGCAACAATTTCGAACTATCGGCTGTCATGGCGTCACATTGGTCATTGTCAGTGTGCTCAGTTAGAAGCATTCATTTGCATACCCAAGCTCTGCCCGCCATTGAATATTCAAAGAGTTCGCTCGCTCACCGAACACCCGTGTGGGGAACCCGATGCTTATTTAATGTAACCACTTGAACCAACTTTTAACGAAACGCTTTAATATTTCCACAGTTGAACCCTAAAGGTCATGGAAGCATGATTCGTTAATAATTATGCACAATGAGTCGTGAAAATGGTTAGCATTGTTGGGTGGAAAAAGTATTGAAATTATTTGTCATTTCGTAGAAGCGATTTAGATGTAATAACGCTACAAACGCTGAACCCAAAGCCGAATTTATATTGCGGTTAGCTGTTGAAATGATTGACTTTTTAAATTACTCTACGATATTTTCCGAAGGAATAACACGGACTAACAATAATAACACTATAAATTGAACACTGCTATTATTGTGCCGATTGTCGTGACGGCAAATGTCGTTATTGCCAAGAGCTTCGACGACCATCTCTCGAGGCTCTCCTTAGGCGGCTGGATCAAGGGCCTGATTCAGTAGGCAGTACTCCTCGATGCGGCTTTCATTGTGATGAGGTTCCTGTCTCTGGAGCCCTAACATCCCGAAACGTTTTATATGTTTTTTTTTTAAGAAATATTTAACAATGTTTACAAAAACGAATAAAGGAAAACACTAACAAGATCCCAGCGCAGTTTAAAAGCATTACAAGCAAGCGAAAGTCACACTCGGGTGGATTCCCCTCCCGAGATTGATTACGCTAATGGAACGACACGCACCTTTTACGAGAGAATCGTACGGAAATGTAAACGTCACCTGTAAAACATTTGTCCAATAAAAATGAGTAAACGACGCCTGAGGGCACGCCGAGGGGCGCCCTGTTCTCGTGAACATTGTACACGATCCGCCATTAACGATATCGTTTATGTTCTGCAAGTTAACCCCTGTTAAAATGTTCTAAAGATCTTTAATAACGTTTTAAAGCTAGCAATAATCCAATACAACTCTTTAAAGTTTTTCCTCACAAAAAATGTATTTTTTATCACACTAAAAGGATTTTTCAGCTGCATTATTAAATATCTACCTACCTCTATATATGGGTATGTACAATATGTACATCTGTCTACAGAACAGGTGTATTCTACCTACCGATATATATTCCAAAGACAAAATACACAAGCCTATCAAATTAATCAAACTTATACAGTTCCACGGAATTGAGTTTGTTGAACCGGCAATTCGAGGAACTCAGTTCGCACGTAGTAATTTTCATGAAATCCGTGAAAATGACTGTAATTTTGAAGGGGAAGACGGGTAAAACCCGGTTTTACTTTTAATCCTCTTAATAAATGCTGAAGAAAATTATGTTGAGAAAGACGTCCGTTACCGTGGATAATTTCAAGCTTGCCGACTTCATACCTCGATTAGTGAGATTGAGGTGTAACAAAGCAGGTATTGCACTATAAGGAAAATTACAATTATGTAGAACTTATTATTAGACCAGATCCAGATGTTATCAATAACAAGCTTTACATGCTGCAACTGAGCATCGTCTCCTCACACCAATTATTTTAAGAAAAAAAAAAACGATAGTGTGACTAAAATAACCTACCTGCGCCACAATAACTGTGTCAACGTAATAATTAAAAAAAAAGCTATTATTATTATAATGGTGGCCTTCAGCGCTACGTTCGCAGCGATATTTATTCTGGGCAGGACTGAGGACGTACCCCTGCACAGGCCTTGTACTGGTAAACTGAACCTTATATGTCTTTAGCTAGTAAACTGGAGATGGAAGGTCGTTCTAGAAACCTTCGAATTGCTTTGAAATGGTTTATGCTGTCTAGATAGGATCGACTCGGTAAATTGTTCGTCGTGTCGTTGAGGTCCTTGAGTTATAAATCGAGCTACACGACAACTGATAAATGCTTGCACTGACTGGACAGTGGACAGTTCCACTCAAAATTTGTGTGATTCTTTCTTCAAAAGACCATCTCAGACACTGATCTGCGTAGTCCTCATGTGGGTTAACCAAGATTATGTCTTAAAAGACATCTCTTAGTCTGTTTCGGCTATTTCTTCTCAGAGTAGTCAGATACGAAACACCAGCCCCATCTAGTTCAGAAAAAGACGCGTTAAAGTGTTTGTAAAAACCAATTTACAAAATAAACATCCTTTATGCATGGTTACCTTTAGTGCCTCGGTGAGCAGGTTAAAGCCGTTGGAACCGGCTGTCATTCGAAGAACTTTGACAATAGTTACGGATAGTCAGAAGAAAATCTGTCCAACCAGTCTTACCAAAGGGTATTGCGTTTCCCGGTAACTTTGTTGTAATGGTCAGATAACAGCCACTCCATGTAAAATACTGGTATTCAGCCACATTGGTGTGACTGGAAACCGACCCAATATAGTTAGGAAAAGCATAGGCAGATGATGATGCTGGACTAGCAGTCAGGAATAGGAGTGCCTAGGTAAAACTCGTAAGCTTTTATGATTCTTTTACCTTTCGGACCTAAATTACCTACCTTACGGGATTGGTCAAACACCTTAGCAAAAAGGGTAAAATATTCAATCAACTAATCGTACGGAAATGTAAACGGCACCTGTAAAATATTTGTTTAATAAAATCCGAATATTCGAACACATCCGTCATACACACATACATACCTACATACATTATATTCGACTCGCTTTTAATCAATTTTTATTACCCCACCAATCATTGCCGATGTGTCCTCGTAGCTATCAAGTTAATAAAATGGCCTCCCTCAATTAACGACATTTTTACTGCTACATAAATTCAAGAACACGATTAATTAAGACGACATATTTTAACTGAAATGGATATACTCAATTCAGGGAATTACGTGCTTTTGCATACTTTGATCATCATGATTCAGAGATGGAGATGAATACCCTTATATTCATTTCTTTCTTTTTTTTAAATACGTTGTCCCTGACACTAGGAATTTCTCCTGTATCGTGGATGCGTTTACAAACATTTAAAATCTCATACACAAACAGCCAGACCCGAAACCACTACCTGTAGACCATACAATATTTGATCCGTGCGGGAATCGAACCCGCAGCGCAGCAGGGAATCGCTCAGCCTCTGCGCCAACCGCGTCGTCATATTACATAGAACAACTGCCTACCTGACTATCACAAACCCAGATACTGGGTAACTAAAGAGTATTGACTCCTTGGTGGGACTCGTCGTCGGACTAGCGGGCATTTGACTACCCGTTACGACTGTCTATGATCTTTGAATGACAGCCAGACTCAACTGCTTAACGTGCATTCCTCGTCCGAGGAATGGAGGGGTCTCGTAATAGATGGTCACCCATCCACGGACCGCGCTACGCTTGTAGAGGTGCAAGCGTAGTTTAACCTTCGATCGACCCGGGGTAGCTGTTATCACTTAGCCACGAGCCCCTCCTGACTTATTTAAGACAACAATACGACATTTCAAATTTAATTTCAATGATATTGAAAGCAAAAGTTAAATCAATGCGGAAAGCGAGAACCTTGCGGAAGAGATTTTATGTAAATCAGTTGTTTATATTAAACAACTGATTTACATAAAATCTCTTCTGAAACTATTAATCGATAATTGTGATTCAATTGTGCACAGAATAAACTTATCTTGAACGGTATGATATACAGTATTTAAAGAGGTGTAAATAGATCCCTAACGAAGCCGAAAGGCACTTGTTCTCCCCGTATCTGTGATCATTTTTTTTGTTCTAGAGCCTACCTGGGAACCTTCTAGTTACGGAGATATTGGGGGTCAAAGTTCCAACATTTTCACAAGTTTTTTTTTAAATACATGTTTTTAATGTAAGATTTTTACTTTAAACACCTCCACGTACTATTCAATCCATCCATCAGCACAATGCTTTGAGTGCGTTCCATAGAGTCCTACCGTAAAACGTGATTTTTCGCAACAAAAAAAACGGTCGTTTCTCAGCAACAATTTTTGAGTAGAATTACTTAGTTTGATGTACAGAATGCTTGGTTGACGGCTTCGTGAAGGGTCTGTTTACACCCTGTATTTGTTATCTAACTACGCTATGTAAGGGAAACTTTAACGAGGGATTCAAGTACGTGATTCTAGAAACCCTAGAAAAAGAATATCAGCTATTCCATACATTTTGACTTTTGAATGAAAAAGCAGTTTATTTCAGTCACTGTAAGTTTTTTTTTTAAATATGCCTGTACCACTTTAATACAAAAAAAAACATAGACAAAGTAATTTCACAAATCGACCACCCACAAACAACATCTTCTTGCACCAGTTTGCAGATAATTGTTTATTCAGCCATAAAGTAAACTTAAGATTGCCAGCGAGGCGCAGGATTAGATCCTGTGGCGATATTACAGGTAAAGTAAATTACGTAGTCGAAGCTCGGCGGAATAATTAACTGTGGCTGTCAGGTAACCGCCCGGGACAAGGCTTTGCTTTTAGACACTAGGTTCTAGTGCTGGATGGGACTTTTTGATGTCAGCACGTGAGAATTGAGTTCTTGATGTCTTTGTTTATAATGCATGCTAACTGCATGTGTTTGTTCGTGTAGGAGATTCACTTTTTCCGTGCTTTTGTGTTGAATTTTCATATTTTGAACTATTTGTATGTTATGTATTATAATATATATTAGTTTATATATATGTTTTAGTATGTACCTATTTATGTATCAATTAATGTTAACAAAATGGTATTTTTCTTACTTATATTTTTGTACTCTATCACAATGCTGTCCTATTTGACCCGAAGGTTGACTGGTAGAGAATGTCTATGTACCACTCTTGTACATGAATTTTAAATAAATAAATTACATGCTTCTATGTTCAGTAATTCGGATTAGGAATTTTATTCAAAATTCTTGTTGTTATTGCAAGTTCCCCAATTGCGTAACTTTCAATCACAATGCTAAGAATTTTGGGACATGCCTAGTCTACTGCTTCACATATTTGAAAAATTGAATCGTCTAAAAACTGTCATATATAGTTTAACCAACTTATCTGTGCGAGCGGAAAAAAACTAAAATAAATGTACAAGTTTGACATATCGATGCAAATTTTCTTGACCAGCAACGCCACCTTGAACTGCACACTTAAAGTGGTCATACTATACCTATGGCCCCGTCCCGAATTGAATCAACACACAGTGAGCAAGCCAACATAAATAATGGCCGTACCTTCGTAATCATAAGAGACCTTGGCCCTGCAGGAGGTATTCACAGGATGATATTATTCTTTCATCTTCATTACGTAGATCCTAAACCAATATTAGGTGTCTGGATACTTTTGAAACTGTATATTTTGGTTGCACCGTATTATAAGAAACTGTTCTTTAACACAACAGTGAATGTGAAAAACTCATTCTCGTTCGGATATTGTACAAAAATACTGGATGGATTTCAGCTGGGTCTTCACCGACGTATTTCATAACCTCCAACAATGGAATAAGTCAAGCAGCGAAGCTTCTGAAAAATATTACTCTACAAACATTTTGAACACGACTTGTTTTATATAAAATATAATATTTTACGTTCAACGGCATTGCAGTTATGTCAGCCGTTAAAAATTATATAAAAACTTCTTTGTCACCAGAGTACTTTATACACGTCAAGGACAAAAAAGCTACAACAAATTGCTTTTTATCTATTTCTTGCTACGAATAGCAATTTCTACGGAATATCGTAGCACAAACTACGGTAATTCGTAGCGTCGTAGCAGCTCGTAGCATTTGTCTACGAATATTTGCGTATTCGTAGGCTGTTACTGGTATAATAAAGGTGCTATAGGTAACAGAAAAGTACTTTTATGTTTACGGTTACGTAGAAAACGTGGTGTTCCTACAAGGTAATAGGTGACCTGTAAAAGGGTCAATCTAATAATGTCTCACTCTATTTTGTATGCCAAGCGGCGTAAAGGCGTCCTTAGTCCTTATACGTGTTGTTTATGGATTTTTAGTTACTCGTTGTACCTAATACACATTTTCGATGTAGGTACCTACATATATATTTATGACTACGTTTTTACAGACGCGTTGTTGAACAAAAGTAACTTCATGAACCGAATGCGGCAAATAAAGGGATCATCACACATCAAAATCCTTTTATAACAAACATTTCATCCACAAAGTGAGGTAAAAATATTACAAAAATCCAATGTAATCCCTGTAAAGGCGCATGACGTGAGGAGGGGAGGGTGGTAGATCCCATAAGACGTAATTTTTCTTTACATCCCCCATCTGCGGGGGTTTGTCGAGAGATATACAAATATCCGAACGAAAGTCCCCTTTCTATCAATTTTGTTAGTTAAGCTCGAACGGTTTCTCTTTGACTCTGAATCGGAAATCATGAATCATGTGGTTCTTGTATAGATTGTATTATTGTGAATTCTTTTTATAGGTCTGCGGTCTGGTGGTAAGTGTTACATGTCTATTTTTATTTAAGGTGGCGTCTAACCAAAATATCTATTATATTTTGTGTCGTAATCTGTTTTATTATAGTGATTAAGTTTAAATAACTGCTAAGAATTATAAAATCTACTCTAAATGTCGCTTACATTTAGAGTCAATTTTACAATTTAAATAATGCATTGAAACTAAACAGAGTTTAATTATTTTCTGAGAACATCTTGACATGTGTCATCTATGTAAATTAGTTTTTGTTTAAACTTATACTGTCACTTACGGGATATCTTCCGTGATTGTTCATTATTTTGCGCTACCGAGCCAAAAAACGGGAGCTAAGTTTAGTTGTAAACCGTGAACGCTTAAAACAGTGTTTGTTTTTGGTTATCAAAACTATCAGCATAAAAAATCATGCCCTTGTAGTAATAAATGAATACATTATTATCCTTTCATACTTTTAATTAGGACTAACAGACATTTCAAATAAATCCTTTGATTAAAACCCTCTCAAGAACGATGGCTCACAATCTTTAGTTGTAGAACTACTAATTAAGTGAAGAGTCTATCTAGGCCATCTTAGTGCTTAGTTGACGATGTTACTGTAAGTAATAAAAACTTCTAGATAATTAGTACTTAAAGGCGCTTCGCCTAGAGACTTGTTAGTCTAGGTAGACATCATTGTGTTTGGTGTTAGGCATCAACTTTTATTTTTAACTTTGAGTTCGCGTGGACCAACGTTAACTAAAATCTTTGCTGGAGAAACTATCTATAAATTGAAGCAACAGTCAGGTTAATTGGAAAAGTGGTTCTCAAGTTAATATGCTCTAATGGACAGTCAACGTCGTTGCGTTGGAAGGCCTCCCACTAGGTAGACCGATGACCTGGTGAAGGTTGCAGGGATCCGCTGGATGCGAGTCGCACGGGACCGGTCAATGTGGCGACACTTTGGAGAGGCCTATGGCCAGCAGTGGACGTCTTTCGGCTGAAATGATGATGATGATGATGATGAATGGACAGAGGCGATGTGCCGTGTGTGCAGTCGTTCATAAGTTATCCGTTCTGATTTGATAGGTACCTTATTTTAATTTAATTAGTCTTAATTAAATTCCCACTGCAGGAATTCAAGCTCTCATTCAGTAAGAAGTAGATGTTTATTTATTTGCTTACTTAAGGTTGCACCCACAGCCCATACATACACATACATATACTAAATATGTTGATTAAAATTTCACTAAGAAAACTAGAAGATAATTTAATTAAAACTTCTTTTTATATCCTACAGCAGAGGCCGCAAAAATATAAAAAGTTACACACGAGGGAAGGCGTGCTAGCGTTTATTTTTAACCCAGTTTATTCGTAGTCCACCACAGCAGCTATTATTACCTTAAGGCCCGAGGTGCGATTAATTCTTAAGAGAATTTCGCTTGTAGTGCAAAATAATGCTTTTAGATTATTTTATTTATGGCTTGTTTGTTTCATATCGGCCAGAAGTATGCCATTTGCCAAATTACAAAGAATCCTTTTGTTATTTAGTGAGCCATTTAGCGAGAAGATGCGATATTAGAAAATATATGAAATGGTGAGACTCACACTCCTGCAATATTATTAAGCCATATTTAGTTTTGTTTTTCAGCCGCTCGGGTCTATCTTTAGGTTAAGCTGTGCTTGCCTAGGTTGGTCTGTGGATGGGTGATTACCCATCACAGACCGAATTTCCTCCGTGCCTCGGAAAGCACGTTAAGCCGTTGGTCCCGGGCTTTTTAACTTTATGAAGTTTCAGGAAGCTTTAGCTACTTATTATAAATAGTTAAAAGCTAAATGACGAAGCAGAACAGAACCCCAACAGGTTATTAGAAAGAGATACGTGGGAACGCGCCACGTGTTCAATCCACCTGGTGGGAGCCCCATCAAAGGATCATAAGCTGTAAGTAGGTACCTATAGTTAGTTGCAAAAGTATTGATCCGTTGGTATCAACAGTGTTTTTTTTTCATCACTGTCTATTTTCAGCTTGATTTACCTTTTGGTATTGAAAATGTGGTTGGTTGTGTCGTTTTTGGCAAAGAAAAGAAAGATCAAACGAAGTGAGGACTAAGGAAACGCATTCTTAGAAGTTGTTCATGGCAAGAATCTTTTATCAGGATTAAAGTCGGCCAAAATGGAGATACCTACAACGTTACCGACGTTTTTCTAATAAAAACTCATCTCTCTTTTCTATTTGAGATAGTAAGAAATTGTAGCTCTAAATCGTACTGACACTGACAAATTATATTATCAGACAAAGTTACAAAATAAGAAATATAAATAACAACACGAAACTCCTCACAGAGTAAAAAATGAACGTCAAAGACTGTGGTAAAATTATTTCATAAAACGTATTCGGAAATGCAATAATAAAAATTCGTCTATTTGTTAAACAGCAGCGGTTTGCGGCTGTAAACGAATTACCTTTGGCTTTGAGCACAATTTAATTGTACACCGTGGAACGAACGGCGCAACTGTTAATATTATAAACGCATTAATTCTCTACGTTTCGAGCAGATTGTCGTATGAATATGAGTTAACTAATCAACACCCACTCCTGTGTTCAAGTAGACTAGGTCAAACTATGAATAATCTATTCACATTATCGGAAGACGAGAATATAAATCGCCTGAATATCTCATATGACTCGCAGCACATCGCGCGTTCCCCTTTTTCTGTCAGAATTTTTATTGGCCGAGAAAATTTACGCTTTGATTGTTAGCCATAAAAGTTAAGCCCTTTAAATGACGTCATACGAATAAGACATACCAATAAAACCTTCCATTCTCACTGTATATGAGGTGCAATTATTGTAGAAATAAATCTATGCGACCACACATTACTGCCCATAACGTAGTAATAGCTCGGTCCAAATCTTTATTCACGCTATAAAGTGTTTTCTTTGTTGAAACTGAGTTGGGATGGTCATAGCCTTGCTATTATTACTATTAATATTAAGTACTATTAATCCCGTTTTTACAAACACTTGAAACATCTAATCTAAATGAACGCGATAGTCAATTCTGAAAATTGTGTCTATAGTCCGCGTTTAGACATTTATTGTTAAGTTCATTTTGTGTTAAGAAAAACGGCTATTATTCTTTATTTTATAAAACCTTTTAAACTAAGCTAAAACCTGCATATTGCAACATACCTACAGAGCATATCGATCGGAGGTTTAACAACGTTATTGCGGTCAAGTGTTGGATGGGCCGCAGTTCTTTACACATTGACACCCTCCATCCCTCCATCGCGGGAGAGCGCCCCTTGTCTGCTACACCTTTGAAGTTATGACCTACGTACGTACGAGCCTTGTAATGCGTCAGCTCAGTATAAAGTTACTGAGACTACAGTCACTCCTTTTTTCTTAAAGAGATTGGCCAAGGAAACACCTTTTGCTTTCCGTCAGTTGTTTTGTGTGGATGCAGAGAAGCATATTTTCCCCCGGGGTGTACTTTTTGTGTTTGTTTGTATACTTTATTTTTTTATGCGTCACGTTTGGTGCAAATACATCTTTTTCTTTTCTTAGGTCCCATGTAATAAATAACTGGTTGGTGGTCTAAAAATAAATTACTATGAATTGGTTGAACTGAATCTTCAGTAACATCTTTAGTTCAGTGCTAGCCAGCTAAGAGTAGGCAATCAAACAAATGAGGTTTTTTTTTTGTTGGTTAAGCGCATTTCTGTCTGATAAACAAAGAATTAACTGCGACTTTTCTCTGGCAGTGGTATCGATTATGTAAATACTCCACCCGACAAGTGTTTCTCACAGATTGCCGTGTTACCAAAAATTAGGAGAGAAAGAAAATCATCAGTAGTGGGACTTACGGAGTGGAGTCTTCTTGCAGCGTCGTGTATGGAGAGGATGTGTGTGATCTTGTACTTGTCCAGCTGTACCGTGTCCTTGGAGTCCCGGTAGTTACCCACGTACAGACCGGGGAGCACCTGCCGACAAAATAAAGTTACAAATATTATAGTGTTTTTCCGGGTATTACAACCGTGCTAAAGTTTAATAAGTTGTAATTACACAAGTTATTTTAAACTTATTCCACTTATTAACTTTCGTAATACAAATAATAAAATACAGATTTCCAAAACTTGTACATATTTCAAGTAAGTAACTAAATAACCTGAGGTCGTTGACCCCAAAAAAAGGTTTTTTGTTTTTTTTGTTTCACCCTTCTTAGAAGACTTTAGTTAGGCAACTTTTGTCCTGAGTATTTGATAAAGCAATCGAAAACACATCATAGTAATATGAAAATACCACAGTTTTCAATCGGTAGACATGCAATCCGTCCGTCATGCGTTGTCTATATTTGCACAGTGTACACTTATGAACGTTGCACCGGATTGACAGCACCTCACCTTGTTTTTATTACTAGTTTATCCAGATCCGCGGCGATGCCATTACAGTAATGGCATCGCAAACTTCACACCACATCGCATAACCACAGATCATAAGGATAAGTACAGGCTTATAACAGGTTTAAGTTTGTAATCTAACATGGTCACTAACACTAATAAAAACGGGATATTTACCATGTTCACTGCAGGCACCATGATCATGGATAAATCGTTATCATGGTGCTTGCAACAGTGCCGAAATATCGGGAACTCAAAATGAATAGTAAATATTATGGTAAACGTCCCGGTCGTGCGTACGGTATGGAGTTTCATAGAAATAACACCGAACGGCTCGATTTCAGGCAATGCTTATCCTGTACAGTGCTTATAATATCTGTATGTTGATTTTAAGGTCCGGACTCAACTAAAGCTGAGATGACACGAGAGGAGAAAAGATGTGTTGTAAACCAATAGAATTTCGTTATTTACACTTCTCGTCGAGACTTAGCCTGGTATTCAATCAATCCTGTTTCATGCAAATAAACATTTTATTTGCCAACCAACCGATATACATATAAATTTTCGCATAGTAACATACAAAACGACCCTCATCACAATACTTCATACAGTGCCAACATTTGTTTTGTAAAGCAATCTTGTCTGTTCAGTGATCAATCATAGGATGGAATATTTCGAATAAATATCAATCCAACTTACATTCTTATAAAAATGAGTGTCTGATGTTTTCAAACAAAGATAAAAATCTATAAAATCACGCATTTTCCAATGGCAGGGTAAAACTACAAACCGTAACGTGCTATGTCATAATTTATTTTAAACAATAAACAAACAACAATTAAGACAACAAACAACAACAATAATTATGTCGAGAAAAGAACCTTCGTGAAACGAAAACGGTGACTTGTGCCTGATTCCAAAATCAATAAGCGACATCTGAATTAATGCCCAAAATTAGTGAAATGGGGCATAAAAAAACATACATCAATACTCAAAATAACTGACATATTCGCCGTAAAAGTTAACAAACTTCAAAAAAGGAAGAGGTGCTATATTCATGTGTATGTGTATGTTTATGTGTGTGTATGTAATTGCGCACACCTTCAAATCTACCCTCTACTTTTTATTAACATGACAAGTTTAGTTTAACTACGTTATTGCCGAGATTATTAGTGCGTCTTACGTTTTATGTCAAATATTTTCATGCAGGCTCAAATGGGGACACCATTTAAACACGGCATGTTTTTTTGTAAGTAAAAAAAAAAAAAAACTTTTTCTTTTGTTTTATTTTTTCCTTTTCTCGCGGCTACTTTAGTCTTTGGGCGCAAATAGGTTAATTTTATATCGAGGTACTTATGGGCGTTTAAGGGTACAACTTACCCTCGCCATTATAATAATAGTTCAGTACTTTTCAGTTAAGTACAGTGTACCTAGTTCTGGTTTATGTATAATTATAAAAACATTACTGAGCACTAGGCAACACCAACCATAATTAGGCGTGACCTCAATGACTACATTTTAAATAATTCTGAATATTTTAAAACTACTGCCCAGCATTAACTAATTAGTGGGAAAAGTTTTCACGGCATTTTGACGAGAGCGTCAAGCCATGAAAACAAAGTTATGAGTCGAATGCGCTCATTTCATTCCGTAGTCATTCATTACCAAAACCCACTAAACTTATTTTGAGAATCGAATCAATCTACATAATTGTATCCTACATATTTTTAATCTTTAAAGAGGACAGCAGTACCATCGGTATATGGACTCAGAACTAAGAAAAAGAATGCTTAGAACAATGATATTATAAATAAAAAGATGTAGATGTCGCACTAGCGCGCGCAAATTGTTGCAGACAAATTCAGACAATTGTCGTAATTTAAGTACTTCAAACGTAATAGCTATCTCTTTCTGTATCATACGTTCCGTATTTATCTATCGCAGTCGTAACAATGCAACGATATTTGAACGTTTCAGTTTGAATGTAGCGTATCTTTCTTTATAATGTCATTGGCTTAGAAGCATTCTAAAAAACAAATATTGATATGTTTTTTTTTTTAACAAATACTATAAAAAAGTCTTTAATTTTACTGACGTATGTACCTGCTAAAAGATTTGGTTAACACAGACACATAGCTCAAGAACTCAATAAAACTGAAAAGCTTTTATGGCACACCAGGTAATAAAATCATTATTCCGTGCGTGTTTCACTGAAGCATCATGAAACCATAATCAGGACATGCCGTGTCAATACTTACTGTCTATGTGAGCGCTGACTATTCAATGCAATTATCCGATAATTGCTATCGGCACTAATCGAACACGAACCGTGTGTCGCGATGTAAATCGACCCTAATTGCCATCGTGATTATAGCCTAGTATTACTGAGAAACGTTTAAGTGCTTAGAGGCCGTTCTCAAAAAGCGTACCAAAAATACAGCATTATTCAACTTTTATCAGAAAGGGTGAATTTAATTTTAAGTTGGTTTATAATTTAAGGGTTTAGTTTACGTTTTTATTTTGACTAATGTAGGTTTATTGTTTATTATAAATTTATAATTTTTATTTATTATATTTTTTTTAGGCCCAAGAAACGCTGGCGTGACGATCTGGACTCATTCTTAACGGATTGGTCAGAGAGGGCAAATTGTAAGCAGGATTGGAAAGCCATGGGGGAGGCCTTTGCCCAGCAGAGGGACAGAGAAAGCCTATATTTTTTTTAAATTAATAGTTGTATTTTAGGGTAGTTAGTTTTTTATTTGACATGTGTTGATTTACTGAACTAATGCATATTTGTATTTCCGTTTATTTAATTTAAAAGTAATTGTGATTTCTGTTTGTTTCCACAATAAGGATTTATGTTTGATTTATGTAAAATATGGTAACTTACCTTACTGGTTTGTTTTAATAGTATTAATTTATTTTGATATTACGCTAGAATTATTTAAAATTCTAGTCCAAAGCGATGATAAGTATTTATTTTGATGTCTCCCGCCTTACTTAGTAAAATATTATTATTTTTATCCTACCTTTCGCTGACGACCTCAGTTTAAATTTGTGTATAAAAACCATTGTATTGCGAAAGAAAGGGTATTCTTAGTTCGCTTATCATGAAATAAACAACCCTGAACTGGAGTAAGGAATTTTCTTTAAACTTTTGAAGATATTTCCTGCTATTTCTCTTTTGCTGAGTAATTGTGTAACTGTGTATATAATTATATTGGTGAAAAAAATAATATGTTGCGTGACTCTGACGGCGATGGCCATGTTGCGCCGACATGTGATATAGTCTTTAAGGACTTTAACATTTGAGTCAAGTAGGTGCTGAAGTTTTGTATGGTACAGCAGCTTGTTGTGTTTGATCACCAAAGACAAAGTGGCTCAGTTTGATGGCCTGAATCACAGTCTTAAACATGGACCAGACCTTTCAGATACAGGCTGTGTACAGGGTGGAAGGGACATCAACACTAAAACGGTTACTATTACTTACTTGTTACGTATTCAGTACATCACTTGCCCCCCCCCCCCCCGCCCCCTACATGGGAATTTCTCATCGACTATTCAAAAAAAAACAGCCGTTTCCTACAAAAGTGCAACACTAGTACACGGTACACAGTACAGTACACGGTCAAAATGTATGGAACAGCAGATTTTTTTTTAAATAACCAATGAAAAATTTCTATGTCGGGGTACTCAGAATGATGTACTGAATATGTGGTAACCGTTTTCGGGTCGGTGTCCCTTCTACCCCGTATACAATGCAAGTGAAAAACTTTTCATAAATTGATGGACGGTAATTTATATCGTAGGTTGACTAGATTGACGTACGGTATCTGAATATTGTACATTATCGTAAACAACGAACATACCTCATGATTATGGACGTCTTAAAAGAACCTGTTACACTGAAATATTATCGAATTTAACCGGCATTTTCAGTTATGTTAGAGCTGAGTCAACAATAAGCCAACAACTTAATGTTGAGAAATGGCTCAGTATGCTCATTACAACGTAATAATGAATATTCATAGCCTTGTATTACAATAATTCGCAAACTGAACCGCCGACTCGACTACATTGGCGAGAAATAACTTTACTGAAATTGGGAAACTTCGCCTTTGATGTAAATCTTATTTTTGCTACAAAAGGTCGTCGCGTGGTTAGAATGTTTGAGGCTCTCAACGGTTTCAGAATACTGGAATTTGCTTCCCAAATCGTTGAGCGGTGCTTTACATGATTTAAAAGGCTTATGTGGCGAAAATATATGAGGAATTTATAAAATGCGGACGTTATAAATTCGGAGCGATTGTAGCACGTATTTTGGGAGACCGACCACCACAATATTTGACATCCTTTGTGTTCATGTCCATATTTTTAAATAAGTAAAGTTATAACATGAAGTAAGACGTTAACTATGTATTTTAAAATATTCAATCTGTACGATATGCTCATGAATAAGATTACCTCCGAAGCCCAGCAAAAGTTATGCATTTTTGATTCGTATTTATAAGGTTTCAATAATCATTGCACATTCACTGAATATTTCAATTCCATATGCAGATACCAGTTATACACGGTTTTTGAATTCAGTGACAAGCAATGTTATTTCGAAAATAATCAGGGACAGCGGGATCGCAATGAAATCAATCTGACGGGAGAAAATTCTGTTTCTCAAAAACAAAATCTCTTTGTTTCTGTTTCTGTTTCTGAAATTTTGTTTCTGTTTCTGTTTTATCATCATCATCATCATCATTTCAGCCGAAAAGTCCACTGCTGGACATAGGCCTCCCCCAAGAAGGGGGGTTTTGCCATAATCGCCACGCTTGGCAGGCGGGTTGGCGATCGCAGTATGGTTGTTGTAGAATCAGAGAACGCTGCTGCCCATTCTCTGGTAAGTCCCTTAGTCGCCTCTTACGACACCCACGGGAAGATATGGGATGGTGCTATTCTTTACGTCCGGACACCATACAGAACAATCTCGTTTCTGTTTATTCTGTTTCAATTCATTTTCTTGTAAAGTATTGGAGTGAGAAATTAATTAGGTCGTAAACTAGAATTTTGCCAAAATGGCGACATGAGGCACTTGCAGTGATAAACGGTACAGTTATGACTAGGAATGTTCTAGTTTGTGATTATTTGCAACTGAAAACTGTAATAAAATATTATTGAATTGCACACTTGAGACTATGACGGAGATAGGTGCTAAAAAGTTGAATGTTACCTACATCTGAATTATTTTTTACGGTTATGATCTTGCATGGTTTGATAATGGCAGCTACATGAGGTTGCCGAGAATCGAGCTGAGTGGCGGAGGCCTGAGGCTGATGATTATGGGTGGATAGTTTCAAGTTTTTATACCAAAAGTAAATTTTATCTAAGTAGAATTCTATTCGTTGTTATAATATTCCGAAAGCTAAAATGCCAAAACCACGTGGGACGTGACCTATCTTATTGAATAATAAGCTAAGTAATAAATATATATAGTGGGTTTCACGTTACAGGCTAACGTGAGAACTTCATAACAATTGACTTGTGGTTAAGTCTCTTGACATCTTTGACCTTTCCTACCGAGGTTACTATCGAGGGCAGCAGTACTTAAATAATTACTCCTATATTTAGCGCTAGACCAGATTTGGCAAACGATTTTGTTCATAATGGAAATGCGATTAGGGTGGGAATTTCTTTGGATAAGATAGAGTTAGTTTTAGAAAGAGTTAATCACACAGATTATTTAATGCGATTTCTGTTCCATTTTTATGTCTGAGGGAAAGTAGTCCTTATCCAGAAAATATAGTTACAACAGGTCCAAAATAAAATCATTTATTTCAAGTAGGCCAGTTACAGACACTTTTGAATTATCGAAACAATGAAATGTGGCTACAGGCCCAGTCACAAAGCATAAAAACTGTGAAAGTACTAGTTGCCCATTCCAAAACTTAGATCTCTATGGAAAATAACGGGCAAGAAACTCCATGGACACTCTTTTAAATCAGAACTCTTTTACAAAACCTTGGTAACATCATTCATGATGAGATGGTACATTATGTAAGAACGATGTAGCAAGATGTGCGCATTAAAAATGTCCATAGTAAAAAAAAAAACATTCAAAAATAAAATAAGAAATTAAAGTAAAAAGTCCTGTTTTTGACTTACGAAACCAGCTTAGGTAACGTGTATTTTTCTTGCTGCTCGTTTGTGTATTTTTCCCCCGTGAATGAAAACCTCTCCCGTATATAAAAGCTGAAGAACAAAAGCAGTGAAGACTGTTATTCAGAAAATGTTATGGAACTATGCGCAGATGCGGGTTTATGGCGGGACCAGAGTCAACAAAGCGAACAGGTAGGCAATATGTCTGCGGTATCGCGATTCATAGCAGAGTGACAGCTGGGCTGGCTTTATTACAGAGGAATGCAGCTTTTTGTAAGGAGAAATTTGGGCTGAATGTATCCTTGTTTATGTAAAGTTATGAGATTTATGAAGATTTTGACATTTATATTGAAGATTCGACCATAACCAAGTAGTTAAAGCCATAACAGAAATATAATAATTTATTTCTGTGGTAGAAAATCTGCAAGGAAACTTTCAGGATTGATTGTGTGAAATAGCAATAGGTAGGTATCAATAAGGTAGCAATTTTTTTTTTAGTAATCTTTGAACAAGCTGGCAGTACTTTCCTCCCATACTTAAGCACTAATGCTGTAACATGATAATATTGTAATACCAAATGATATTTTGAAAATAGTAACCATGGAGTTTTGTTAGCTTGTTTGGTACCTTGTTTGCATCGATTAGTGGGTTTTTGGTCCATACAAAGTAAACCTTCTCCATAGGTAGCAAAATTCTGATACAGAAAAGAATTCAAAAAATAGGATAATTTATATGCCAAAATACATAAGATTATATTGGGTACAACTTTCAAAGTAATTACACTACAGAACATTATAATGATGCTACGATCAAGTTTAAATCCCTATAAAATATGACCGAGCTTTGTTCGTCTCATTAATTTTATTAGTTTTATTTGTATGAAACACAACCCGCTTGTGGACGTGAAGTTAAAATAAATTAATAATATGCGCTTGTAATCAAGTAACCAAGGCCAGTTAAATGAGTCAAATGATATTATGTGAATTATTTTTATTACTACTGATAATGTGACACGCAGAACGGCGTTTATACCAATACAATATTTTATAACGTTACATATTTATGCAAATAATGTAATTTCATTGAAATATGGCTTAATAAATTACCTACTTGTTCGTTGAGCAAGCAAAAGCTATTGATCGACGGAAAATTAAGCAAAGTTTTTTAATTATAGAGAAACTATTAGCTATCAACACATTATAAAGTTTAAACTAACATTTATCAAACTCATCAAAATTAGGTATGTAAAGTTGTAAAGTTAATTATAATTTAACTTATGTCCCGATTATATACAACATTATTTTTTGTATATGCGAAACCTGAATCTAGTTTGTACAGAATAAGTAACTGAATCGATTCCAATAATTTTTAAACCATGTTATGTTTTGTCCCAAAAATATTTCAAAAAGGTCACAAGTTGGACACCCAGCGACACTAAGTACCTATCGCAATCATTTAGGTACCTACTGCCAAATTATTATTATCAATGAGCTCAAGACGACGCTGGAGCCGCTGGAGGAGCGCGCGCGGCTGCGCTGCGTTTTGACCACGTTTTTGTGCGGACAACTAGTAACAGAACAAGCTTATAACTTTGTGATTTTTCATTACTCAGTTTTGAAATTTTGTACATAGATTCTTTACATAAAAATACTAGACACGTGTTTCAGGTTTTGCATATACTAAAACTAATGTCGTATACAAGGTTTGTCAGTTCTCTTTCAACAGAAGTGTTGGCAAAAATGTAAGATTTTTTCAATTTATTTATTTAGAATAGGGCTCTTATGGGGTTTAGGGACCAAGTTGGGAAGTCATCGTACTTTGACCTCGGAGCGTTTCGCACAGCTCCTTTACTTTAGAGTCCCTTAGGGGCACTTAGACCCTCTGTAAAGATATTGGTTGGGAATATCTAGTTTAAAAACCTTCCAATCTCGAATATTTTTTTTAAGATTTAGGTCGAAAAAAGCCTTTGAATTTCTGAGGTAGGATTTTCATTTTTTTTATGCTGGTTGAAAAATTGATACTCCGAAAATGGATGCATACAAAACGAAGGTGCTTCCTTCGCTGTACTTTACTATTCAATAAAATATAGGTGCATAACAGATAGGATAGGTGTTGTGAAATATCATTCTTCTTCTTTACGGGTCGTCGATTTTAGTTTCTCCACCATCATGTTACTGTGTGCCAAGTTATTTCGCGCAGAAAAAAACTTGTTCAATTCGCGTGACTGAACATAGCGTGAGACGCGTTGGCACCGTATGTCGAGGTGACACTCGTTCAAGCCAGACGGTCTTACTCAGTTTCGCATGCTTACCAACGTGTAAAAGATCGTAAAAACAGAGGACTTTTCGGACGTGATTTTGAATCCAAAAGTCGGTACTCAGGTGTATGGAAATTGCGAAATTAACGCTATCTATCTGTTAGCTCAACGGATTACTATGAAATTTAGCACACAGGTAGAACATTACCTAGGATAGGAAATAAGGTACTGTTATCCCAGCAATACGTTCGTGGTTCGGTCATTTCCGACCTCCAACCAAGCGAAGACGCGGGTAAAAGCTAGTATAAAACAAAAACTGGGTTTCCCTTGAAAGTATCGATATAAAAAATATAGGACGAACCAATTATTTATTGGCTAAACGCCAACGCCAGAGGATTACTATTGAAACGCAAAAAACTAATCGCGCTTTTACCGTCCCTCCGTCGTCCACCTTCGATTCAGAACCTTTTTGTATTCGATTTTTCCTTTGTTTTCTCGTAATCCTTCGCCAACATATAGTATAATAATAATTGAATATCTGTAGACTGAAACTACCCACATACCATAGCACTTGTTACACTATACGCCTCATACTTAGCGTTTTGGAGGAAAAGTCGTGTCCGGTGTCCCCAAATAGTCGCAGTGCACGACAGCACGTGATCAGTTCACTATCCTTGAACTACTTGGCATAGCTTGAATAGTCTGTTTTTCATCCTTACTGGTTCACGGCCAACAGAAATGGAAAGCGACATTTTTCGGAGCAGTGTACGTTACGTACAGTGTCTGTTATTTCTTTCTAAAATAAAATGAGACTTGTGTCAGCCCCAGTTGGTTTAGTGTTTAGGTAAAACTAAGTATTTAATTTAAAAAGTATGTAGGTAAGTGTTCTGCCGCGCCACATGTGCTGAAAACCTTTTTCTGCTTTTGACGCTGAACTCAAACTTTTTTTTCTGCGGTTATGTGGAGAGCTTCATTTTTTATGTTGGTTTTGCAATGCATCAACATTTTGCGGGCGTCGTGAAATGCTTTGAAATTCGTCAAAAAAGCGACAGGGTTGAATGTGACGAACATTTTTGAATGAGCCCGTATTTACGAAAAAATGTTTGCTGACACACTCGACGAACGTTTTCAGTAAACATGGATATTTTTTACTGTGCCGTGCAGCTTATTATAAAAGGCACTCAGCTTTTTGTAAGTTGATGCCTATTCGATATTTTATTGGAATATGAAATATCAATTTACTTATTAAGAAGGGAGTCTGGAGTTTTTACGATGGCCTGCAGTAACATTGCCTCGAAGTAACGCCTTGTAAGCAGCAGCGGCGAAGGTTCCATACAACCCGATTCCTACCGGCTTCCCTTTGAAAAATGGCACAGTCAGTGTTCTATAGACAAATAATATAAAATCATTAAAGATATGTACTCCGGCTTACCTCTTACAAAATTGACCCTTCACTACTGGTAAGCAGCCTAATTCGTATTGAAATACCTTGTACTTAATAAATTGCGTTTCTGTTGCTTTTCAAAACCAAAGTTATTAGTTTGTACTTGAGTCCAATAAATTCATAAGTCTGCATATTTTTTGAAGCCTGAAAATATTTACTACCTTTTTCTTCGATCGGTATCTACCTATACTGTACCCCAAACCCCTTCCCTTTTGTCATTGCAGTCGCAAAAAGATACCTGAAGTGATTGTATCGTATCTTTTGTGGGTTGAAAGTATTCCGTTTACGTAAACGTACGGTACAGCGGGAAACGCGTTCCGAATTAAATCTAGCATCGTTTGAGTAAACAGGTGGAAAGGGAAAGATTGGGGTTGCCCCACAATGGCGGTCACCGGACTGGGAAAACAACCGCTTCGGCCCATACCTTATTTGTCTGAAGTGAATCGAAATTGCGGTTTTGATGTCGCCCTAGAATAATTATTTTATTTACAGCCAGGACAATTGTGTTGTTCGAGTTTGTGTCGGCATTTCTTCGCAGAAATTGGTACGACAGTTAATTAATAATACAGTCGAAAAGATTGACGTGCTATTAATTTGTACCTACAATTAGAAAAATAAGTATTCTGATTTCGGTTTTCTTTGTAACTTGGCTTTTTCTACAACAATCGAATTCATTTTATGTAGATAGACAAAGTAGAAAAAATGTTTTAACTTTACCTTCTCGAGGCCTTAGCACGAGTGCGCGGTGTAAACACTGCCAGGGTCTCTGTTCATATAAAAACTAACCTATAATTAGAACCTACATGCAGAACTGGCATGCATGCCAGCAACATATTGCAGAAGTGAGTAGATATTAAATATGAAAGTTATGGGGACGAATAAACAGGTTCAAGTGTTGACATACACGCAAGCTTCAAGACTATGAATATGAGCACCTACGTAGGCCAAACACGCAAAGTTGCTCTAACATCTGTCAAATAATAATTGAGGTATATTCTATTGTATAGTGCTGCCAATTAGCAGTTAAACGTAACCGGAGTATAACTTTCCCACTGCTGGGACACAGGCCTCCTCTCTGTGGGAGGAGTGGGTCGTAGTCCACCACGCTAGCCCAGTGAGAATTGTTGTTGTCTACCAACCGTTTGAATAAAAATATTACAATCAGGTCAATAGTAGTATTAATAGAAGATTAGGTAATCTAACCTTGAGTCGTCAATAAGTTATGATAAGTACGTAGGTACCTACTTAATTACTGATACTAAAATCTGTGTTACTTAGTTAATTAAAAACATATTATCCTATTTGTAACGGTGATTATGCATCACGTGCAGCGATCAATGAAATTTAAACCTATGTTTATGAAAGTGAATATGTGTGTGATATTTATGCCTTTGCAGGAAATAATTCAGGAGCAGGTTTGACGACGTGTAACAAACGCGACGGCAGTTCGCAAGTGTTGATGTCGCTGCGGTTGACATTATCCACAAGCGACAATGCAGTCTCCGTTTTTAATTCCGAAGCGCGCAGTTATACGTCGCGTCGAAAGCGGCATTTCTCTTCATCAGTTTTGTGAAAGTTAAATAAAAAAACACATCTTGTCGCTCTGTTCGTCAGTAGAGAGCCCGTGATGGCACTACTGCTTTGCTGTCTGCGGTCGCCGCTCGACCGCAGCGTCAGGCGGAAATGTCGCTCTGAGCGCGAAAGCGTTTCCATAAGGATTGGCTCGCCTTATACTACACTTAAATATTACTAGCGAACCGTGAGTGTACTTACTGATACAACTCTGCCTAACCAGTCGGGGATTACAAGGGTGATGTTATGATGAAGTACCTAGAAAACAGTCTTGTCTCTGCGGTTTCTCATAGCGATTGACCGCGGCTTGTCCACTGCGGACTGAACATGAGGTAACCTTTCGAAGTGAAGGCCTGTGTACCTACTCAAAGAAATAAATATCATATCATAGGTATATCATCATACGAGTATTATAAACGAACTAAACATTTTGTGGTTACAAGCAAGTAGGTGTATTACCCGACTGTTTAATCTTGGGTAGCCCGGTAGAAGGTTTCATAGATAGCGACTAACTAACATGGCAAGCTGCCAGAGTTGCATCTGCAATAGGCCTCCAACGTAATATATGTATTGTAGGCTTAGCGTTCATTTACTATTTTAGTATCTACTTACTTAATAAAAAGTATCTTTGATACTGCTGGGCAAGCGGTATTGGGTTCAATTGCATTAGTGTTATTGGGTTTTATCACAGATAACGCAAGTATCACGATTCGTATTAAAACCAAGCGTGCAATTTTTTGACTACCTAACCTACTATGACGTAGGTATTAGTTACTATACAAAATAGACTACGTTTTTGTTCTTTAAATGTCTAGAATTAAATTCTTGAGTTGAAACAAAACAAATTAGCTTGCTACAACATACCATCACGCCCGTAATCTGCGAAGGGATAGGCAGAGGTGTACCTAATAGTACACCCACATTTCGCCAGTTATGTTTGAGTCCCATGTTATAGGGGGCGAGCCTATTGCCATCAACCGGGCACAAATCCAGACTCCGTGGCTTCCATTTGCCTGACCCAGGAATCGAACCCATGGACCATGCATGGACCATGGGCAGCCTTGCTGCAACAGTAAACACGTTAAGCAGAAAATGCAAATAAATAAATGGGCATTACATGGCTCAAATCCCAAAAACAGCGTATGTTCAAAGAAATTTGTTGATGAATCCCTTCGTGCGTTTTCCGTGTAAAAAAGTATGTTATAGTTAAGTTCATCACAAATAAATTGTATTGTTTAAAATTTTAATAAACCTTCTCAATTTTTTTTGGTTAATCGTAGAAAATAGGTCCTTTTTCAACCTTAATTGTAAATTATCTCTGTAACGGCTGAATAGATCGGCATGAATTTTGTAACCACAAATACGTAATGATATACTTAACAATCTGTATTGTTTTTTTTTCTGTTATTTCTTTTAATATTTTTAAATAATAAATAAAAACCGAAATTTTGCGAAATGTGCGGGGCAAGTCAACAAAAACCAGTACAGGGATCAAATCATCAAGGTCATCGAGCAATGTAATGCCCTTAAGCCGGGCACGCGAGCTTGCGTTATCTAGGTATATCTATGTATATCTTTGGGTTTTCCCATCTAGAACTTCTTAGAAGCAGCCTGGAGTCAGAATTCGTGCTCGATTGATGACAATACTCAAACATAACAGGCGACATCTGGATGAACTACAGCCGAACTGTTAGGAGAGAACAATCCTGAGGATATGTTCTGCGTTTTACCATAGTATCTACTATTACATTGGTTTTCTTAAACTCTAAGCTTCATTCTACCTAAATATTAGGTACTTTCCCAGCATCCAAATAAAAAAAACATCTACTTTAAAAGGTCAAGCTCGAGAGCTGATGTTAAAAATAAAAGTTGCTTCGAAAGTTAATCCTCAGCGGGCAACACTGCGAACGTTATCAAAACTCGCGTTATCTTTAGTCCGTAGTGAATGGAAACCTTCGTCATAAAGTCAGTGTTCTAGGCTAAAAGGTTTGGCCCCTAAGGGTTAATCTAGCTGTAAATGGGTTTGGTTTTAGGTACAGATTAACGCTATGACACCTTCATTACGGGTGATCTTTATCGTGAGAGCCTAAAGTTCAGTTTTCTTTAGGTCATCATCTGCTTAGCCTTTTCCCAACTATGTTGGGGTTGGCTTCCAGTCTAATCGGATGCAGCTAAATACCAGTATTTTACATGGAGCGACTGCCTATCTGACCTCCATAACCCAGTTAGTTCTGGGTAATACGATACCCTTAGGTAAGACTGGTTGTCAGACTTTTTGGGCCACTGACTACCTAACGACTGTCAAAGATCTACAAATGACACCCGGGACCAACGGCTTAGCGTGCTTTCCGAGGCACGGAGGAAACTCGGTATGTAATGGATGGTCACCCATCCACAGACCAACCTAGGCAAGCACGGCTTAACCTAAAGATCGACCCGAGCGGCTGTTATTATTAAGCCACGAGCTTATGCCTCATTTTGTAAACAAACAAGGTAAATTTACTCCGTCATTTACGGGATAATAACATTGATAATCACGGAAAATATTCCGTAGTGTAGATGGTGTAAGATTAGTAGCAAACCGTGAAAGCTTAAACAGTGTTTTACAAACAAGGCAGGTGGTTTACATACCAAGAGAATTTAATCATCAATCACACACTTTTAGATAGGCTAGAAAACCTTCGCCAGGAGCAAACGGTACGAATTACATGCAAGACTATTAAAGACGCATTATCAAATGTTGTTTTCAAGGAGGATGCGCTAATATAGTCCCCGAAATTCATATTTTCAAAGTCAGTGTCAGGTTGTATGTTAATTAAAATATGATTCGCAACTGTAACAAGTATGGCTATACAGAGATATACTCAGTAAAATCATCAACACAAAACTCTAAGGTCATATAATCCCATTGAATTACTTTTTCATGAAATAGTCATTTCCTTAGGTGGACCGATGACCTGGTAAAGGTTGCGGGGTTCCGCTGGATGCGAGTCGTACGGGACCGGTCAATGTGGCGACATTTGGGGGAGGCCTATGTTCATCAGTGGACGTCTTTCGGCTGAAATGATGATGACGATGAAATAATCATTCGATGGGATTTAATGAAATTTCGCGAGCTACCCTGGCGCATCCATCTTGAAATAGAAATCTAATTACTACTTAAGTAGGTATCTATTTGTTTAACAAGAAACGTGGAGATAAATACACTTTATCTTCCCTTTACTAAAGTAATGTACTGCAGAGATCAGTCGGAAATCGCTTCACAAATATTAAGTCTCTTGATGTCTTTACAGAAGGATTACGGTATCGGAAATAGAAAAGCTTTAGAGCCGTACATCTACCTATTCTTTACTACTGAGCAGGTTCCAAACGATTCCTAGAGAACGTGCCCGTTCAATGGGTATGGTCAGCGACAGAAGTCGTTTGAAAGATTGCTTCTCTACTCTAATCTATACACCGTGTTCCGGACAATATACATAAACTTCGACAAGATGTTCAGACCACGGAAATAAGCATTTTTCATTATGGACACATTAATGAATCCATTTTTTATTTTGTTTACTCTCGGGTTCCTCTCGTACGTGCAAATGAAATGCAAATACCATTTGATAATTTAATTGCACTAAGCGGCATCATAGGCCAAATTAAGACCTTTTCTTACTGCATAGCTCAATTAAATTGAATTACAAATATCTTTGTAACGAAGCCTTTTTAAGTACTACTTCCTTTGTAAGATTTGATTTGTATAAGCTATAGAAGCGTTTTCCAAAGTTTATGGATAACGTGAAGAACACGGTGTATAGCTGAAAATATAATTAAACTCGGAATACTCGTAGGAGTAACATTCGAAGGATGATAACTCCTAACTATCAATTTGGATCGTGTGTAAAAAAAGCAGTGTTATTCGACTTTTCTCACTGACAGTACTTATAACAAACTACATACATACTTACCTACTTAGTATTTCCCTCGTCTCGAATTTCCTCATCCGGCCTTTGTTCTCTTACTCCCGCAAAGTTAAGATTAAGCAAAAATGTTTGCTTTTAGTATTTTACGACACTCCTAACTTCAGTAATTGCCTTAACTTTGGTAAGATAACTCAGTCTTGAAGTTTGAAGACGTGCGGCATCAACATGCCACAAGACATCGCTTACTTCACTGTTTCTGACTATTTTTGTAATTTTAGTAAGAGTAGGTCTAAATAAAGAGTAGCTCTATTGGTCTACTTTTGATGTAGGTATTGTACTTTTGATGTAATTTCATAATAGGTAAACCTACATGAATTGTTTTTTTCGTTTATATAAAGGGTGTAAATAGACCCTTAATGAAGCTGAAAAGCACTTGTTCTCCCCGACTTTGCAATATTTTTTTTGTTCTAGAGCATACCTGGGAACCTTCTAGTTACGGAGATATTGGTGGTCAAAGTTCCAACTTTTTCACAAGATTTTTTTTAAATACATTTTTTTAATGTAAGATTTTTACTTTAAACACCTCCCCCATACTATTCAACCCATCCATCAGCATAATGTTTTGAGTGCGTTCCATCGAGTCCCACCGTAAAACGTGATTTTACACCCCAAAAAAAAGTCATTTCCCAGCAATAATTTATGTGTAAAGTTACTTATTTTGATGTACAGGGTGTACATCAAACTAAGTAACTTTATGTCTTGAATTACGGTGATTAGTATGCCTTTGCTCAGTGATAACATCACTATCTTGTCTGTTTTTGTAGTAGGTGGACTCACTGGTCTAATGCTCTACTTCTGAAGTAATCAAAAATTAATTTCTTAATAGGTAGGTACTTACATAAATTGTTTTCCCTTATACACTCCTTGAATGAGGGTAATTAGTAGGTAGGCCTGTAATATGCTGAACGACATACTTTCATTACCACGAGGTTTAGTTTTCAGAAACCTGAATATTTTAATTATACCTCTGAGGTATATTTTCGATGTTATTATTTTCATTTCAAATTCAAATATTTTTATTTGTAGAACATAGGTAAACAAAAGTACAGATGTCAATATTAATAAAATGAGCGCTATGTCTTGCCTTCAACGGCGTACAAATATTCTAATTATAATTTCTTATGAGTAATTGGTAAAAATAATAATAAAACAATCGGTAAAAAAATAAAACAATCGGTAAAATAATAAAACAATCGGTAAAATTCATTGGTAAAAATAATAATAAATTAAAATTAATAATGAATCTCTAATGTTCAATTCATTAATCAAAATAACAATAGATGTAACCAGATACAAAACAAACTGGCATAAATAAATTGCTTGATATTTTACTGAAGTATCTGCCAGTGTCCGGTTTCCGCAATGTGTCCGTACCAGTTTTACTACTCTTACTGCTACAGTATTAAGCACTACTACACCAAGCTTATTGAACAAAAACTGGCAAACTCCAAGCTCCGAATCCCAGGACAGACTAAAGACAAAACCGTAATCTACTTTGTCTGGCAGAAAAATCTCAGTGGCGGGCTGAAATTGGAATTATGTCCGACAAATGACGTCTGGCTTTCCCCTTATGACGTGGGACTGTAGAGGATCTTTCGCAAAATCTTCTGAGATTGGAATTTGGAACAGAGCCATCAGGTCCGTAAAATGAAATAAATAAGATGATATTTATTATGGAATCAGTCGTTATGGATTCTATGTGTTATTTTGTTCGTTATGTCACCAGCCTATTATGGTATGAATGCAAAGCAAAGACTTCTTCTCAAATAGAGAACGCACGAACATTGAGCACCAGTTCACCACGCTTGCTTGTTTAGGTACTTATTGAAAGTCCAGGTTTTCTCACGATATTTTTTTACATTGTTGTATGCTATAGATACATCCACCAACATTTACTGATTTCTGATAAAACTGTGAATGAATGTCTCATTCAGAATAGTTCTTTTTGTGTTGCAGATTCAAGGCTGAATATCCCTTATATGCAGCATTCAGGCTGAATATAAGGGTTCCTGGCAGGTGGTGTTCTGTAGTTTTTGCCTAGTCCCCAAGGGAAAAAGGTGTGAGTTTATGATGTTGATGTTGTTATTATGAATTTCATATCTTTATTTGATGCCAATTATTAAAGATTTTAAATGAATATAACTCTTAAACATTGTCGTCTATCGTTTTTGTTATTCATTTAAATTATGCAGAGTAAAACAACAGAGTGCAAATTACATCAAGGTTGAGATCTATAAACGTTGCTTAGCACGTGTTTTGACTTAGAAATGTTCCTGTCTCTAAATTGCACTTGTGCGACATTTACGGTAATAACGCTTAGCCAAAGAACGTGGTGAGTAACTAGCCCTGCTGTATAATGTGGTGCTGTTCCACAAAAGATGGAGCACTTAACGAGTCCAGCGTCTACTGTTGTTTGTCTAATAGAGGAACTGACGGACGCTACGGACGCTGAAGGCGCACATTAATTAAGATTCTCATAGAAACGCTAAGAAGAAGAAGTGACATTAATGGATTTTGACCTTAGTTCGGTTCTTGCGTCGTAACTTCGAACGACTGCACTTTAGCGCGAGAAAGTCTTGACCTCCGAGTCAAGATCCACAGTGAATCGATTACTCGCCGTAAGATAAATACTTTAATACCAGATTCCTTGGCGAATCAACTTAGTTCGAATCTCGGTTAACTTTGAAACAACTGTCTTTGGTTTGGCCGCAAATAAAGTCCTTTAAGATAGTTATCTAAGTGGGTCTAGGATCCCGGTAGGGTAATCGGTTTGGATTCGGATCGGTAATATGGTTATTTTAGAGATTAATCTTACTAAGTGTTCCTGCATTGAAATTCCTTTAGGTCAAACAGACACCGGACCCATCGCAACCTCATCGAAGCATGAACAACCGGTTCTGGTGAGGATTCAAAGATGACTCTGCCCTGGAGTGTAAATGTGGTGTTGTGCCCTTCTTCTTCTTTATTGTGTGGTTAGTGCCTAACCTGGTGTCCGAGTTGTTATGCCACCCATGGGCCTCTGGCTTGGCTTTACATCAACATCATCATCATCATTTCAGCCGAAAGACGTCTACTGCTGGACATAGGCCTCCCCAAGTGTTGCCACATTGACCGGTCCCGTGCGACTCGCATCCAGCGGATCCCTGCAACCTTTACCAGGTCATCGGCTTTACATGCCGTTAAGAAATATCTCTCAGGCATGCTGGTTTCCCCACGATGTTGTCCTTCATCGAAGCAAGTGATATAATTATACAATACGCACATGAATCCGAAAAATCAGAGGTGAGTATCTTGTGTTCCGAACTCGAGACCTATGACTTGGCAGTCCGACGGTCACACTATGGTACTGGCTATCACTGCTATTACCGAAATTATGTGTTGTACCCGAAACGATACTGCGAATTCTTTTGTCTGCACTTTACAGAAATTGATGGAAGCTACTGAAGGTGTCAAACTTGTTGCCAAATTCTGGGGCAACTCAATTTAGATTGCCATCAACAGGATAAGACGGAAAATGCCTTCGTTCAAATTCAATTAAATGTTATCTCAATCTGCTGCACATTTTAAGGGTCCAGACAGTTTTAGGGTCGAATGATAAAATCGTTCTAATTACTCTTTTTTCATTGGTGGTAGATAATTAGATAGTGTTTGCAGACTTTGAAAAGTGAAATAGATCTTATTTCTACCATATTCACGAGATAAACGGTAACAAACCACTGGCAAATCATTCCTGTATTTAGATACTCGAAAGGCCACTTTAGTGAAACGGTATACAATTTGACTTCACGCAGAGGCCATTTAGCACAGTAGAATAATCAGCATATCAAACAGCCATCTTCTTTGTGACAGTAAACGGGCCTTCACCCATCACTTGCACCCAGTGCGTATTGGTCCATGTCATATGTCTTCGAATTTTTGGTTCTAGGACAAGTCGGTTTCCTCGCGATGTTTTCCTTTACAATTTTGAAAACAGTGATGATGGGTTAAATGACAATAAGTAGTGGCGGTACTTTCATACAACCCTGTACAAACTTGGCTTGCCCTTATAACCTACTACTGTTCAGTCTGCTTGCCTTATGGGCTTGCCGTATAGTTGGCCCCTAGGTCCTCACTCACTAAGTGCCTGTCTGAGTTCGAACCTTCAACCCGCATATCGTATTTTGGGGTACCTGCACTGGGCCACCACTGCTCCAAATTCATACAATACTGAACAGTATACGCAAGACGGAAGTAATTCCCACAGCCATCAACTATGTTGACCGAGCGGTTTGATGACCTATGAGCCTTCACACCTTATTCAATTCCCTTCATGAAAATTCGTTGAACCGACCCGATATTCACGTAACCAAATACGAGTGTACTTAAATAGGTCTTATTGCCCAATAACAGTCGATTTACGAGCAAAGTTATGACTCTTAGAACTATTGCCAATTTTACGAGTTGTCCATATCAACGAGGTTGGGGAGGTATGCCAATGTTGGGACCTAAGCTACCGTGGTATTAGACCATCAATTATTCAGTGGCATGCTAATGCTTAATAATTGATTCTTGTGGGAGAAAGGAGCTCGTGGCTAAATAATAACAGCCGCTCGGGTCGATCTTTAGGTTAAGCTGTGCTTGCCTAGGTTGGTCTGTGGTTGGGTGACCACCCATTACATACCGAGTTTCCTCCGTGCCTCGGAAAGTACGTTAAGCCGTTGGTCCCGGGTATCATTTGTAGATCTTTGACAGTCGTTAGATAGTCAGTGGCCCAAAAAGCCTGACAACCATTCTTACCAAGGGGTATCGTATTACCCAGTACTAACTGGATTGTGGAGGTCAGATAGGTAGTCGCTCCATGTAAAATACCGGTATTTAGCTGCATCCGGTTAGACTGGAAGTCGACCCCAACATAGTTGGGAAAAGGCTAGGCAGATGATGACGTGGTTGAAAGACATTGTTTGCTGCCTCTGCAATACCTACTCCTCTTTTATGGTACTTTATCATAATCGTCTTACTGACAGACTAATTTACAAAAAATCGTTTTTATAATATCCGGAAAACAGAATTGGGGTCGTCTGTCTTTTTATTGGGTGTGAATGGTGGCTCCAAGAAACGGAGAGTTCAGTATTAATTTTCCTTTCTGAGTCCAGATCTGATGCAGTAAAATACAACATTAGTTTTAGTATATGCGAAACTTGATACACATGTCTAGTCATCATTCATCATCATCATTTCAGCCGAAAGACGTCCACTGCTGGACATAGGCCTCCCCAAGGGGGGTTTTGCCATAATCGCCACGCTTGGCAGGCGGGTTGGCGATCGCAGTATGTTTGTTATAAAAAATCACAGAGAACGCTGCTGCCCATTCACTGGTAAGTCCCTTAGTCGCCTCTTACGACACCCACGGGAAGATATGGGATGGTGCTATTCTTTACGTCCGGACACCATACAGAACACATCACACATGTCTAGTATTTTTATGTAAAGAATCTATGTACAAAATTTCAAAACTGTATCATGAAAAATCACAAAATTATAAGCTTGTTCTGTAACGTAGTTGTCCGCTCATGAACGTGGTCACCACGCAGCGCGCGCCTCCAGCTTCGCCTTGAGCTCATTGATAATAATAATTTGGCAGTAGCTACCTAAATTATTGCGATAGGTACTCAAAGTCGCTCGGTGTTCAACAATATTTTTGGGAAAAAATATAGCATGGTTTAAAAATTATTGGAATCGATTCGGTTACTTATTCTGAACAAACTATATTCAGGTTTCGCATATACTAAAAATAATGTTGTATAATTGTTACTTTCATTTAAACCCGTTTTAACCTGTAACAATCTTGTGCTTAATTTTAATATATAAACTAAAATGTAACCTCAACAGCCTAAACATTAAGTCATAATAATTGTAAGTTATTGTTCCAGTGGAACTTTGAAAACTTAATTGAGTCTAATGGCAACAGTAATAATGTTAAAAGCTTTGTGTTTTGACAAAACAAATGATACAGGTATTCAATTACAATTAATAAATTTAATAAGATAACATCGTCTCGTCATCCCAATTTTCAATTTGACTGTTCTTATTAGATACAATTTAAATAAATTACATAGATCTTTAAAGTCCTCTTTTTTAGCAGGGCGCCAATTTTCGAACATTCAGTTGTTTTAAATGTAGGTTTCAATAGCGGAGTCTTAAGTGGCAATTTTATTCTACAGTTTTGGCCTTTAGGCTTTTACAATAACGGATAAAGTTCTCATAACGTTGAAATATAGATCAAAGTTATGTAATAATGATAGTAAAATCTATTAATTCTCTAATATATATGACAAAAAAATAAGGCTTTTTATCGCGTATTTATACCGAACATGGCCTATACGCGTTTAATATTTTTTTTTTAATCGTGTAATAGCGTCACAGCTCTTTCGTATACTTTAAAGAAAGAAAATAATTTTTCACATAAGTTTCAGTATTTGTTTAAAGTATTTAGTAAAAAAATAGTAGGCACAATTAAAATACAGGGGATAAACATTAATATTCCGATAACATTTCTTTTTTGTATTTTAGATTTCATGCATTTGATGGCAAAAAAGTTCAAACCTTTTTATTGAATAGGTATTTATTAGATAAGTAAATAAGTAAAATAATCATTCAAACATACGATAAAATAAATATAATAACGTAATAATTGGAAACAAGTTCACAATTTAAAAGTTCTATCATCCCTCAAAAACCTCTACGAGCGTAGCCGTAGCATCCCGCTACGGCGGCCCCTACGCGGCCGCTACGAGCCGCTACGATATCGTTACGTAACTATTGCCGCTTGCACATTCCTCGCACATTTTTTAATTTTAAAAGCTAAACACACTACGATAATAAAAAGAAAAATTACCTTGTTCATTCCATTTCCCATTTTCGTATATTACTATACAAACTATTCAAACCAACAAAATTATTGTCGACATCTTAACAATACTTAACAACCAACACACAACGTTTTATAAACATGTTTATTTAAAAATCAACGGTTTTTTAGCGTCATGTTCTGTCAAACTGTCAACACGTTCGCGTCACTATGACTACATTGTTGACGCCGGTGCGCCACGCGCTATCGATGTTGCCATCTAAAATCAGTTACATAAAAAGTGTAACATGATGATTGGGAGGAGTTGTAGAGGACTGGTTGGTTTAGGGACTTTAGCTTGATCGGTGGAGGTTTTAAAGTTTTTTATCGCGTGTTTGTGTTATCGATCGTGTTTGTTTGAGTGCGGCTGTGCTCGCGCGTGTTACCGGGACGCGTGCGGCGTGCTCGGTTGGCGGCGCGCCACTGCCGTGGAGTCGTCGGTACGCTGGCCCGGCGACACTGCGTCTATAAAATCCTGGAGGGACGGCCGCTTGTCGATTCATTTATGTCGATGTTTTCAGTGTACACAAATTTTGGTATTGGACTTAGAGCTAATCTGTTTGCAAGAGGGAATTTAGTCTGATTCTAAATGCGAGCTATTAATGGGCAGTTGAGTGCAAATAGCGATAATATCTAAATAAGCAAACTTGTTAATGATAGGTATTCGGTGGTAAGTAAGTAGGCGGTTCACCTGATGGCAAGTGATTACTTACGTGAACATCTGCAATAACACTTAAAAGACATAGAAGGTCATGGACAATGAGACGCAGGAGGTGCATTGCTATTCTAGAGACAGAGCTGCACATCCCCTGAAAAGGACCCCATCCAGCCACACGTGTTAATATTTAAACTTAACTTTTAAAATCCTTATTTAGAAGAATACGACTAGAGAAAAAAAAAACAAATATCGATATATATTAAAAATACAGCTATATCGGTCGTCAAGTGCGGTGCAGATGGGTGAGAAAACACTCCGGGACACCCGAGCGTCCTGCCAATCCATTAACAGCTTTAATCGAGCTCAGAATAATACAACAAATTGAATAAAGACCTGTCGTTGAATGTATTTACGAGTAAGATCTAGAATTCCTTTGAACATTTGCGTGTTACCAGTTACCTATTAATATTTCAGTTTTAGAGTCGTCTTTATCTAAATAGAATCTTGCATAAACACATTTCAACTGTCTTTAATTCAATTTCCTTTGGTGAATCAAGAATATTTGCGATAATCGAGTTTTGTATACCTATCTATTTAGCGACAAAATCAAGCAAATGCTTCGAAGGAGTTTCTTCATAAATCTCATAAATCAAGCAAACACCAATCCATTTGATGAACTTAGCGATTATGGCTTGGTGTGTGAAGAAAAACATCGAGAGGAAACCGACACGTCCTAGGGCTTAAAATTCGAACGCATGTGGCATCCACCAACAGACATTGGGCCAGCGTGACACCAGCGTCGCCAGCTTTTGGTCTAGGGGGGGGGGGGGAGGGAGAAGGGTGCGAGTAAAAACGGATTTGTAACGGTTAAGTTTACTATTTACGGATGCAGCTGAAGTTCTTCTAAGAGTGTAAAATGCAATTGCTAATTCTAAAGTGTTAGTTCCTTGGTTACCTCGGATTGCTTAGATTTTCGATACTTGTTTATATAGAAGCGGATGTTACTAATTTTGAAGAGTTATTTGAAAAGTGTAGGAAATAAAAGAAAATTTAAGCTCTCCATTCCAGACAAGCTAGCTTTTCTTTAGTCCTTTTATTCAGAAATTGATGTTACTTACTTAATCGTGTTAGGGCTTCAATTTTTAGTAGGTACAAAATTAAATAAGGCTCTAAGAGCGAGCGAAGCAAGCTTGAAAATTTTAACACTCCACCTTGGACAGGTTAGAATGGTTTCTATCCTTCATACAGGTATTACTTGGTCGACATTTAGAAAATCTAAGAAAGTAATCTGAAGTGCGAGCGAAGCGAGCTCGAGTTTAACACTTTACCTACCTTGGGTAGGTTAGAATTGTTTCTTACCTACCGGAGTTACCTGGGCGACTTATAGACAAAGTTAAGATTCAAAAGAAACTAAGCTGCAAGAGCGAGCGTAGCGAGCTCGAAAATTTTTACATCTTGCCTCGAATAAATTCAGATTAGTATGTAATTTGAGATCGACATATCCACATGCTCCATTTTTTGCAACCTGGTGTATGTATGCTATAATTGGCTATCTAGGCCTCGGGGCAAGGGGCTCCTATTTTATTTCAGCCTCTGTCTATATACAATTCGGGGGCAGAAAAAAGACGACACCCTGGCGACACCCATGTTTGGGCCCACTCCTGCCCGCTCACAGAGACGGTGATAATGCATAGCTTCATTGCTTTTGTCGTAAAGTAAATAAAACACTGCCTTCGAAGAATATTAGTTTATTTTAAAAATTAAGTATAAATCTTACCTAATAGTGATACTCACACTTTTAAGTAACAAAAATGTTTAGTTCTAGTAAACGGAATGCTTTTATTTAATTAGGTAGAGTTTTGTCCCTTTGAATGAAAAATTAAACAATACGACCAGCAACTACAGTTTATTACTACGAAAGCATGCAGTTAATTGTTTGATGTAATCTTTTGAAAGTTAGATTACGTCTCTAGCGGCAACCCAACAACAACCTTATTCTAGTGAGAAACAGTTCACTGTTATTTGACAGACTTGTCAGTGGCAGCCGTCGAACGCCAACCTTATTTCAAGGCGAATAAAGATCACTATCACTTTGATAGTGATGCCCAATCAGAAGCAAACTAACTGTCAAAGAACAGTAAGCTCAAGGGAACTCTAAGCAATCTTTCAGCCAATCAAAGCTTAGCTAATAACATTATGGAGTGGTTACATATTAGAATGTTCCTGTTTTAGAATGTAATCAGTATTTGTTCCATTTGTACTTTGTTCTTTATAACGATTTCTTTAGGTTCTGTTTGTTTGTTAATCAGAGTAATTAATTCTCTTTTTATTTGCAACTAGCACATCGCTCGCGATTTCGTCCGCAAAAATTGAGATAGCTCGGCTAACATGCATAATAGAAATTAGAAATATAATTTATAGCCTTTATAACACCCACTAATACTGTAGCTTTCTACCAGTGAAAGAATTTTTAGAATTGGATCATTAGTTACGGAGATTACCCACTACATACAAACTTACAAACAAATACCTCTTTATGATCTAATATTATGATATAGATTGTGCCTTTTCATAGCTAGAATTTCTTCTAGATTTCGATATCTATAACAAAAAATAACTTCTGACATATCGTCTAGCTGTACAATCATTTTAAGGTGTGTTTTTATCTTATTGTGCTTGATAGTTAATACTGTTTTAGTTTTGTGATAATTCAATGCATATTCCGAAAAAAATATCTACCCACTTAAATTAACACAGATTTATTTTATTAGTGTCACTGTGTGTCACTATGTGCCTCATTCTTCCTTATTCTTGGTCCTAGGCTGGGCCACTAAGGCCAGTCCCAACACGATCAACATGGCGCCAGCCCACCATGTCACGGACGAGGCTTCTTCAAACAGCGTTATACCAATAATTCCCTGAAATATAAAAACACACATTTTAAATTGACTTTAATTTTATGAGGTCTCTTTACGGCCCATTTCGGTTGAAAACTCAGCGGCCGTGTAATTGAGTTTTACTGTTACGAACTTCGGAATTATAAAATGGTTATTTATCATTTAAAGCAGTTAAATTATCGAGGTGCACAACACATAGTAACTAAACTACACGTTAGTCCTACTTAAGATCTGTGTCTTAACTATGAGATAAGGATTCATAGCTTGAAAGGCTGTTAATAAGTTCCTTGGCATTGGAATCGTTCGTTTCACACGTTTGCTTACTGACCTTTTAAGGTTTTCTATGTTCATTGTGCTATAATGTGCGTGCGCTCGGAATAAAACGACGTGTGTGCCAAAACGAACCTACTCCTTTTTTAACAGAATAAATAACTTAGATTTAAAAATACTTTGAGTAAACTTTGATATGATAATTCTCTTATGTTTTAAAGTAAATTCCATTGAACAACTCATAAACGTTACGCCGTGATGTCGAAAAAAGTAAAGAAATAGATAAAGAATAGAATAGAATAGAAGACATTTAATTCAGACGTTGTCCATTTACGGTTAGTAACACAAAAACCTTATAAAGCTATTGTTAGTACACACATACAAAAATAAAAACACAGTTAAAAGCGGCAGCTTTGCTATTTTTTTGTATCGAGAAAAATTCATTGAATCGTGAATTCCTTTTAAATGATACTAGACCAAAGAGTCAAAAAACATACAGTGTGTAAACAGACCCTTCACATAGCCGTCAACCAAGCATTCTATACATGAAAGTAAGTAACTTTACGCAAAAATTATTGCTGGGAATCGACTTTTTTTTTTGGGGTGAAAAATCACGTTTTACGGTAGGAATCGATGGAAAGCACTCAAAGCATTGTGCATGGATGGATTGAATAGTACGGGGTTCGTGGAGGTGTGTAAAGTAAAAATCATACATTAAAAACCAGTATTTAAACAAATAAACTTGAGAAAAAGTTGGAACTTTGACCCCCAATATCTCCGTAACTAGAAGGTTCCCAGGTATGGTCTAGAACAAAAAAATGATCTCAAAGACGGGAAGAACAAGTGCCTTTCGGCTACGTTAAGGGTCTATTTACACCTTTTCCCTATTCCACATATTTAACAAGTTCCACGAAATAAAAAAAAGTTATTAAATTAAATATTTTAATGGTAATATACTTGTAATCCAGGCAACCTCTTTAGTTTATTGGATTTGGACTGGCCATCCGTGTTCAAAAGAATTGACAGCAAGTCATATAGTCTAGTATAAAAAATATATAAACTAAATCTTTATAATAGGCATGTTTAGTTATTGTTCTGAGATAGGCATAGGCATCGTGAAACTTTTTGACAACGAACGGCCAGCTGTTGTGTTACACTTTATCATAGACTACTATCACTATATATTATCCGAACAACCTCTTTAGTTAGGTAGCAGTACCGACATGTTACAGCGGACTGGCCATCCCTTCTCAAAAAAAACTAGTTCAAGCCGTATGTTACAAAAAAAAAATACTTAAAAAAAAAATAATGGCATTGAGACAGTTTTTGACATCAAATAGCCAGCTACTGTCTACAGAAAGGTAGAAAAGAGGTTAAACTAAAAAAGTGGCACGTTTGCCATTTTATTTCGCTAAAAACAGGACATTTATTTTAGGATAGATAAGTAGATAATAAAATTGTGAATTCGAATTTCTAACTCGGGACAGCATAGACCGCTTGTTTGGATCTGCGTCCCTGGTCATATGGCAGTCGTAACTACGCAATTTCAATGCGGAGAGCTATTTATTTTTTAGAGAATGCTGATGCAGTCGTTGCGTTGGTACCCAGATTCTTTCGTCAAAAAGTGCAAAATCACCACACAACAACCACGCAATCTACCACTTTTTTTTTAGCCTGAGCGTTCCTACTTCTGGGCAAAGGCTAGCTTACACTCTTATTGTTATAAAATATGGGTACTGCTTCAGATCTATTGTTCCTTGGAAACTAATATATTAAAAGGATCCCACCTTTTGATTTTTAATACTATAACATATATTAAAATATGGTTAATTATATATGGTTATATGTATGTAACTACTTTTTGTCCCTAACAAATAAAATAACATAAACTTCCGGTATAATTTGGACTTTACTTACCGATAGCACATAGCTGGAGGCGGCTGATATGACGGTGGGTGCTGCCGAGTTTGTGGCAGCGTCGAGAGACCGGAGGTAATGTCTACAGCCCCACGTATTGGCCAACACCATCGTCACTAGCAAGGCACCCCATATGATGTAACTATCACCCTGTAGACCGGGGAGAAGGGGATATAAGTAGGTTTACAAATTTTATTTTGAGAATGGGTTTTTTTCTATGAAAGGAGTTTGGAACCCAGGGGAACCGTAAAGATAACACATTGGTTGATCTGTATTAAAAAGCGGGGAAAAGCCTTGCTTATAAAACACTATAAATGCAATATTATTGTTCCAAGACAGAAAGGTGGTGCAAATCTGTAAATGAACTGTGATTTGTTCTTTGATAAAATAAATGTCTTTAAACTAAAATCTCATAAATTTAGGCGCGTTATTTCAATTTGGCTATACTTTACTTCATACGTAGGAAAAAGAAAGACCAAGGAATCCAACGGGTTGACGCGGTTTCAGACTGTTTTTCATTCTGGATAAAGTTGTTTACAGCAATTTGCAAATGCGCAGTGTTTCGGAATTTCGTCCCTTCGGTTTTTAGGCACCCTAAGTAGATCTGGTGAATCTGGAATTTAGTACCTTAATTGCTGCCACGTCTGGCTTCTCATACCTATTATCATCAGGGAATTATGTATATCTACGTAAATACCAGAAGGTAAATAGACCGAATTCGCTATAGTTATTTACTCGGTCATCAGCCCGTAGAGGTTCACTGACGAATGCATGAGTCATTAGTAACAGGTTGACGCCTACAGAATATTTATTAGCCGGTAACTATCGATTATGTATTTTGTAGACACTGCTATGTGAAACAGACTCGATCAAAATCAATTTTTAATGTTATTTTGCTTGAAACTTCTAGTTTTACGTTATTTCGCATACCTACCTATTGTGTTTATAGGCATCTACTGTTGGACATAGGTATGTAGATTAGGCCATTCTAAGTCTTTATGACGGCTATCGATTGCAGCGATTGTAATTATGATTAATCTCATGGAATAGTGCTATTATTCCTAATTCCAGCTAGATTTCTAGGCACCTCCACAGCTGAGAGAATTGCGGCGATACTTAAATTAGTAGGTACCTACGTTTCGCTTTGGGACAAGCCCACAAGTTGGTGCACAATTTGTAAGGGTTGAACCTCATCTATCAGCACGGAATAGCAATGCTTTTTCGTTGCTCAGAACCGTCATTTGCTAGACCAAGAAACAGCGGGAATGATATCGGCTCGGCAGCATACTGTGTTTTTCGCTGATAGATGTGGTGCAACCCTAAGTCATAATAGGTAACTTAGTTGCAAATGACGGCAGTTGGCGTTATATTGGTAAGGTAGCATTCAAATGCGGTTGGAATATAAGGCGTGGGCTGAATAATAAACCAAGATTATACTCTTAGAAACATGTTTATTATAATAGGCAATAAATGCAAAACAACGGACGTAGGTAGATCCTGATAGTATTTATTTATCCTTATCTAGCAAAATTTATGCAAACGTAATGAATTAAAATATAGTTATAATTTGTAAGACTCTTTCGCACAGATGCGATTTATATAACAAATGATGTGGTCTCGTAGATATGAAAGTGATGGATGTTTTTCGGATCTTGCGCACTATGCGGCTAGGGCCACAACTTGTCCCCCGTCTTGGCCGCAAAAACGCCGACCAAGAAGTTTGACCGCAAGACCCGACGTTGTCGTGCGTTGCGACCACGTGCGACCAGTCTTGTCTGAGGCCAGTCGTGCGACAAGTCGTAGTCGTGACCTCGGGTAGTTCGCGAGGGCCCCATAACAATATGAAATAATAATTATAATAAAACGTTCAACACTTCCATATTGATGCCCAAAAGATTGATATATATTGATAGAAACAAAATACACAGAGTAGAGTTTAGGTCGTGCATGCTTAGCAGCTAGTTTTTATTGTCAAAGTGACTAGGCACAAGTAAATATGAAAAGTACGCTGTAAATTAAAATTGGATACAAATGAATGATTTAATGTGAAAATAAAACAATATTGAAGCCTGAATTAAGTAATCTGAAATTGCCAACCAAAATCTTTTGTTTTGCTGATTAATACTAGTTTCTTCTCAGCGGAAACAAGGACTTCGTCCGACATTGGGTGTATCGGTTGACAAAATCCCACCTGCGTGAAAGACCCTTACTACAATAGTAGCCACCATTCCACCTTATAATAAATTACTGGTCGACACTCAAGGTCGTTGTGTCATTTTTTCTTAATTCTACTGGCAATCCACTCTAAACCTAAATGTAATCCTTCACCGGTGAGGCCGCAGCACGCCTGTATGTGCCACGGATGCTGTTTTATCGACGTCAGCTCCAACTGTTCCGATATCTCTGCAGCCGTCATCGAGCCTTTCACGTCCTGCTTGTTCGCGTACACCAGCAAACAGGCTTTAGTGAGCTCCTCATGTTTCAACATCTGATGCAGCTCATCGCGACACAGGCTTAACCGCTGCCGATCCGTTGAGTCTACTACCATTATCACAAACTCACTGTTCGTGAAGTAAGTGTTCCACGCTGACCTCAGGCTCTGCTGTCCACCCAGGTCCCACATCACAAAACGTAAGCTCTTCCACACAAACTCTTCCACATTAGAGCCTATGGTCGGTCGGGTGTGAACTGTCTCGCCTAGTAGCAACTGGTATAGGATTGTCGTTTTGCCAGCATTGTCCAAACCCACTAGGAGCAGTTTGTGTTCCTCATTACCGAACAAGCTCCAGATCTTCGATAGCAGTAAACCCATTCTTGGCAACGTTTGCACCACTCCACTAAAAAGATCAAGGAGATAAAGGCCGTCAGTTACAAGTATTCAACAATATTCCAGTTATCGAGCATTTTTTTACAATAAGATAATTTTATGAAACATAGAACTTCGTGTTCTGCTATCTCCAATCCATTTTCAAGATAATTGTTTTGTTGGATGGCGCCATCTAGCGTTATCCACAACAAATATAACTATTTGTTCTCTCTTTCTAAAATGAATGAATTCACCGTAAAATATAGTAGTACACGTCTTTCGGGGGTAGCTAATCCACCTACCCTTAACAAAACAAAACACTGAACATAATAGCTTTTGGAAATTTTGTTTCCCTGTGGATGAACCGTATGGTATGAGTACGTAATTTAGGCACCTAATCTTATCGCACTACCAAACTTTCACAAATTAATAAATAAATAAACTTACTACGACACTGGCAGTTCCCGATAATTTTCCCAATGTGCTACCTGCTGATGCCCATATACCGGCTAAAAATGCTTCATAAAACATGATTTCAGAATAAAAACATTTAACAAAACAATTGACGACATTTAGGTTATGAATAAAGAATCGATTTTATTCATAAAAAAGCACAACGCTCCCTTCTACGAAGAACACTAGACAGAGTTTGTTGTGATCTCTTGTTTTTATTACATATTATTTGCTTTGTTTGCGCTAAATTTAAGTTTCTTTGTATTAAATTCAATAGGAATTGTATTCTTTATTCTAAATTGATTTTAAATAAAGATAAGACCTAAACTCTTTTTAAAACGCTAAGTTGTATTCGTGGAATGGAGTATTCTTAATTTTTAATCTGGAAACAGATTTTATCAGATGTCATGCATGTCATGTTGACGGAGTAGCCGTGATAATTCAACATTCGACATTGGTTATATTTAGCTCTGTAATTTAGTATACAGGTTTATACCGCTTATACATTGAATTCAGACGTCAGGAATTCAGTATTCGTTGGTCTGCGAAGTGTGAATATCGTTTTAACGAGGAGTGGGAGCATTTATTGTGTTGTTTGTTGGTAATTTTTTAAAACCATCACCTCTTTGACCCGTAACTTCGCAAATCACAGCTAAAACAAATCTTAACAAAATGGAAAACGTGAGATCTGGTGATAACGTTTTAATAATTTGGAACAACGATAACCAGAGCAGCATCAGCAGTTTGGTGGAAGAAATTAAAGTAGCCATTGGAAATGGAACACTTGTTCTGGAAAACTCAGAAATGATTACCGAATGTAAGTGCTTTTTGGTAGAATTATTTTTTTTTCACTTTCACTTTTCATACTTAAAAAAGCTATGTCTGTCACAAAAGTACTGTCAATATTATAGAATTTCTCTCAAAATGCCATGGATGTACTTCGAAGATAAATATTTAATCTGTTTTGTTCCTAGGACTGACTCCCAACAACATATACAGTAAGTCTAACAACAGTGATCCTTGTTTATTGCAGCATCCCGGCCTGCATCATCATATGACGCTGTGTTATCAAACTGGCTTGCCCCTCACACCGTGAAACACTCAGACAGTTTATTGGCAATTATTGTGAAACTCCTCAAACCCAGTGGTAAACTAATTTTGAAAGATACAGCAGATCTCACTAGCACACTCAAACTAAATGGATTTATTAATGTCACAAAGTCTTCGGATAATTTATATTTTGCTGAGAAACCTAAATTTGAGGTAAGTGCCACTTAAAGAATACTGTAAAATTAATCAGTGTTTCTATATTTTAAAAAAAATACCTTCCGTCTTTTTATGGCAGCTAGCAAACATGTTTATCAGCATGACATTGGAATGAGTTTTAAATTGAGCGAACTGTTAACTTAAAACATCTAAAAGTAAAAGTCTTTCTTAAACTGTTGACAGTTACAGCATGTTTGATGGTGTGACAGTTTCAAGTAGGGTAGTAGGGGCAGTTGTTAGTCCATGCTTGGTGTGGTTATTGGGATATCCATCCAGTGGCCCTAATTTAAGTAATTGTGTAATTTAAGAACAGATCTCATAAATTTTCAATTAAGAAATAATTTCTTTATTCCAGGTTGGTTCTAAAGCATCTCTAAAACTAAATGGGAAGCCAGCAGTATGGAAGCTGGAAGATACAGTTGAAGAAGCATGGACGGGAGCAAATGATGAAGACATCATTGATGACAATCAGCTTCTAGATGAAAATGATCTGAAGAAACCGGACCAGAGCTCGTTGAGAGGTATATTTTGGTTATTACCCAATATTTCCTCAAAACTTTGTCTTTTCTATTTTATTGCTTATATTTGTCAGTTCCAAATCAATTTCAGGCCTAGTTTTGAATGACCTTAATTTTTCATAGAAGGCATTTCAAAATCGCCCTCACAATACGCCTTGGAACGTAAGAATATCAATTATTCCACATAAAATAATAAGTTTTGTTGATAACACTTATCAGTTGTTGTCTACACTGCGCGTTATCTTGATAACAAAACAATGCCGTGTGTTGAGGTTTCGTGTTCCGAGCCCGCATTCATTGGCTCGACTTAGAATGATTTGGTTGAGGTTTTGTGTTGCGAGTTGCGACTATTCCCAATGACGCAGCCCGTTCACGCAAGGTCAATGGCTTTGTAGTTACTGGTAGTAGAACAGGTTTATTTTTGTATGTGTAAAGGTACGTTTTTAAGTATAATGAAATGAAACAAGAACGCCCAAGTGCAATTAAGTTAAGAGCACAGAAATGTCATTCGTTTTGAAAATAAAAAGAAAGAACTGCTTACTTTCTTTATTTATTCTTATACAATATTTGTATGCTTGAGAGGCAGAACTTTCTAGCGATATTGATTAAATTTGAGCTTAGTAACTGCGGATCCTATTTGTCCTGAAAAATTTAGAATCTATGACATAAATCAATACATACGTTAAAAACCAAACCACAAATATTTTTTATTGTGTTTACAATTGTGTGGTTTGGTAAGCTTCCAATCAATTATGTGCTGACTATAATATTTAAATCGAATGTTTCCAGTTTGTGCAACGACTGGTAAACGAAAAGCGTGCGCGGATTGTTCGTGTGGTCTTGCTGAGGAACTCGCGGGAGAGGTCAAGGATACTCCGAAATCTTCCTGTGGAAGTGTAAGTATTTTATATTAGAATTTGTTTATGTAAGGTGCTTAGGGCTTGTCTCAGACCATGACCCATTTGCTGGAGTGCCAGTGCAACTGCACTTTAGAGGACTTAATAATAATAATCCCTTCCACATGTGGGATGTGGACTCAGCGATCATTGTGCCGATAGTTGTATCAGCCCATGACTTAATTGCCAAGAGCCTCGACCAATACCTGAGGAGGCTCTCGTTAGGCAGCTGGATCAAGGGCTTGATTCAGAAAGCGGTATTCCTAGACACGGCTCGTATTGTCAGGAGGTTCCTCTCTCTGGAGCCCTAACCGCCGGTAGCTTGAATCCTGTTCCCGATACCGGTGGGCTACAATTTTTTATATTTTTAAATGTTTTTTAATTTTTTTTTTTAAGGAATATTTAAAAATGTAAATAATTTGTAAAAATATAAATAAAGGAAATAATCCCTTTTTTGGCTTCGCCGCAGTCGGGTATAAAATGTTGATAATGCTGCGATTAACGTGGATATCTACCAGTAGATAGCCAGGACCATCGATACAAAACAAGAAAAAGAAGGCCTTGTTTACTGCTTTACCTTCCGTTCGATCAATTTGCTAGGCTGACCTCATGCGTGAAAGTCACGCTTTACAATGTCTTCGTAGGTTTATAAATAAACACGTGTTTGTTGTGAGTGCAGATTACGTAAGACAATCGCAATATTTTGATGTTGAGTGTAACCTTTGTTCTCTTGATACACATATGAGTCATTTGAACTGCTGGCAGAAATCCGAAATGTCTAAAAACTTGACCCTAATTAGGATCAAGTTTTTAGGGCCTAATTGTGAAACCAACAATTGCAACTGATTTTCCTTGAAGCTTCGGCTATTTCATTTCACAGCGGAAAGCCCGTCTCTCGACAACAATAATATTTACACAACGGGCAATACATATTGTTGTTTAATTACGACGATGAAAGCTAAAGCGATTTCGAGTGTGTCGCGCAATAAGGATACAGTCTACTTTAGGGGAATGCCCCAGAATGATACATTATTCAAATGTCGATCACCTAGAATTAACCTGGGAATTCCAAAACATTGAGTGAGTAATGAATAATTGAGTACCTGATCTTCGCGAGAAGAGTTTTGAGTATGAATGTATGATGGGTGAACTCTGAAAGATGATAGGTATGGCGAGGAAGGGACTCATGAGATGACGACTAATACAGAAGTATGCAAGAAGGTATGCTGCGCCGACACCAAGTGAGTGAGAGCGAGAGTCGACGCATACGCACTAAAGGTAAACGTACACTTATTAGCAGCATAACGGCATCGCTTGATCATCGCTGATCCGATGCAGTGCTTATAAGTGTGCTTTGAGCTTTACTCGGAAATTCCGAAACATTGAATGAGGACGTGAGCCGACGCATGCGCACCTCAACTTTATTTGAACTAACAGTTAACGCGATTCTGAGTCACGAGAGGAAGATTATGAAGTTATTGTCATTATTAGTCATCAGTGGCTTTACTCGTTAGGCCGTTATGATATTTACAGGTGGTATGGCGCTATGTAGTAGATGTTATTTCAATTGGTAGATTTTTTGTTAGTCGCAGAAGTGCCCTTTTAGAGCACCGAAGAGATGTCTTTCTCATTTCGATGACACACTTCTCTAATCGCTATACGAGTTGTATCTTGTAAATGGTTAATTATTCTAGATAGGAAACGATATATACTCGTAAGACTAACTAACCCGTATTGCCAGTGCTTTGAGTGCATTATCGTGTGGCCAGTGCTGAAATTCTCAAAGAATTATAGAGTTGCGTACCTGTAAATTCTATCTACAATATGCATCGATATGATTTGCATAATTATCATGCAAGCGACCCGCTGATGCATAAACCAGTGCGTGTGGAATGTGTAAACTATTAGTGAACGGTTTTCTACGACAGCTGTTGCATAGATACTAAAGTTTCCGATGAGATTTTTAAATTATATATAAATATGGATACCTATTTCGACTCTAGAAAACTTGGGATCAAAAATAGTCCCTGCTCTACGAGTATGTAGACTGCAGCAGTCTCAAAGTTTTCTGCCAGATCTGTACACACGGCGGCACATGAAGCTGCACAACCCAGTATAACTTGGCCTCGTTTAGATTTCCTATACAATGAGAGATCCGCATAAACTGGTTTTGTATAGCTTGATTGGCCGTCGTACGTACGGAGAAACATCGTGAGGCTATTTTATCGATAAGGCTTTTTCCAAGGCCCCAGATTGATGATCTTGGAATTGCAAATTAGTAGTAGGCAATACGGATAGTGATATAACATCACACTTGTAATCCCCGAAGGGTTAGGCAGACTTGTACCTAAAGGTACCAGTTATGTTTAAGTCCAGTTCAGTGTCATCTGTCTCTTAAGCTACAGGCCTCCTAGTTTAAGAGACAAGATTCATATTTTTGCATGCATAGAGTTTTTGTAGACAAAGATATCATTATTATAATATATCATTACATATCATTATGCTTTTTGTATTAAACTGTCTCTGTTTGTATTACTTTGGATAAATAAACAATACTTTTGAATTTTTTTAGTGCTCTAAATTGGCTGCTTTAACAGAATCATAATAAGATAATAATATATAATATATATATATATATTTAATAATATATCTTTATTTCAATCACCTTTGGATCATAGGTACAAATAAATTACATTAAAATCAATTCCAAATTAAAATTAAACACATAATCAAAATAAAATTAAAAACAAAATCCAAATTAAAATTAAAAACATAATCCAAATTAAAATTAAAAACAATCAAAATAAAAGTAAAAACAAAATCAAAATTAAATTAAGAACAAAATAAAATTTAAAAATCAAAATTCAAAATTAAAACAATATCTTAAAATTAGTAAGAACGTGAACCTTGCAGCAGCGGTTCACGTACTGACAGTCGAATCGTTCAGCAAACGCTTTCAGGATACTGTTGGGGCTGGCCCGCACCCTTCGAACCAGGGATGTGCACCGCTTGCGCATGATTGTGTAGAAGCAATCCACACGCGCCTCGGCAAACATTCCCGCCGCGCTACAAAAGCGAGGCAGCCCCAAGAGCACCCTGAACGCGTTATTGTAATGGACACGCAGAGCACTGTACTGTTTCTGCGTGTAATCCAGCCACAGACTGCCGGTATAAAAGGACGTACAAAATGCCCTAAATAGGGATATTTTGACGCCTCTCGAACACCGAGCAAATCTGCGGGCTATCATATTCGCACGAACAGACAGCGCCCTACGTTCCCTGAAAGGGAACGTAGGGCGCTGTCTGTTGCATGTCTGCATCGTCTCCCAGGTCAGAGGTTAATAAATTTCCAAGGTATTTAAAAGTATTTACTCTATTAAGTGGGCATCCGTTGAGTTTAACTGCCGGTAAGTAATCTGGACACTTCCTCTTAGCCCGAAAGACCATGCACTCGCTCTTGTTCGTGTTATACAACAAACCATGTTCTTCAGCATACTTTTCACAGATGCCAATCAGCCTTGACACACCACAGACAAAGCCCAGTGAGATTAAGAAGCCCTTAAAAATTCTAAAAATGGTCACAGATGCAGTTAATATTATGAATCGTCACGTGACCTCTTATACATACTACTAAAACGGCTATTTTAGGCCCTAGTTCTTTATTTGTTTTTACCTTTTTTTTTTTATCTCATTCCAGTGTTACCTGGGCGACGCGTTCCGCTGCGCGACGTGCCCGTACCTCGGCATGCCCGCCTTCAAGCCAGGCGAGAAAGTGAAGCTCGATCTGATGTCAGATATATGAACAATCTCAGCTATAGCTCTCAAACTCCAGTGTGCTAGGTACTAGTATGTATTCAAAGTTGTGATTCTATTCTATGCTTTCAATAAAATTTAAGTCGATTCTGTAATTTGATTTTTTGTCTTTGGGGATGATAATGGGTGTTGGCTCCCCTTTTGAGGGGTATGATTTTGATTTAGGGTACTAATTAGTTTAGTTGGTATTGTAGTTGCTTTAGTATACAAGGTGTAAACGGACCCTTCACGAAGCCGTCAACCAATCATTCTGTACATCAAACTAAGTTTAAGCTTTACGCAAAAATTATTGCTGGGAATCTGCTGGGACTTTTTTTTGGGTGATAAATCACGTTTTACTGTAGGACTCGACGGAAAGCACTCAAAGCATTGTGCTGATGGATGCATTGAATAGTGAACGGGTCATGGCGATATTAAAAGTAAAGTTATAACCTTAAAAAGTAGTAAGTATTTTTTTTTAAAGTTGTGAAAAAGTTGGAACTTTGACCCCCAATATCTTCGTAACTAGAAGGTTCCCAGATATGGTCTAGAACAAAAAAATGATCGCAAAGACGGGGAGAACAAGTGTCTTTCTGCTTCGTTAAGGGTCTCTTTACATCCTTTAGATTCAGTTTGCAGAAGTAGTAAAAAATATGAAACACGTTTTCTGAAAGGCCAATTCATAAATACTGTTCAATTGTCAAACTCATACTAATTGCTGTGATTGGCTGATTTAAATAAACAACAGCCAATCAAAAATCTGGATTTAAACAATCTATTAGCTTCTTTTTTTATTGAGTAGTCTTTCAGTAACCGGATGTAAATAGTTTCTTAGGTAACTTTTTTACATAAACTTTTTAGAAATCCGGTGTCTTGGATGCAATCGAGCGACACTATAGGAATCAAGTTTTTGTTAATGTAGTGTTTTTTTTCCAATCTTTGTTCATCTTTATTGGCTGACAAAGAATGCTGTAAACTCAATAGGCAAATGAAATAAAACAAACGTATAGCAAATATTCAATTATACATATTTTCTCTTCTTTTTACAAACAGTTAACTTATTCAACATATTTCGATCTATAACATTTTTTCATTTACAATAAATCTGAATAGTAGTCATTCCGCTATACAATAAAATATACATATATATTTTTGCGATATCTGTCATATAATAACAATTTTTATAGTTATTTATCTATTAATTTAAATGACACAACATTTCCTGTTCTCTACAGTACGCCATTACATTGGAAAGTGTACAATACTTGGTACAAATTTAGTTCTGGAAGTTCCACGGATATATTTAAGTTCCTAATGTATTACCCACAATAGGTTAACTTTTTTATATTTAAGGGGTCGTTGAAATGTTTGGACAACAACTCTCAACTAGTCGTTGAAATGTTTGGACAACAACTCTCAACTAATCAATATCAGTGGAATACTAAAATATTGAAAATCTGTTAAGGATGGCACAATCATTTGTGTCAAGTAATGTTCCGTTAGCGAGGGCACTGTCTACTGACATACGGTCTAAGTGAACCATTACTGGCCTTGCCTGACATTGGCAACATCAACATAATATTATGAATCTCTTCACACATTTATTATCTATGGTCACTATATTTGTAACATCTAAATATCGTTCAATCACATCAATAGAGACGCGTCTCGCACACAAACATTCTCAGTAAAGTCTTGGAAGAAACAGAAGGTGATATCTAGATATTTATAAAAGTCTGTAAACGGAAGAAATTGCCATCATAAAAGTAACGATTGTTTACAACTTAGATAACAAGAATATAGCTGATGTCAGTCTTTTGGCATTTTCTGTGACTTTTGGATCGATGTTGAAGTTATTAGCGAATGGAATAGAAAATATATTTGTATAGACATTCAAGCTTGATCATCGACATTGATCCACGATTACTAGCGAGTCTGTAAACGACTTTGATTTGTAAAAACTCTCGTTGGAAGGCATTGTATTGGAATAGATTTTAGCTTTGTTAGCCCATTGTAAACAATCATTCATTTTACGAATGTCAGCCTCAAGTTTACGTATAGCGAATATCTCTGACGGAATCCAACATTTTGAATATTGTCTAGTTAATACATTTTACAACAAACATCGATGCACGTAAGTTGATGGTAAATATTATACACCTTAATAATGTATCATATAATCAAGTAACAAGTGCTGACTGAATATGTACCTACACATAACGATATTTTAACGTATAATTGACTCACTAAATCTACTAGGAGGCGCGGAAGAGCATCGATTGTGCCAATATTAAACAATGGATTGGCAAATATTACAACAAAGTGATCCTTAACAAAATTTTCTCTATAATATCAATCATGATTGTGCCTGAATTACGTCCACAAAAATAATATAGCACCTTTTTGTTTGAAATTAAATTAATACTTTCTGAATTTGGATTTTGGGAAATAATACTTTTTGTAACAAATTTTGTACTAAATGATTGTCCAGCGTTGATAGCAGAGCTTTCTTATTAAAACGACGGAACGAGCTCGCGCCCACAAATAAATGCTCCTATCTCATAATTTAAGTAATATCTTCAAAGAAACTACTATCCCACAACATTCAGTAAAGCGTCCCAGTCTTTTCAAAAGTTTATTTTCATCAAATTGAGATCTTGTTTAGACTTGTATGCGACCACTGGCCCGCGTGACGTCACACGCCCGTCGCGCCGCCGCCGCCGCGAGACACTAGTCTTATAGTTTGTGAGGTAGGCTTAGTCATGATCTAATGAAAGCGCCTTGTTAGAAAATACCGATTAATAAAATGAGATCTTTCATTACAATTACAAATATTAATATAAAGACGATAAAACTAGAATTACATACATTATACAACAAATTATTAACTTTTGTACAACACCCTCCGTCGTCAATGAGGTGTCCGTATTCTATGGTCGTCGTTATCGTTTAACACAATAATGATTAATAGCACGTAGCATGCGGTACAATGAAACTAACCCTCGCAAGTACTGCCTGTTCGTATCCTTCAGTTATCTGCTCACGTCTACCCGCCAAGTGCGACATCCATGACTCATTTACATCTGACAACGATATTGTTCGAGATAAACTTATTATGCAAAAATATAAATATGAATTTGAATTTCAAGGAAATACGAAAATTATGTATCTTGACTTAGTATTTATATAAATTAATTTGATTTTGATATGGCCATGCATTTGTCGTTATGTTACATAACGATATATGTATATCAATCACAGACGCTACTTGTTATGTTTGTTTCCGTTTTAGTTTTTCGGCGTTTTATTTTTGAGTATACAACAACTATACATTTTCTTACCAATAACGCACTTATTTTTCTAAAACATATATTTCTTTTATTCAAGCTTCATACCTACTCTGACCAATAACTACAAAATATCACAGACTGTGTGTTTATTATGTATACATCTTCTCATAGAAAAGTTATGTGTATCACACATGGACGTCAAAAGCTAAATAGATGACACATTAACCATGATCATTATACATATTTTATTTTTATTTTACAATATATACCTATCAATTATCAACATTTATATTAGATCAAATTATTTGTCAGAAGAGTTTGCCAGCACAGTTTAGCGAAGCGATCGCCACGCGAGCTCGCTCGTACGCGCCGTACGCACCGTACGCGCTGTGCGCGCCGTACGTACGTCCGTCGTACGGCGGGGGGCTCGTGCGACACGACAATTACATCGTCATGGATATGTCTGCAGTCACAACCATCGGAGGAGAATGGAACTCTGACATGACTGCGTCCGTTACAAACATAATCATTCAGAATACTCGTATAGAAAGAAATCAGTCGAGATTTAAGCACACGTCAGCCCATTACTACTACCTACTATCTAACATTCATTGTACCTTTTGTTTTGTTTCCTATATGCACTGCCACGTGTCTCACTAGACTGGCGATAAAATCTCATTGGTTATCACAATATCTAACCTACTTTAAGATCTGGTACAAACTTACACATTGTTATTTTTGTGCTCATTATTTAAAAAAATGTTTAACTCCATGGTTGTGGAATATTAAATTATAATATTGTTTAAAGGTTTTCGTGTAAGTATGTCTAAAGCGTTTTACTTTGTATGCCGTATATTGTAATATATCATTCGTGTACCATAGAGGAATGAGAAGTGAGATCACGGCGTCGCGGTCGTGCGACTCCGGGTCCCTTCCCTTTGTGACACGTTAGGTTAGTCATGGAGCGTAACGTTCAACTTCGACCTAAGTTACATACATATTTACAACATCGTACACGAACGCGTACAGAAGCACCCGACAGTAAAAAGCACCTAGAGTTCCCCAATAGAATTTCATAAGCGTACTATTATGGACTGTCGATCGCTGCAGAAACCGCGCAAATTAACATTTAACAATAGTGCATGCCGCGACATGCAACCGAACTCACTGGGGCCGTTTATTATCTATCTACCACGTTCCTTCCGAAGAAGTCTTCCTATTTAACACTTGTCCATCCGTTCACTAACAGTTCAGCAGGTTCGGCACACAGAACAACGAAACTGAGTCAGAAACGAGTAGGAGTTGCAACGATCACAACACGATCAAGACAGTTCATTCAGTCCTCCAAATATACGGATACGAAGGCGAGTTTCGTTTCAGCGTTTCTTGAGGGGAGGGGGGTTGTCCTCGCAAACGTCGGAGGCAGACCAGCGGCGCTTGCGGGCGTCCTCCTTCACGCTCAGGTTCTCGGGGTGCGTCTGGGGGGGCGCGGGGGGAGGGGGCGCGGGCGCCTGGCGCCGCGGCACCAGCGACACGCACACGTCGCCCACCTGCAGCCGCTGCACGCGCAGCCCGTACTGCGCCAGCGTGCGCTCGGGCTTGCATGACGCCCAGCCACGCCCGTACACGAAGAACGGGTGCTCCACCGTGGATTCCAGCTCCACCTGAAATTATTAAGGGTTTCATTGTTAATAATGCTTGCAAGAGTAGTTAGTAGTATTGCTTTTACTGGGCCTGAACTGCTTTAGATTTGCAGAATACCCAGGCTTTGAATCAAGTGTATGTATTGTGCATGTTCATCATTTCTGGGCTCACCACGCGCTGGCTCAAAAGGGGTTTATTATTCTGGTGCAGTCTCCAATGAGAGCAAAAATAAAGAAGCAGTTAGTACCTGGGAGCGGTTCCTATCATAGGTGAGCGTAAGGGCCAGCCGGTCGCCACGCTCGTCGAGCCGCAGCAGCGTGCACTGTGTGAGCGCCAGCTCGCTGCGGTCGGCGCTCATCACGAAGTCCTCCGTGCGCATCTCCTCCACGCGCCGCAGCGAGCCGTCCTCCAGCCGGATGAGCGCACCGCGGCAAAAGTACGGCGCAGGTGCACCCCGCTCCGGCGACGTGGGAGGCTCCTGGAAACATTGAAGAGATTGGTGAGTTCATGATCTAGTATGTTTTATCTACGTACATGCATGAATATTCAGGTTCCACGAACATGAAATTCCTTTTTGCTCAAGTGAATTCTTTCTGGCTAGCCTTGCGGCGAATGCCTACTTTAATTTGCTTTGTAGGGAAGGATATATAAGCTTCTTGAATTTACATTAGCTCAATTGGGTTCGGTTCGGTAGATATGAATGAAGTTTCAGTATTACCTCTCTGGGTGGTGGCGGCTGGGGCGCGGACACGGGCGGCGAGTGCGGCGAGTGCGGCGCGGGCGCCGGCGGCACGAAGCCGGACGTGGCGCGCGGCCGCAGCGGGTAGCTGGACGGCGGCTGCGGCGGCGCGCGCGTCCGGTACAGGTACGACGCGTACGTCGGGTGCGGCAGGAAGGGGTACGCGCCCGGCACCGCGGAGAACGGCGCGGTGGGCGCGGGCGGCGCGGGCATGGCGTCCCGGGGGCGCCGGGGCGCGTACCGCGCGTACGGCCGCGGCGGCGGCGCCAGGAACTCGGGCGTCATGCCGACCGGCGGCGGCGGGTACAGGTTCAGCTGCCCGAGCTGCCCCAGCTGGGCCAGCGCCTCGCTGGGGAGACTCGCTGAGATCATCGGACGGGCTGGAAAGAAGAAAATAACTCTGTTAGTCAAGTTTATAGTCTCAATAATTAACGTTAACAACATAATTGGCAAAAGATGGCGCGCAATTGAATAACATTCTCATGTCAACATCTATCTTGTCGAGTGTAGGATAATTGCTATAAATCATAGTATGGGACACATATTACTACAAAAACATTAAAACACTGATTAATAACGAACTATATCACAGCAAGAAGCCCCTGCCTTCACGAGCGGCGAGTAGTTACGTCCAGCATCTGCGTTAGATCGAGTGTTTAGTATCGCGACAAGATAAGAATGTGGAGCGGCCGACGTCAACATTATAAATAGATTTTATTCACGTACATAAAAGTTAGTAATTCAGTGTGCACGCCACATGACGTGGAGTAGTCTGTCGTATAAACACGGCTTTTGTTCTATTTTTAGGGAACGGTCTACCATACACATAAAACGATCTTTGTTGCTTTATCGTCGCCACTACGCGCTATCCGGAGCAGCTCCAACTGGACTGGCGGGGAACAAACGCCGCTCGTGATAAATTATTGTTGCTTCATACTACTAACTTGCACATTACTGTAACATATTATTAAAGCTCTCTGAGATAAATTTTACTTATAAAGCGGGCGCTTAAGTTACCTAAATAATTGGAAAACTGAAAGAGCTATGTTTAGACTGGCCTTGTTAGCCAGTTATCTGCTGGTTCTTGGAAACAAATGAAACGTCTTTATTTCCTTTTGGTCTTGATTTATTTATTTGTTGTTCAATGGACTGGTTCAGTGCGAAATTCTAAAGGGCAGGTATTTTTTTAGGATCTGTCTGAAAATTATAGCACTAGAGCGGAAAAGCGCAAAATGAAATTAAAACAATAAATAATCGAGAAGAGTATTATTAGTCAGTCAATAAACTAAGTCTTCTATAGTCTCTAAAAACGAAGCACCAATACCGCATTGTAGATAGATTATTCCTAAACTCTGCAGCCATACGTTAGCACAAGGTTATCTCAAGCCGATACAACGGTTTCTCGGCTGTTTCGGTACTTATCACTATTACATGAAACACGTGTACGCGAGTAAATATTTTTCTACTTTGTTTGATTTTTCTCCACTACGGCTATATGTTTCGTAACGTTAAATACACGTTACGTTAACGTTCATGTAATCAGCCGACGTTCGTAAAATCTTTTAAAATATTAAGATAAACATATGAATAAGTGCCTATTCTCATAGATTTTTATTGCAGTATAAAATAGTGGTCGGTCAAATGATACGTTGCGTGGACGGTGAAGTATCATTAAATTCTTATGCACGAATAGAACTTGCGTTTATAAAATAACGACGTGTTTTCTTAAGGTTTCTTAATAGAAATGTTATTCACTAAGTACCATATCCAATACTACTTGTAAGAAAATAAGTTGAAGCTGAGAGGGTCGCCAGCATTCCTGTGCGTGTTAGTACTGCAGGCGATAATTTGAAGAACAAAGAATGCGCCGACGCACCTGCGCAAACAATAAGCTCTTTTCCAGTTAGCACTCCTCTCTCTGTGGGGGATGACTAGCGCTCAGCCTATACATTATGTGGATGACAAAAACTTGTTAGCGATGAACTCGATGGAACGTGCTGTCACGCACACTTTTCAGAAAAAAAAGTTAAAATGAAGTGCATTTTTTCTCTAGCAACCTGCTGATAGGCCAATTTGGTGTTACAGAAAATCTTTTCATAATGAATCGCAGTTTTAAACACACCACGTACCTATTTTCAGCTGCAATCTAAACGTTACATAATGCTTGATAAAAGCCGTCAGAAGATGTGAAACTCGATAGGTATCGAAACATTACACAAGCCTAGGCTTTCTAGACTTAGTCACGAACCTTTCGTGACCTTGTTGGCTGTGTTAAACTGTTTCAGGCAGCCTGAAGAGAAGCTAGTCATGCCTCTAGGAAAATATAGCTCATTTTGTAAAGTATAGCAATGACATAACTAAATGTTTCTTAAAGAAACATCGCAGAGATAGGTATCGTCCACGGCTACTTCATCTTTCCTTATCTAGTTGCATGGAAAATCAAGAAACAATATCTGCATTAAGGCTTTGCATTATCGCATTCCCGGCTGATTCAGCCACAACACATGTAATGTGTGCAAAATTACAATCATACTCGTATTTAATTTTGTTACGTAATAGTTAAAAGCGTGAAGTTTTTACACACACAGAAATAGCATTTGTGTTTAAAGTTAAATTTCGCAAACGAGGAAACAAGATCGCATACATTGTTTGCGACTGTGACTCACAAAAACAATGAGAGATGGTGTTTCGTGACTAAGGATTTAAAAATTCAAGTCAATTAGCTAGCTCTCAGCCACGGTTGAGTGTCGGACTGTCGGCAACTTCGCGCGATGCGCCGCAGCGCAACCTAACTCGATAGCTGACAACAGTGAACAAACTACTATTCTATTTTTCTTGTTTTTAACAGAAAGCAGTCACTGAAAACTAGATTGGACGGTACACCGATGATAGCCAGCTACCTAATTACATAATTGATCACAGTTGTTTCGTGCTAAACATACAATATTTAAGGTCACGTTGTCAATGATATAACTCATAAAAAAACTCGAGATTTATTTCTCATTGCTTATTTAAATGGGCGAGTGAACGGTGATTAATCAAACAGTAGGTATGTGTACGGCGACCTTTAAAAAGTTCCAGAGTCCAAAATACATAAAATAGATTTGATCATTGGGAATTATAATGGAATGCTAGTATAAATAAATATTAAGAACGTTCTAATTTTGTGGGTTTGTGGCGCGCTGTCTGTCGGTGTGATCGTATCGGCGCGCGGCGTAGGCGCAGGCAGCAAGGCCGCGGGTTCGCCGGCCGCGCGGTAAAAAACCTCGTATGAATGGCGAGCCAAATTCGCGAGCGATCTCGGCGGAAGCGCTTACATCACGCGCTCAACATGGCCGCCGTAACGCTCAACTAATTATTATTTGTTAAAATATTTGACAACCGCTTATTTGCTTTTTGTTTGAACAGTCGCAAATAGAGCGAGATTGCGCCTTATTTGAAACTTTTGTTTGTATGACAAGCATACAACGACGATATTGATCTATGATTTGGTTTTTCCCAATGCTGCGTATAAGTAAAGAATCTATTATTAGAATGGAGGTTTCCAATATAGAAAGAAGTTATTCGAGTTGTGCGGTAATAGAGCCACGTCTACAACATCAAAAGACAAACAGTAGCAAACCACTCTGAGATTTAACGGCAATTTATAAATACGCGGAAAGTTACCGAGAGTATCGTTTATAAAGTAGCATAATAACACTATGGTGTTATTAGGCGGCGTGGCGGGTGGCTGGTGGCAGCCAGGGCGGGCGGCGGGCGGTCGATAGGGCGCCGCCCGTAACCCACTTCCGACGCCCCTGACCTTGCCGCCGCCATTCACGCCGCGTCTTACAGCGGCCGCCATACCCCCCTCGCTCCCCCCTCTCTGCCCGTCCCTAGCGGCGACCCCTTCACCCCCTAACCCCCCCTTTCCCCTTCACCCACCGTCACGCACACCGCCCCGCTGAAACTTACAAATGGTCGGATTATTTTGACTTTACGCTTGATTCGGCTTGCTGGGATGTTTATCAAACATCTGTTTATGCGGAGTAAGTTTTATCAGAACTTTAGGAAATCTTGAATCGAAATCTTCATGAAAATAAACAGAAGCGTGTTGATTTTAGCAAGAACTGAGGGGATGCTGTGGTAACTCCTTGTAAACTTATATTTTTAACCTTGTCAAATTTAGTGTATGCACCTACATTATAAGTGAATGATGTGGTCTCAATTGGAAGCGCACACTTGTACTTGTCGCTGTTTAATGTATACTTGCATGTAATTGTGTAGTTTCTGTTGGAGATCCAATAAATAAATAAATAAACTAAACAATAGTACTAATCAGGCTACACCTTCAGATCATGTTTATTAAACAATAATAATTATATATAACTTTGTAGAGATTGTAAAGTAATCATAAGAATTATAGTAGGAATACATATTATTATCAAAATAAATCCTAGAAACTGGCATTGGAACATATCGCTTAAATTAATATTAGCAGTAAGTACAGTTCTATCTGTTTCGTGATTCTATTGTGTCATAGCAGACGTGTTTGCATAAGTTATTAAATTAATTGTACAGGAGCAGTGTCCAATCGGCGGGAATGCTATAATATGATATGAAGCACACCTGTTCTGGCCAGCTGTCGCAGACATTATATCTAGGGCTGCCACTGCTGCCAGACGTGTTCTGATTACGTAACGTCTGCTGCCATAAATATCAGGGATTTATTCGTCATTAAGTCCACGGCAACAGCCGGGATAATCTCTAGTTAAAAAGGAAATATTTACGAGAAACAATTTAATAATCCGAACAACAAGCAAAGATTAAAGAAAACATTTCTTTTCTTCTAATTCGAATCTGTTAATACTCAACCTACTCGCATATTTTTCTTAATAACACAGAGCTTAACCATTCGCTGCGGAGTTTACTTTAAGTAAAGTCTACAAGTCTTAGGTAACCCTATTATCCTTGAATAGAAAACAACCCAACCCTAACCAAACGAGTCGACATGCAAACGTTACATGTAATCGGTAATTACGTACATATGTAGGTACGATAAGCATTACTTGGCGCGGTGTGAACCCAAGAATAAACAGTTAATTATATCGAGTCCACGTATTGTTGCGAATCAATGCGTTTATCAGAATGGGGCAATTGAGATTTGAATATCAAGTTCTACTCAGGATCATGAAATGATAGACGACTCTAAACTTTAGGTTGTGATTTTGAGTTTCGCGCATTAGTTCAATAAAACCAATTACTGTGTCAACAGTCTGATACTGCCCCAGGAAGTAAATGTCTCTCTTCAGTCCTTATCCATTCATTTCCCCCTAGTCTATCTACTGCTAATTGCTTTAGGTTCGTCTAAACGAAATAGTCTCTTCTTTTATGATTTTCTCTAACTTGTCATGTTTATTTTGCTTCCAAAGAGGAACCATTTGGTCAGTGCAACATGCATCGCTTTATGTATAAACGTCCAATCCCGAAGTAGAAATTGCCTCTGTTATCCTGCAAGGTTATGACAATTTATAAAGATCAGTTGGGTCGATCTCCTCAGTTTGTGATCTTACAAACCTGGACCTCTGGTATTTTCATTTGTTTGCCAGGTTCCTCAGTTACTTCGGTTGTGATTATAATAGCGAGAGCACCTTTAAACAGCTGTCTGCAGGAATTTAAAAGCAAACCGTGTTAGCCGTGTCTTTCGAGGGCTATTCATGATTGTGTGGTTTGTTAGGATGGCAGTCAGTTTTGTATCTGCAATACTTTTAAATTGACATATGACAGCAGTACGTGTTCATGTTATTAATCTTATCTGTCCAATTAATATTTCCTATGATAACATCAATTGTGTGCACGCTCTTTACATGTGCGTCCTATTGACAAACAAAAACGTGAATTGACGTTTACCCTCCCCTTTAACTCAAGTGATAGGTAACATCTTTATCAGCCGCTGCTTTACGTAACATATTGAGAATTATGTGCGATATTAGCATCCATTAGTTTAGTCAAACACACAACACACATGATTGACGTCAATGTGGCTATTGTAAATTAAATATACCTAAATTAAGTCAGACCGGTTGCTAGTCGAGTTTTGAGTCGAATTTCAAAAGATCTTTCAATGATTTCACGGCTTAAACCGTATCTATCTTGTCCATAAAATAAAGTGGCTATTACATCAACAAAAAATGTTGTTTTATTTTGTTCACTGCGATCTTTTAGTAGCACCGCGGTGTTAGATTTGTGCTCAGAAAATGAATTGGTATGCGCGCATCAGTATTGCTTTTACAATATAGTAGTGTATCGGGCTAAGAATTAAATATTTACATTTCAACGTTTATGTTTAACCCAAGAAAAACACATTAACTCTGATCACTCTCCACCACATTTGCATGTGCAAAGTGATATAAAAAGTGAGTACTTACTCAGAAAGAAGATTTCAATACTGACAAACAAAGTATATTTTTGCACGCGCCCCTGCTCCATTTGATGTTTATTAGATGAACATCGTTAAGCCCCTATGTGCGAGATGTCAGACATGTCTTGAAAATTATGAAAATAAATGCATCATATTGTGTGTGAAAATTATTATACAGAAATCCGCGGTGTCAGTGAAGTGACTGTGTTTCCGGCCAAATGTCAAATTCCTGAATAAAACGATTTAAAAGTTTCAGTGACACCTTGAAGAATTAACTGCATTCTTTTGAAAAGTTCTTTACACCAGCTTTCGTATAAATCAGAGGGGTGTGAATCAGTAGTGTGGTGATAAAGGGGAACAATTTATAAATGTGTACGTAATGTTGAGGTTCTATTGCGCGACCGGCGAGGCTGAATGAACCGCGCTAGTCACGCGACGCCTGTTACGTAAAGCCGAGTTTCCACAATATTACTTAGCTTACTTGTTTGCGGTAAAAAGGCAACTGACGTGTTAATTGCATTGCAGTATTGCTAATTATAATATTAACTTGCATTTTGATTCGTATCGAGAAACCGGCTCCAGTGTGTTAAGGACAGTCTGTTATTTTGAGTTTCGTTTGCAGTATCGCACGTGTATGTACCCACTTGTGGTTATAACAAAATTGAGACAAAAACTGCAGGTCAATGTATTATTAATTTAAAAGCAAAAGATAGGTATAACTTCGTCTGAGCTGTTAACTGCAGCACAAAATACGCTCTAAGTAATCGTTTATTCACGATTGTTCTCAAAAAAAAAGAAGCCATTTCGTGATATAAAAGGCAATCGCAAGCGGATACCAACCTGTGGTGTAAGAGATCACTAGCTTTAATAATGACAAGGTGGTGAACTAAATTATCCCGCGTAATTGCTGGTTCTGATGGCCACGGTTTGCGTCGAACCTACAAGGAGGCGGTGTATTCGTTTAAACGACCAATTTGGAGTCCAACAACAGTTTTATTGAGTGTATCACGCAATAGGAGAGCCGAGGCAAACAACCCCGCCTACACTCGCGACTCGCGACGTTACACCGACAGACTTCTATTTACATACACGTCAGGGTTGCCAGATAAATTGTGTGTAACAACGTAAATATCGTTTATTATGCGATGGAAGTAATATTCAAAAATACGATTTTAGCATTGAATCTATTCTCATTCATGTCAGAATTATTTAATCAGCAAGGTTGCATGATGCGGTGGATGTTTGAGGCAGACGATGACGATAATATTTGCGAATGTTTTCCTCAAAGTGATGGAGACGGAAGTTGAGGAATGTTAACCTCGGGCAGCCCTGTGAGTGTCCATTATTGTTAAGTTGCGGCCACCGTCGCGTCGCCCACGCCGGCACGCCGTGGTGTTTATGTGTGCGCCACCTGTGTGCACAGGCGCCATCAATGTGCCAAGCGGATTGTATGAAAAACTAGCGCTGATTAATTTGTATTTGTAAAGGTAGTTTCAATTATCGTTCATGTTCTCGAGATAGGAGAGATGTCGATCTACGATTTACAGCTTACAGTGTTGCCCACTCAACAAAAAAACCTTTAGTAAGTTAAATATTCTTATTTATTTTGTGTTTTCAGAAAAGATTGTGCTTGCGAAACAATAAGCAATATTCCCGGATTTTAATTCTCTCGAGAATTGGGGCCTGGGAGTTTTGTCTGATAATATCTCTTTAGAAGGAAAGTAGCTTGTGGCGAATTTTTTCATAGGTCATTTAAATTTCAAAGAAACTATTTGGCGTAAATATCGCATCGAATTGCTGTAGCATTAGTATTAATTAGCGAGTTCACCGACCGTTGTCGAACTATGTATTACAGTTTTCTTATTATTCTGGTTCATTGCAGTGACATTGTGACACTTCAGAACTCCTCAATGAATTACATTAATTACTATATGAATAAAATATAATGTAGCTACAGCTGTGTCAAAAATACTAACTTTTGAATGGATTCATTTGCGGATTTATTTGCATGTATGTATCTTACTATCATGCGATCTGTACATGACCGATAATCAAATAATGAGGTGGATCACCTCATTGTACACTTGTACATTGTGTACACTTTTGGTCCACTTACCGTTTCTGAATTATTTACTCTTGAAATATTTACATCATTTTATTGTGAATGTAATATGGACTTATTGAGAACAAATAGTCGTTAATATGTACTTACTAGTTAATAGTGTAGCAAAATTAGACATTGATCCGTAAAATATTTATAACCTGTCGTATAATTGGTTGGATAGCGCCCACGCTTTTCCAGTCGTGTATTGAAAGAGTTTTTTGTTTGCCAACACTTTTTTTAATACGCTTTGACCCTCGATTTCTCTGAACTTTAGTTATTTGTGAGATAGACGTTACGGGCACTTATGATCATATTCATAACCACGCATAACCTTCCATAAAAATATTTACTCCATTTTATTTTCATGTCTATAACAAATAGCACAAAATATAATGACCTCAAACTAAATGGTGAATGTCATGAATTAAACCTACACTGGATGTAAACTTAAATCAGAGTTTTATAATTATTTTAGAACGAATTTTTGGTTTTTTTTTTCACAACTATACCTATTATCATTATAAGCCTATATTGTCCCACTGCAGGGCAAAAGCCTCCCTTCCCTCCTTCCACATTTCGCGGTCTAGTGCGATTGTAGGCCATACCTTTGCGAAAGAGTCCAGCTCATCCCGCCATCTCCTTCTGGGCCTGCCACGTATACCTACTTATTCAAATATTTACATTATTAGGGGTTAGATAATTTTGTTTACAGTGTCATAGCAAAATGAAAAATTCGAAATCGATACCCATGGTGACGCACTATAGGCAGATTAATGCCGTCAGGAGTTATACCTGAAAATGTGCACTAGTGAAATCTTCGTTCGAGGAATTTGTGGTAAAACAAAACATTGTTAAAAACGTGCGGATGTTACACGGTTGTCAGCTCCACCTACGCCCGCTCGTCGCTAAATGGACTTTATTTTAGGCTGCATTAGATAGATACACGGAATAGCCTTTTGAAATCCGGGTCACTTCTAATTTTAATCCCTCTTCCCTGTGCCATTTATATCGGATGTTTTTAACTAGCTCAGTTTGCAACCGCAGCTTTGAGCTTTTGGCTTTAAAATTGGCGTTGAAAATGTTGTACATTCCAGACTGATGCAATAGCTCTACAATTTCGATTCATTCTAACATAATTTGAAACATCTAGATAATTTGCCGTAGAATCCATTGTTAGTTAGACCAAAACTTACAAAATATTAGTGTTTATGTGAAGTTAATCCATTCTAATTAAAAATATCAAATCTAATTAAAGTAAACTATATTTGACACCGGACCCAAGCACCAGAGCGTTAGCAGATGGTCATTTATAGCCACGATAGGCGCTACTGGCCTCACCTCGACTAAAATTTTCCGTTGATCCTTTATAACGGTGAAAATGAAGTAGCTGAACCGTGAAAATCTTGTACGGTTCACAGCCTACCGACACGGCCACTCGGAATAGCTTTTACATGTTACGACAAAAGTAAAAATACTTGTAGAGCCACTTTAGCTGCGGACATTGACGTGTGAAATGAGAAACAAAATTAAAATAATCACGCCTTTAGGCAGGCTTGATGGATTCTCATCTCACACAAAGAAATTTAAGCAGATAGGTACAGTTGTCTACTGATTAATATCTTGATTAATACAATGAGCACTGTCAGAAAATGAATTTCTGAATCAGAGACGGCGACGTGGCTGAAACGCTCGCTGTCCACTCTTACATTTGAGCAATGAGCAATTTAAAAAAAGCGTAATATTGATTGATTATGGAAATATCTGTACCCACTTCACGGAATAACGATACTTAATTAATAAGTGTAACTTGTTTATGAATGATAAAATATTTTGTTTCGTAAATAGTGAAATGTAGTACCTATGTAATTATATAACATTAAGTCACGCGTTTCATGATCGGACTTTATCTTATCTAGTATTCAACGATTTTAGCAATAATAAAATGGTTATGGCGTCCACATACCTAGTTGTGTGTTGGTCGGAACATTCGGAACCGCTAGTCGCAGATTAAATAGGAATAGACATCGTAGAGGGCAATGCGAAGGCCACGAAACTCTGTTCGATTAAAATAAAGTTGATTCATTTCACGAGTTATTCGACGTTAAAATCTGGTGTAATCAATCATCGGGGTGTGACTGACGTAATCGGCGCTATCCCGTCTCCTCAACCGGTTTGATGGAGCGCTTATAGGTGCTGTAGTACTATTGCGGATTCAGTAGGCCGCAGCACAGCTCACGTCCTCAGATTCGCAATAGTTATGCCACGTGTACAGGATATACCTGTTAACTACGGGTTCACGATAACCATTAATTTGGATTTAAAGCTCGTTAGGTCGCTAGCCGGATAAATAACATAATTTTCCAATGAAAATTAACTCCACATTAACAGCGCTTCCAATAGCTCGAATCTGTTATTAAGTTCACCGGTACTCTTATCGCCTCTATTTCATTTAAGTAGAAGTAGTAAGTATTTATTTCAATTAATGAATAGATATTGATATCGGTTGCGATACCCATTGAATTGTATATCGAATACTACCTACTAGATAAATAGGTTTCGCATTTTCAGTGAATGGCTGAAGCTAATTCAATTAGAAAAAAATAGATAAGACGGTATAGAGTTAAATACAAGTCCGGATATTTATTCACTGAAAAGTTTTTCAGAACTGCAGTTTACAGTTTGTTCTCTTTATGATTATTTTTAGTTTTGCCTTCCCTGTTTCGATTGTGAATTTGCGATCAGCACATGAATTGTATGGCATTATCAGTAAATAATATTCCTGTAGGTTAATTGGGGCCATATTTAAAAGGAAATCAAGCGATTAAACTGCTGTATTTGGGGATAAACCGTTTAAGTTAATACCTAACAAACAAACGTTTTCCTCTTTTACAGTAAAATTATATTTAATGAGTATTATTAGATTTAGGTTGATACTTGGTACTTACATAAGTCCTACATATATAAGGGTAAAAAAGATTACATTGATATGAACGAAATAATATGCTAGGTAGATAATATGGCTATAATGTTTCGGTATTGATAAAAAAAAAAACTATAAAAGATATAATGGTAGATTCAATTAATAACTCATACCACTAACGTCACAATTTTCATAATAAGTGAACTTAAGACTGTGTTGAATGATATTTTTTTTATTTTTTTGTCTAAGACGTTATAATAAGCAACATTTTACACATGTACCATCTTCTTTTTAAACGACAAGTAGGTAACTGTCAGCAGTCAGTCGTTACAAGAGTCTGTAAATTTTTGTTCAATCATGAAAAACAGTTACTTAAACTTTCAGAAATTGCGATCGTTAATTTACCAGCGTTATTTCCTCTCACAATGTCACAAATATCGTGTCCGGTTGCCAAACACTTTCAGATAATAAGCACGCTTATCCGAGAATAGCGGACATCAATCAAAGCGTCGCGTCGATGCTCAATAGACAGTGTTTGTGCCAAAGTGCCAAGTGCTTTCCCTTGGCGCGCGCTGGCGGCAGCCGGCAGCCAGCCAGCACAGGGGACGCACGGCGCTGCTCCGTTCATTCCACACACAAATAAACAAATAATACACATCCCTCTGTATCTAAGAGTCTGATATATTAGTCGTGTATGCAAACATTGTGCCTCGATAATAACAATTATTGTTAATTCTGCAAAGGTCACACAGTTATCTATCACACAGATTGTTGTGTTAATTAAAAGCTTTGTTTTATGTTTGTAACATGAATAATCAAACATATTAAACACGTAAAATATATGCATGATTTAACTTATGACTTGTTACCGTGGTCGGTTGTAACTGAGTAGAAAGTAAGTTGATAAATGACCCGCCTTATAAACTGTTTGCGTGTCCTATTTTGCAATATATTTGCAAACATATCGATGCTGACCTCGTGTGAACAGTTATTGCTTCTCTATTTAGATTCCATTCGTGATTGTTACACGCGTAGGCTAACGCCGCGCCGTCGTCCCTTGAATATAAAGAGCAGATCTTAGTGGTCGCGTGACTAACCTGCCAGGAGGAATTACCATCGATTGTATGCTAAGCAGCGGTGAGCTGACTGCGGCCGCGCCACCATTGATCGGCCGACAGCGCGACTCCGCAGCGATAGGAACCGACGTGATTATCAAATGCCAAATTCAATTATAATGGCCTTGTCGCCATAAAAGTCTCGGCATACGCACCAAACATAGTTGCCATTTGTGATTGGCAAACGGAACTTATGAGTAAGTCTAGTCTATTCATCGGATACCGCATTACGTAATAGTTTATTATTGTGCTATTATGCATTTTGTGGTTTTCATTACGCTTGCAAAATGCAATGACTGAATGAGGTCGACTTGGTAACAAGGATTGTTGACATAAACGGAATAGCCAACCTGCTAAACACGTGTCTCAAATGGACTTTCAACTTCTTACGTTCAACTCGACATAGGAGAAATTTCGAGACGTTTTCTATGAACTTGATATCGATTAGGTTTCGCTTGAGGACTCTACACTGGACCTATTCGTGGTCCCAGCACGCCTTCGTTATTATTATATCTAACGTATTAGGTACCTAACTTAAAAACTGGGATCCAATATGAAAAATATTTTTTTTTATTTAACTAAACAAACAGCGTGCTTCCTAGAATATTTTCTATGCAACAACAAATAAAGAGTAGGTAGTCGTTTTGGTAACAACGTTCCTTTGAAAACGAATTTGCATAGTTAGTGGTTACGAGGTCACGCACATATCAGACACATATCGGTGTAAGCTTTCAATAATTCAGCTCGAAGACGAACCAAGGTTGAATGAAAGTTACATTTGATTGATTCCGCGTTGAGATAAAAACATTTTCATACATTTATTTTTAAACAAAGTGTACATAATAATAGTTAAACGTGTTATGGTAATGTAACGAATCACTCTGTTTTTCAACCGTTACCAATTTATCTGTAGAAAAAACAAATACTGTTATCAATGTTTATAAGTTCGGCTTTATTAAAATAGATCTTGTGGAGGCACGTGTAAGGACTTTTGTTGGCAACACAATATGTATAAGAATATGTCAATGCAAAAATATAAACATATTATATTTTACTTGGCGAATATTCTGGAAAATTCCAAACTTAGAAGGTCCTTGCCCCTCCGCAACGTTATATCAGTAATAAACTACTGATTTGATGTTCCGATATATTCCCATTTACAGTATCGAGGTACTTACAGTTGATTGAAAAACAAACAGTGTGTACCCACTGAATATTACCTCGTTATCAGTGGCATGTTTGTGCACTTGCCGGGTTAATTCGAGTGAATTCGGCCACAGCGCTTAATATCACTTGGATGTTTGTTTAACCGGCATTGGGTCAGATAAGATAATTCCTATACCAGCTGTTGTTGCCAACTGGGAGTGCTATCAAGTGACCCGTGGTAAGATCATGTGACCCACCAGGCTTCTTTGACGACAAATATTTTTAGTTGAGCATTTGTTTTTTCGGTGCAGCGATGGCCTAGCTACTGCAGTGTTGCGAACTTTAAACTCTGCTCAGATTGAAGGCTGCGCTACTTGAATAGTCTTGAGTATTTCAAGTTCTGCGAATCTCATCATGATAAATAGCAGCATTGTTCATTTTAATCTATTCTCTAGGTCTTGTTGTAATAACCTGTCTGCCTATGGCACAGTCACAGTTATTGCCTTGGCAGAAATAAAATCTTTTCTTTTTCCTTTTAATTTGCTTCGCTTTACCGTCGATGACGTTTGCATCGGTTGAAGAGTTTATTGTAAACGGAACAGTGGTGGTGCTCTAGATTTCCACTTGACCGAGTGAGCTTTTCATTTTGTAATTAAATATTTAGTCGAAAACTTGTGGCGATACCGTCGGTCACGTACACAGCACACTCATTAACTTGTTCATACACAGATAATATTGAGAATAACAAAAAAAAGCAACCAGACCACGCAATATCGGTTCGTGTTTTAGACTAATTGCCTAAAATTGCACCTTGCTGACAAAAAAGAACTAACGCTTTAGTTACGATGGTACCTGCTGGTAAAGCGATTAACTAGCGATAACATTGACAAGTAACACGGATGAAGAATCACCCAGTAAACAAGAAATACTACTTTTATCACTTTTTACGGGCGCTACGAATAGAATCAATTAACCAACAATAGTTTTTAATTCAAATTATCAACAGACACGTCGTTGTGACCGAGGTCGACTTAGAAACAAGGTGCGTCGTCAATTGGAAGACTAAATAATAAATATTTGGAAGTGAGAGCGGCGCACGCGGATGTGTGCTGACGTCACAATGGAGGCACACGCCACCCCACGGCACCACCGGCCACCGCTATGCGCTTGTTGACACATGCGCACGCGTTCTTCGAGGAAGAACCCTCTGTCAATGGACCGAGGAAGATGCGACTCGCTGTTTTCAAAACGTTAGCCAGAATCGCCAATACTGATATTCGAGAGCGTAAATATGTTGTGTAAACACGACGCAAGCCAGCTCAGGAAACGAACGGTTCACAGCTTACTCAAAATATGCGTGGTGCGACTTCGTTTTCACCTTTCTAAACGCCTAGTTAGAGGAAGGCTTTTTATCAATAGTTAGAGCGCAGACGAATTAGACGTCCTTGTCGAGAGCTTGTTACATTTGACGATTATTGTTAGTGCTAGTTGGTGGTAAGGCACGGTAAAATTAATAGGCAACATTGAACTTGAACGTGTGTTGCGGTGCGTGCCGCTGACGTCACTCACACGTACACGTGCGAGGCTTGCGGCTCGCGCGGCCGTGCGGCCCGCGGCCCCGCAAGGCCGCCGCCTATCGCACCGGCCACATCGCGCCGCCGCCGCCGAGCCACCGCGCCACCGTGCGCTTAACTAACCGTGAACACAGCCTCACATGCATACATAACTACATATATTACATAGTTATATACACACACTGAGTGCCTGCTTCAGAAGAAATACCGATTTTAAAACCCACGCGTTCTGAGAATTAATTGATCATTCTGCAATGTACAGCAAATAGCATTACATTCAGTAAGTTGCTCAATAATAGCGAACTGATTCATGGAACCAATAATTTTATGACAACAGAGAATAAGGGCGAGAGATAATGTAAAGATTTAAAACTTCTTTATGATAATATGTATTTCGAGTAATTTTCATTTGAACCGGAGCAAACTTTGAAACGACCCTACGCAGTCAAGGATCTTGTTGACAAGAATAAAAAAATCAAATCAGCAACAAGTGAGAAATGTACTCACAGCTAATAGGATATAGCTCCGTATCACACATTCACACGCACGTAATACGAGAATACTATTTATATCTGCAGAAAAATCGATAAAATGTATGTTCGCGGAAATTTACACTAAGGTTATCAGACATCGCAGATATCAGTGATAAATAATGCAGGTATAGGTATGTATGTAAATTGATGTCATAATCGATATCAATAATTAGGCAGTCGCTTTTTTCTCAGACGATAAATTATAAATTGAAGTTTATGGTCAAAGCAAAAATAAAAGTATTGAGGCGAAAAACTTGGAATGGAGAACTGTTAAAAGACTCTTTTGTTACTCTAAAACTTAAGTTTTCATTGTCATTCAGAAACTACTTAGGTATTATCTTATTGGAATCCAATACCTTATCATCAGAACATTATATGATATTAAGAATATATGAGATAAATCTTCTTCTGAAAACGAATTATTCAGAATGTGGAAATGCTAAATTGCCAATACCTTCAGCTAACAATGTGAGTCTCTGTGTCATGGTTCTCGGAAGTTGCAGCCAGCAAATGTGTGCCGGTCTGCCGTTCCTAGAAGTAATTTCAGAGACTGTTGCCGACTTGTATCAAGTTACTTGACCGGATTTTGATCCCAAAGTAAATTGGTTCTAACTAGGACATATTTGATCAATACTGCGATACGTTTGCAGAAGATTCAAGCTTAAAAGAAGACCTGGTATCAAGAGAAATTAACTCTAGAGTAGGTACAGAAGGATATTAATGCTGTCTTCGATAACAATGAGTTATATATGCACCAAACTGCATCAAAAACGTGAGAGCCATTCAAATCACAGACAAGACAAGTGCACGTGATGAATTATGGAGTCTGCGGTATTTACTTAAAGTTAACTTGTTATGCAAAATGCCTTTCTAAGGTCGGAGTTGAATCCATTACGCTGGTGTCGTAACGTATCGTTAGAAACTCATTTACCTTGCATAATATGGATACACATGATTGTATGTGTCTAGTCTAATATACTGTTCATTACAGTTACCTACTATCTCGCCATAAATGAGAACCGATGAAGTATCTCCTTTCTTGTTTAACTCCACCTAAAATATACTGTTTGTATTCAAAGCAAAACATGTTTACTACAGGCTAGTAATTTTCCTTCATGTATAATGGGATTTTCATGCAGAATAATAATCGTATCCATGGACAAAAAGTTATGTAACTAAGTGTATCTTAAATGCATTTTGTACTAATGCTCTATCAGTAGGTAGGATCCATATTTCCTTAAACTTGTCATTTAAGTGCAAAAAATATCTTAGATTACAAATCTCTATATCAGAAAACGACTTAACATAAGCGTGTTTTAAGATGGACACGGAGATAAATAAGTAACTAGTAAGAATCACTCATGATAATACAAACACGGAAACATTGTCACTCAACATAAGTTAATCTACAAAAATCGTCAATAACTAAAAATTTCAATACATAGATGCTTTCAGTATAGCATCATAATTATTTCTTATCTATGCTGAAAACCCAAGAATTTTTTCGTAGGTATACTAATTAATAACATGTGCTTTTTATTTCATTCAATTAATACAAGTAACAAGTAGTTAGGTAATAGATAAAAATGCGTACGAGCATACCAGCTCGTTGGTAGTTTTCCAAGTAATCTATGCACAGGATAATTTGTTACTCTAGTTCTAATCGAAATCTTTGATGAAACACGATACGGTTTATTGATAAATTGTAATTGAGTGTTTTGATCGGAAAGGATATTGCAAAAGCGGGTACAATTATGAAAGCCTCTGAAATCGTGAAGGCCGAGTTCAAAAGACATTGAAACTGTCAATGTACACCTGAATATTTGAGAGGTTCTGCTCCAACAACCGAGCGAATAATCTTACGGAATTTCGTTTTTATAAGACATTATATGTTTACACTTTCTCTGTGATTTTACTCATAATTTACTATTCAAATGAAGACAATAGGGCTGCTGGGTATTTCATTCATATTAGTTAGGCACTATACGCAGTCTACCTATTCAAATTATGTTCTGATAATATTGATCCTGTATTCAATGGTCTCCGGGAAATCTTTCTACAACAATTGATAAGACCGTGAAACAAACCAATGCCCGTACAATTCTTTGTCGGCTAGGTACCTAGCATGAGTGCACAGCTGCAATGCAGTAACATATTAACATGGCACATGCAACATTCGCTCACTTGGCGTATTTGCGTATCGTACTTCTTGCATAAGTGGCGTATTTCGCAACATCTTACTACAGTGTAGCTGCGAAAGCTGTGACGTAACCGCTGCGCAGGCGCTGCCGACCCATTGATTAGACCGAGCTGTGAATGTAACCAGTTATTTAACCCTAATCACTCTTATTCTGAATTTTATCACTGAAGAATAACAGTGAAACTCACAGTGTCTCACTAGACAAACGACAATGTAACGGATAAAGCGGCAAGTATTGAATTACTTTGTGTATACTTGCTTGTTCGGTTAGTAACGTCACGAAATGCATATATTTAGACTCAAAACTGTATTCCACGTGTAAAATTTTCTTCAACGAGTTCCCACGCAGTTCAAGAAAATGCCTGAAAAGTTACCTTTCGTAACTTGTACCTGAAAATATAGCCGCAGGCACCACGCTTTAACATGGCGAAACATCGAGAGGTCGATGTTAAATATTCAAGCAAAAAGAGGTTAGTCGTATTTTTAGACAAGACTAGTGTGACAAGGAGGTCCCGGTCAACAACATCGATCAAATGCGTTTCGAATAAATCTAGTAGGGAGCAACACACAGTGCGAACGTATGGTACGAGATAGTCAGAATATATCTACCGAGCTACATTTGGTAAAATAACAGAGAACTATGAAAGGATTACAAAATGGCGCTTCGCGAATATTTAGGACTCTTCTCAGTCACCTGTGCCTCTTTGTGTTAATAATAGGTATAACCCGATCCTCAATCGACTGTCAATGCGGATAATTCAATGCTTCGATTGTCCATGGAATATCCCATGACATCTTTGTGGTCAAAGCAAAATTACATAGGTACCTATAATACTATAGGCACCTAAAGCTAAATTCAGCCTATTTGTATAGGCTTTTTTCTTATAAAACACATTATTCATTAATTCAGTTTATTTTTAATAAAACTGATTTCGTTATCTGTGAGATATCACAATGTTCTGCATCTAAACAGTAGAAGCTATGGAGTTTTGTTACCATATGTACATATACAAATCTGTCGATACAATTTCTGCACAGTTCCATGGAATGTCCAGTCTAAACATAGAACGACATATTGGATCACGGACACCTGCTTTCAAACTAAATTCACTGCTTCCTCTTGTTAGATTCAAGCCCACCCAATTATTAACAATTCTATGTATTCAGCAAAACTAAATAACGTTTTATCATTTGGAAAACCAATATTCTGTTCCGGTAAATTAATGTTATATGGGGCTTTTGGTAAACAACAATTGATATTTACACAGTTCGTTACCAGCGCTTGTATCCTTCTCAATCGCCGCGGGAAATACCAGTTCATTAAAATAAACATCTAGGTATATTACTTATGAATAAACTTAAGTCAGACTGTCTACAAATAAATTGTCGTCTTTAATTGATGATGAGTACTTTACATGTTACGTTATCGTGTCATAACTCGTATCACTAAATTACTTAATGTAAAAACTTGTGTAGATTAATGACAACGATTAAAAAAACATGTCAACTAACAGTAAACAGATAAAGAGGTACTTGGACTCACTGCGTCGTTGCATACAAAAGGTCTATCACCTTTTATGTGCATCGTCGATTAATGAAAGTAAATTAATAGTTCCGGCATTGTTTGCAGCAGATGTATACATTGGGCGAGAGCAAGGTAACAGAGCAACAGTACAAACATCAACTGTGCTAGGGCCGTGTTGACAAACAAGCACCCTTTAATATAATCATTGTTTACCTTGCAACAATGCATGTTTGTAATGAATATTATTTAAATGTAAATTGTTTCACGATTTTCATTGTTTCAGTTGAACCAGAAATAGCTCGTTATTTAAAGTGGTCGTTCAGCTTCTAGTTAAACAAATATCTGTGGCTGTCTCCATTCAGGACTGCCTCGTGACAATACTATGAAATATGTAGATTTTCCTGTAAATTATACAGCTGCCTATTGAAATATCCTTTAGTGAATGTAATTAAAACTTCGTTCATTTACACGATAATAACAATAAAATTCGTGTGTTCGTTTCTGAATGACATTTTCCGTGTCTTTATCTATGTAGGTGTCGGATTGCTAAATGGATATATCTTCTGTTTATAATAGATATCTCAATTTAATTAAAAAGGTACGTTATAAATCTTCCTGCCACGTTAATCTACTTTAACGATGTGGGATTTATAGGAAATTATTTATTAACAAAAGAAGCTGCTTTATTACTCCTGATATTAATAATTAGAAGCCTTCCGTCTTTCCTTCTTTAATAAAGAAATTAATAATAACTTCCAAACTTTTGAATTATGTAACGGTTAACATTTTTCACGAGTCCACGACGCCACATGTTCCGTGCAAAGATTTAAGGGTGAAACAAAAGTATTGTACGGTTACCTTTTGTTTTAAATACAACTCTTTTCTCTAAACTTAGCCGTAGGTATACCTACAACGTGCAGTTTTTAACTAAGCAACAAAAATACTTATTTGTTAATTACTTTTTGTATTTCTGAGATACTTTGATCTTCTTTTTTAACTATACGTTACTAGCTGAAGCCCTCGGCTTCACCTGAGTTAATATTAGGTGTCACTGGAGCGTACTGTCGTAACAGAAATGATCCTATGTCCTAAGTCCTTATCCAGGTATCTATCCGTATGCTCTTCATCAATATCCGTTGAGTTGGGTTAAAGACAGGCAGACAATCAGAGATATATCCGCATTTATAATATTGAATAATTCTATTGATAAATTAGAAAGACTTGCATATTATGAAAGTCTTGGTTACCAAGTACCTAAATGTCCCATGGCTGCGTTGGGTCGAGTGGCACGGATATGATAACAAAGAAGAGAGGATGACGTTACCGTAACGTAACGAAACACTGAAACTAACCTCTTTGATTGTTTACATATTGCAATAAGATACCCTCTTTTTCGCTCGTGAGAACGCGAGAATAACATGATCGGTATGGCAGTTCACACTACTTATTTATACGCTAATTATGCATCATCTTACTTAGGGTACACCGATTTATGGTAAGGAAGCAAGTGGCCCGAGCTTAGTTCTAGAGAAATAAATAGATTTCTAACTAACGCAAAATATTGATGGTATAGCTATTGCTAACATTCCTACAATGAGTTTCTAGAATGGCTTTGATTATATTAATTCCATCTTTAGATGTGACTTAGAATGCTTTGAAAACAGTTTATAATTGATACTACCATCTTATTTAAAATAACAGGTGCAATCCTTTTTTTTTCTACTGTCATAAGATTTAATTAAATAAATACCAAGTAGATTTATGATTTAATTATGTATATTATAATAATTAATAATAAAGGTGACTCTATTCCAAGGCTGAGTACGTATACACATAATGCAAATCACTGCTAATCAAAATGTAGGCTTTAGTAAGTAATATTATTGTTAATAAAGCAAGCTGTTTAATTACTAGCTCACCATTTCAGGGTATTATTCATAATAATAATAGGTATGAAACCATTTATTTGTTGTAAATGTTGCTTTATTTTTTCTGCACGAACAACACAACATCCTTCCTTATATTATTTTCTGAATTTAAATTGTTATATTATTATTTTGAACTATAAATATTCATTGTTGTTTAGGTATTTATGTAATATTCACGTGGCTGAAATCCCTAACGATCTATTTACAGTATGTTTGAATTTCCTCTACCATTGTTTAGTTGGTTATTCATATGTTGAGTGGCTTTTAATAAGGTTTATTCAGGAGGCGTACCTACTCCTGGGGAATTACCGGAGTTTTAAATAAATAGGGACTATCGATTTTAATTATTATAATTAATGAAACATCTAAATATCCAATCAATTACCTACAGACTCTTCGTTACCTAGAGTTTGATATGGGCACAGTAATATTCTCTCAGAATTCTCATTATCTTGCAGGTCACCTCTGGGTTAATACTACAGAAAGTATTAACCTACATTAAAGATAAAGATGGTACGCGGCTATAAAAGTGATTGACAGATAACAAAAGATGGTGATTTACAACGAACTGGACACTGCTGTTAATAATCGTGTCAGTCTGTCTATAAAATAGACGGCAATAAAGATTCTCATTTCCTTTAAATATCGTTCATCTACCTACGCTTTATAAAAGGTTACTTTTCATTACATCTCACGAACTAATGAGATCAACTTCGAACATGATTCGGCTCCAGCAGCTCATTATTTACTAACTAATTTTATGTACAGTTGAAACGTAGCGTTCATTCATGTCTGCTAACTATTTATATACATACATACTTCGGCTATGTACAAAAATAAAACGTGTATGCATACGAATACAGGTATGCGAGGTATTATCGTGGCTAATACAGCTGATACCGTCAGATATGGCTACGTAGGCGGGCTCGGTAGCTCGCTGCCTGATAACGCACACTTGCGCTCGCACACCTTGCCGCGCATGTGTGCGTATGTAACACTATCTGTGACACAAGCTATGATATCTCTTTGTTTTCTTTGCAACCGCCGCTTGCTATCTGACAAATGGGTCCTCGTTTATTTAATAGGTATCATGCACCCTTAGCGGAGTAGAATTACTGTAAGTTAGTTAATACACGCCTTAATAACACGTTATAGATCAGCAGTGAACATGCTAGGCTAATATTATGTGAAATATGACTGATACAGGACGAAATCGATTATCTGTAAGTATGCATCGTGAATAGGGTTACTCGTGATTAATTTCATTATTATCTGTATTTATATCAGGTTTGTAGATAAAGACATACAAGCAAGTGCAGTTTGGCTACAATTAATCATTCACGCAATCATTTATTTTAAATATTTGTATATTTTATCATTTCAGTCATATATCATGTAGGACTTGGTATCAGTCACATATAATCGCGAGATATAAGGTCCGTGTAATTTCAGTTTCAAAAGATAATTTTGCTGATAAAAGATCGTGAATTATTTTGGGTTTTATAACACCTAGGCGTGCTGTACTCACGCTACTTATCTTCTTATTTATTCAGCTACTTACTAATTTATTTTGTTAAGAACTGTAAAAATATGAATGAGGCAAATCTTAACACTGATAAAAGCGGAGATATAAGGCAAATGTTAAGAAAATAAAAAAAACATCTCTACAGAGTAAGTAGCATGTTGCATTTTAAAATGTTCGAAATAGATGATTGTGACATGTTTGGGAATCACAGAACTGGTCAGTTTTTGGTTGTTAGAAATAAATGGAAATACCCATGGAGAACCCAAAGTGTATAATGTGTAGTGTATGCTTTTTGTTTTATTTGACATTCAAAAGTACCTGTGAGGGTCTAATTGAAATAAACGCTTTGAATTTTTTTTTTTTAGTATGTGGCGCCCAAATGACAGTTACAGAGATTTTTTGTGACACTTCGGCTTTCTACAAGCTGTCCAGCAGTGGACTGCATGGTCCGCATGCGCATGTGATTTAATATAGCCTTGGACTCATTTAAAAACATACACGGGATCAAAATAACAAGTGATAAAATACAATGTTTAATAACACAAAAAAAATATAACAACAATATTAATCAAAATTATTACCAATTACTAAAAGCAAGATAGGTATAAGATTTCGAAACATCATTCTGGTTTTTAAAACCAGACCAAACCGAATCGTCTTCATAATAAATATTTAATAACCCGTTTTGTACCAGATTTGTTCAAGAGAATATTCATAACTGTCTATTTACCTGAGAAGGGGCCTGACATGCCAACCCTTCAACAAACTGTGAATTGTTTGCTAAAGTATCCTTATTTAGAAAAAACAAATTACGTATTAGCAAAATGGCAAAAAAAACTCACAAAAATACTTTCTTAAAAAGTTAAACAATTATGAATGTACCTTACATCAAAGTTACCTCATACATTCAACTTTTCAGACGTTTTTTTGAGGTATTAATGAAGGGAGACTTTTACGGAAACCGTAATCGCTTGGTGTTTTAAAATAGATTCGTTTAGATTTAGGCCTATAAGTGCTACGTTAATAGCAAGCTAGATTGCAAATTACAGTCAAGTTACTACTCTAGTGTTTCATTAAATAGGAGATTAGCAAGTATATAAATATACCAGGTCTTTGGAAAGCAAGTTCTATTAATAAATAATGTTAGTAGAGGGTAAACTCGCCTAGTTGATACAAGAGGTTGGTTTACAGTGCGACAGCTACGCCGTAGCAGGCTTCTACGACGTGTAATATCTATAGATATGCACTTTCCATTACTAAGAAAATATGTTTTATACATTCTAACCTTTTAAAACATAAGTAGCTTGAGCTTACTAGAACCATAAAATAGCTTGCAAACTATTTTAAGAACAGGATCATAGCTAGTTCGTATTTAATTATCTGTTGTTAAATTTATATTTACTTGACCATCCGCAAAAGAATCGACATTGCCATCCTCCATTGTAACGTCACTCTCCTTTTTGAGCACACGTTGAAAACGATGTGGAAAACCTAGAACTATCGGTAATGCTGCATACGCATGTTTGTTTCGGGACGGCTTGTCTAGATATTACATTGACGTGTTTCGATATCTGAGAGAGTGTCACGTGTGAGCAGTCCGGCGAGTTTTATCTAAGGATTTTCCGACATGATCCGCGGTTTGCGACTTGCGACCGCTTTGCGTCATCGCGGAAAAGTGGTCGTGTTGCATAGCGTTTATTATTATTTTGTTATGTTTCAGTGCGTTGTAATGTTTTCTTTGACGTATTTACCTCTTTAAAGTAATACACGTTTGTGTCTATAGGCTATTGGAAAATAGAAGTTTCAACTTATTTTTAGAACTGGGATAAACTGAGAACTGTTGCTTATCGTCCCATCTAAAGTTAATTTTGATTCGTACCGTTTGAATAAGATTTTTTTGACGATATAACACTCCGCCGCTGTACACCTGTCTTTTTTTCGTGGGAAAGTAGACGGCAAGCTATGTTGGACTCCCACCCCGTGACCGCTGGGTGCACCTCAGTCAAACTTAACTGCCTTATACACTAGATAACGTGGTGTTCAGTAACGATTACTATTAGTGTGTCCACCACGTTTATCTGTCAACAAAGATATATTAATAAGCGGTTGTACATAGTATTGCGTGTACAGTCTCGCACAGTCGGTCGGAGGTTATCGCGCGACCTAACTGGCCACTTGTACTTTTCCTACTTGGTCTAATTTTAACTCATCAATTATTGAAAATGGTGCATTGTAGTAAACTGATAAGATCATATTGTCACAATAGTTATTTAACGATAATACCCCGAAGCTTAGCATATACAATCAATACAATTCCTTTATGTGTATCGCTATTAATTACTTACGTTAATTACTGATTTGTACTATAATTCCCGCAATTATAATACGCTTGCGGTTGCACTATACAAGATAATTAGTACAATAGTGTTGTATAAGTATACAAGGCGATTACTTTTTCTTAGAAACGTCAAACGCAGACGATTCAACAAGTAAGGTGAACTGACAAATAATAAAATGCGGTTATTATTGCGAATAACAATAAGCTGTAGTTGATTGAGGTTTTCGGTGCAATAAATGTTTTATTGAGCTCGAAACTTGACTTCAAAATATATATTTAAGAGGTATAAAGTGAGGATAACGATATAGGATGCAGCCGCATAAAAGTCCCCTTTTCGAACAGTGTCTACATTCATTTACATTTTTATAGTGTCCTTTAAAAATGCTAAACAAAATCACGCGTGCGACGTTGTGACGACCGGTCTGAAAGGTCATGTCGAGATAGTGAGAACATGTCAATACTTATACATAATAATAAAGAGTCGGTCAATCATAAGCTAATTAGCTGATACTACTGAATACCAATCACGTGGAAATAAGCAAGCTAAGCTGTTTCGCCATAATTGGTAGGCAGGTAAATAAAAATGCAACGTCAGAGTACAAAGTGTCAAAATTGCACATGTAGGTACAGATATCCCGTGCATTGTTCTAAGATCATTGACATGGAATGAATAGTGGAAAATGATAATGTTGCCAACATAGTGACATAATAATAAGACCGGTTGTTTTCACGCCACGAGTTGCCAGATACGAAAACTCGTTATTGGTCCAAAATGCTCCTGGTGTTTTATCATAAAATAATGATCATGTTGAAAATCAACTCGTGTCATTTGGTAGAGTTCCTAATGTTTGTAACATTCTCGAGATATAGGTATCTTCCCTTACTGGAGCACAGTAGCGTTTTCAAGGTTGTTGTACGAATGTAGCAGTATGAATAGGGGAGGGATGCTGGAGTGTTGTGAACGACACGGCTAGAGAGATGGTTCCGGCAGTGGGGACAGGGGGCACATTGGAGACATTTAGGACAGTGGGCAGGCGCCAGGCCGAGCTGCCGACACGCTCGGAAACAGCCTAAATAAAGCGGCAGCAGGGAGCAGCGGCTGACGCGGACACGCACACACGCACACGCCGCACACCGCCGCGCCGCCGCACACACGCGCGCGCACGCACACACCGACCCCCAGACGAAAATAAAATCCACTCGTATGCGCCATGCAAATAGGAAGGCAGCCCGTGCACGCGAGTCGCCAAATCAACTAACAGATCCTTACGTTTCGTGGCACTGTCGCAAGACGGTCACGGGCGCAGCATCGCAGGCCGCGGGTCACAGCAACGGTCGCCGGTCGGAGATCTCATCCGAGGGAAGGCGCCGCTGTCCGCCACTCCGAACTGGTTTCGTACGCTCGGATTCCGATGGAAAAGTACACGGGCGTAACGTCCACGAACATTCGGCACTCGCGGTATGGCGCGCCGGTTTCACTGCGGTCACTCGGCAGGAAAATCAACGGGCGGAGATTAGCATGAATGATATCATGGGTCGATCTGACGACGAACACGAAACGAGGTGCGACGTCGGCGCGGGTCGCGCTGCGACTGGCGGCGGCACTACGCGGAGCCCCGTGCGTAGTGAGTGGCCGTGAGGCGCGGGGACGAGGAAACCCGGCGCGAGTACGGAGCGCCCAGCGGCGCGGGGGGCGCGGATTAATCACGTAGTAAGTATGCCCCCCGCCCCCCGGGCCGCGCACCCGGGCCGCACCGCCCGCGGCGCCGCCACCGATAGAACCTGCGCTCCACCGATACATAAATAAATACTAAATGCAATATGAGCGCTCGACGTGCCAGACTGAAACCGAACACTTCTCGGGCGAAATGAATTCTTGTGTGAGCGTTGGCCATTGCCACCGAATGTTGTCGGCAGCCCGCCGCCGGCCACCGCGCGCCGGCCGTCGCGCTCCGCCACGTAAACCCATGATGCAATGCAACTGTTAAACGCCTCGTAAGTTATCAATCAGCTCGAGAGATGCTGTTATGTAGAGTTGTCGGACGAGTGTTCGCTGTTTCAACATAATATGAAAGTTTACTTCCGTGACGATGCTGTGTATGGCCACAGCTCTCATTGAGCGGTTTCCTGTCCTGCCAGTGCACAGCGGTGGCAGTAGTGGCAGGCTTGGGGCGCTCGTGTGCACTGGCGACAATATTCTGTGTTGTGTGTAATCGCATGTACTCTGTACAACAGGTATTTCCCACACATCTCCAGTGGAAAGGTTCTGGAACCGGTTCTATAATTCTATGTCGCTGACGTCATGGCATGCCTCGAGCTCATGATACCTACCTTTGGGACCTTTCTACTTTTTATTTATGCACAAAGTACTTGCCTTTTATGAACTCTACATAATTAGATATATATATGAAACTTCTAATAGAGCAGCGCGAGACAGTAATTCTCCCATCATCATGTAATAACAACATTAGTAAAGTTATTTTGGAGCTAAGTTATGAAGTGGTACATTCAAATGTCTTTACACCTTTCTTTATATTAAGAAGTTATTCTGAATTTTGAATGATAGCAACGATATTCTTTAAGGTCATCAAGATTTTGGACAATATTGTCAAGCAATTCATGCCTGTTGTACTTGTCTTCGTTGAAAGACTACTTACGTTGAAGTAGTCTCTTTTCGGCTTAATAATTGCAGCAATACCTCTTGAAAACTTGAAAGAATACATACTTGTAGTTAAAATGGAGTTACTACAAAAAAGGGAAACATTTAGCTTGTAACTACAATTGTCGGTAGCAAACCACATAGAAGTAATCCTGGCTGGTCCCATTGTGTTTGAGAAATGGTTACTAAGATAAGCCTCTAAAGACTTATCTCACAATAACGGCCGAGCCTCTTACGACAAATGGTCAGACATGTCTTATTGTCACAGAAATATGTAGAAATTTTATTAACAATGTCATCATAAAAAACAACAAACAAATGTTAGAGTAATCTGGTTAATCAAGATAATATGGAACCAAAAATAAAATTCATAAAAGGGGCAATGGTTGAAATGCCAAAATAACAAGACGATGTTAGAAAGGCATCGAAATAACAATCAAATCTCTGAATATCTTACTGAAAACAAACACCAAAGCTCAACCAACATACAGAAAAAAAAACCAACCAAATTATCTTGATTTGATAAAGAATCCGATGGAGAAAATGCAGTCCAGAGTACACAACGAGGCGTAGGTTGTACTTGTAATGTCGTAAGTAACCATTGCGTTGAACTCTTCTGCAAGGGCCATCGCTCGATTTGCCACGCTCAGGCGCAGAGCACAATCAAACGCGTTTTTTATCCCGGCGCTGATGGAAACCTTTTAATGCGTGATAAACTTCGTAGTGGTTGTAAAGTTGAACTATATTTAAATGGAAATAAATCATGGTTTGTTTATTGTAAAATGAAAATTCTGTTAATTGCTGAAATGTAACGTACGTGTACCTACTCTCTAAAAAGCTAATTATGTTTAAGTCCCATGTAATAGGGAGCCAAGAACTATCCGCATATGGAAATGCATAAGCATAAGCATAATCAGCCTATAATGTTACCACTGCTGGGACCCAGGCCTCCTCTCTATGAGAGGGAATGGGCTATAATCCACCAAGCGGGCCCACAGTGCGGGTTGGTTGATGTCACATGTCTTCGAATTTTTGGTTCTACGACATGCTGGTTTCCTCACGATGTTTTCCTTCACCGTTTTGAGAGTAGTGGTGATGAAATAAATCACATAAAGTAATGCGCCAGCCTGGGTTCGAACCCACGACTTACTGTTCGTAAGTCGGGACCGCAACCACTGGGCCACCGCTGCTCTCGTGGAAATGATGGAATATGAATGATGAAATAATGAAACTGCAGTAAAAGCTCTAAGCTAAAGAAGAAACTCGGCCATAAGATCATTGATACTGGTATGTAGACAATGTCATGGAAGTTCGTCTCAGTAGCAATGTATTACGAAGAGATTGTAGTACTGATCGCCTAGTGTTGTGACCGTTGGACTGCTAAGTCATAGGTCTAGAGTTCGAACCCAAGACACGCACCTCTGATTTTTCGGATTCATGTGCGTATTGTATTTATCACTTGCTTCAGTGGAGGAAAACATCGTGAGGAAACCAGCATGCCTGAGAGATATTTCTCGACGACATGTAAAGCCAAGTCAGAGGCCCATAGGCGGCATAAAAACTCTGACCTGGTGTCAGAGTTTTTATGCACTAACCACACGAAAAAGAAAAAAATGACGTAGAGATCTATGAATTGGATTTCTGTTTCATTATCTAAATCTAAACAACCGCAAAATAGTTGAGATTTTAATATAAATGTCATTTTCCTCAAAATCCTTCACAAACTATATTTAGGTCTACCATTATGGAGTGGAGTAATTCAGCTCTCAACTCATCAGACATTCCTGAAAGCCATTAAAATATTCCTAAAAATCATTATACATGAGAGCTATAATGTAAATACGATTTATTTAAAATAGCAAGCAGCATTTCCGTCTAGGGTAGTCAGACAACTAAAATGTGGTTTTCTCAGAACCTCAATCGAACGAAACGTCTACACAACAAACTTCAACATAAGAGCAACTTTTTCTGGACAGATTTTCAGTCTAGTGAATTTGTTTTAAACACACATAGGTAAAAATATAAACGTCCCTAGATTTAATTTCTGTTAACCATTGTGTGTGTGGTAGATGTACACCGGTCACAGCCACTCTCAGCACACCGTTTACCGCACACCGCTTACCTCACGCCGCTCACGCCTTTCTGCCGTGCGCCCAATGCGAAGGCTGGCCTAAACAATTACGAGACATCTCCTCTTCTCTCTGCTCAACCGTTCCTACTAAAACTAAGCGGAGATTAGAAGTGTAAATGACGACATTCTATTGGTGTAGTTCACAACACATCTCTTCTGCTCTTGTCTCGTCTCCGCTTCGGTGGAGTCTGTCCCTAATGATGGAATCAACAGGTCAGATTTAGATAACGTAATATGCAACTCAAATCTAAACTTACTCTGGCCATACTGGCATAGCATAGGTTTGGGTTGCATTATAAGATGTAATTTTTGCACCTTCTGGATCTTATTTTGGCGATTAAAAATTTAATATTTTTTTGTATAATTTTACCGTCACGGGTTTCCGAAAAGTTAGCACCTGATTCCATAACTCATAGGTCAATTTAAAAAAAAAATATATATATCGGTGTTTTCATTCTGTACTAATTATATACAAATACTACCTATGTGTTTAGTGCGTGTTCTTTGTGAGGACAATGTCGGTACTTCGGTAGCCGGTACACCGTCGCGCCGTGCGTGACGCGAGCAGGTGCGCCCGCGCATAGCGACACATGTGATCTACTATATTACTTTACTTATCGGAACCATCGATCAGAACACAGTCATTCTGATCCTTTTGTTGATAATCAACGAGAAGTATTTTGAACTTTTATTGCGTGCAATGCAGTTGACATGATACCCTGCTAAAGCAAGATATAAGCTAAGTTTTGCACTTAACCGACTTAACCTCAATGCCGAATTCCGCCTTGATACCAAACTTTACCTAATTACATCATCACAATCATTGATGAATGTTTTGTTTTAACTACCACTCAACGACTAAACCCGTAGTAGAATTTCAAAGAAATCAATACAACAACAAGATATCAGATTTCGTTCCACAATCAACTCCAACTCCCAAAAAATCAAAATACGGATTGAATTTCTCTTGTTTTTGATTCTGACTTAAGGGTAGAAGAATATTACGATGTTAATCTATATAAACAAGTCAAAGTGATGACTTGAGCAAAAGTAATCATTTAAGATACGATTTTTATTCTTTAGATCTTTGACAGTTGTTAGGTAGTCAGTGGCTCAAAAACTCTGACAACCAGTCTTACCAAGGGGTATCGTATTACACAGTACTAACTAGGTTGTGGAGGTCAGATAGGCAGTCGCTCCATGTAAAATACTGGTACTCAGCTGCATCCGGTTAGACTGTAAGCCAACCCCAATGTAGTTGGGAAAAGGCTAGGCAGATGATGATGATTCTGTAGTTTTGTTAGTTTTGTAATTGCTTTAAGTAAGAACTGTCAAAAGTTAGAATCCTTAACTTTGCTTTCTTTGACGGTTCTTACTTCGTTAAAATTCTTGTCTATTGCATAGAAATAGTTGCTTAGGTAATTACTTGAACTCAAGTAATAATTATAACTTGACTATATACTATAGATACCAGGGTGTAAACGGAACTCTTCGCGAAGCCGTCAACAAGACATTTCTTACATCTAACTAACAATGCGCAAAAGTATTTCTGGAAAACGACTTTTTTTGTGTGAAAAATCACGGTTTACGGTAGAGTTCAATGTAACGCACTCAAAACATTGTGCTGAACTCCTGATGGATGCATTTAATAGTACAGGGGTCGTGGCGTTTATTTCAATTCAATTTCAATACAATTCAATAAAAACGTGTGAAAATATTTACCGTCCATATCACCGTAACTAGAAGGTCCCCAAGTATGGTCCAGAACAAAAAAAGAATCACTATGACGGGAAGAACAAGTGCACAATCGACTTCGTTAAGGGTATATTTACACCCTTCATTAAGTTGCCCTCGTAATTGTGTTATCATCATAACTAAGATTGAATGTGACATGCACGTCATTAAACGTCACTTACTTTTACTTTAAAATCAACTTGGCCACTGGCGTGCATATGACCAGTATAAACGTGACCGAGGCGAAAGGCGAATGTAAGGATCGTAGTAGGTGGCGGGCGTTCTGTGGTTTCTGCCTACCCCCATGGGAAAAAGGCGTGAGTTTATGTATGCATGGATGTATCAACTTGACGGTTAGAAAGTTTCATCCTTAGTACAGTTTTAACCCGACTGCGAAGCCCAAAAGGATATATGTGTTCGACCTGTCATTTTGATTCTTTGTTCACTCGTAACTCCAAAACGAATGAACTGATTTCGGTAAAGTATACGTTGATAGATTCGTCTTGGTGACGCGAGTGTCACCGGCTACATTATATTTTTTTTTTAAATGGCGGATTGTGGGCTCCATGTTGTGGGGTTTGAATTTTATTTTTCTTCTTACTCAATCGAGTGGGGTATTAAAATTACTAAACAAATAACTCTTTTTTTGGGCTTCGCCGCAGTCGGGTCAAAAGATGGAAAAAAAAAAATTACTAAAAAAAACTAAAAACCCAACTGCGGTGCCAAAACTGAAAAGCAGAAAACAAGCATATTTAAAATTAAATAAAAGTTGGAAGGGGGCGGGGCCCATTCCATTTTATAATTTTATATTCAAATGGGTGCCAACGGCTACCAACTTTGCTATAGCTCGCCAAATCATCGATGATGTGATCGGCAGCACGCTCTGTCTCGCTCTAGCAAATGATTGGTTCTGAGCGACAGAAAAGGATAGGAGCAAGGAAAAGTGCGATTCCGTGCTGATAGATGTGGCGCAACCCTTATTCGGAATTTTTGTCTGAAGCGATAAAGTAATGATTTGGTCGCGAGTAGTGATAACTTGGTACTTACAATAACAATGTTATTTTTATAATTCGAGAGCAGTTGACTTGCTAAGCTGGTGTCGGAGGCAGCGGCTGACTACCCACGCGCGCTTCCCTAGCCACTGCAGGTATATTACTCTTCAATTACGAGGCACCAGTAATATGTTTCAGATTTATATTTCACTAATTTTAGGCGACATCCAAAGTGTAATGCCTAAATATATTGCACTGTTAAAATGTCATCTCTCGATGCTGAACGGGGATAATATTTAGGCATTACATTAAGGTGTCCCCTAGCGAAAACAGACATAGGCCCGGTAACAAAGGCTCAAAACATTTTGTCTTAGTTATGGAAACTAAAGTGTCTGGCTGACAAGCGTATTTCCATTGATTTTTCAAGGACGGGCTGTAAATATTTCATGCTTCTTGAATGTTAACTATCTCAGTATTGAGATTGCCTATGAAAATGGCAAAAATATGAATTTATTTATCACATTATCCGTATCGGAAAGAATGATAGAGCAGCACACCAAAGCTCGATAAACTCCCTAGAAAGCCATCGAATGGAGTCGCTGTGGCCGAAATCGGCTAGATGGAATCATCATCATTGGAAAGAATTATGACGTCAGAGTTTTATTCAGACTTTTACAAAGAAATACTCCACAACCATTGATGTGGATAAATTCGGTACAGATAAGCCAGTTTCTAGGTATTTTATTTTATTTTATTTTATGAACTAAATGAAAATACCCTACATCCAATGTACGATTCGTGGAAACCGGCTTCCCGAGTGCCTATGTATAGCAGAATCTCCGTAATTCCGTGAAGCAAGTCAAAGTGTATAAATAAATTTGAAGCCTTGATTGGACTTTAATAATTTATTGGTTTTCTACATATGGGATCACTGATGTATTAAAAGTTTTGTAATATATCAATGCATGGGATACACTTTGTCTTACACATGGGATAGCGTATCGTGAAATGAAACACTTCGAAATAATATGTTATGTGTTTGAATATGAATCAGAAAACATTACAAAAAAAGGGGTTGCTTTTCTGCGCAGGTATTTATGTGACTTTTGCAGCAGGATTATTGTCATAATGAATTTGTAGAATTCAGTACATATCTAAAAAGCGTGATAAACAGCTATAAAACATTTATCTTGGCTTATATTTTACTTAGCAATAAATGGTGCCAAGATGTAGGGATCCCTATAGGCACTACAGTCTAAGCGCCGACAAAACTGTAGTCCGACGTTTGTGCTTAAAAGCATTCTACAATTTTTGTTTTGAAGCAAAAATACAATGCTTTTAAGCAGGCACCCGGAGATGCTAAAGAGCTTGCATTTTTAGTGTAAAATCTCTTGAAATATTAGCAAAAGAAAGTATCCCTATGTAGGACTCAAGGTAGGTACTTCTCAACGATGTGAGTACATATCGGAAAATACTTTGAGTACAAGCTCAATCTGGTACCTTTCAAAGTTTTCGAGTAAATTTTGTGATTATTTTATTAGCCATTCATCCGGAGTCCAGACTGTGTGCTGCGGAACAGAGATATTATCGAATTTATAAATCAACGCCTTCTACTAATTGTGCTGGCACTAAGCTTTCTGTCCACCTGCATAACGGGAAACGGCTATAAATACGACAGGAGATAGGAACGTGCTTTCTCAGCATAATCTGAGACACGTAACAGCATAATAACTCTCAGACTTCTATACTTCGTTAGTCTTAAACCTTAATTTACAACGTAGAGTAAAATATATTTGGGTTTATTATAGTGTTTGCCATTTAGACTATTCCTGTTCGTTGCCCGCCAGACGTTATGCCGAATTATATGCGCCGCGGTGTCGACAGCATGCAAATATGAACACCGAATGCATAATATGCACCATTATACCTGACATTCCCTGCCTGATGGAAGCCGACTACTCAATTTTATCATTCCTAAACGTACAAGCGATGCAGGTAGATGCAGGAATTTTATTGTACACATGACTTCTCTCGGTCTGCTTTAGAGGGTTTTAGGACCTACGAAACGAACCTAATAAATCAGATAAAGGGTGTAAATAGACCCTTAACGAACGACTGTCCTTGCGACCATTTTTTCCTTCTAGACCATACCTGGGAACCTTCTAGTTACAGAGATATTGGGGGTCAAAGTTTCAACTTTTTCACAAGTTTTTTTCTTTTTAACTCATGATTTTAATGTAAGACTTTTACTTCAAACACCTCCACCACCCCCGTACTATTCAATCCATCAGCACAATGCTTTGACTGCATTCAATGGAGTCGTACCGTAAAACGTGATTATTCACCAAAAAAAAAAAAATAATTTCCCAGCAATAATTTTTGCGTAAAGTTACTTAGTTTGATGTACAGGATGCTTGGTTGACGGCTTCGTGGAGGGTCTGTTTCCACCCTGTATGTATTACTTATCAACCACGTAATCTGTGTCACCTGAATCGCAATTGGGAATATTCATGAAATTAAAACCAATAACACAACCAAACCCAACCCTCCACGCAGTTCACAAAGCCGCCGAATTCACCTCCAAAACCCCAACGATCGCTCAGTTAGTTTAAACTTGTACTCACTACTACATGGGCAAGGAAAAAATAACTGAAATAATCTGAATGTCACTCCTCTTTTATTTTATGGAAAGGAATTCAAGGTGTGTGCCAGCGCATGCCTCGCAGCCATTTGCAGAAACAACGTGTATGCAAAGAGAGTGCTGATAATTAAGTTGTAAAATTCTGAAGAGAATAATAAATCGTTGTCGCCGACTATAGATGGTTATAGCTCACTACCTGAGTACCAGACGCTATTGTGACTTCAAGCTGTCCAAGCACTGCTTTAAATTCCACACAGGAAAAGATCATAATGAAACTCAACTAAAATCTGTCTTGGAAATAACATCAGCTGCTAAAATGCAGATCAGTTCAAATTATTCGGTTCTTATCCATTTTAACTCACAGATTAGGATCAAATTCGTAGAGGTATGTAGGTAGAGCAAGGGCTCTACATACCTATGAACCACAGAATGATCGACAAAAAACTTCAGCTACTTTAAAAATATTCAGCAATTTCTAATTAGTTGGGTAATTATCTAAGTTAGTTTAAATTAAACTGAGATAACTGGCCTCATTAGACCGGCCTTATGCTTACGTTGGCCGTTCTATACTATTTTCCTGAGTAATTCCTAATATGAGTCGTGGCAGATGTGGGCGGGGAAACTGCAGTGGTTAGTCAAGGACGAGGTCCCAGGTATGCATCCTTATTAGGTTACATGATAAGGTGAAAGGTCTACCTGTACAGCCTCTGGTATGTAGATTGTATTGCAAAATACTTTTAACGAAACAGTGTTCGTTCGTTTCTAACTTAGCTTTCTGAGGACAAACACCAATGATATTGAATACGATTAGTGCATCTCAAACCTAGGCAGGTGCATTACTTTGTGTAATTTATTTCATCACCACTGCTCTCAAAACGGTGTGGTTCGTGAGGAAATTGGCATGTCCTAGAACCAAAAATTTGAAGACATGTGGCATCTACCAACCCACACTGGGCCCGCGTGGTGGATTATAGCCCATTCCCTCTCATAGAGAGGAGGCCTGTGTCCCAGCAGTGAGAACATTACAGGCTAATTATGCTAGCCCATCTAAACTGTGTTTATGAGCTGTCAGTGTCATCTTGATTTTGAAAGCGGTTTAGACGTGCCGATCGCGTCATTGGCGAGATTTTATCTAAATAGCACAGTAGCTTTGTTTTTCGTAAAATATGGACATATTCGGTATACATTAATGTAGATAGTACAGATATTCATGTGGCTATTACATGTTATGACATAATTAATCAGGCGGTAGGCGGCGCGCGGTTGCTCCGGCCGTGTCGCCGCGCGCCTCTCCGCCACGCCAGTTCGCTACTTTTCTTATTTCGCTGGCGAGGGCGTTCAGTCAGTCTGGGCGGCCGCTAGTCTATTTCCGACCAAACCTACGCATCGCCGTCTAGTTTCTATTTGTTTGCCATATAAATTGCTATCATTACATTTGCACTACAGTCTGGTGCGTGCCGCGATATATTTTTAACGACGCGTTGAGCGAAGCTGTTAGATAAACATTTCAGTTTCACTATTTGTTACACTGAACAATATTAGCGTTTGATTTTTTATCGAGGCCTTACAATCGGAGCGAGCGTAAACTTTATTGGCTACTTCTTCTGCGTTTACTTTGCAATGTACTAAAAAATATACTAACCTAGAGTATCGAACGTTCGACACGTAAGCAGAGAGTAGTGAGCTAGTATAGTAGGTGCCGCTACCATTTAGTGCGTGTTGCTATAACTGTAAAGTGAGAACGTGAAGACGATCTATAATGTCAACTGAAATATGTAACAATAGCAATACTGCAAAACCTATACGTGTTGTATCGAAAGAAACACGAGCCGCAAGTTTTCATAGTAAACACAGCGACGCGCCAACCGTGTGAAGATTTATTTTTCCCAGTACGACAAAGCAACATTGTTCTTTGACTGAAATAGGTACGAGTTCAAAGCGACGTGCCAGCTCATTAGGAACGAGCTCGGCTTGTTTACGTGCACTTCCTTATATAAACCCAGTTTAATATCTAGCAGAGTGTGAGACCACCCATCGTATATCCTGATCGTGTTAACAAACGGCTGATTCGTGACACCGAAGGTGGCTGAGAATGTACGAGTACTGGCAATACATCTGCGTCGTGTCCACGACTAAGAATGCGCCACTCATTACCAGTTATTTTAATTACAGCCAGTGTACCTACGTTCAAACGAAAGAGCAGCGCCGGCCAGCACAGTGTACATGTAAACATACGCTAAGTTTACATTGTCACATTGTACTCGGGTTTTGACTTCATTAAGCTTATTTTAAGATGTGAATCTGACTTCATATCAAAGAAAGGATACTCTGAAAGAGTAACAGTGCCCATTGTTTGTGTAACTGTATAAAAGCTGTTAGGTATGAGGAGTATAATAATACAATAGATAGCAAGTTCCCAAACAACCCAGCACTGAAATATTTCCGTGAATTTCTAAGACTCGTTAATCAAACGATGCTCATTTATTTGAGTGAACAGCCCAGCATTAGTAACAATGCCGTCTGGAGGAGAAACTAGGTACTAAAACAGATACCAGTGGTAAAATATAGATGGTACAACAATAGTTAATAAGCACCAACTTGACTAATTCTAGATTTAAAAATAACTTAATTAAAATAATGACTGCACTTTACGTCATTCGAAAATATTAAAAAGCTGGCTATTATGTAGAGTTATGTTAATTTAATTAAGTTAGATACGTTTTAAGTTTTTTAAACGGATTGCATGAGTCACATTGAAACGGTTAAATAAGACTTATTTATATGAATGTGTCGGTAAATACGTCCACTACATGATCCCCATTGTTCTGCGTGCGAATGATCCGCGCAAATGTCACGGTAGTGGCAGCAGCGCGTGCGCATATTGTAATACCACACCGACAACACAAACAGAAGACTTATTCTCATATTGAATTCAAAAGTTTAAAAGAGCTGGTGTGTCAAAAGTGTCAGTATTCGGTGTTAGATACCTCTGACGTGTCACCGCGATTAACGTGGCCACTTACTGGGCTCAAGGAATTTGACTAGAAGTACCATCCTTACGAAAGAAGGAGTTTAAAAATTGGTTTCCATCTCCTGAAACGAAAACCTGCAAAACAAAAATAAAATGTATTACCAACCAACAGCAGTTAGTAGCCTTCGACATGTCAAACTTACCTATTCGTACGTAACGTAATCGTACCTAGCTGTAGCGACGGGTCCATTTTTGTAAGAGGTAACCCGGAGTACATAATCTTTAATGTGATTATATTATTTGCGTATAAAATACTGACTGTGTGACCGGTAGGAATCGAGTTGTATGGAACCTTCGCCACTGCTACCTAGTCGTAGAACCGGAAACCCGAAAGAAACTGCTAACCATACTGTAGTTATACATGTCAGCATTACTTCTGGAGTGGAAATAGAAATCTACAGTGGATAATATCAGTATCTCCTTGGAGACCGACCATTTTCATCAGATCAGTATCGCATACTGCATCAAGTTTGATAATTTTTATATATAATTTTTTGTTTGGTGTTCTGTTTTCTACTCTTGGTGAACGAGGGTGTGCTCGGTTAGGTTATTCTTTCAAATGACACATCCTGGGCAGTTAGTTTAGCTTCCTCTTAATTGGCTGATAACATGTATTTATACCAAGTCAGAAGCTATTCTCGACAGAACAAGACATATTGTAGTGTATCGTGTCGTGTTGTACGTGTCGTTGTTGTTGTTGTCAGTAAAGATGGTAAATATCCCGTTTCTAGCGTTATTGATAATGGTAGTGACCATGATAGTTTAAAATCTTATAAGACATATTGTGTCACAATTCCGTAATTTACTCTTACTTGCAATGGCATGGAACCATTGTCTCTTTAACTTGCTTTAGAAGTCTCCAGGAGTCCTTCTGCAGTTTCTTACTGCGCGGTTGAACTCCAACGACAATTAATCGTGCTATTATCGCGTCTTAGTGACACTCACTAATGTCGGCGGTTGCAGTGCCACCGGCGATGCCAAACGTTTGATTGCACCAAGCGATCCATGCAGCCCTGCTATAAATATGTAACCTTAAGAGATTCAAATGAAAGCTCTTTCTGTTCGACTCTTATTTATTACATAAAGATTAATCGTGTTTGGAAATATATGTGCGTCAAACAGCAATAATGCCTGATAAAATGTAGCAGACTTCAATCAGCTAATCTAGCAATTTTGTTAGAAAGATATGTTGTTTTATCATATATTTTTTTTATCAGCATTACACTGAATTTCTGGCTTGAGGAAAATAGATAACCAAACCTAACTGTAGGTATTTCTTCTTTCTCTGCTTGTTTGTTTCATTATCGAAAAACCTTTTGCTGGTGTGTATATTTATATATACTAGTTTTATCAGTAATCAAGATGTAGTAAGTCTGTAATTGATTGTACATAGGCACTTGTACTAAATCGTGTGATTAAAATTCCTTCAGCGTATGAGTTGCAGCCCTGATAATCCCCTGACGTTGACAAATGCTTCGCAAGTGCACAGTTGAAAAGGAATTAATTGTATTGTTGAACTTTACGGACAGTAAAGCAGTCTATTCACAATTGATTGCTAAGAACCAATAGTAAATGAACACTGCTGCACTAATAACTATAGTCTGTATATTTTCTGGTATCCAAATGTTTATATTTCGTGCTAGTATATATTCAGAGAAAAATGTTTACAGCCTGTGATGATTGATAAAAATGGTTGCGTAGGCGGCGAACTGGCTGAATAGTTTAAATGTCGGAGTGGTTGCGTAAATTGTTGTCATTACTGCAAGTTTGTATCACATGATGCGACTCAAGTGTACAATGATTTGAAGTTATATTTTTTTTTGTTGTATATAATCTTACGTCCATATATATTACATAACCTCACGCCTTTTTCCTTTGGGGGTAGGCAGAAATCGCAGAACGCCACCTGCTACTATCCTTACGTATACTCCTATCGCCTCTTCCGCGTACATACATACATAAAAAATCTTTGTCATTCATAATAGTCTTTATTATTTTAGTAACACATAACCCGATTAGGTACAAGTAAATAGATTATATATAACCCAACTATTCCTATTTACAGGAGCGGATGATAGGTACCTCTCTACTATAAATAGAAGCATAAGCCTTAGTCAAGACCATTAATTTGTATATTGAAGTAAAGTGTAGCTCTGTAGCTATAATCATTTAAATAATTACGTTTAAACCTTAGGTTTACATTAAATATTTTCTACGGATTATTTTGCTAAAGGTTGGGCCGAGAAATAAATAATTTATTATAAAGGATATATTATTACTAAAGAAAGTAGTTCGAAATAGAATTTTCTAGTAGCCTGTGCTTCCATATAGCACAAAAGGCTGGCTAACTTTATTAATCTTTTGGCAAAATCTTCGATCCTTTAGGAACCAATTACCTGAATATATTTTAAATTAATTGAACCAGTTGTATATCGGGAGGTATTACAGGTAACAATTTAATTTAAAAGAATTTTCTTTTGAAACTGGTTTTCCAGTAACTGGAAAAATGTAGAGGTATCTATATTTTATTTCACAGAAACTATATTATTACTAACATGCCGTTACATAAATGATAATATAAGTATTATACACACACGTATGCTTCAGACCCGGGGCCGTTTCAGGAGCGCTGAAAATTCTAAGAAAATGTCTTCCGCCACAAAGTGACGTAAGTAACATTTTCAGAAATCGCCTCATTGTGAGTGTATGTCAGCTTGAATCTAATAACATAAAAGGTAAAACTAATGTAGCCTATAAATATGCTGCCATCACATTAAGATCTGAGGGCCTTAGACAAGTAAAAATGGTTTTCAAGGAGTTTCGTATTTCTACAAAGATTACTACATCTTTGTCACTTAATAGAACTGCCCTCTGATATATGAGGGACGGCAAGATTCATAGCAGTCTATCGGCGATTCGCCGTAATGTCAGCAGGGAGTGAGATGTGTGACAGTCCTGCATGAGCTCGTCCGTCAAGCCTAATGGATCGTTAGCCGCAACACACTCGGCTCTAATAATACTCCTGATCCTGATCAAACAAATAATTACCACATATACGTAACTATCGATTTCAACGTAGGAGGCGAAAGCACAATGTTATCCCAATTACACCTAGGGAGGCAGACTCTTGCTCGACAAATCTTTTCTGAATAAGTGATTGCTTGGAAACCAAATAAGCGTCTGAAATTGGGGTTTTACATTAACTATAATGAGCTGGGAACGTGGAGTAGTATTCTGGCTAAATATATGTACGTCGTTGAAATAATAAAGCATGCGGTTTCAGGGGCGCATTCCGTGGAGCGGTGTCTCCCAGGCGTGCGGGGGGGTGGGCCTCCCCTAGTGCCCGCCTGCGCCGCCGGGGTATCATTCATACCCTGGAATTGGGTCATTAGGACGATTGGGAAAAATAATATTCTTTTATTTATCACCTTGAATGACTTTTGTAGAAAATAGCGCTGTTTAGTATGGTCTATACGAATTTATAACAGAGTGTACATATTTTGAGGTCTAAAATACTTACAATATACAAATGTAATTGATGATTATTTCATAATTTTGATACAATCTGTCATAAACAGAATAAAATGGCCAAAGCCTTTAAGTCGTATTTTTTATGGGCGATTTTCGTAGTACATGTGTGGCTGACTGTACACAGATGTTTTAGATAGCCATATAAGGATTTTACTTTCTTGCTACTTGTTACATACTAACTTTGGTAAGTAAACATGGTTATATTAGGGTATTACTTTTCCCCTTCACTTAGGGAAGTGTACATTTTAGTTGAAACTTACAAGTTTACGTTTATGAAAATTAAATAGATTCTGACATATACTTTGCATCAATTTCCACGTAAATTATAACTAAAAGTTTTCAACTTAAACATCATACAATTTTATGAAAAGCTTTGAGCTTACAGAATAAACATCCAAATTATGAATCAGCGTTGAAAAACTTCGTTTTACTGAGAAATTAAAATAAAATCTGAATTAAAAAAATAGTGATGTTAAAGGCACAAAAACGGGATGGTAAATATTATGTTCCAATGAGTAGTCAAAGTAAACAGGGTCTATTTGCATACCATGTCGAAATATAGGTCAGGTCGCGATATCTCGGCGGCAGGGGCTGGATGCAACGGCGCCCCGGTAACCCAGATGCAAGCGCGCAAGGGCACGCCCGCACCCCTTCCCTCAGCCCCGCAACCCTCGCCGCGACAGAACCACTCAACAAGATCCCCCAGACCTCGTACATCACCACCCTGTCACACGTACTCTATGAAGGGAAGCTCGCAAGTACCAGGTCAGGCCAATTTATACTGGTCGCGCGACCAAACGCACAACAGACTGCATTTCCTAATGATAGCTTCCAGTGAAATGCTTTCAAGAGCCTACAGGCTTTTAATCTCATTTTAGATAGAGATTGTAGGTACTTTTACGGAGATTTTTTATTTTTTTATTTTAGGGAGCGTACGTAAAGTGCTACGTGAAAAAGTACTTAACACGATTGGATTTTGTATGAGTGACGATAAGAGGCGTGATTTTTTCCTTCTTCGTAAATAAACAATGTATCTGCGAACTGTTTACTTTAAGTATTATAAGTGCATTCATTTTTATTTTTTTATTTCCTTGGTTCTTATGGCCAACCGGAAAATCAGGGTAAAAATATAAATATCACAATGACTAACAAGTCTGACACAAGTTACTGTAGGCTATTCTTATCACCGTAGTTATTGACCGGGCTGGATGTAGGATGTGTTGTATACCTACCTAGGCATGGATATGGAACTATGAGACCATTGTATTACGAACAAGTTGGTAGCACAATACAGCCTAAAAATAATAATTAAAAAGTTTAACTAATCTTGCCACAAAATAAACACCGACTGCAAAAATGTTATTGTAACTTACATTTACATATTTTATAGATATTTATAGTCACGAGCACCAATAAGTTTACACTTTCCTAAATTCTAAAAGTAATTTTCGCGAGAAATGATGATTGTAACCAGGAGATGGATCTTTTTCATAAAAATATGAGTTCCAGAATACTTTGTTCGTAACAACATGGAATTTAAATCAGAACAGTAGGAGAAAAAAGCTTTTAAAAGTTGTTAAGTGTTTACATATTGCTGCTCGTGACTGTACATGTAAAATTTCTACCAATTAGTAATTAAAAAACTTTCAGACATTTTATATTAATTTACTAATATTTTTAGATATACAGGCACACTGTATTTTTTTTGTCTGAGGCCAACTCCCTCAACAGCTATCAGTAGAATGTTTATCAACCCACCACTAATGTGTTGTACGTTGTCCACTCACTATGACAAGGAACAACGATCAACGAAATTCAAGCCAGATAAACCGCACTGACATTAGTGTGATTCTAAGAATTTGTCCAAACAAGTTACGAAGCTCGAAGAACAAACACACATGTAAACAATCCGTGTTGACTCACACAGAGGCACGTGGTGTGTGTGATAGTACACAATGAGTGTATGACAGTATGGAGCGACGAGGAACGAAGCCTGGCAACAGAGCCGACTCGCGGCAGAGGCTCACGCGGACAGGCGCGGGGCTGTACGCGTGTGTGCGTGTGGAGTGTGGAGGCAGCGAAGCGCGCGGCGGTGTGCGCGGGCGTGGGCGGTGTACACACAGACTACACAGAGCTTTCACGGCGCAGCCTTGGCCGCGAGACACGTGCGTCAATAGGGCGGTGCCCCGGCCCTACGACAGCCTACTATCGATACCCACTAGACATAACACAGCTTTCAGCTTCCTTGAAGATTTAACGGCATTCTGTAGTCGTTTCAAATTTATATAAAATATTACACAAGAATGTTAAATATTTGCTTGACTACGTTGATATCACTTTATTATTTTGTATGCTATGGTAGCTTATGCAATAATCACGTTGAATGAGTAATATTTTTTATGTAAATGCAGCAGTGGGCTTTATCAGATTTCTTGTGAATCGTATTTCTTTGACATTGTAGCTGGATTTTAGGCTTCATTCACAAAGTAAATTACGTATCGCATGTTTGTTTGTGACTTTTCTAATTTCTTTATCTACAGATAAAGAAATAACTACATGTCAGGTAGATCAATGCTAGTGTCGTCATGAGTGTTAATTAAGTAACCACTTGTACAATCGAGTAAGTGTCCTTAAAAGGTCGTCCCAATTTGTCATTCATTTTCCAGATTAGTGAAGTAAAATCTTGTCCAAACACAAAACACGTGCCAGATCCACCTTAAATTCCTAATGTTTAGGTACCCACTGGAATGTAAAGCTAGCTTAAATCTTAGAGCCTGAAGTTCTACGCTGATATTCTGCTCAAAAGAGCATAGCATATAATATTCCCTGGAGGCCTCTCCTCTCTGAGAATGATCACTGAGAAAAAGAGCAAACCCGTTTTGAATAATGCTGATTTTTAAAAGAAGAACTTTGGTTTTACTTTTGTCTTATGTTTGGTTACTCTGATGGTCCTTGAACCTGTTTTATAACCTGTAGAAGCGTCTTAGAGTCCTATGGGTGGCGACTTAAACTTACTATTAGTCTTTCGGGCTATTTTTTTATTTTATTCGCTCAATTCGATCTCCAAAACCCTGATGTTTTCATCTTATATCGATAGAGTGTCAATTCCCTTCCCTTGCCGGGCGTGGAGCGGGCGGAGGGTGTCTTCCCCTCGTTCCTCTCGCTCTATCAGCTGAGCGACACGTGCATCGCATATACTATTTCGTCTAGTGTACACCAACACTACAAACGTACAGCGGACAGGTCAGCCCGCCATCTCGCTTGTTTGCTTACACACAACACACATTTACATGTTATGTAAATTGTTCAGCCCCATTTGGGAATCGTTCGTAATACATAAACACCTAAACACCTAGAACGTACCTACATGTTCCTATAAATTGTGAATACGTAAACTGGGTGTGATCTTAACAGCGCCGTTGAAAGATACATCGATGTGCGAAAGTAGAACTACTGGCACTTTGGTGTAAATAGAGAAGTAGGAACCCCAATTGCTCCAGACATCTAGGTTTCACGGTTGTTCCAAATATTTTTAAAACGTTTCCAGGTAAATGGAATAGGCCAAGTAGTGCTATGGTTGAAATATTTAGTGAAACTTTATCAAGCTTAAAAAGCTTTTTTAAGGTGTTCTTGAATTGTGATCATTTTTCTTAGACCTACGTCTAGCGAAGTCTACCCTCCTACACATCATCATCTAACCAGCCTTTTCCCAACTATGTTGGAGTCGGCTTCTAGTCTAACCGGGTGCAGCTAAATACCAGTATTTTATATGGAGCATCTGCTTATCAGACCTCCACAACCTAGTTAGTACTGACTAATACGGAACGATACCCCTTGGTAAGACTGGTTGTAAGACTTTCGGGCCACTGACTGCCTGCCTGTAATGAATATTTATGTATATCTTTCCTTTCTTCTTCGTTAGTTCCGCATATTGACGGAGTCAGCTTTCCTTGAAAGAAACTTACGACATAGAATTCTGATAAAAAATAATGTTTTCAAATCTCCAATAAAGGTGAGGAGATAATATTGATTCAGCTGGCGCAGCCACATACATAGGAATAGAGTAGAAAAAAAGAAAATAGACAGAAGTGTTTCATTTGTTCTTGTATCTCAGCTAGCTGGAGAATCCAGTTTCGATGTGGGAACGTACACCATCTCCCCTATGTCCTCCAAATCATGCAGAAATTAATGTGTTCCAAAAACATCACAATCGGTTAGTTTATTTGATGAAATTGTTTTAATTTCTGTAGCTAGCTAGCCTAAAGCTCTTTACCCGTCAACTTTGTTATGTTTTTAAACTGGATGGGGTTGGAGTATCTTATCTGACTACTATGAGAAGAAAAGGTCTCTTTGTATAGCCGTAAAAGCTGTGACTAATTTCATATTCACCATTTATGTTAATATGGATAATGTTTGTATTCCGTCTGCCCTACCTCTTTCGGGATCGGCCAAAACTAGCAGCAGTCTAAGAGAAACCGCATTGTAGGACTATTGATCACGATTTCCATTTTTAGCTGTTCTACATAGCTAGCAGTTTGACCAAATCGGTTAGTTATAGAGTCAGATATTTGAGGTTAAGAGTATAGACTTTTTGGAAAAATTTAGGACTAAGGATGTTTAAATTTTGGAGTTATCATGAGTACATTTGTTAAAATACTTTTTTCATCGACATCATTGAATCCAGTGATGTCGATGAAAAAGACATTTTAACAATATCTAGTTTACTCTTCCCCTAGTTTAGCTTTATCCTTTGAAAACTTTTATAAATTGATTAGTCATCTATAAAAGTTTTCAATGGGTTCAAAGTTCATCGACATAATAAAATGTCGAGAGTAAATTAATACCTCAGACAGACAACTTTGTCTATACCTATTATCCTTGTATACTGGGTGTAACAGAAAGGGTATAATCATATGAAAAAATATGCTGTAGACCATCAAACTGAACAACTTGCTCCTTGGGTCCAATATCATAAATGCGAAAAAATTATCAGCTGTCCCATACATTTGGGTAGGTATTGAAATTTTGTATGGCACAGCCGATAATTTTCCTCCTATCCATTTCATATGACTATACTCTTTCTGACACCCTGTATATCGATGATATTTTAGTCCTGTTAATAGTATCTTAATTTGATAATCCATTGTACCGTAAAGATGAGAGTAAGTACAATAGAGAACAGAAGAAAATCAGAACTGATTGATACTCACAAATGCCACGGGCGCACAGATTTAAACGCCAAGGTATTCATTAAAGTAAGATGCTTCGATAGTTACCTTTTTCCACATGATGGCCTTCTTTGGCAGTGCGCAGTTTTTCAAAGAATTTTCCTGTGATTTAAAAATGTTCACAAACAATGCCACAAGGATCACGTATAACAAATTCGCCCGTCACTTTGTTTTGTAACCCGTCGATCTGATATGCGCGCGCGCATGAATGCATTCGCTGTGTGACGGCTTCCCCATATGGCCAAGGCTAGGCCTTTTATGGCTCATATAAGTGGCCACTCACCCACCGCCTGAACGAGCCAGCCATATCAATGAACTGGCCATCAATAAAACATGTGGCACTAAGCCAGAAAAGGAAACGGCGAAATGAGAAAAAGAAGTATTTGAAAAAGGTATTCGATGCGTACACTCGATTGTTTGTGCGATTTGAAAGCATTCAATGTAAAGCTGAGCGCACACACCATGAATTATTCGCGTCCATTACTTTTTGCTTTTCGCGGTACTATCCACCATACTCGTCGTAATTGATTCAATATCATTACATAAGTATCGTTGTGTGGGCTTACATAATTGGCAACTCGAGGGGTAAAGACGTGCATTTTATAATGGCAATGATAATGAATGAGTGATTCAAATCGAATCCATAAAACCAATGTCAATGCGTGTAATTTATTTTAATGAAACCTTTCCTACAAAACAAAAAAATATCTACTCGACCAGCTCCACAAGTGTTTATCAACTTGGTGCGGCGTATTACAATTTTATCAGCTAAAAAACTATGTGATATGAATACAATGTTCTAAGTATGTAGTCCTACGTACTGGATTGTAGCAGACAAGTCGCGACTTGTTCCTGAATACGTTCGACCTCTGAACCTACCTAATCTTGGATTGGTTGTAACGTGCGATGCGGCGATACTGTGGAGGCGAAAATAAAAATAATTCGTTGAGGTCTCGAATCGTGGGAAGTCAGACGAGCTGACCGGTCACGAAGCACATTCCTGTGGCGGCTACAGACACTCCGCAACGTAACCAAATGAATGGCGCATACAAACACGTCAGAAATGATGACAAAATGGGTGCAATGATGAAACAAGCGTTTTCATTTCGCAAACTTTTGTCCAGTCTTGGACGGAGGAACTTAAAACAAATAAGACAGTTTCCAAATATGTTATCTACACACAGTTTTAGAACCTGTCGGTAAATTCCTCAGTGCTCAGATCAGATGAGGGAGAAAAAGAGTTATTTTTTTACGCCCTCAGGTAGGCTTTGAAATCGGGCCCGTTCAATTTAGGGTTAGGTTAGGTAGGTTATAAGGAAACTGCAGACCATATGAATTCTTTACAATAGCTCAGTTCAAATCATTCACGGTCCTGGCAGAGCTCTCACTCACCTACTGCTGCTCACTTCCAACAGATATAATCCAGTCCTGGGAACAGGCCTTTATTTCATGGAAAACGGCCCCTAGGACTTTTATTTTCTTGCATAACATCCGTTGACCCGGGTTTTCTCTTGCGGTGTAATTAATTCCATGAAGTGCCACAGCAAAAAATGAACAAGCACAAACTATGGAATAAACCCTAATCCATTTTAAGACATCGAAGGTCTTTTAGATCCGTGTTCATAAATAGAGATTTTTCATGTTAAAAATAATGATGATGGAAGGCTTAGTACTATGCCCACGGTACCCTAATGAAGTAGTTTGCACAGCTGCATTCCAGGCGCTCATTTTCTGGGAACACACATCTTTAATGGTAAGGTGGAATGCAAGTTTTTTAATGGCAGTGCGTGTGCGTATGATTTTTCATTGAAATTTTAAAAAGAAAACTCCTCGCTCGTGAAGTAATAAAAGCAGTACTGAGCACGCCGCCGGCGTTTGTGCCATTCTTTTTTTTTCGTCGTCTGCAATCCTTAGCTTGTTTTATTATGTGATGACAAAACAACTTCTATTTATGGTTTTAGCCGAGCAATGTAGCGAATACCGAGCAGCTTAGCACTATTATATGTACATTTATGATACTATGAATTCTATTTCGGTGCGTAGCTACGAGACCATAAATTCGCAGCATATCTACTTCCTTTGAGATGTATCGTGTGATTTCAGCCAACAGCTTTAGAAATAATAATCCGATCTCACGTAGATGATGGTTGATAGTTGTGACTGTGACTTACTAAAGACGATCAGTTTATTAGGTAATAAAAAGCATGCATTGGCGTGATAATCGCCGAACAGCGCAGACTCCCATGCGCTTGTCGGGAAGCCTCACATGCGCGATCACGCGAGGTGCGCCCGCGTTATCCGCGTGAGAATCTCCATAAAAGGTCATTACTACATTTTTTAAATTTACAGTGTGATAAAAACTGAATTAAAGTAGTTTAAAAGATATACAATAACTACCTATAACATTAAAACACGATTAATAACATCACTTAAAACTTCTCTACCATTTTTTCGTGAATTCCCAATTAAATAAAATTCTAACTAAAACGACAACATTTATCAAAGATAGAGACTAAAAAAATTCGAGTTTAGGCGATTCTTAGAAAAAGTTCGGAACTTTGTCGGTCCCTACATGGAATGATAAAAGGGGTTATGGAGGGCATCATTGGTCGTTTGCGTGTGTTAAGCCGATATCTGGTCGGCGGCGAATGCTGCGAATATCGACACGAACAGGTTCGCTGTGTTTGTTCGTTTAATGGGTCACATCACAACATACAAGTGTTCGGTGTAGTCCTTGTTCTGCGACTGCCCACACGAATTGAGAGAATCACGTGCAGTGAACACGCAACGCTGTGGCCAATTTCGTGCACCGCGCTCATACCAAATTGAGACTAAGCGGTCGATTTTAAAATAGAGAGACAGATTAATGATAGGACTAGGTTTTGGACATGTAACAGTTAAGTGAGGACAAAGAACTGGAACGACGTTATTTGATGTAGAAAAATGGTGTTTTCGAAGGTTTTAAATGTCTCACAATAGACTCTATTCACAGTCAAGCCAACTTTTTTGATCATTTTGAGCAGCCTCAAGTCATCATCTGCCTAGCCTTTTAACTATATTGGGGACGGCCACCAGTCTAACCGGATGCAGCTGAATACCAGTATTTTACATGGAGCGACTGCCTATCTGACCTCCACAACCCAGTTAGTACTGGGTAATACGATACCCCTTGGTAAGACTGATTGTCAGACTTTTTGGGCCACTGACTACAAAGATCTACAAATGACAGCCGAGACCAACGGCTTTACGTGCTTTCCGAGGCACGGAGGAGACTCGGTATGTAATGGGCGGTCACCCATTCACAGACCAACCTAAGCAAGCACGGCTTAACCTAAAGATCGACCCGAGCGGCTGTTATTAATTAGTCACGAGCTCCTCAAGTAAATAACCAAAAATATTTTTCAATTTCACACCAATAAATAACAATAAGATTGAACAAGCACCAACTGAACAATTTCTTTTCTATTAAAGAGCGCTGCTTCCGGGTCGGCGAACGGTCACTCGGAGCTCGGCAACAAGCAAATTCTTAGCTCACCTAATAGCCTAGGTAAATAAAAGTAGGTGTCTACACAAGTCAGGCCATCCGAATTGATAGCTAGGTGTTACGTCACCAGTTTAGCGATATTTACGTAATACAACAGTTTCTAGTTTTTGCTAAAACAATCTTTTTCTACCACCGCACGTAGCATTCTTATATTTTGTTGGTCGATCTGTTACTTAATGTTTTTGTTTGTAATTAAATAGTTGAATACCCAATACTAATAGTGGTTATGTTTGACTTGATTTAATCATTTCAATCTTGACTATTTTGTTACGTTCACCAGCATGCTGGTCTACTTTCTGATAATGGCTTCTCTGTATGTCCTTTTCCTGACGCATCGTGTTCTCACAACGTGCAAATACAAATAAAAATGTAAATAACCGAAATAAAATATACAACGTGCAATTTAGTCATACATTTATGTGACTAACTATAGAAAACGAGGAAAGAGGTCATTGTTTATCAAACATCGTAATTTTAGTGAACTTACATTTATACCAAAAGTAGTGTAGGACCGATGTGGGACACGCTAACAGACGGCTTCTTAAAATAGCATCGTTAATGAGTGTAGTGCGAAATGATGAAGCTTAAGCGCCAATAAACAAATGATTGCTGACAATTATTGCGGGCGGCGCAGGCGCAGGCGCGGGGCCGCGTAGCCCGGTAGTCGCCCGCGCCGCGCCAATGCCGTTCACTATCATCGATTTATATTTCCATTAAAATTGCTAATGCTAATTTCGGGTGATTAAAATTGCCAGCAACGTAAAGGCTACGAATATTTTTGTAAGTCAAGGCACGTAAACAAGTTTGTGGTTTCGAGCGCGTATACGTTTGGTACGTTAAAGGCTTTTCGGAGAATTGTGGGTCGACTTCGATATTTGGGATTTCGTTTTTACATATAGAGATTTAAAAACAAGCTTTTGGATGGATTCTAGGAAACTGGAATGGAATATGGACTGGCGTTTTCAAAGGAAAACACGACCCTTTAAAAATAAAGAATTAAACAGCTAGATTGTAATTTACTCCTGAAAAAATAGAGCTGGGTTTGTTATAAAATTTCATCGAATTTTAATTCATATTACGTGCCCCTCGTAGAAGCTTCATTCAGTTTACCAGGAACCCACAAAAATGACTTTATACAAATGTATTTCTGAAAGTAGAACGCTGAATAAAGTTGTCAAAACTTTTTGCTTGTTAAAATGATGTAATGCTTCATTCGTTGGAAAACAAGTTTTATTTATATAAACAACATAATTATATTTGATTATCTAATAATATCTTCCACTAAAATAATGTTTGACAGACTTTTTCCGGTCCTATTTGCCAAATTTCAAAGTGAGTCCCGAGCATTAATTCATACAACTCAATTAAATTAATGTTTAAACAGGCTAAGTAACATAAATCTTTAGAATTTTGAGATATATTCAGTTCCGTTAATCAAGGAGCTTTTTATGAGTACCTACTTAAATCTTTTCTTCGCTTCTCTCTGAACGATGATGTTACAACCTACAAAACACATTGAATTGAATTTATTTTTTGACCCACGGAACAAAGCAAAGAACAAGCTTTTTTAGGAATTTCTCCCGTATCTTGGGTGCGTTTACAAACATTTGAACTCACATACACAAACAGCCAGACCCAGAACAACTACCTGTACTGTAGATAATACGTGCGGGGATCGAACCTGCGACACGTAGCGCAGCAACCAACCGCTCAGCCACTGCGCCAACCGTGTTGTCGTTTTACTTTGCCTTCCCTCTTTATCTTGTGAAGCTAAGTGAAAATTGGATAAAAACCCTAAATATTATGTACCTAGGTAATAAAAGTCCGTTACAAAGGCATTTCAGCCATACCCTTACGCATCACTAACATTGAGACACAATGCTAGAAACACTTCTGGGACCCAAGTTCTTATCAATTCGTCATTATTTTCCAGTTTTCTGAAAGCAAGTTGTCCAAATATAATGTTGTGACGTATGAACTAGATGTAAGTATCGACATGGTCGCGGCACGTCACTGCAGCACTGGCGCATGGCGCGAGGTTAGCGGGCGCGCTGCGTTTGCGCACGCCGCGCCGCGACAAGGACATCGACCCCCGCAACCTTGGCTATGCCAATTAATTTCAACAATATTCTCTTACTCACTATTATGTACTTTAAATTATCTCGTGCATATTCAGATAAACATTTTCGCTTGATTGTCGGTACCCATTTTCTAAGATGAAATATCGAGATTAAAGTGTTTCGAGCTTCTTGAATTCGGTTATTTATTACGCGATGGCTGATCTGCTGAGATTGTGTCGGTCTCTTTTTGTAATTATCAGTAAACGGTAAAATATCTTCTTCGAAAAGTCTGTAAACATAATCGCTCACCTTCTACGACGCAATTAAATGGATACTGTTTTGTAGTTGAGGTTGCAATTCAAGAATAGGAATTGTTACTATCGTCTGCTTTTACGATGAATACCTTTTTTTAGCCATTCATTACCTGCTCTATTTATGTGGAATAAGTAGTTGTAACTTTATAGACACTGTATACCCTACTTCCTGTATTTTTTTTTCTGCGTTGATAGTAAAGGTTTTACAATTTCACGAGTAGGTACTGCAGGTGCTGCCTTAAATAATGTCCATCTTTTAACCTACCACCCCAAGTAATCTCTCTTTTCTATAGTAGCATATCCATCCAAAATCCAAATATCGGCATAATGAGATCTCCCGGACTGAAGCTAAAATGTTACATTTACAGGCAAGGCATCATGATTCACGAGAGCAACCAAAACAGCGTGAAGTAGGTACAACAAAGTGTACAACAACAACAAGGCCGCCGCGTAATCAATTCCCGGTAAGTTAAGCTCCAATGATTTACTCGAATAAGTTGTAAACACACCATTGTGTAGGGCAAGCGTAAATACTACAATTTTACTGTAGCCGCTATGGCAGGCGGCGGCAGGATAATGACCCGCGAGCGTGCGCCTGCGCCGGCCGGCCCGCGCCTGCCCGCCGCGCCCGCTCCCGCCGCAGTACCACGCAGGTATTTGTACTATAAACAACGACGAACAATACCCACTTACACATTTATGACACACCTACTTAATATTGTGTAAGTACTAGTACCAATTCATAGAGATAGGTAATACATCATTGACGAATGCTTAATGAGACGTACAATCACGCTCATTCTGAATGTCCTCATAGTTAAACGTTATCAATCTAACCGCGAAATATATTTGTTTTGATGTTTGTGGTCAATTCGTTTTGTTGAACGCAGTTTAAATATAGTAATGATGGGAAACCTACCCGATGACAATGAGGAAATACACCATGATGTCATATTGCGCTTATCTATACCATACCTATGCCTAGCTTTTTCTGTCTATACAGGAATATCAATATTTTAACCTTGCTTTATGTTAATGTTACCATAGAAAGGGTATAACAAGACCCTTAACGAAGCCGAAAGACACTTGTTCTCCTCGTCATTGCGATATTTTTTTTGTTGTAAACTTTACCAGGGAACTTTCTAGTTACGGAGATATTGAGGGTTAAAGTTCCAACTTTTTCACAAGTTTTTTTTTTTAAATACTTGTTTTAATGTTCTACAATCTTTACTACTACCCCCGTTCTATTCAATCCATCCACCAGCACAATGTTTTGAGTGCGTTACATTGAGTCCTACGGTAAACGTGATTTTTCATCCCAAAAAGAAAGTCTCCCAGCTATAATTTTTGCGTAAATTTACTTAGTTTTATGTAGGTACATAATGCTTGGTTCAAGGCTTCATGAAGGGTCCGTTTACACCCTGTATTAGAACAGAAATTATGAGACCAGATAATGTAGCCTTACTGAAGACAAAATATTTACTTTAAAACAACATAAATCGGTCTCGTAGTTGTAAACAATAATACGCCTATTAACATTTTATTGTGTAATTATTAATTACACCTAACGTTAAACAATAAATAACTTAATACCGTTCAATGTTTTTATTTTATGAGTTTCCAGGAAAAACACAAGCTATGAACCAGCGAGCTTAAATTAAATAATGGTTCTGTACGATTACTCGTATGTGTAATGTAAGCATGAGGTGATCAGCTCTCGTGTGTACCTATGTCTCGTAGATATACTTATTAGCTAAATAAGTAGATATGTATAATGATGCGAAAGAATGTTTCGTTTCCGGTGTTCGTGAATCGCCGTTTATTTTTACACGTCAAGATCAAACACGATTAAATGGTCCGTTGAATAATATCTCCTGCTAGTTTTATTTCACAACACGAACGCGGTTCTCTTATTTTTATTCGAAACTGAGTTTTGATCTCAATACCTGCTGACAATTATTATTCAGATCTCTGAAACGTCTGTTCTGAAATATATTTGTTATTCTGAAAGCACCGGCAATATGAATGGCGAATTCCTCTGCCCACTTACTGGCCTGAATGATTTCGACATTCTTGGCGCAGCTCCGATAATCTGAGAAAAAAATAAACGAGCGCCAACGTAAATAAGCCCACTCGGAGTTGAAAGTGCGCACTCCGACGACGGAGCGGCGGCGGCGGTCGGTGGCGACCGTCGGCGGTGGCGGGCAAAATAAATCACGTCGATATGGTACGCTCGGGATAACGTATTTTTACGCAACAGGCTCTTTGTTTATAGCTAGTAACGTCGCCCAACAGACGGCTGGTTATTCAACCGGGCGCATTCCGCGCCGGCTCCACTTTTTGCTCGGCCTCGCCGGCCGTCCTCCTCGCCGGTGAAAAACGACCAATTAGAGCTTTTACGGCAGGAATTAACATCGCGCATTGTCCGCGACAGCACGGCTGCGCCCGCGCCCCCGCGCCGCCCGCTAACACACACTATAACTACTTAGACTTTTATCTCGCAGCGAATACTTGGTCGATCTTGGCAGCTCGCAGCGCTCACACAAACACAAATATACACACTGAATTATGCACATTTTGTGTTCGTTTATCTGAAAGAAGATGTTCCCATTGATGTGAGGTAATACCGGTGGCGCCGCTGCGGCGATCCGACGCTATTGTTTACTTCGATGAACTATACACACGCTTACACGACACCTAATAGAATGAAAAACCTTTTAGCACTTACCGGAGACATTTTGAAGCATACAAAAACAAATAAATAGGTACCTTTTTATACCATGCATAAGTACCTACGTAGGTATAGCGCGGTATCTGGCTACATTTTGAGAGACTTCATAAGGAAAACGTGAGAATTAATCAGCGCCACCTCTTGTAAACATTTACTGAAAGTTGCAACAAGTGAATAATTAAACTACTTGCCATTCGACGGATCTCACGACTAATCCAACTTTGCATTGAGTATCGAATGGAAAATAAATCGGTTTTAGGAAGTTAATGATAAACTGAGAAAATAATTGACATTCCAAAAAAATAACACAAATGCATTCTAATTCTGGAGTGTTTTGATTAGTCACATCGATTCGTTTTAATCTGGAGGCCTAGTGTCGGACAATGTATCAATAAAAAGTAAAAAGATCAGTTTATGGCTGAACGTGGCCCCCGATCTCTGACGCCAATAAAACCGATCAACGCAGACTCAGTGTTGCTACCGTTTAGAATTGTACCCTTCTACAAGTAAAAAATAATCTGAATTTGGAGAAAAAAATCGTTGGTGAACTTTCGTAGCACTAAGGGATAAAGGCTACGAAAATTGTAGACCTGGCCTACGCAAGGTCTACGGTTAAGAACGTAGATTTTTCTACGCAATTTTTAATGATTTCTATTATAGAGCTTCCTAAGATACCTATTGGGTGATTAATGTTATTTTACACATCAAATACCTACCTAAAAATGTTACCTTTTGGTTAGAAAAAACGTGTATCCCAGCCTGTAATAAAATGTACACTAGTGTAATTAAAAAACCAAAAGTTAGTAAACTCTCCAGATTTAATATTTAAACCAAAAAGTTTTGGTTAGCAGTTTTCAAATGTCCGGCACTGGTAACCCTAAGAACACGCATCACAAAAAGTTAACTCCTGGGGCGCACCATCAACATTATTTTCCTTTTTTTTAGTCTGCGGCAAAGTGGTGTCGAATTACTATCTCGGAATGTTTAATAGAGGCAGACACTAGACACGACGGGACACAAGAATGTGTCCCTTAAATTCCTTTTACGAATTATGTGACATCTTCTTACGCTGTTTTTACTCAAAAACAAACGCGAATCTTCGATACATGTCGTGTTTAGACGTATAGTACTTATGTACATGTGTTTATAGCTCAGTTTTGCCAAAACGGCTAAACAGATTTGGAATGTCAATGCAATTAACTTAGCAATGATACCGAACATCTCATGAGACTTATCCAAACATTTCATGCCACACGGCAACTGTTAAATATCTTCAACTATGTGTAATGCGAAGTTAATGTAATAGAATCCCCAATAAGGATAACTAATGAGTCCTTTAAAATGGCCCCCAGTTGCGAAAATTACACAATTATTCCTAAATTGTGCTAAATAGGACAATATCAACATGGACCTTGTGTTTTATTACATATTTAAATTAAATATCTTCTTAAGATAGCCTTAGTTAAGTAATAGATGTTAATTGTTGCGATTAATGCTACATCTGGTCGAAACTTAAGATGGCAAGACTAGTAAGTATTCATCACCGAATTACGTAATATTTTATTCAATGAATCTTGAAGTAAGATAATCTAAAATGGCGTCGCTACCGAGAAATGGACTTCCCCGCGTGAGACTAATTTATTTACTCTCTAAAATGAACCTTGACCTTGAGATATGTATTGTATTATATAACTAATTGCTAAGTAACTATATATCGTCACTTTACACAATAGATAGAGTTTCCTATCAACATCTGATTTCTTCTGGGCACGTATACTCGCAATCCTACATTCGATAAGTAGGTTCTAAACTTACGTTTCCAAGAAAATTATTAAGTCAAATACAAATTTGCAGACATTTTAAAACACCATGGGAATTATGACAAGAATAGAATTTCATTGATATCATAAATATAAACGTATATCATTTACACAAATCAATCATAGCTAACTTACCTGAGGGGTATCTACCCAAATCTAAATTTGGGAAAGACCCTTCTGAAAAAAAAATACTACCTGTGCCACCGAAACCTGTCAGAATTTACTACGAAACTACGTTAGCAAGAAAAAAAATGTCAAGTTTGTATGAGGTGGCGCTTAGTTGTAAGTGTTATTGTGTAGTTGACAATAAGTGGAGTGGCTGCAGGGCGGCGCTCTTCGCTTGTTTCATTATGATGCGTCTGTACCCACCTACCTGGCGTGCCCAGTGCCCGCCGGCCCGTTAAATCCGCTGTCGCCGACAATACACGCAGTGTGGGTGTGCCCCACAAATAGACAAGGATAATTGCTATCCAACAGTTAAAATTGGTACTTATTATATGAATAGCAAGTTTAGAAGACACGCTCACTTCCAACATCACACGACCAGCTTGACATTTAATTTTAACTCCGTGTATTTTAATAGAACTGAACATTGAATTAACAAAAGTTTTTTTTTGTAAATGTACATTTTCTCTTTGTGAAATTATAATATTTTTTTTGGGATTCTGTTTAACTTTGGCTTTAAATGTCAAGTGTATGTAAATTCTTTATCTAATTACTAGCTGTGCCTCGCGGTTTCACCCGCTTCTGACTTGTTTTTTTTTGCGTAGCGTGATGTTATATAGCCTATAGCCTTCCTCGATAAATGGGCTATCCAACACTAAAATATTTTTTTAATTCGGACCAGTAGTTCCTGAGATTAGCGCGTTCAACCAAACAAACAAACTCTTCAGCTTTATAATATTAGTATAGATAAGGGATACACTTTATTACAGCTTGACGCAATTTTACTATTCAGACTAGAAACGGGATATTTACCAAGTTTACTGTTTTTGTTGAGTTCCCGATATTTCGGCGCTGTTGCAATAACTTCAGTTTATCCGTGATCATGGTGCTTGCAACAGCGCCGCTCAACAAAAACAGTAAACATGGTAAATATTACGTTTCTAGTCTGAATAGTAATGTTAGTGACCATGATAGTTTAAAATCTTATATTGACGCAATTTATTTACTAAACATTACTTACTCATCATAGCTACAGCGCAATATTCAGAATTAAATGAAACCATTTTAGTCAAATCATCAATCGTTATTACAAAAAACTTGTGTAAGAAGCGGGTTCTCACACGGACAATCATTAGTCGCACAAAGGACAATGGACATATTGGGCCCATGTGTGTGCACAACCCTCTACGGACGATTGTGTCCACATTGTGCCCAAATCACAAATTTTACCGAAATACTGTCAAAAGACCAACACCGACTTTTGCACTTCATCAAAAATAAATTTATCTGAGAATAATGCAGTCCCAACCTGTTGGACCTTTTTTTTCGAATCTATACAATGCCTTGAAAAAATCACCTTCAGCGTTTTTGCACCCCATTGTGAGCCATACACTGAACTGAATTATTGTTTTTAACCAAGTTTTTATGAGACGTTTTCGAGTGGCCTATGAATAGATTCTTTTCAAAATGACCATTTTATTGTTTGTTCAATTCAAAATGCCACATTACCTTGTCCAACCGTTTTTTTTCTTAGAATTCTATTGAACTGCGAATATGAATGTTTAACAATGATTTAATTTGGAACATTGTTATAAACAAAAAGTTATACGTTAATACTGAAATAAATGCTTCGCGGTAAGTTAAGCCATGAAAAGTTATAAATAGAGGACAATTTTCAATTTCTCTCTAAATGTTCGTTGCTTCTTACAGCATCAACAATTAGTAACTGAAACAGTAAATATAAAAAAATCCGTACTATGTTATTCTGAAGGCTTGTCCCATTTTCAGAATTTCAGGCCACCTGTTGGATCAAGAATTTCAAACGAACGTGCCTCTGTGGCCCTCTATCGGATATACGACGAACCCAGTGGCATTTACCTACTACTTAACGTCACCTAACGAACAGAGTGGTAGACGACAGCGTGTCTTCCACAGCTAAAACTTTAAATACACGCTAGATGGCGCAAGTATCGCTGTTAACAGTGAATACATTTTTATCCAACTGCGGCGAAGCCCAAAAGGAAGGTTTTGTGTTTGACCTGGACCTATTCCATTTTTATAATTTTATATTGAAATGGGTGCCACCTGCCTCAAACTTTTATTTAATTTTAAATGTTCTTGTTTTCAGCTTTTCTGTTTTTGGACTGCAGTTGGGTTTTTAATTTTTTAATTACTTTTTTGATTAAACATCTGTGTAGCATCAAAACCGCCTGTAAAAGCATGGCATATCAGATTCTATTATATTTAGAAGCATGGAAATAGAAAGTTATACAAAAGATCTCAAGTTATGATATTGATTATGACATTTGCAAAGAGTAGAATAGTTGAAAATGACATATTGTTCTTGTACTGGGACCAGTATTATTATATTGATGTTCTGTGACCAGTAATATATATGATGCTCTGTGTGCTCTGTCGTGTCAAGGTGTCAAGCAAGTACCCATAGACTAATATATATAAAATAAGTAAGTGCAAATACCCAAGCATGTCGACTTTGTAAATATGTAATTAAATAAACAAATAACATTTTCACATCATGCCAGACTTAACATTTCACAAAAGCTGCTACACAGCACGCTCATCCGGCTACAAGTACCGCACTCTCTCCACAAACACCGGAGACAAAAGGCGACGAGACAACATAAAAGAGAACTCCTTCCATAGGAAATTCAAAGAACTTAACAACGAAATAATTATTAGAGTCAATAAAGAAGCTGACAGAACGGAAAATGCACGAAAATCAATCCTAGAAAAGTTCGAAAATCTTGATGCGAAAATCAATTCCATGGTAGAAATCCAGAAAACGGTGACAGAACTCAATGGTACTTTACAAGATGTGAGCTTAACGCTTGTGGACATGATGGACAGAGTGCGCAGAATAGAAATGTTCAATTCTCGAGACATGTTTACCCAACAATCTCACACAAAGTCGTTCAGGTCTCAGGACCCCATCACCGAGGAGAAGGAAGATCGTATTTCAATAGTAACGCACATTTAACTCTCTAGTGGCATGGTGTGCTATTTACATAAGTTACAATTATTATAATGCATTTGCTGGAGTTCAATAATCTATTCTTACTATTGTCCTTTTTTTTTTTTTTTAGGATGGGAAATCATCAAATGACCCCCCGCTCTGGGCGGAGCGGAAGGGAGCGTCAGACCTGCACTGACCAAAACCCATCCATGTTCCCTCTCTGCCCTTTATGTTCCAGGACCGCGGTATCTCTTTCGAACAGTCCCGCAGACTTACTATTGTCCTGTTATCGATGGCGGTCCGCATGTTCCAATTTATTACTCATCATCATCTGCTCGCAGAACGGATGGCCGATGGGGCCAAAAAGTTCTGGAGTGGCGACCGCGAACCGGAAGACGCTGCGTTGGAAGGCCTCCCACTAGGTGGACCGATGACCTGGTGAAGGTTGCAGGGATCCGCTGGATGCGAGTCGCACGGGACCGGTCAATGTGGCGTCACTTGGGGGAGGCCTATGTCCAGCAGTGGACGTCTTTCGGCTGAAGTGATGATGATGATGACATCTGCCTAGCCTTTTCTACACTATGTTGGGGTCGGCTTCCAGTCTAACCGGATGCAGCTGAATACCAGTATTTTACATGGAGCGACTGCCTATCTGACCTCCTCAACCCTGTTAGTACTGGGTAATACGATACCCCTTGGTAAGACTGGTTGTCAGACTTTTTGGACCACTACTACCTGTAACGACTGTCAAAGATCTACTTTTGACACCCGGGACCAACGGCTTAACAGCCGGCCGGCCGTGCTTGCCTAGGTTGGTCTGTGGATGGGTGATCTGAGCACCCATTGCAGACCGAGTTTCTTGACGTTCCAATTATTACTAAGTTATATAAATGTAATCAAATGGAAGTGTTTATATTTAGGTAAAGTTTAGTTGTTTTTAAATCGTAATTTGTGGTACAAATCATCAAATCTTTATAACAAGCCACAACCAAATAACATCTTGCTGCCTTGCCTTGATCCTATAACTTAGAACTACTTCTTCATAAGTTCTTCTTCTCTCTTGCTCGTCGTGCACCACTACCTACACCTACCAGGACGGATGGTGCAAACGATAGAGCTGCCGAGGTCATACTGGTCTTACTAAAAATTTGTAAGTAATCGACACGAGAAGAAGATTTAAGAGCTACGCTTTTTTCGGTACTACCTTTTCCGGCTTCCACTATTGAAGAGCAGCTATGCAAGAATATTAACCAAAATTGCACTTGTCTAGACCGTATGCTCCCCAAACACGTAAAAAATATCATGTTAATCGATGAGAGTTGTCCGATGTGACTGGTGATGAAGGGGTCAGCTTCTCCACCGCTATTAACCATCGTCACTAGACAAGTTACAGTTTCCATCAATTTCACGAACTGGTAGTCGAACCCAACGTCTCTAAAAAATAAGTTTATTGAACAGTTCAATTAAACTTCTCTTCTTAACCCTAAATGCTCCAAATAGGTTCCTGAAGGATAGAGTATCGATCCAATGATTTTAGTTGCCAGAAAATAATTATGTTTACCTACTGGAACAATTTATAGCACAGTCAGCCTATCTTGTTCCCACTGCTGGGACACAGGCCTCCTCTCTATGAGAGGGAATGGGCTATAATCCACCACGCGGGCCCAGTGCGGGTTGGTAGATGTCACATGTCTTCGAATTTTTGGTTCTATGACATGCCGGTTTCCTCACGATGTTTTCCTTCGCCGTTTTGAGAGCAGCGGTGATGAAATAAATTACACAAAGTAATGCGCCTGCCTGGGTTCGAACCCACGACTTACTGCTCGTAAGTCGGGACAGCCAACACTGGGCCACCGCTGCTCTAACAAGTTAAATAATATTTTTTTAGGCAGGTACTCACATACTTATCTACCTAACTAGTGATTTTGCCTAAACGTGCTTTGATTCACGTTCCAAAACGGTTGGGTTTACTGCCGTGTACGTGGCTCATCAGTTCCTGCTATGTTTGCTGCACCAGCTCGCGCCCGTCAACGTGTTCCTGCTGATATTCTTACAGAGAACTCCTGGTGAGATAACATATGTATAAAAATATATAATATATTAAAAAAAAACGTGAGACTGTCCCAAATTACATAAAATAATCCGCTGAAAAAGTTGTTCTTTCCCGATTCTTAAACCCAGAACACAGTCGATAATCTTCTGACATAAGATATCTATCTTACACAGAGACCAACACGAGAATAAAAAACGTTTCATATTTTAACATCATATATTTGTCTCAGGATGGTTTCCTTGATTGACAGCTCTGAGCCGAACACATAGTTCATGATTACAATAAATTAATTTATTACATTAGCGAAAAAAATCTCCATTATAATCTCATTTCACATTTAGATTCGTTTAAAACGTCACGGACATACATTGAATAAGTAATTTAATTACATACAAAGCTTTTTTTTTAATTTGCTAAAGACTTTATGAATGGAGAGTGACTCTCTACATATAATTCAAGAAGATGATTGAAAACACCAAAAATATTTCTATTTGATAAAGCCACATCCAATATGGCACAATTTAAAATTGATTACAATTGAAGCTACATAATAAAAGTAATTCGTTCTGCGAACGTTTGTTTCAAACAAATTCCTATACACATAAAATTCTCGACATATTAATGTACTTGGTATACGACTAGTGAATATTTAGGTAACTATTTTACTAAATTATGGAAGAATTATACTAAACAATTCATCTAAATTTAACTAAGCGAAGCTACTCAATTAAAAACGAGGTTATCTGTGAAATTTGCTTTGTTTCAAATAAGAGAAACAAATATTTTGGCAGTAAACTCTTTGGATTTCGAAAGTACTTATGAAAGTCTTACAATTTAGGTATATCATTGCCAGTAAAACTTCCATCGCGGACTGATGATAAGCATATAATCAGACAACCTCTTAACTTGCACACAATTGTCAATAAATGCAACAAAGTTAATAACAACTAATTGAAACGTAACTTAACGATGACAATTTGTGCACCAATTCATTTCACCAAACGTTTATAAATGAAAATTGTTAAACAATTTGATATGTTGTCAAGTAAAATAAACGCGCTACAATAATACAAAAAATAATTATTAAATAGATATCACAACATACAAATATTCCACTACATGAAGACGCGATAATGCGTTATAATTTAGTTATTCATTCTACCAATACGCTACCAAACAAATTCTTCCCGCCATAAGCAAATTATTTCATAAGATATAAATGAACACAGACTTAAAATGGACATCATTAAAATTATTTAAAACCTCTAACTCTCAGCTGCAGAAATAAAGTCTAAATACGTCATTAACTTAGTAGTAACTGTAAATCATAAGTACCAAAGGCTAAAAATACTAAATAGTCACAATTATTACGAATAGTTATAATTTCGATTCTTAAAAAAATACAAAAGATGGCATTCTTTACTTTCTTAACCTCTCCAGGTCTATCCAAATATGACCCAAATTATTATTTTTATTGATTAATTGATGAATCGTAACATGTACTTATAACTTGCATTGTTTATACATCCAACATTTATTTTCACATTTAATAGGAAGTCAGATAGAGAGGAAAGATTGAGATAAGTTTTTCGTAAGTAGTCAGATATTTAAGAGTTTTTGTCACTTCAGTACTTAACACTCAGTCGAAAGTCTTATTTAAATATTATTGTTTTTTTTTGTCCACACTTCTTGCATGCGATACGACCACCTTACACATAGGTCGGCTCCCTGTCTCAGTCGAACAAACAAATGAAGGCTCGTAAGAGTCCCTCTCCGAAACATGCGCAGCATCCTTTCTTTTTCTGCTTCTCTTCTGGTGCGAAGCTAGGCTGCTTGGGGCGCTTGGGGCGGCGTGCGCACAGCTTGCTGGGCTGCGGTTCCTCCACGGGTGGCTCGGAACGTGGGCTGAGATGCACGGGCAGCGCGGCCGGCTCCACGGGCCGCGGCCGCGCCCAACGTCGCAGTAGTGCCTCCTGCTCCGCGCCCACTGGCACTGGCGCCGACAGCTTGCGTGCGCGCGCTGTCACTAGCGCGCGCTCCATTGGTTCCAGCAGCTCCAAGCTCAGAGCGCGGTCCAGCTCCTCGCCCGCCAGCAGCAGGTACCGCGGGCAGTACGCGAGCCCTCCCAGCGCCGCTCTCTTGTTAGCCGGCGTCAACTCCCGCTTGGTGCGCTTGCACGCCGCTGTGGCCCACCGCGACAGAGCCTCCGCCAGCACCAGCTCACTCGACACGCGCAAAGTATCTCGTTTTACTATTAGCGATAAGTCTTCATATGTTAGCTCTTCCAGACGTTCATCAGTCAGGGCGGTATCTGCATCGTCATCGAGCACCAACAGGGCGTTGTGAGCCAGAGAGTCGCACCAGCGCGAGCACTGCGCGAGCGAGCGAGCTGCCGCGTCGTCGGTTAGAGCTGGCAGCGGCGGTGCGGAGGCGGCACCGGGCAGCCTGGCGCAAAGGAATCGTAAATCGCGCAGGATCTCAAGCGCGACACCGGCATCCAACATTTCGTCTAGGCGCCGAGCGCATCGCTCTGCCAGCGGGGAGCAGAGGAACTTGTAGGCGGCGTCCAGCGCGCAGCGGGCCGTGCCCACTGAGTTGAGCTGGGTGGGCTCACAGTAATGGTAGCGCAGCAGCTGCTCGAAGCCGCGGCGGTCGATGTAATCGACGACGATGACGTCGGTCTTGCAGGCGAGCAGCGCGGCGAACACGGGGCTGGTGGCGGCCAACACGCGCCGATGGCCGGGGTAGCGCCACGTGTCGCCGTTGATGCCGGCCACAAACACGATGTCGGATTGCTTCTCATCGTCGTAGAGGCGCGCGTGCTCCTCAGCGTCCAGTCCGGTGTACTCGCCCACGTCGCTCTCGCGCCCCGACTCGATCTCATCATCCGAGTTGGTCCTCGCTGGGTTCGTCACCACCGTCATTGTGATTCTCTTCTGATTGCACTACCTGGAATTAAAGAAATACTTTCATTAGGACAACCATTTATTTTATTCTCCGTTTCATCTGGTATTTATTTTGTGTGGTAAACTCATAAAATAGTTGGTACCTAATGTTTTCATTTTTAATTTACCACTTATAATAACGTATTCGCTGCGGTGAATGACTAAACCAATCAATAGACCGCAATAAGTTAAACGCATTGTTACTTTTATTGTGTTTCTTTCAAGTCCTTCCTTGTGCAAGACGCTAAGTAGCTCTAGTTAACGTACTGTTAATACCTCTTGTTATATCCTGTATGAACATATCAGCACCTTATAAAGAATCGTTATTACTCAGTTTGTGTTACGAATCATCTTTATGTGTTAAATACACGACCAAGGGCAGTTGTGGCCGGTGTTCGAGTTTGAAAGATAAACAGACCAATTTATTTGGAGCTTTAACCTTTACGTTAAATAAGCATAGTAGATAGAAATATATTTTTTTAGCAATCGCCTTTATTTATGGTACTCGAAGTTTCAATATTCAATAATTAATGCACTAGGTAAGGTATCCGTGCCGCACTTGGATGTCATCGCACTGTGAGCTACTTCGCTAATGACTTCGTAAGTAGGTTCTGTTCATACAGTCCTTTACTCCTATTTTCAGCGAACTCTCATTCCCTTTTGCAAATGAGAGTACCTGTTAATTACTATTCCATGCTGCATTTTATCTACATCCCGACCTTACTATATTTGTAACGGTATTACTGTAATGGGATTCGATTTATTGAGGGCAACACCAGCAAAATCTTCGGGTAATTTGAAAAGGATTATTAATTACTTATGTAAAAAAACGTGGGACTGTCCCAAATTACATAAAATAATCCGCAGAAAAAGTTGTTTTTTCCCGATTCTAAGCCCCGAGAAAACAACCTTTTGACATAAGATGTCTATGTAATAGTAGCGAAGGGTCAATTTTTGTAAGAGGTAAGCCGGAGTACATATCTGATTTGTCTATAGAATACTGACTGTGCCATTTTTCAAAGGGAATCCGGTAGAAATTGAGTTGTATGGAACCTTCGCCACTGCTATCTAATTATTTATCGTCTCTAAATAATATTTGTACGATTTGAGTTGCAAAACTACGGAATTCGGAACATCAGTTAAACAAACCCCGTCTCTAATTGGATAACTAATAATAACGGTTCAAATTCCCAATTGATTGAGTACCTATCAGGATGAAACTAAATATCTGTCGGATTGCTTGGAAGCTGGCGGCTATCCTCCAATTAGTGTTCGAGGCACGCGCCAATTTAATTACCTCTATTGGATTCTGTTAATTTTAGTAACAGATTAAGTTACTGGTATACTGTATTGATGTTGGTTCGGAACAATTGGTTTTGTTCAGTAAATTCCAGCAGTAAGACCGCGCTGCGTCCGTTTTGCGAAACGCATGTAAACGCATGCGTCACTTCGCGGCGCGCGCGCATTCCCTGACGCGTAAACAAAAATACACATTGAAATGCTTCTGAAGACGATCGCGCTTCTCGCAAGTGCTTCGATAAATAAACAGTTTAGTACCAAACAGATTGTGGAAAATGTTACGATCTTGATCTTCAATCATTGTCATTGGCCTACTGTCGATGGTCCCAAAGTAAAGCTGCAAATCATCAGAGGCTCTTGTCAAACACATCTATATATCACAACACAACTACCTATTCGTAGGTAATAATTTAGTCCTTCATTTCTACATTAATGGGATAAACAATCTTATCAAACAGAGCTGTTAACGTAATTGTTCGACGATCAAAACGTGATCTATCTCTTGCTACTATCTACTGACGCAAACGCACATCTTTTTTTGGAACTATCGTCATTTAGAATAATAATTGCATATTCCCTTCTGACTAAGGTCTAGGATCGACCCTAATACAGAAGGCAATTTGTGCTGTAGGAATTTGGATCTAAGTGGACATCAATACTTCCAAGAATTTCTTAAACAACGGTGTTTATCTTCTCTCTTTCATGGCTTGTTTTTCCTTCAAAAATGTTAATCAGACCATTCAAATGTGTTGTCCAAACCATTTCTGTTGTGTTGTGCAACGCATGCGCATCCCGTGAATCAACTTCCTACTTCGCTAGAAGCATATAATGCAGCTAATGTCGAAATGTAGGGACATTTTACGATAGAGCGCGGTTATTTGTGATGCTCCCGGTAACCCACATACATTCGCATAGCCACGTCGGCTGGATTTGCCCTATATTTAGAGACAGTAATCCATTGGTGCAATGTTACGAAAGCACAATAGGTATGTGCGAGTCGATAAACTAATAACAGGTGTATTACAACGTTTATTGTACTTACGACTTTAATTATTTGTTCTTTGTGAAAGGATAGCGTTGTAAGACTTCTAGGTCGACGTAATGTTACAAACTGGTTGTGACGTTTATACAGCTCTTGATTATTTTATTGCTATGCACTCTAATATTCATTATTATTAGGTATACTTTCAGTATATAATAATGCAGGTAACAACCTACGCATATGATCGAGTGTATCTGATTAGGAGATCCATTGCTTTCGAAGCCGAACAATGAAACCCACTTTATTTCGATCTCCATTTGCAATTGCTGACATATTTTCCGTAGTACTCGTATTTTATGTTACACTAGCGACCCGCCCCGGCTTCGCACGGGTGCAATATATACATATAAACCTTCCTCTTGAATCACTCTATCTATTTTAAAAAACCGCATCCGCGTTGCGTAGTTTTAAAGATCTAAGCATACATAGGAACAGACAGACAGCGAGAAGCGAATTATACTATGTAGTGATTCAGGTAGCTTTTATTATAATATTCTGCAGCATTTCTGTTTTCTTTGAATACGATGTTCGCTCGAGGCGCCAAGTTATTAAAATATCAAGAGCAGCTTGTTTTCTCTCTGAAAACCTTGTAGCAGTAATGAAGTTTACTTGTGAAGTTGCGAACTCTCATTAGCTTGTTGTGTACCTACCGTAATAGCTCCTGTAAAGAAAGGAGATATTTCAAAGGCTGGATTCTTGATAAGATGCTTATAGAAAAAGCCTTTGTTCTTGTGATTTTAATTGAAAAACTGAACTGGGATCTTAATTAATTTCCAATCTTTAAACTGGCTTTATTTATTGATTAAAAGATTCTAAATTCATCCCTCTCCATATTTGTTTTACGAAAGGCTATTTCTCCACATTGAATTTCAGAGATATTTCACACATTTCTCTTATAAAAATCAAGTTTATTATGATTGCTACGGTCGGGTGACGCCCTCAACACCCGCCATGCGTGGATCCTACGAGTTGCTTAACTTTACTTAGGCTGCGATAACTCAGTGAGTGGAGGCCTTGCTTCGACGCCAAGGCTCTACAATTAAACCATCTCAACTTTATCGCTATAATTCTTCGACAGTATATTCTCTTTAAATCGTTCTAATTGAATGTTATACTGTGTAATTTGTGTAGAGCTAAAAATTAAACCAATATATTTCCATAAAACAACGAGTCCTGGTTTCGGGATAATATTTCTAAATAAACTGTGGCTTAAGATGCTTAATACCGTAATACACAGTATTTTTAAAAACTTATAAAGCCAACTAATTCAGGTATGTTTAGATTTGAACGTACTTTATATTCGTTAAAATTTCACATTGCATTGCTCAGAAAATGTTTGGCAACAGTTGAATTACAAACTGCGCTAAATATGTCAGTCTTCAAATCGCATAAGAAGAAACATGGCAGATTGGAGCAGGAGTGTCTCTGAAATAGAACGCGGCTGCGACATGCGGAAATGGATGTGCAGTGAATCGGCTCCGGCGCACCGTATAGCGCGCACGCGCATGTGCAAACATGGCTCGGATCCGCCGACAATAAACATTATAATCCATAGCAAGAATTAAGAAAACCAATATTGCAAGAATGTGTAGGTACACACTTTATTGTAGTTGTAGCTGTTGAGATAATTTAATAAAGTACATTTTAAAATTACGGCGATAACTTGGAAAATATTTAAACAATTTATGATAATATTACTGTCCAATAAGAGTTTAGCAGCGTATGCCGACCGAGAAGCAAATTCTACGTTTGAGAAAACATCTTTGATGAGAGTTTGCATACATTCAAGTAGGTACTATGAGTAAAAAAACACAGTCAGTAAATTGAGAAAGAAGCTACTGAAATTTACTTTTTCATTCCTCAAGCAAAGCTCTTGCTTGAGGAATGAAAAAGTAAATTTCTTTTCTCCCAATGTACTACCAATTTCAATAAAAAATCACCCGATAGTATTAGCGACCACGTTCAAAAATTAACACGATGGGATTGCAGAACGGGTTTCTACAAAAACCCTGTACCTACATCAAAAAAAGTTTATGTACTCAGCATACCTAACCCAAAAATTAAATATTAAATTAAACGGCTATGTACACATGCTTTTAATTCCTAGAACTTTCAGATTCAGGTAAACTTTGTTTTAATGAGTTGATTAGTCTTTTATAAGCTTACCTACTAAGGAACACTAGCTGGACATTAACGATTTGCTATAGATATCTTGCCAGTTTTGGAAATTATGTTTCTTTATTTAAAGCCATGATGAGGTCTACCATAATTCAACATATTACCAGACAGGGAAGCCAGACTTACACAGATTGTTATGGCAACTTGGGCAAAGCCTGAATTGATTGGTCTGTGGACAATTGTATAATAGTAGATAATGCCATCAGATCATAAGTTTCTTCTATAACGAGAGGTCCGTCCAAGAATATCAAGATATTCTAAACGGCATGATGACCACAAGCCAGGACAAGAAGCTTTACTGGATATAAAACAGTGCCTCACGTAATAAAATGAATCTGCGTATCTTGCAGCTGCATGCAGCAGTAACAAGAGTAGGTCTCAAGCGATATATCCGCTCTAAACACGGACACGCCACACGTGTTCAGAATCCAGCTTCATGAGAAATTGAATATTCTATTACATTGCGCAGACCTCCCGAGCTGAAATGCACCTTAGAGATTTAAGTTCTGTGCAAAAAATAACAGAGGCTATGATTACAAAGTACTGTATGATTTTTATATTATGTTGCCCCAGTAACTGTTAACAACGTTATGTATTTATATGGCTACATAAAGGTCATTTAGCAGCAACAGTTCTTACAATATTGACTCGTTAACTGCACAAAGCTTAGCAAACAACATTATTTTCAGAATGACCGAACGCTGTTTGTTCATACGGTTCTGAGTTTCATAATAACACATTTTTACGAAGTTTGACATTGAAATTATAGATGAGACCTGCCAACAACATCGTTTGTGCTGAGTAATCTTTTGTTGCTAAAAGTGGAGTCGAAATAAGAAGAATACAAAAACACATAAAGATTACAACAGATTATGTCTGTCTAATGTCATATTTAGCATTCATTGTTTTAAATCATTGTATTTTTAGTAGAGATCAATGCGGTAGTGTTTTTTTGGTACAGAAAATTTAACATAACTTCCTAAGTTATCTATTTTAATAAATATAACATTTATTTCATTTTCGTGGCAAGGATTTACGTCAACGAACACTTACAAAAGCGGAGCGAGTGTTCACAATTGCAAAGCCACTTCCGTCGCTCGCGGACCACTTTTCCGTGTATTTAAATGTTATCAGCCGATTCATTTTCTTCGCCACAAAGCCCACAACTAACGGAATATAATATTAGAAGTAAATACGTAATAGTTACATAAACATAAATGTCACGCGTAACGGTTAGTTAACATAGTTTTAACACTACTCATATTTGGAACTTGAAGTACACAAACAATTTGTAACACACCATAAACACATTGGCGGAAGTGTGCGGTATTTCCGTTGGTTTTGCCGAATTAAAACTGAAGCCTTAGAGGCTTTGGTTAATTATTCGAAGGACATTTCCAATTAAACTGGGGTAAAACTTTACTGAAAGAAATCATAGAGTTACAGAAAAAGTCTCTCTTTCAGATACAAAAGAAAAATCTGAAAGCCCCTGCCCTGTTATTGAAAAAGATTCCACAAGCTTCCTCTTGCGAAATCTTATTTCCCTGATTTTGTAACGAGATTTTCTCGTTGGTACTTAAACAAGGGACTTGTAACATTGATTATTTAGCTGTTTTATAGCATTGGATAGTTTATGCGCGGGTACAGGAGCTGGGCTGCGACCGGGCGGCCCCGGGCTGCCAGAGCGCCCTACTTACTTCCAACTGGGTCAAGTGTACATGGTCTCCACTGAAAACCCTGCGTCATCGCATCGGGAAATTTGGCAACAGTGTAGCATACACTTTAGCGGTATTCCATTCATTAGCCTACTAGGAAAATTTGTTTTAAATCTACAATTTTACTTGGTTCTAAACAATTTCCGTTTTTGTTTTTTTTTAGATTGTGTTTAAAATTCAGGAGTGAATGTAACAGCTACATATTATTATTTTAAGCGTTATCTATCAACCACAATATGTAACCGCTTGCAACATTATGTAGGTACTCATTCAAGGGAAAATTCAACATAACGAGTACCTAATAAAAGTTGTGTTATTGTAAATAAATATTTATTAAAGTATTATACTTATATTAGTTAATACAACGAGGAAAATGAAGAGCCTTTGGTCAATTTATTGCTATGACCTACCCAAGTACCACTAAGGCGGCAGTATACGGCTTCAACAAAATATAAAAGAGCTTCAATTATTTTAGGATAATGTCTAAAAATAGGATTTGAGGGTCGAAAAAACGAGAATTTGTGAAAGGATCAAATTGAATTTAAAAGATAGCAAGAAATTAACACTCGCTGTGTTTCAGATGTAGGTAATCGAACAATTGAACACCACGTGAGCAAATAATTACATATGATTCTGCTCTTTAATTTCGCACTTCATAACCGGGAGTAAAATGTTGTAATTAGATTTATAATAATCAAGAAGGAAATCTTTCTAAATTCGCCACTTAATATTGAAAGTTTATACCTAATGCCACGTACTACGTCCAAGTATTTTTATGTTTAAACGTCTCGTAAATAAGAAATATATTACCGATGGCCATATTGAGATAACCCAGCTGCTTCAGCCAAAGATACAAACGACCACTCATAAACTTAACATATTTACTTGCAATTTTTAGAACGATGTGTCATTATACCTTAGTCATTTCTTTGTTTATTGGTAACATTCGGTAAGACTTAGTTGATATTCGTATCATGTGGGTTACGCTCATCGTAACTCCAATTTATAGCTAGTTTTTTTAATTTACTAAATCTACTTGGACGTAAAAATGGTAATAAAACGAGAAGGTCAATATTCTGAGTGATACAGATCTGAACGGAATTAATTCTCGCTTCATCTATAAACAGTAACGTACATTATGAATCATGGCAACTAGCACATATGTACCGATGTGAACTTCAAGAATTTTGCTTCAATATCAAACGCCTAATAGGTAATGTGCTAACTAATGCGTACTTCCGAATAAACATTAACTGTTTTGAACTAAACGATCAACAAGTTCAGTAAATATTGTACGAGTTCGCAAAGCGATAAGATCTACTTATGTTCTTTGAAGTCAAAGGTTTCAATAAATACAGAAGTATATTACATACTTCGGTACCGTGTAGGTACACATACGTTACAAAAGCTCTGATGTTTCTTGGAAAATTTTCAGGAAAACGTTTGTGTGTGGAGTACAAAGTACAAAGGAGCGACATTAAAACGAAATGTAGATACCTCCATATGTCTTCTTTATATAAGCTTGAATGTAAACCAAGAAAATAACACCCTAGTCTAGAAGTTAATTGAATTAATTAAATGGCTAATGCCTCTGTAACACGAGCTTTACAAACTTAAGCTCGTTTTAGTAATTCTGGCTCATTTCGTAAGCTGCCAAATTATAATCGAATTGCTTACGGAAATAAGTCCGCAGAAAGTTTCAATCGTCTCAAAACTCGTATTTTATTTAGATTAGAAATAGTTATTAAAACTTTATCAATCGTAATGTCATTGAAATACATTCTCTTTACAACTTTAGGTTTTTATAAAACAGATAATTGTTATTCTCTCTATAAAATGGTCTCCTAAGCTCTTTGATATACAAAGTTACTCGATTAAGTCTCAGATAGTGCTTTTCAGTCCACATGACGGCAAATAATACACTTAGCAGCATCCTTTACGCAATTCTTGTGGGACCTGACATTCAACAAACTTAATTTATGTTCACGAGCACTTAGAAATAAACAACTTCAGTCCTTAGCTTTTGATATAATGATTATATAAAAGTACTCACTTAATTTGCACAGCACAAGTCGCGCTCTCGATCACCGTTATAAGAGAACATCAAACAACATACTGCGAGAAACTTTCGGAGCGATGGGCTTATAAACCCATATATTAATCATTACATTTACTTGAAAGGAAACTTTTCTGGATAGAATTCACATAAAACTGAACTAAACATTTCCATGGCAAGTTACCATAAAATAAATTCGTCCATGATGACGTATTTTAGTAGCTTCGCAAACCGCTGTACCTAATACCGTCTAGCACAGTCATCGGTATGTACATAGTTCATTGAATTAAGTACATGTACACTTGAATTATTCAGTAATAAACGATAATTGTTTACATCACGGAAAATAATTAATTCGGTCTTAGTTCATGAATGGTTAATCTAAGAGAATTAGAATATTCCATTCATAGTTGAGTAAAGCGAAATAAATGATGCATACCTACCGCATACGCAATAGAAAACTGAAAGTCTTTCCAGAAATAGAAGCACCAAAGGCATAAGAGGTCCTTACACATCACTACATAGTTCAATATAAAACAAAGTCGCTTCCCGCTGTCTGTCTGTCCCTATGTATGCTTAGATCTTTAAAACTACGCAACGGATTTTGATGCGGTTTTTTTTAATATATATTGCATCCGTGCAAAGCCGGGACGGGTCGCTAGAAACGTATATTACAGAACTGAGCACTAAAGGATTTTTAAAAACCATTATCTAAAGGGAATCATCTAAAGGGGAAGCGGGACTAGAGCTCTTGGAAAGACTTGAAGGAGGCCTTTGCCCAGCAGTGGGACAGAAAAATGGGAAATAAATAGGGGAAGATTCGTAATCAGTTTCACTATTTTTGCCTATAGAAGTCTATACTTGGTAGTTAATAATGTCTTCTTGATTGCATTTAAATATTAAATTAACAGTATTTCCACTAAGGAAATGATTTTCGTTTTACATTTATTCTTCTTCAATAGCTATCCTTGATATACTTCAATAGTTTTAAAGAACTCGATTATGGAAATTGCTACCCCTTTTCCATTAAAGATAAGGTTCAACTGTTAGGTTTCCATTCTAATGCCTATTTAATTTTATTCGTTATGAAATAAGTATTTCCTTGTTCGGTTAATGATTATTATTAGTTCATCATTTGGTTTTCCTTACCACGATATCGCCCTATAATTTTACAAAATATGAAACAGTATTTGGGTTAAATTAACTCCATGCATCCTAATATTAATAGACATTATAAACTACATACACAACTTATAGTATTTGTAGTATGCTCTTGTAGCTGAGCTAATAGGTTGATAACACAATTTACTAACCACATCACAGGCTCACCACACCACCAAGCCCCCAGTCCAGGGTACGGTTCACCTTCCAATTTCCCGCCATTCGACGTGACTAACAGTTGTCATTAGTGACAGCTATCTGTAGTTGTAAGACACCCTACTTGTGCCTGTGAGACAGTGTTTCCATATCTATTAAATAGATACACTACAGTATAGTCTAATAGTAGTATAGTATATGACATAAACCTTTTTTTTCCTTGGATTTAAAAATGGTGTCCTACCTAATAATATATTGGAGGATAACTTCTAGTCCTCTTTTCAAGAAGTCAAAACGGTACTTGAGGTAACATTGACATTAAGAAACCAGCAAAGCTTTTAGTAAGATTACTGAAAGGGTCCAATTTCTAAGAGAGAAAATTGTAAAAGTACTGGAGTGGAAAGCCTTCTTCGCCCTGCTGATACTTTTATAGCATCCTTTCATAGTCATGTTATTTGAAAAGATGATAAACTGGCCAAGTGCGAAGGGTTATTTTCGTACTACTGGGCAATATTTAAACTAAAAAAGTAGTTCAAAAAGTAAAAAACCCGACTGAAAAAACTGAAAAGCTTAAAACAAGCACATTTTAAATTAAACAAATTTGTCACTTCGAATTACTTTTAAACATATAAGTTTTATATATTTTTGTAGTCATCCTTTAAACCCCTTCATTTTGTTACCTCACTCGAAGGTGAAAGAAAAGAAAAATTTTAATGATATGGCACCCGAAATCTCTTTTTTTTTTATTTCAATGTAGTCAGTGACACTGGCGCTACCAACCGGACTGGCAGAAAGACAGCTGAGTTTTAGTAATAGGGTAGGCACCCTTTTTGTACGAAACCTAAAAAGATACAAATAATTACGAATCCATTTTTACAAAAATTCAAATACTTGATCTCCAGACATGATTAGCCGCTGCATTACGCATTATTTTTCCCAATATCAATGTCGATCCAAAGTAAGCTTAGTCATAATGTTGTTATGTTATAATCGTCGTACAAACCGCAGCTAATTATATAGCAAGGCTCCACAGTACAGGCTGACGGGACTGTTTGCAGCTAATAAACCTATTCTGTTGTGGTTACTCGTTATTATTTATTTATTTCCTTTTTACCCGACTGTGCGACGCAAAGGAGGGAGGTAATGTGTTTATCAGCCTGTGTATGTATGTTTGTTCCTTTGTGGTTCTCTAGAGACCAAACGCGTCGGCCAATTTTGATGATTCTTACGTCAATTGATTTATCTTTATCTTGCTGGTGTTTTTACAGCATTGGATAGGTATTTAAAAATCATCTTTATATTTAGCTTATCATTTTTCATTTCGGATGACCCGACTGCGTTAAAAAACTGAATAGCAAATAACAAGCACATTTGGCAGCAGGCAGGATTCAAAAGGGTCCTCCATTTGAATATAAAGTTATTAAAATATGGAAACTGTATCGGTTTTTTTCATTTACGTGTAATACCATAAGAACATTATGGGTACCTACACGATGTAGGAAAGGCTACGAAAACCTCTATTTCATAGTTCTTTAGTTACTGAGGAGAGGTATTAAGGAAAACCAGGATTTTGCCTAACAGTTGAATACCTGGATCGTAGTGGCATGGTCGGTGAAGTAAATGTTGTTGAAATAGCTATCCCTAAACCTAATTCATGGAATATCCATAAGTGCTGGTTTCTTTATCATAATTTTATCATGGAATACGGTCTACATTTATTTTCCTTAGTAACATCAATATTTCAAAGTAAAAGCTTCATCCGCGTACTTAATAAACGTCGTCCCTAGCGACGTCTGTGACGCTCTGCCGAGTTCATTAGACAGTACGCCTGAAATAATCATATTTACTGACTCGAGAGTTCTCACGATTGATTGATCCTACACATTGTATTTGACTTAATTTACTTTACACTTTTACCGGGAGTAAACTTTACCTGCAAATAAATTCTCTTACAGTCATTTCAGTAGATTAAGATTCATATGTGTGTGTGTGTGTTTGTCATGGGGGCTTGTGACACTGGTGAGACGGCCCACTCGCATCGTGGTTTCAAGACTGTCAAACAGTACTGAGACAGGAGACAGTGCAGAGCTGAGACAAGAGAGTATAAGAGACAGTAGAGTGTTGAGACGGGAGACAGTACAATGCTAAGACCAGTGGTGAGACAGAACTTAGTACAGTTTCGAGACAGGAGACAGTGTATTCAAGTCAGTACTGTTTTAGGACAGTGTTCTGTTAACGAGTAATCAAGGTAGGTACCGTTGAGATAGTGATCGTTGACTAACAGTTTTCTACGAGCCATGATAATCTTGGTCATCAACATCATCATTTGCCTAGTCTTTTCCCAACTACTACCTGGATGCAGCAGAATATCAATATTTTACATGGAGCGACTGCCTGTCTGACCTCCACAACCCAGGTATTACTGTGTAATACGATACCCCTTGGCAAGACTAGTCATTTGGTAATATTCCCATAGCATTTTTTCCATCACACCTATTGTACCTTTGCCGATAGGAAAATCACTTTGAGCTAAAAATAAATTCCCCTTTACCTACTCGACTACTCAATGGCTCTATTCATGGGTGAAAACATTCGTCGTGGAAACGATTTGTTGATATCAATTTTCCACGTATACCTCGCATATTGAATCTCCGAGTCTTCGCACGTTTAATATCGATCATTCCCTTCATAAGCGAGTGCATTCTGCATCATACATACAGGTTATTACAAATTCTTGGAACGTTTCAATGAATGTTGATACTTCAAGTGTGATTCAAATGATTTGCGTTTTGGAGATGTGCCAATGAGAGTAATCGAACAAAAATATGAATAATCGTAAAGTTCTAATGAACTGGGTATTAATAAACTGTTTTGTCATGTCGCAATGTGTGCGAAATTGAGTTTTTCCATGGAGTTCTCAGATGTTAGTGATGCCAAATTGTCATGATTCAGGATTTCGGTGAAATATTGTGCTGAAAAAAAAATGTGTTTCCGTTTTATTTTACAGAATGTAAAATGTAATGACTGAATGAATGTGTAATGTTTTCGTTTTTTTTTTAAATTTACAAAATTACCCAGTGACATTTAATTTGGTGATTCTTTCTTTTTGTAAGATATTATTTATATCACAAAGAAAATGCTGACGGGAATTTTCAGAATCAATTTCTCTACTGTACACTATGTAGTCCATAAAGTGGACTAGACTTTGTAGCGTGGTTCTAGATACTAACGCAGGTACCTAATATCGAACCAAAATATATCGCAATCGCGAATCATTGATATACGTAGGTAGGTAAATAGGTACATAAAACATGGACAAAGTAAGCCTCAACAAGTGTGCACCAAGTATGTACCAGCCATTGATAATAAGAAGCACGACACCTGATAAACTATTTCATAAAACCTACGTCTATGTGTAATTAGGTGTTCGCTTATAATACACACCTTGACAACAGCCGCACATTCACTCAGGTATTTTCATTACAAACATGAAACATATTGGTTATCCCTGCCATTTCACGCCCACTTTTCACTACATTATCATGGACTGGAAAATTTTCATTCACCATTAAACAAAAGTCAGCCAAAGCTTTAAACACAACAAAACAAAATTTTATTACCTGTTGTGATGTGCGCTGATCTGTCAAACAGCAGGAAACTGTTCACATTTCAGTGGTGAATCATAAGTCCCGATGGAAACCTTCTCCGCCCCGACACCTTAGTTCAATACTGCACTTCACGGAATACGAAATAGTACTTGATTGTATGTTTTATTAAATGATTTGTTACATTTGTGTTGTCGACACTTGGGAGCACGTCCTGTTGTGCGTGTGGTGGGTATTGTATTGTGAGGCAGGGTGCCCGGGGCGCACCGGCGCGCGCCGCCCGCCCTGCGCGACCTCGCCCGGTAAGCGCGGCGAGCGATCCGCGTTCAGCGGAGCGAGCGATGCGAGCTGTGTGACTCCGTAGCGTCTCGCATGCTAATATTAGCAGCGGATTTTTGCGCGGACTGGAGAGGCGCGCTCACGCCGAACCTCCGATGATAAGTGGTCGCTGGCGAGCGCTGGGCAGCCGCCGCCCGGCAGCGCGCATGCGCCGCGCACACATCACAACAAACAGTAGCCGCTAAACTTACATAGTAACCAGACATTATTGACTAAATGACTATAAGCTCTACGTGAGCTTTGTGAACGCATCATGAGGTTTCACCTGCCATCTTTACACCTGACCTCTCGCCGCAACTGCATCTTATTTACCTAAGTATGTAGATTTACGAATACTAAGGTAGGTATGATAAGAATAGGTATATAATAATAATGAGGTATACCTGGGCTTAATAATAGTTGTTCACTAAATTCATATTCACATTTCTGAAGAGCCCAAGAGATCGATCCCCTGCGGCGTGCGTTTAGTATAACAAATAGATGTGCTCTGTGCAGTTTTTCAGTTCACAACAGATATTCAGATTAATATTTTTAAGTTAAGAACAAACATACAAATTAGATTAACATTTAGTCACAAAAATAAGTAAATATTATATTTCAAAAGTTGCAAAGTAGATAGGTACAATTTCAAAAACAAATTGAAGCCTCACCTTACTACTGTTTTTTTCTACTACAGAACTACCTAATAGAAAATAAACTCATACAGACAAGGTGAAGGAATGTTGCTAACTACAGTCCATCGAATAGAGTCTGTTGCTTCTTCCATACAACTTTCATGAAAGGGGTTAAGTAGACGCCTACAAATGGTTAACCGCGTTTCTAAGATGTTAACCCAGAAAGTACCTTCTGGATGCCAGAAAAGAAACCGCCACCTAGTGAAATTTGTTTGTAACTCCCACTCAGAAGACACGCCAAAATCTGCCGACTTCATAAAAACAAATTAGGTCAAAATTTGTAAAAGAACAAAACGTGCAGCCTGCAGGTAATACTAATATTACAAAAGCGATCACCGTAACCATACAATGTAAACATGACCTTGCTTCACTTAATAACAATATTTCTAAGAAATAACTAATGGTTATAAATGGCTTCCTTGTTTTCGTAAAAGGACCCCAAAGTTACTCCATTCTACAAATGCTTCTGTTACAATGAATGGATGAATGAGACGGTGTAAACAAAAACTACCGTGGTTTTGGAGCACGTAGTTAAAGGGCCTTTAGTAAGTTACGACACAACCGAGGCCAGAGTATAAAATAAAATTGAGTTCTATGATCGTGTCTTATGGTTCTCCGTAAGAATTTTCATCATTTTTCACACAAGTGCCATAAAAGGCAAGGCAAGTAGGGGCTTATGAGCTGATCTTTGGGTTGCCAGTCTTTTTGAGGTATCTTATTATTTTGGCAATCTCTCCTGAATCTTCCAAACTGTGAATCTAGGTTTAGTTCCGCACATCAAGCTACCCGCAACTGTCAAATTTACCCAATCAACCTTGAACCCATTGATATATTTAAAAAAAACCCTTGAACCTAATACTTTAGCGATAAAGTTGAAAATCTATTAAAGAAAGACAGATTGTAGTAGCTTGATGTGCTGGCGTCTGTACGTAACTGAGCAACTTGTTACAGTTTTTTGAATTCGCCTCTTCAATGTATATGGAATACACAAGAAAGGAATCTGTTTTGACGGTAAAATTCAGCTGAATACAAAGTTTCAAGGTTCAGGTCTCGAACAAAATTACCTATGGACGTAATTTCCAACATAACTGTATCATTACATTTTATACGCAATTTATCAACTCCACACAGTTTTGTCAACCACAACAAGACTGTATCAAAACTCTAAATTCGCCTCTTCAATACATACTCCCTAGCCACGCCGGTTGTAGTACACAGGGAGCGCGTGCGCGGCGTGCGCCGTCACTGACTCACGCGCAATTTAAAATTATAACAATAACATTGTAGGACGTTCACATTGTGCTCGAGGTTCTAATCGACGCTTATTAGTCTCTTTTATTCACTACTACTACATTTACATTAACGTTTTTCAATATGTTTGAAATAATTTGACCGCTAACTAATTCCGGTTTCCACTTTGTCAAAGGTTGTTCCGGTGTGCGGAATATGAAATACTGTTAAACGTGATTAATAGACACAGTAAACAACAATTCCTTTTACATAAATGTTACAAGTTAGTGGTAACTTAGGCGTGTTTTTATGAATGACATGAAGACATTCGTCATGGTAGGATTGAGAGATTGTGCCTGCGCATTTTAAAGTTAAGTATATACTGTTAATGCTTCTTTTTAACTAAGTTGACATGTATGATGTCTCTTTTACATACTTTTGTGCACTTTGAAATTATTTAAAGTCTTTTGACCTCAACTGAAACCTGAAAAAGTACGTCTACCTTGTAAATATGCGCATGTTTGAGCAAGCATTTAATCCCATACTGGACCATATATTTATGTACCTATGCCTATTAAACAAATGAAGCTATGGGACTGTATGTAAAATAATATTTGTTCATATCTTTATCTAATCTGTTCCTACTGCGGCTGTACTTACTCGGTAAACATTGTTGTTTTAGTGTAATCCTCACTAACCACCAGCATAATGGGTATCTACTTCATGAATTCAGTAAATTGGCCAAGGACTCTTTCTGAAAAAATTTGAACGGTCTTGCTATCGGTCAACTATCCATTTAATTTGAGATTGAGGAGTCCGTGGGTGTACTTGGAAACGTATTTGTATGAAATATATTGTCTAACTATGTCTCATCTAACGGCTATAACGAAGCCATTTCAAGGGATTATTTTTTTTTATCTGAATATATTTTTATATATAAAATAAATAATTTAAAATAACTTGACCCACAAAATAAATACTAGCTCCTTATTTTTGAACATCCATTACGCTAGTTTACTACGTCGTATTTACCTACTGTCATTGTTAGAATATGGGAGTAAAGGTTTTATGCAAAAAGTCTCAAAAAATTTTAGAATTATAATAATTTCGTAAAAAAAAAACACTCAGATATTTTTTTTTCATTGCTATGGCGACTTTACAACTTGTAAAAGTTACTCTTAAAATATTTCGGGTATGAAAAGATAGACCTTACATATGTATACAGCCGGAAACATGATTTTGATAAGCGTTACCTTATTGGTGAAGTTCTTCAGAAAGGTCAGACGCGTATGACTCGCAACTGGCGTACGTTTATGAACAGAAGGACGTAGGTGAGAACGTGGCTGAGGCGAAAGGACTATGTGGCGTCCTGTTGTTTCTGCCTATACGTCTAGCTGTGTATGCATATTGGATGGAATAAAATTAAATCACCTCAAGAAAACTTAGTTACCTGTAACCTACCGAAGTGTTCGCGTGAGAGCTATGGTGCTTAGAATAGAATAGAAAATTTTTATTTGAGACCGGAGTCCATAGGGTTAGTAACAATTTTACTTAACTTGTAGTGTTAGTAGGTTACAGACACATACAATTAAAATTCAGCGTGGAGCCGCATTCACCTCCGCAGCATCGGGAAATCCCATCTATCTGCAAATACACTGAGAATACGGTTGGTGCTGCCGCGAACACGAATCATCAGGGATGCACATCTATTTCTAATAATGACACCATAGACAAATTTTGTCAATCCCTAGTAGGGACCTACCTACTAGTCCTACTACCTACCTATCGCCTGACTCTGCCGTCTGTTGCAGAACTTGCAATTTGAAGGTAAAAACTAAAAAGAGTAATTTCCAATCCAACTTTCCTCTCGCAGGTCTTCTGGAAGAAATTTCATAAGAAATAAGCAGTACCTTTGTGCTCTTCTATCTTAATGTAATGTCCTGTTGAGTAATTTTGTGTGTACATAAATAAAAAAATAAGAGTGAAATGAGCGAGGCGTCTCTGCAAATCTGTTCTAAGTAGGTAATGTACATATAGGTACATAGTCGACCTCGTAACTGGTTTATCACTGTTGACAGCAATTTTCAGTAAATTGAAAGTTCACTGAAGTTGCTACTAAGGAGCTTGGACTAGTAACATGCGATAAGTAGGTATCAAAGATATTTTAATTTCTTTAGCATTTTTCAACAGGATTGAAATCGGCAATCCGCCTCGAAAAGGCGTAGTGAACTGGTGATTACCATTTGTACCACCTTATTGAGAAGAGGTGTATATGCAGCAGTAGGATGCCATAGTCAGAAGCCCATGATAAACACTCTGGCACCAGGTAAGGCACTAACCAAACGATAAAGAAAGAAGTAGGATGATAACAGGCTGGTATTCTTTCACACCAAGATAATAATTATAACCTACAGTTGGCTATGTTATTTTTGGGCAAACTTGCGTCAATGCATTTTTACGACCACGCTCTTCTTTATCCAAAAAGAGTAGGAGGTGGCCTTTTGTTAGTCATAGGAACAAAAACAAACAACAAAAGTACTCCTTGTTATAATACTTATTTTTAGATATTACTTAGTTTTTGACCTACCACGACCATCATCAGGATACCTAGGGGTGATTCATATCATCGTTTTCGTCGGTAACGACTTGCGATGAATAACGTATCTCCATAACTTTTTCAGTTAAGTAGGTACCTATGTAGTATTATCTTGAATCCGGCAACTTAGCTTATTTACCTATACATATTATGCTCTGAGAATCTTTTATGTACAAAGCTTTACACAAAGCATCGAACATATTTTTTTTAACGATATCTCTTTTACTATCTGTACACTGAAAGCTGAAAAGAAGTGTAGGTAGGTATAATATCTATAGTTAGTGTAGGTATCGAATAATTATTTTTTGTCTGTATTAAAAAAAAACAATTGTCTTTAATCTACTGTTGTTGCTGACTGTGGCTAGTGTACGTACAGTCAACCGCACGTCCATCGTATTTTTCTAATTCAAATACTCTTAATATTATGTGCGGTAGACAGTAGGTACTTATATACCTACATTATGTTATCTTCGCGGTCATTGAAGGTCCCATCTTAATTCTTAGCGTTTCGCTGGCAGTCTAAATTGCTTCAGCCCAGAATTCGGCTCCCAATTTAACACCTTCAGAAGCGTCCATCATTTCCTATAATGTACAAAGAACAGGAATGACAGGACACGATACTTATTGTTCCATAATTTTGTCGAATGGCATCACGTTTGCACTCCAGGGACAAAGTCATCTACGAATATCCCTCCTTAGGTTCCTTCGTCAAACTGGGTCTGAAGTCTGTTTTGAATGAAGGTGAATGTTCCACGATAGAAAATACTGACAGACATGTAGATGATAACAATATTTCCCTACCGCCTTTTCTAACATTTCCCTGTTCAATGCGCATTCTAAACAAACGTTATATAGACTTGAAGAATCTTGCCCTCTCGCGATGATTATGAAGTAAAGATAGAAAAAGCTGTAGCCCAAAAATCATGGTTGAGATTGTAAGGGATAATATCTAAGAGATGGAAATCTAAGATTGAGACGGATACTGGCAAAGGAATTTAAGTAGAAAGGTATCTACGCCAACGACATTACTATGTTATAAGTACATCTAGTAGGTTCCTTAAAAATAAAAACAGTATGAAATCTAAACTTACAACAACCTAAAACATAACATCAAAAAACTCCTCCTCAACGCTGTCAACTGGTAATGTGCATAAGAGACTGGCGGCATTGTCACGTTGTATGGCAATGCTTAGCCTCTGGCTAAGGTAAAAGCCAGCCCTTGAGTGACGGGAATCGTCAACTAAACGATTGGACATTTCCTTGAAAAGGCTGTGAGCCATCGGGCCCCACTATCCGAACCCCTCGATACTGTAGTTAGGTACCCGTAAGTGCACTATATTTATGCCGCTTGAGGTTCTCCGCAGCCGCCGCAACAGCGAGCGGCACCACAACACGCTGAGCTAGGAAGATGGAATGGCGCAAGAGTATCGACACAAGTTGCTTTGCACGCTAAAGGCCTACTACTAACTCGACAGATTTTGTCATTTAAATGCGTGTCGCGCTAGACCGCCCGCACTTCGGCTGCAGGACAGGTCGTGGCCGTCCTAATAGCGATTCGAATCTCTCATAATATGGAAAACCTATAAAAAGGGTGTAAATAGACCCTTAACTTAGCCGAAAGGCACTTGTTCTCCCCGTCTTTTCGATCTTTTTTTTGTTCTAGACCATACCTGGGAACCTTCTAGTTACGGAGATATTGGGGGTCAAAGTTCCAACTTTTTCACAAGTTTTTTTTTAAATACATGTTTTTAATGTAAGATTTTTACTTTACACACCTCCACGACCCCCGTACTATTCAATCCATCCATCAGCCCAATGCCTTGAGTGCTTTCCATAGAGCCCTACCGTAAAACGTGATTTTTCACCCTAAAAAAAAAGTCGATTCCGAGCAATAATTTTTGCGTAAAGTTACTTAGTTTGATGTACTTAATGCTTGATTGACGGCTATGTGAAGGGTCTGTTTACACCCTGTATGTAGGTAGTAGTTCAGCTAATAATGATATGTACCTGTAGTTTGTAATGTCGAGATACGACAATAATTCACGTAACGAAAACGTTTCGTATCGTTTAGCTATGCTTAAACTTTAGAGCAACAAGTTTTGCGTAGTGTATATCCCATTTTTTTTTTGTAGTGTTGGTCATATTCTCATGTGTGTGTCTGAGTCGGCCAGCCAGAGCACAATTACTTTCAGCTAGGTATAGAATTACAAGATTTTTTGCGCTTGAGTGACAATGACAAGAAGGCGCTGTTGGTGTAAAGTGCTGCATTGTTGTTTTTGGCGCATGGCTATAGTCAGTACTATCACCGCAATTTTTTTTTTTTCAATACAATTTCCACGCATGTTTACCAACAGCGCTCAATGAGACTCCTAGCAGTTTCATTCAAGCGCCAAAAGTACGTCGCGAACCATACATCACCATCATCATCATCAACATCCATCCACAGCCTGACTTCACTCACTGCTCGGTATTAGCCTCTCTTTGCTTGAGCCATGACAAGATCCCCGATCTTGTGCCAGCCTCATCCAGGATAGTCCCACGATGACAACAATGTCGTCAGCCCATCACGCCGCCGCCGTACGACCAACACTTCTCTTTCCAGCAGCACTATTATCATCACTGAAATTATTTGACGTTAATTGATATTTAATTGAGGCCGGGAAGTTTACTGTCTTACGCTGGAAACAGTTTTAAAATGAAAAAACATCGTTTTTTGCTACTTCCTTTATCATTTAATTTTTTTTTTACTAGCAATGCTAGTTACCCTGTCAAGTGTCAAACAACATTTGTCTTATGTTATTGTCAGTGTCAAATGAAACTTCAAACTTTTGTGTTATTTCCCAAAAACGCATTGATTGAATTATTTATACATTATCGTATCTATTTTACTTTAATTCATAGGTAAAACATTATATAATAGCGAAATACATCTTATTATTATGTAGTGGTTAAGCAGCTAACCTTGTCCTATTTTAATAAAGTAATTCACAGTACAAAGCATTAAAATCACTAGTTTTTGTAACGATTTCTAAGTATTAAATCATTGAATAATTTGATTACAGTGTTTTCAAGCCATTCCAAGATGTCATCTTTTCAAGATAGGCAAAAAAGCCTCTTCAACCAGTTAAAAGATGCTGAAGATCAGTATGGTTTTTCTAAAACAAACAAAGCAGCACCCCAAGATTACGGCACTATCGACAAATTCACATACAAGAAATTGAAACATGAAATGAAACAATTTCGAGGAAGAGAGAGTATATACAAGAGGCCTGAAGCTAACCTTCTCGAATGCCTCAGGGCAAAAAGAATTCCTGACCATATTAAGAACCCTCAGAAATACAAGTATTATTCACTAGCCGATGTCACACCAGAACAAATGTCTGATGCTACAAATACTGCCACTGCATTAGCATCACTTCGTGAAATGGAGGAAAGAGCTGCAGCTGAATCAGCAATGCAAATAGATGTAGATCCAGATGAAGGCATCTTCAAAAAACCTACTTTCCACATGTCATCTGCGCTAAGAAAAGCGCCTAAGCCAGAAGAAAAGCCTATATTTAAAAACAATAAAATCATAATGCCAGAATATGTAGTAGGAGTCACAAAGAAAAAAGAAAAGAAAGTTATTGTGATCAAAAAAGATAAGTCACAGAAGTCTGAAGATACGGGCACAAAGGTGGAGTTGAAGCTAGATCATCTCTTTGAAGAAGATGAATAATCTTTCGTACTTATCTTTACAATAGTTTTAAGTTTGGTAATTATGACAAATAAATTATAGTAATAAAAAGGCCTACAAATAGTTTATTTTTCTACAAATTGCAGCAACATAGCCCAGATTTCAGGGCATTACTTTTATTTTAGTACATTGGAAGTTATACTATGCTAAAACTAGCGTGAGTGCACGGAGCAGGTGTCCTCATCTCACATGCCCATGCCATGTAGCATATTTTTGAATGAAGACACGCGAGCGCACATCCGCGCAGTTTTAGCGTACATTGCATCTCTGTCTCCGAAGAGGGAGACAAAGATCTCAATAGGAAGCCATAATCTATACAGTCGAAGCTACATCTGTTGCAGCCTAACACTGAGATTTCTAATCTTCTAGCCAAGGGTCACTAAAACAGCTCAATACCTCACCACTGACATTGACTGACTCTTTCCACATTCAGCATTGCATCCTATTTTGATTTCAATGCCTGCCTACCCTAAGCTCCTTATTAAAAAAGGTTTAGTAAGGTCATTAATGAGACTAGAAAGTAAAAGTCGTATTAAATTACTGTTAAATGCTTTATATTTACATAAATATAATTTTAGCACTGTGATATAATTGCAGATTCAGATTTGATTTCCAAGTTCTCTATGGGCGGGAGTTCTGTCTTGCTCTCTGCTGCAAAGGCGCTAAGGTCGCGCATCATAGAGTATGCATCTTCACCATCAGCATAGTACTTGGGCTCAATCTCTAGTATTTTGAAGCCAAGACTGTTGGTGTATAAGTTCAGTGCTGCTCTGTTGCTTTTTCTCACGTGTAGAGATACATATTTGGCCTGAAATGACATGAAGGTACATAAAAGTTTACCCAGAAAAAAAACACGAGTAAATGTGTTTAAATTTTATAGATTTCACTAAATTACCTGAAAACATTCCACCATAGCAAGTGAAGCTTGGTTCATAAGTTTCTGAGCAAGTCCAAGGCGACGGTGAGACCTCTTCACGGCCAAAGAAGTGATGTGTCCATGACGGTTGTCCTCACCGTCTTCTTCCATTTTAGCTAGTACATAGCCTGTAATTATACAAATAAAAAAAAAATTGTTCTGTACTTAAAATCTGTATAAATATCTATGTATTTTCCCCAGTCACAACAACAAGTTTAAGGATCTCATCTAGGCAATTTATAAAAAATCACCAGCAGAATTTAGCTTATAATGCTGTTGCTCATACTCATTTTATCAATGAATGCTGTGTTTCTAGAGTGCAGTGAAGTGCTATTTATCATCAAAGGGAGGGCTTTAACCTTTGGTATGTCAGAGTGTGAATCCCTACAATCCTGTTATACTGCCGCAACACAAATCCACAACAAAACAACCTCACGCAAATTTTGTTCGGACAACTTTGGTTTAGTTTGTGGATCTAGGATCTCTACCAGGGGAAGTAAGGAGCCCAGCTCATATAAAGAACTATTATTTGTCAAACTACTGACTGATGATGGCTGTTTGTGTATGTGAGTTTAAATGTTTGTGAACACACCCATGATACAGGAGAAATTACTTGCGTAAGACACAGTTTTAAAAAAAACCCAACTTACCAACAATGTGTCCCTTTTCATCTTCAGCAACATAACTTAGCTGAGGCCATGACAGTCCATGGTAGAAATAGTATTTCATCTGGTAGTTCTCTGGCAAGCACAGCAGGTTGCAGTGCTGCATGTTCATCAGGTCGCTGGGCCGAGCACACCGGATGTTCATCTTGAGCTGTTCTGGAAACATTTTGGAAAATATTTTAAAAGTATTTAGGAATGTTTACATATTATTATGAGAAAACTAAAAATAAGAATAGGTGAACCTATTCTTATTTTTGGTTTTATTTCAGAAAAATAGCATTTCATAGATATAGGTTTTCTTCCAGAATCTTCTTTGTTCTTGTTTTAAATATTGCCATGTTTTCATAAGATACTGCAAACATGTTGAAGTAATTACTTACTTTTAAATTATTCTCTTCGAATCTTCCTAGTTTTATTTGGCTGCCTGATCTCAGATGCTGGAGGGCTATCTGACATACCACCTAGCAGCTCACGCACGAATCGGAACTTCGACAAACAACACTTCCACACAATGTACCAACCTGGAACAAAGGACAATAACAATGTCACACATGACAGCACTGAGTAACTTTTGCATCATCGTATTTTTACGATAATCAGTTAGTAACATATACAAAATTACAAGCATATTGGGCTACTTACAAAATAACACAAAGACAAAAACTAAAAATACGCTACATACGAAGGTTATAATAGCTAATATCACTTCCTTCATATCTCACTAGGCATAGGTTAATAATTATGAACACGAGGTTAATGCATCCACTTTACCAGAACAATCACTATCTCTTTACTTAAAATTATCAGTCATAGGAAGCGTGTCAGATTTTTTACGTGAGCTATGTTTATTGCTCGTGATTTACAGCGCCATTTTGGTTCATTTAGTGCAATACGTTCTTTGTAGAAAACCTTCTTGGGAAAGTAATTGGTATATCACAGACGTGCGAAATTTGCTCGTTAATATTTATAAAATTGAATTTTACGTACTTTTAAATCTTGTTTTTCTTCAAAATAAAGATTTTTGACTAATATAACCTCTAAATTGTGACACTAATTTATTCGTCCGAAAACAAATAGTAGTGCCTCCTTCTTTGCAGCTTTTACAAGATCAGTTCATAAAGCCTCCTATCCAGATCACTAAATAAAAGAAAACTTTCTTGTCACTGGTTTGTTTGTTTATGTCAAAATCAACACACCAAAAGTCATAACAAATAAGAATTTGATCGGGTTTTAATTGTTTTTTTCTGATCTTGGATTAATTTCTTGTTGAAAATATAATACTAAAAATACTTCTTCATCACAAAAATAATAATGATGGAAGATAATGAGCAGGAAGAACCTACACCTTCTGCTTTCTTGTAAGTAAATCTAAAAATGTAGATAAAAATATTCCAAAATTTGTGTTACCGGATTAAATAGCTGAACAAATAAGAGAATTCTTCAAATTATAGTTGTCTCAGTGATTCTAACAGAACCTACAAAAGTTATAGTTAAACAGACTTAGTAGCTAACTCTGTTACCTAATTTACAGTCGACACAGGAGTCCTACATTCAGCCCAGAAGAAGTAAAATCGTTAATGAACATAATTGAGAAATATAAAACGATAATATTTAACAAATCAACTACTGCTGCAGCCTGCCATGCTAAAGAGGTTGCATGGCTGAAAATAGCGAAAATATTCAATAGACAGGGTTTTAGCCACAAAAGAAGTGCAGATTGTTTAAAAATAAAATGGGATAATATGAAGAAGAGGGCAAGGACAATGTCTAAGAATCTGTTGGATTCAAGTTACAGTGGGCCTGATGAGATGACCAGTCAGATGGTGGCCATGATGTGTGAGGTGGAGAACAGCACTGGGGCTGTGGAGGAACCTGTAGAGTCTGATGGAGATCTCAATGGTAATAAACTTAGTACAAATAATTTAACAAGCTATTTGTACCAATCATCATCATCATCATCATTTCAGCCGAAAAGTCCACTGCTGGACATAGGCCTCCCCCAAGAAGGGGGGTTTTGCCATAATCGCCACGCTTGGCAGGCGGGTTGGCGATCGCAGTATGGTTGTTGTAGAATCAGAGAATGCTGCTGCCCATTCTCTGGTAAGTCCCTTAGTCGCCTCTTACGACACCCACGGGAAGATATGGGATGGTGCTATTCTTTATGTTGTACCAATCAATACAAAATAATAAAATATGTTGTCATATCTTGCTTATGCTCTGTCCCTCTTATAATTTTAGAAACAGAAAATCACAAAGAATCTACAGAAGCATGCTGGGATGCCAATGAAGACAAGGATTCTAATGACTCTTCAATAGGTTTGTAAATGATGAAATACCAATGCTTAAATTAAAATTTATAAGTATATGTAACATTTGTTAATAAGCACTGAAATAATTCTAATAATAACTTCTACATTCATTTGCAGATGATGGTGGTAAGGAAAATGACAGGTAAGGACAATAGCTTTTTTCTCCTACCAAGAAGAATAATATGAAGACCAAATCAAAAATATATATGAATGACTAGGGTTGCCACCTTTTTTTTTGCAATTAAAATACCTTGGTTATTAAAGGTAAGAAAAAAAAAAGTACATACTGTCAAAATAAAGTACAATTTAATTTGCTTTATTCTAATTTTTTTAAAACATATTTTTATTACTTTTCGCAAGCATAATCAAATTATTATCCAAATACTTGCACAGCATTGTTACAGTCTATATTTAAATTAAAGTACATAAGTAATAAATTTTTTATCAGGTTCAGAGACGCTTTGTTTCACGCACACAAGGTTCAGTAGCACCAAACAATATAATACAATATTTAGAAGGCTCATTCATATGTTGTTTTGTATTACATTCAACAGCAAAACAAAAGTGGTTTTTCATAGTATAAATATCTTGTTAATTATTGTGCAATCGATAATGTTCCGTTTTAAGCAAAAATGCTTACGCTTAATCAAATCATGCGAAATAAAGTTTTTTCGCGTACTTTATTGTTCTCATAAAGTATAGAGTATAATTAGCCAAAATAACATACAATACTTTATTATAAAGTACGGGTGGCAACCCTAGTAGTAACGGTCTTACTTGGGCATGATGAACCATTTTTCATGATGAATATTATTTTTTTTGTTTTGTTTAAGGTACATAAATAGGTCAATGAATTTTTCGCTGAACGAATGTAACTTACTGCTGCAATGCGTACGCCAGGAGAAAAGCATAATATTTTCGAAAACAAACACATCTAGCTTTAATAAAATGAAAAATCGAGCTTGGGAAAGGGTAAGACATAAACAATAACTTTTTTTTTAAATTCTGTGACAATCTTGATATCTGCTATGATGGAGCAGCAAGTGGTTTAAGAAAGAACTTTTGTTTTTCAGATAGCAAGTTCATACAATAAACTAAGTCCACAAAAACGCTCCACTAAAGTTTTGCGGACGAAATTTACAAATATGAGGAGACTGGTAAAAAGTAGCAAAGTAAAAAAATATTTCAAGCAGTTTAACAACAAACACCAAAAGCTAGAAGATTCTGGTAATGTAAGCATTCTATCTTTTACCTTTTAATATCTGATCTGGTCAATTCTCTGTCCTGATGGCTGTCTCAACTTCTCAAGTCAAATCATAAGCATTTATTTCAAACTAGCTGTTGCCTGCGACGTAAATCCACGTGAAACTATTATAAACATTTACTTCCTAATTTGAATCGGATTTTGTTAACTATTTCAAGGATTTTAATTTTTTTGATTCACAGAACCTTAATACTTAAAAAAAATAGTAGATTATACAACAAGTGAAAAAAAAAGGGAATTTAATTCGAGGGACTAAGTTGGATCCCGAGAGCCGCGAAGGATTCTAAAGTAGAATCCCGAGCGTAGCAAGGGATTCTGGAGTAGAATCCTGAGCGGAACTAGGGATACAAGAACCGAGGTGTTTTTTTTTTTCACAATTTGTGTACTCTACTTTTACCATTGACTGCGAGAAAATAAATAGAAGTACCTAAAGGGTGTAAATTGACCATTGACATAGCCGAAAGGCACTTGTTCTCCGCGTATTTGCGATCATTTTTTTTGTTCTAGACCAAACCTAGTTACCAAAGTTCCAACTTTTTCACACGTTTTTTTTTAAATACATGTTTTTAATGTAAGATTTTTACTTTACACACCTTCATGACTCCTTTAACATTCAATCTATCCATCAGCACAATGCTTTGAGTGCTTTCCATCGAGTCCTACCGTAAAATATGATTTTTCACCCCAAAAAAAATGTCGATTCCCAGCAATAATTTTTGCGTAAAGTTACTAGGTTGATGTACAGAATGCTTGGTTGACGGCAATTTGAAGGGTCTGTTTACACCCTGTATAGTATTTATATTTCTCGTGGGTTAATAATAACAGGCACTCTCAAATCTGCATGGAAACAAAACAGTATTACTTATTAATATTTTACAGCAAATCACTCACGAGAGGAGAGGACGCTCAGGAGATCACGCTTGTCGTCGCGACGACAAGCGTGATATCCGAACAGTGTCTTTTTTTTCTTATTTATGAAAAAAATCACGTATTATCTTGATTACTACGTACGACTATGAGCTTAGCTATTTTAATATGCTTAAAAAGTGATTTATATTGCCATGATTTTCATAACTGGCGAAATGTGAGTGTACTATTACGTACACCTCTGCCTAACCCTTCGGGCATTACAGGTGTGATGTTACGTTATTTGTCCATTTCCAGAAAATTAAATCGGAGCCATTATTTGAGTGCCAGAGCAGTATGGACGCAGAAAACAACAGTGATGAGGATTACATGGAGGCTGATAATAAGTCGAATAGTGATGTGAACACCACCATGGACCCTTTGAGCACTGTTTTGAACAGTGATTTAGGTATAAGTAAGCAGATGCAAGTTTTATGTTGTTCTGAGCATCTTGGCAGAATGAATATGATGCATACCTTCATACAATCATGTTTTTTTTCTGTTGACATAAGTCTATGTTTTTTCTCAGACCTTTGTCACAACCCAACATTTCTAGATGCATTTATGCTACTGCAAAGCTAACTCATACTGAATAATTTTGAGGATATAAGTATACACACCTGTAAGTAAAATGTACCACAAGTAATGAATACTTCTTCTATTCAATTTCAGGTTCAATTCAACTAGAAAATAAAGAAGTTATAAAATTAAAAATAGAATTATTGAAGTACAAACTGGAAACTGAAAAGGTAAAGCCTACTTTTATCATCTATTTGGGAACTTTTATTTAAGAAATCCAAGTGTTTTTTTTTATATAGGGTGTCTGGTAATTAGTGACCGAAACTTAAACACGTGATTGTACTCATGATAACAAACAACTTTCCCAAAGAACATTTTTTTTAATTAACTCATTCACTTTTATCACGATAACAGAACAGCGGAGCATTACGGAGCGTGCTTGCGCGGGTGCTCTGCCTATCCATTGTTGCACGGTACGATAGCAATGAGACAGAACGGCGTCATGCGGCTAACAGTTGATAGGTCACAGGCGCGCGCGCGCGAATTTCATACCCGCCCGCTGTTGTGTTATTGTGATAAGAGTATTAAAAAAATATTTCTTTGGGAAACTTGTTTGTTATCATCAGTACAATCACGTGTTTGAGTAACGGTCACTAATTACCAGCCCCCTATATATGTATATATTTTTAAAATTACAGTTAAAAAGAAAAAGGATAGAAGATTTAATACAAGCCGATGTCGCGGAGCGCGAGACTAAAGCTAGAGAAAGTTCGCTAAAGCTTCGGGCCGCGAGGCTAGAAGCAATAGCTGCAGAGATGAAGCTACCCTCCGCGCACCCCGCGCTTGCCTACACGGCAGAGGAGACGCGAGCGCAGCACTACATTCACCAGTACCACGCTACTTGAAAGTGTTGCCATTGACAATTGTTTTTATTTTTCATTTGTGTGTTACTGGCAAAAAACAATTATAAATCTTGGAAAAGGATTGCATTGCATTCATTAATTTTGGCAGTACTTTTTGACCGAGAATTGCTGATGTAACCTATCTTCCGGCGAGTCCGGTACAACCCGTAGGTACATAGACGAAGTGGAGATGCTAACGTATAAGCAGTACTAAGGTTAAGTGCTCGTTCAGAAACGGCGGGAATCGCGTGGGTCCTGCTTTTTTCTAAGCACTCTATGGGCCTAAGCACACGGGTGTTTTCGTTGCCGTCCGTATACGCGCTGCAAACTCAAGTAGCGTAGCTTTTTGAAGCCAGCAAACATGCAGGCGATCTATAAAACGCCGTCTGCGTAAGCCCTTGTAGCCGAGTTAAAAGAAGTTCATTGAAAGGTATAAGATTGCTGTTTTTTTATTTACTTAGAAAGTCAACATATTTTTTAAGTGTAAATTAGTCAAATAAGCCTGAATTATTTTTATAAATACCATAGTTACTGGTAAGTTTGTACGTGTATTATAATGAGAATTAACTTGTAATTATTACAAATAAAAGTTATGTGGAATTAATCTGTTTTCTTGAATTACATAATTATTCAATTCCTTCGTTACCTGCCTCGTTGGTCTAGTGGTCGCAACCGCGACTGCTAAGCATGATAACACTGATTGACCCCAGAATCGTACGCAGATGGGTTCGATTCCCGGGTCAGTCGATGTTATTGGGTTTTTCCATCAGAAATTTCTCAATAGCAGCCACGGAGTCTGGGTTTGTGCCCGGTCGATGGCAATAGGCTCGTCCCCTTTTATATGGGGCTTAAACATAACTGGCGAAATATGGACCATGTATCTATTAGATACACCTCTAGCTAACCCTTCCGGGATTACAGGCGTGATGTTATGTTTATAATTATTAATGTAGTTTTTCGGATAGATTGGTCCATGGAACCGTCATTCATCATAATTATCATGATTTTTCAGCAGTTTGGCACTGCGCAAACCCTTTTCAGTTTTTCGCAAATATCTCAAAAACTAGACGTCCGGTCTCAGGTCAGTATGCGCGCCTTTACCTTACATTTCGCGTCACACCAGTTTGTTGCTCTGCAAGCCTTTTTGACTTTATCGCCAACATCTTAAAAAATCTTATTACCTAAGTCAAAACAAAAACCGGATTTTACTACTGGAGCAGTTATTAGTAGTTAGTGTCCGACCGAAGTTTCGGTTTTGGCCTAAAAACAGCCGAACCTTTCGGCCGCGCCGAAACTTAAAACATCGTACTATTGGGTCACGTGAAATGTTGTAATTTCAATTCGATTAAAGTGAAACGTAGAAGAACCCTGTAATATTAGACCAGCGAGATGTTCCATTATTCATATATCTAGAAAGAACGGCCCACTGACATTTTATTTAACGTTTTAATCACGTTTATAAAAGGTTCGGTTTCGGTTTCGGCCGAAACTATAATCTCAACCGAACCTTCGGTTTCGGAAAAAAACATGTTTCGGTCGGACACTATTAGTAGTGCTAGGATGTACAAAACAAGTTACCCGTGAGTGTGAGTGGAACTGGTTTAAATAGGTCTGAAAAGGTAGGGTTCAGGGTAAAGAATAAGAGAAAGTTATAGATACGAAAATTTTGTATATTTTACTTGATTGCGTTTTACAAGATGATTAAATTATAATTTAATATTAAAATTTTTAATATGCATTTGTACAATTTCATCTATACCTAACTAAACTACAACGTCTAAAATATATTACACATCGCTAATATACATCATGCTTTTTACATTGATATAATATCCTACGTCTATCTACTAGTGTCATATGTATAAAGTACAAAACGTAGGTACGTACATACAGTAACGCTATTGCGGTAAGTAGTTAAGTAATGACAAGCCACAAGTAGTATATAAAGATGAGCTTTAACATAATTTAGTATAATTGAGCTGTTGAGTCAGTCGCGGCGGCTAATGAAAACATCCCCATTAGACTTGATCTCTACACGAATGTTAAAACTTAGGTACTTGATACAACATTCGTTGTCAACTTGAGCCATTTACAAGGAACATTCAAACAATTAATTAGTCATTAATAGTAAAAGAATATTGTCACTGTTAAATTCATTAATGCGACGTAGTAGATGTCCTTATTACGGCTAACATTTAACTCCCACGAGATTGCAAAATGTAGACATAGTTCTACACTTATGGTCCAATTCATTCATCTCAATAGTGCTAGTAGGCATGATCATAAAATGTAGCACATTCATTATTATATTAATTTATCTATCGAGATTAGCTGACTAAACGTTGAAACATGATTTAGGCGCACAATTGTGCTTCATACAAATGCTTGGTGAAATAGCAAGAAAGCGATGAGACATCGCAACAGCGTTTCTTTAGCACAGGCATATACGTATGAACACATACGATTATTCCTCACTTGTAATTGTCTGCATCCTCACATTTTCACGAGTTTTATAAAGTAACGAACACCACATAAGTCATTAAAATTAAATTGACTGAAAACATCTCGACAGAATCAATGCCACACATTACAATTCACTAATTCGTTCTACGAATACGGTACTGATGCAAAATTGTATAAAACTGGACGGACAACTCAACTCACTACGGCAAAATGAGCATCCAGCAACTTTAAACTCGCCCTGCTAGGTCGCGGCGAAACGCTTCACAAACAAAAAGTTCTAGTAGCAGCCTTCGATTTATCGTAACGGTATAAATACTAACATTTAAATAGAAACTCTGCGTTTTACTCTTCATCGTACCGGCAGTCTACGTCGATAGGCATCGCTCGGCCTATCTCGGCTTCTTTGGTAATGCTACACTCAAAGGGGGTGCCACAGGGGCGTCCACTCGGTCCGAACTCGCATCACGGCACAGCGGACGCCGGGCCTAGCGCATCTAAACAACCGCCCGGAGGCGAGGTGAGAACAGAACCACGACCCGCGCACGGACGTTTTCTCGTCACTTCGCCGGGGGCTGGAGGACTGGGACTTCGAAGCGGAACAGCTTCCACCCCGAAATCGTCCTCCGAGGCGTCTGGTAGGCATCGAGACACACGGACTTCGCGTCCGTACGTACAGTCTATATCTGTAGCGTGGCGCGCGACGAGGCGGGCGCGGCGATCGGCGTGAGTGGAGTGAGGGGCGTGAGCGGCGTGGTGCCGGCGGAGTGCGGCACGGGCGTGGTGGGCTCGGGCGCGTCGGGCGGCGCGGGCGGGTCGGCGGCGCGCACCAGCACGCGCCGCAGCTCGGCCGCGCGCGCCGCCAGCGCCCGCGCCGCGTCGGCCATGGCGGCCACGGCGCCGGCGCACGGGAACTGCTGCGCCGCCGCCTTGGTCTTGGCCACGGTCGCCGCCAGTGCGTCCGATAGTGCGTCGGAACATCTCAGCGCTTGGGTCTTCAGTCCAGCATGGCGGGCACTCCTATTAACAAATAGAAAATGTTACATTTACTTTCCGCTTTATTTGGCCTAGAAATGTGAAGATCCTGACTGGATCTACTAAAACATGGACATCAAAATTGTTAAACTCTTAACTTGCAAATCAAACCGCTGGTTGCTTGAGACATGAATTACCTGTGTACTGTGTCGCCGACGTGCACGATCCGATGCGCGCTGAGCACGACGAACTTGCCGTGCGCGAGAAACACGTCGGGTGGCTGGCCCATCTCGATAGTGCGCAGGAAGGCCTCGACGGCTGTGGCGAGGTGCGCGCCGTACGTGGCGGCCTGCGCGGCGTAGAACGCGGCGAGCTGGCGGTCGTCGGCCGGCAGGCGCGTCGCCGCAGCTACTGCGCTCACCTGGATAAATTACAGGTTTGTTAGTAACATAATTTTTGAATAAGAGAGGCAACTGGGTGCTTTTCATATGTAACTGGTTTGTAGAATCCATTTAAACTGTGCCACACTTCGCATTACGTTAAAGAATCTTCAAAAACAGTTCAATCAATGTGTGAGACAAAATTTCGGATCTTCCAACATTTTTATGTCTAAATTAAAGTGCGTAGGATTTTATAATAACTAGTTAGGAGTCTCACCTCGCCCGCATGATCGGCGTCTCTAACGAGAGCGTCGAAGGAAGCCCTAAGTTTGTCTGGCAGCGCAGCCCTAATCTCTGCGTTGCGCCGTCCTACCGCCGTGCGGGACTCCAGTCTTACGTAGTCGTATTCCTCTGTCCACTCGTGTTCTGGCACTGCTACTGCAGGTGATCGCCTGGAATTGAACATTTTCATTAGTTTCAGAAGGCAAGAAGAAGGGGAGAAAGATGGTGTTGACACCTAAGTTTGTTCTTTCAGTTCTTTAATGGAAATAGTATGTTACCTAAACAACAGCGATGCATTTCCGTTGATGAAGGAGGCAGCTCTCCGCACATCCTCGGTAAGGGAGCGCGCGCACGACACGAGCTGGTCGAGGGCGTCCTCAGTCCCATCCGTGGGCTCCCGGTCACGCTCCAGTCGCTCGGGCGCCCAGTCGCCGGCGTCCAGCGCGCTCGTCGCCTCGTGCGTTATTCGCTCCGCGTCCTTAAGTGCCTTCACGAGAGGACGTAGCTTTACTGCGATACCTGGAAAGATCATAAGACGTGAACAAGTTGATTCAACACAAAAAAACCTTCCAAGTTAGGATGATTCAGACGACCTAAGACAAGGTTCAAAAATATTCCATTTATCACCTTAGTTTGGAAATGTAAGTATTAGTCACCACGACTCACGCCACTATAGTTATGCAAATCATTCTCTTTCGGCAGAACATTATGGTTTAGGTAGGTATCTCACAATAACCTCTAATATCAAGAACAACACTAGGTATGTACGAACAAGGTGAACCTGGCGAAGGTCGCAAAAATCCAACGGATGCTCACAGGGAATGCGGTCGTTGTGGCAATAATGTTAGGGGGGGAGGCCTGAGACCCAGAAGACGTCCTTCACCTGAATGACGATTTTCTCTTACCTTTATCTTGTGCATCATGTGCGTTAGCGAGCGTGGCGTCGGCGAAGACGGCCAGGTCGTGCAGTGCGGCCCGCAGGCGCGCGCCCGCCACGCGCACGTCTAGCACGCGCGCACGCAGCGCGCCGCGCCGCCGCCAGCCTGGCGAAACGTACGACAGTAGCCGGGACACCGCCGCTGATGCCTCTTCCTGCCCCACACAAAATGTAAGAAACGTTAAGTCTTTCGTCTTTATAGCTGCTTAAAGTTTGTGGTGAGGTGCTAATCTCTCTTTTAAAAGGAGATATAATTATTTGATGTACGAGAAGAATAGCAGTCATTTGCATAGAAGTCTATGTGATAGTTTGGTTTGTTCTTTGAAAAACTTTGACATAGTTCTAGTTTGACTTCGTGAAATTCTTTAACTTGTATCTGAACCAATTCTGTGAAGGTGTCTACTATAAAGCTGCATCAAATTATTTACCAACCTGTAATCTATCGAGTGCTTCGAGCGCTGCATCGCATGGCAAGGGCAGCGCGCGCGACCGTGGCACATCATACGTGCTGGAGGCGGAAGCAGCCGAGTGCACCGAACTGCCGGAGTTGGCCGAAGCGCTGGAAGTGGCCGAGGCCAGGGACCCCGTGCCACTACACGCTGAGTCGGCACTGGCAGGCCGCGGAGCGCGTGGTGCGTCATACCAGTCCACCAGCGGGCGGGGACAGTCGTACATGCCGATGCGTTGCACAGGCATCGGTGCGCGAGGCACGTCGTAGTGTGAACACTCCTCGATCTGATGAGCACACGTGAAATTAATCTTATGAGATTGGTACAAAACTTGATGATGAGAATCGTACGGCAATAGAAATTGGTAGTGTGAACTGCAATATTGCCGTTTCTAATTTTAAAGTGCAGTCAATTTCGGGAGCTTACTTTTGTGAAAGCAGGTGACTGCTGTGTAGGCATGGGTTGGTGAGCCACGGGTGCCGGGGGCCTCGCCCTCCGCCGCTGCATCGCGCCGCTGGCGTCGAACACGCCAGCTACTATTCTCAATCTGTTGCCGGGACATATTCCCTGGAAAAGAAGAACAAATTAATGAATCTTTTGAAGTGGGTAAATAGCCTGTATAGTGCTTAATGTATACTCGAGACCGAACTCTCGCAGAGTTGTGCCTTATTACAAGTAGGTAATGAAATCGGTAAACAAGAAGTTTCTGTAAGCAAACAATGACAGCATTATGATAGGTTATCCCATGTGTCTACGTGATGTTTACAGCCACCATACACTCAACATCACGTACACAAGCATCCTGGCTTAGGATGTTCTTTTTCCCTGAAAATGACGTGATTTTACCGTGAACCTTAGAAAACAATATTGTTATTATCAACTTTGACCGTGACGCTGTCGTAGGCAAATGTGGACGTGAGATGCGTCACCATTAAGATAATGGACGTTCAGGAAATAATAAGCATATTATAATACTCGTACAATTTATGTCGTAGAACCTTATGAATGGGATATATATATAATCAGTGACAATTAGCATTACTTGACATATCTCGGCAAAAAATAATAAAATGCATTGTTTTCTTGAACTTGTCACACTTCTTCTAAGTGACCATCCCGTATTTGGAGTGACCACTATCATTTGTCAAACTCGCTAAAAGCGTGACTTGTTCATTGTCACCTCTCCCCAGTTATGACAGAAACTGTTTGGGCTCTCATATGTGCTTTGTTTTCTTTAGGTTCTGATTGACCGAAGTCAAGATTTTGACCAGCTTTTGACAGATGTCTCGCAGACAAGATAAAAACAAAAATTCTATCAAACGTTCGCCCTGAAATGATTGTCGCGCTGGTGGTGAGTGTGGTGACACGTAGATGTGCTTGCTAAGGAGAGCCAAACTCATAGCTCCAGCTCATGATAACATTAAGAACTCCTATTTGGGATCCTATCTCCTATGTCATTGGCTTTGAAAATAATCATCATGAGTAGCAGACTACATCGTCGCCTTCAGTCATGCCAGGCCTAATGATCTTAGTAAAACAATGGTATACCTGTCTTCCTCTTAGCGAGCACAGCCACCAGCCTTCGCTTCCGCCGGTGTTCTGCTCCAGCACCGTGAGCAGGTCGCCGCGACGGAACGCCAGCTCGTCCGGCGACTCTGCTATATTGTCGTACAACGCGCGCGCCATGCACTGCAACAAGGACACCATAGTTGTAGCAATAATTCTTTAGAAGATTGTGGACATAGCAACATTCTCTCGTTGTCAATTTGGTCGTGGTGGTGCGTCAACAAGCGAACCTCAAATATGATAAACGGTTTACTTTGAAGATTAGAAATATTGACGACGATTATGAGGCAGTCAATACGAACACTCGTCATAAATAGTGTTCGTTGTAAATAGTAGGTACTTATAATATCCATCTGCATCAGGTAGAATTATAGATCAACACCATAAGTTTAAGGTTAAGCTGATACTGACAAAAAGTCGGAAAACGGTGGAAAGAAAGTCAAGAGAGTTCCACCATCCGCATCCGCCATTATATCGTCATCTTCACTACGAGAGGTTAACTGGCTTTATAACGACTTTGCCTTAGAAATATCACAAGGTTCAAGAGTTAATAATAAGCGTTATATCCTCAACTTTTTCCGAGGAAGCTTACAAATTATAACTTTCAAGTTCATTTTTATAAAGTATCCGAAGAATAAACATTTTCCCTAATCTTGTTGTGTAGTTAAGATTAAAAGGATTTACTGAATTCGGCAAACTTTTGGGTTTATCTTACTTACATTTATTTTATCAGCGGTATAAAGAAATGTTTATTCAAGTAAACTGACATAAAAATAAGAGAGTTATGTACGCTTTTAATAAAGAATTAAAGAAAAATGAAAAGTTGTTATGTAGTTAGTTATAAGTTACCTAATAAAAACAACTTTAATTGTCCTGCACAATGCATGCCTGTTGTTGCAGGTAGTATTTATTTGGATCCTTCCGAATCATGAGGTTTTGAAGAGGGCTATTTTAGTCGTAAAGTTCCTATTGCTACCTACTTGCCAGGTTGACTGAAAGATCATGCAAAAAACAGTTTATGACTAATAAAATATATTTCTTGCTTCGACATTCATTGAATCATCTCTTGCTACTGGACTTTAGCTTTTTAACAATAAACTTAGGCCTACCTCTACTACCTACGCGAAACAGAAGTTCCATTTTAACAATACACAAGTCCTCAAGGACCAAATCAGTATCTAAAGCATAGCTAATGCATACAAAACGGAACCCACTTACTGTCATAGTACAAACTACATTCAATCAATCATACATTAGAACATTAAGCCAAAACAGAAACAGCAGCACCCAGTCCCCATAATTTTCACATTAAGCTTCGACACCCGCCCACGATTGCCGCATATGCTGCGTATGCGCAGCTGCAGCGGAACGGGCGCGTCCTAAATCAGCCGATAATGACGGATCGCATTGTGCAACGAGAGATTGTGGGCGACGCGTGTTGGGGCAGGCCATGTCCGTTTCCGATCAACGTAATCATTTATGCAACCGATAAGAGGGGGCCGACAATGAATCGGCGAACTTTTTGTCATGTTAATTAAATAAGGCAATTTATTTACCTTCCAATTTCAAGATAATTTTATTTCGAAATAGGGAACGATAAGTCGTAGCGAAATTTTCAACAAAAAAAAAACACATAAAATCGTAAAATTAAATTCTAAATTTATCATTTACCGTATTAGTCCAAATGGCTGTAATTTTTCTAACTTCAATGTATCTCCTGCATTTACACATCTTGAACAATTTATTCAAATCACTTCACTTAAACAATTCGAATCAGTTCAGTACTACAAAAGCTCGATTTATATCGAGAGCGTAATCGTATATGAACCAATTACACATGTACTCGCTCCGATGAGTCCAGACGTAATGATCGAAATAATAGCCTTTGAAAACAAGTTAAATATAAATGTATTTGTATTGAATTTATTAGAACCGGTCGTACCTACATGCGTGTGAGTCAAGCGGCTACGTCATTCCCGCTTACGAGTCGATGCACTGAACCTCGAATCTGTACCAAATGACATCTTCCCTAACAGTTTTGAACTTCCTTATTGTATCCCTAATCTTCCATAGTGCGTCATTATAGTAATTACGGAGCGGAAATATTACAAATTCGCACTCAAAAACAAGCTTAGTGCTTCGTGTGTTTTTCTGAATTGAAAGGCACCTACATACTACCCACATTTCTTTAGATAAATAACTACATACCGCATCTAGGTAGAGCTGTCTAATTAGTGTAAATGTTACAGTCAAAACTGTTAATCGGTCAAAACCACTTTTAACTGGTGTCAGTCAAAATCCTTATTATGTTAAAATGCGTTTTGTCCATTTAAAATGCGTTTTCATATGTTTCAGAAGGTTTAATTACCTAGTCCTAGTATTACTACAACGTAATGTTTTGCAAAGGGTCATAAAAAAACTTACAACCTAAAACGTTTCAAGTAAATGTTAGTTATTGCTAAAATAGTTTTCACCGGTCAAAAGTAGTTTTGACTGATTAACAGCGGTCAAAAGTAGTTTTGACTGTGACATAAATAATGATTGGGTAATTTCGGTGGAAACTATGTCCTATTACGATATTATTTTCCTTGGATAACTTTTCCAATGTTCATGATAACTAAAAGCTTCTTTAAAAGAAAATGTATGCTTTTATTAAACAATGTTTAACACTCGTAAACATGCGTAGGTTACAAGTTACAATTAAGCATTGATAAAACTGGCTAGACATGCGAGCAATAAATTGATAGTACATAATGTAACTGTATCTGGTTATAATTCATTAATAACATAATAGGTAAGTATAGATACGATAGTAGGCTTTTAAAAGGATTGTATTCCCTACAAAAAAAATAATAATAATAATAAAGAAAAAAAGTTAAAAGTAGGATAATATTATAGGTTAGGAAAGTAAGAAATAAAGAAGATAAAAGAAAGCTGTAAATAATGAACTTTAATTGAATTCTTATTTAATCCTGTACTGATTAAATATTAAACTATAATAGTATTAACTAAGTAACTTAAGTGAATCTTCGTTAAAGTTATCAATATAGTCAGTCACTAATGACGTTAAACCTTCACTTAGTTAATGGAGGAACTCCACTAGATATGTAAGTGCATGTTTATGTACCTACCAAACATTGAAGGAAAATCTACCAAAAGACGGTTCTTACAACTGTACATAGGGCATTATTTTCTTAGTTGAGAGATTTCGATGCTTCTAGAACATTTTTGAGATATAAGTATGACAAAAGACGTCCTTTTTTTCCTCGTCCCATAAAACATCAGTCATTTTGACACAACCCGTATTTGTATTTCAGTAGGTATATTGGAAAATGACCGTACCGACCGGAGTAATAGTAGGGTTAGGCAGAGGTGTACCTACATTTTGCATATACACCCACATTTTGCCAGTTGTGTTTTAAGACAGGGGAGGAATAGGCTCGCTATTGCCATCAACCGGGCATGAATCCAGACTCCGAGGCTGCTAATGAGAAATTCCTGACGGAAAACCGAATATCACATTGCCCGACCCGGGAATCGAACCCAGAATGTCATGCTTAGCAGTCGCGTATCCGACTACTCGACCAACGCGGCAGTCAGTAAGTGTAAGTATTTATGTAGTAATAATTTCATTTTAATTACAATGTCGCACACTTTCATAACATGTAAGGTAAACGTTTAAAGTTCAAAGTATTGCTCAATAATGACGTCATGTTGATCTATTATTTCTCTCTAAGAAAAAGGTTAAAACCGGTGATTAATTAAATTACGCTTATTCAATATCGGTAAACAACTTGCATCCTTATTTTTATTGTTGCATCGTTGCCATCCTCTAATTAGTCGTTTAAACAATGGTAAGTAAATACTTTAGGTATTTGCATTAGGTCACACAAGAAAAAAAGATACCTGCAGATATAAGAAAATATGTATAAATTTTAGTCCACATACATTCATCAATTTTTATTCTGTACCAAATCACATTTCTAGAAAAAAAATAAAAAGCTATTAAAATTTAAAAAATAAATCAATGACATTCATTAATTTTTACTCTGTGCTAAAAGCTCGCGAAAGCTTTTAACTTCAACCAATGGCAACTGAATGGCTCTTAAATGGGTAGAATATAAGCACCTAGTTGACTTTATCAGAAATGAGTAGGTACCTTGTCTACCTGCCCACTTTCTCTACGCCTTTTCATTAATTAACAGACTCCATTGATCGATTATATTATCATTTAGATGACAAAGATGCTGTAAAGCCGGATACTCATGAATCATGACGATTGTCGATTCGCAGAATTTGTTGCACGGTATTGTGCGCGGGCGCCTATCGCAGGTAGTAGGTACTCTGGGTATAGGTAGCGCACGCGCACGTAACCCGTGAGTGCCGAGTGTGCTAGCGAGGTCGATGAGGTCATTGGCTTGACCTTTTAATACATGGATCCTATGCCAATCAATGAGATTTCTCGTGAATATTGTTTTTCCTTAACTTTTACCGTCTAGACTCGTAACGGGAACGTAATGGAATTAAAAGCTTTTGTTTTTAACGATATTTGGCAAGACTAGCTGTGACCTGAATTGACGGCTATATATCTATCTTGTTTCACTATATAAAATATATAGCAATCCTCTCTAAATAAACCAATAAAAAATAATCTTATTTTACTTCAAAGATGAGGCGACGATAATCATTAAACTTGGAAATCAGCTCAGTTGCTCTTGATTAATGACTTGAGAAGAAGAACAGTGAGGTCTGATATATTTTTCTGAAAGTTACGTTATAATAAAATTCGTTCAACAATTTAAATAGCATAAGCATAATAATCAGCCTGAATCGTTCCCACGGCTGGGACACAGGACTTCTCTCTGTGGGAGGGAATGGGCTTGGGCTATAGTCCACCACGCGGGCCCAGTGCGGTTTGGTAGATGTCACATAATGTTTAAGTAATCATTTTTTTGGTTGTAGTAGGTACATAGGTTTCTTCACGATATTTTCCTTCACTGTTTTCAATTTAAATAGGTATTTGTAAAATACAATATGTATGTGTAGATCATTGCTTAATGTGGTTTCCTTAGAACTGGGTACTACCTACCGAAACCACACCATGCAAACCATAACAACATAAATATTAATAATATATTATGTATTACGAAAGTCGCAAAATAAAACGGTTCACTTAAAACGAAATCGATCGACAAATAAGTGCTATTAATACCAAAAACTTTAACAAATAGCGCCATAACGAAACCACTAGTCGACCACAAAATGACAATATACTGGCCAAATAAATATGCTGTTATTGTTTACGAGTATTCAATCAATGAATTGGAATAAATCAAGTTCTGCTTAATGCAATGCTATTAGTCGCAAACTAATTTATATTTTGAATGAATCACTAATCTTCTTAGAATATTTTCTTTGAAAAGGTCACTTCGTCAGAACTATAAAAAATAAACCCGATATTTTTTTTAATAGTATATTTGGTACTTACCTATCTATAAGTTATCCCACATTCGTACCGAGATGAAGGCTTAGTAGCCATGACAGTTCCCTTCCCGAATATTCGTCCTCGATGTGATAAGCAACCGGCAACCGACACGTGCCACTAATATTGGCAAATCAACCGAATGGATGGTCCTCGCGCTCTAGTAGACCTCGCCATGTGATAGTGGGTCGAAAATCAATGAGGACCGGCAGGGGACTGAATGGCGGGGCTCGGGGCGCCGACCTACGAAGGTCGCACTCCCGTAGTACGCGAAGGGTTAACACGCATGCGCGGACCTTGCTAAAAAAAATGCATTTTGTAGGAGTTACTATAGTAACCTTCGTTTTACTTTATTTAAAACTTACGATAATTTTCCTTAATCAATGCAAAATAAAGGGAAAATTATTATGTGTTAGTTAGGCTAATAAAATACATTTTTGTGCATAATTACTACCCAGAATGATTTTCTGTCTATTGAAGAATATTTTAAAGAAATTTTATTGCACTGAAACCAATTTGTCCATCAGCTATTTTTCCGAAGATCGTTATCACAACTAATATAGGGATCAGGAAGCAGGTAGTTAACTTAAATAGTGTGGAAGCACCGTGTAGTGTTAATCGGACATTATAGCAGTAGCCAGGCGCCTCTTGGCTCGCGTCTAGACGGCCATTATTTTAATTAAGAAAATGACGGGTTGTACTACCCGGTAATAGTTTGTACAGATAAACAATCAAAAAGTCAACTAGACTGTGACTTATTTAAAATAATTACTAATTAGGTAGGTACCTACGTTATTGTACGTACTTAGGTATACACCCTGTGTACCTATCATCCTTGCTACAAATTTGGTATTAATTAAGCATAAAATGCATAAATGACAAGCATAAATGAAAAATAACTGTTATGGTATTTATCAAGTATTAATACTATCAGTTATTTGTCATTTATGGACATGTTAAGTAGACGGTTTACTAAACAAGGAAAGTTCTAAATGTAGCTGCTTATAAATTGTAAATCTCATGAGCAGGTATTTAGGTAATGTTTATTTCGACTTGTTACTTGCCTGCATGAAGTTCAACTTAGAAAACCCTGAAACTGTTTCAATGGTTCTAAAATAACGTAGAAAAGCAAACATGGCTTCAGCAATCATCTCAATGAAGTTGACATAAGCTTTTAATCAATATAGTTTAATGGTGGTGGTATAATTAGCTTTACAAATTTAGAAGAAGCGGTACTTTGTAACCTAGGTAACGTGTTCTCGTGTAGATAAGATTCATTCATAAAACTTGAAACTGTAGCAAACCATAAAGTTGAACATCCAACAGGAAAAATTGAACGTCGTCTTCTACAAGGAAAAGTTTCTCGACATAGCTGCCAAGATTTTTACGACGAAGTAAAAAATTGAGACGCCATTTTAGAGGTAAAATAAAAGCGTTACGTTCGTCTCTTCGTTTGAATGATCATTTTTTGCATATAGATAAGGTGCTCGAACACTTGAGTAGGTAGCATATATCTGCATGGATAAGTGTGCTGGTAGGTTCGCAAGAAATAGAGTAGATCGCAATCAGTCGCACAGATGGAGATAGATGCGAGAAGCGTTTTATTGTCGACACATAAGTGGCCGCGGCGACATACTTTTGGAATCCGTTAAGATAAACGCAACAGATAATAACAGCAAGTTGTGTATGCAAAATGCTAGCGAGCTTTTTCTCAGTTAGAGGTTAAGTTGGACTTAAGTAGTTGATGTGGTCTATCTTGTTCTGTGACTGGCAAAAAAACCCACATTATAAACAGCGAAAGACATAAACAAAGGAAGTTTGTTACTAATATGGTTTACACAAAACATGAGGAGGAAATGATTAAAGCATCCGCTTAGCGATTTTGTAATGGGGTTGAATTTTGTATGCGGTTGAATATGGCTATAGTTTCCGTTCCCAATACCTATTTTATATTCTTTTTCTTCGTATCACTGGCACGACAAATTTTATATTTTGCTAGCCCAAAACTTCGCCACTTCTACCGCGTCGTCGGTGGCAGCGCAAAGGTCACTTCGGCTGCATGTTTTTGGGCTAAGAGGGCAGGATGTGAAGCATAGTTTGCGACATAGCTCCACAACTACACCCCGCTGTTGTTTCGTTAAGGTAACCACACTTAACGAGGTTGGAGTTAGGTACATCTTCTCACTTGAGTCCGGAGACGGTTCAAGGACTTCCAGGTGGACCACGGAAGGTTAGACCCTGCAGGAAGACTTTATATTAACAGGAATATAACTTCATAAACCGCCTACAAGGATTCCCTTTCAAGTGGTGTTTATCATAATACGACGATCAACACTACCTCACTGCCGACGCTCAGTCAATGACCTATCCCAAGAGATAAAACATCCCACGCATTACTATCCGAAACCATGATCATATAACTATCATGACTTTTTAATATCACATCATTTATTACTGTGCATGGCGGTCATTATGCCTAGAAGTTGAGTAACTGTTGACTGACTCAGTAAATTGAATTCTATGAAATACTAATTTGAGTAGCAATTAAGAAACGTGTATAATATGCGTGTGAACGGTATCGTAGGTGTGTTGCGGGGGATACAAACAGACCAGTGTTTATGTTCCCAGGAGTGCGTCATTTGTCATGATATGTGACGCGCCAGACACTGGGCCATATTGTTCGGTTACATCGCACGAGTGTATTACACCGGTGTTGCCATAGATAACGCGTTACAGAATAAATAAGGTCTTATTGTTCAATTGAAACAAGACGTGCAACTGTTTTGTAATTTTTTGGGTTCTCATCGGAAAGTCCAATGTTAAAAGATTCTTCCATGCTACAGCGGTAATTTCACTTGTCCGGTGTGATAAGTACTAATCTACTCGACCAAGGAAAAGTAGAAGAAGCCACTTGTAGATTAATGTATGTACTTACCCAGTGATTAGATTTATTCTACGAATGTCAACTTGATGGTTGTACCGTAAATATTAGACACTTGAAAGACAATGAGTTTACTAACAAGCGGCTTGAGCTAGAACATTATTATGGTTTCTCTAATAACACCTAACTACTTGCCGTTACCGATTCATTTAAGTCAGTTTATTTATTGAATTTAAATATATTTTATACCAAACAATATGGTCTGACGCGTGTTGAGCAACTCTCACGTCATCGAGCGATCTAAAATGATTACCCATTCAATTCTCAATACGTGGTCCTCATATTCATTACAATAATTATAATTTTTATGACATACATTGACTGCCCAAATTGGTTAAATTTATTGTATTCGTTTTTTATAAACTCTTACAACAAATTAAGACCATAAACTTAACGTAGTTATAATGAAAATATAATATTAAAAATTTAAATTAGAAAATATTATTCATCTGGTGAATTGAATAACATCACCGCATCAACAAGGCGAACAGCGCAACCAAGTCCAAGGGGGCGAATTGAAAAGATCTCCCTCCGAAGTCCCGACAAGAGGGCGAGGGGCGACGGAGGGACGAGTGATGCAATTTTGCAGTGCATTTTATAGATATGCAGACGCCAAAGAATAGAAACGATTTTTTTCCTCTCTTTAACCACGGTAAGGGGTTCGTCGACTTTTTTTACAACGGGCGGCACGTTCACAATGGCGATTTGAACGAAAAATTCTCCACGAAGAAAGCTTTTGAGACATGGTTGCTGTTTTATTCACTGGAAAATGATTTTAAACTTTTAATCGCGTCCTCATTTCTGTCCCAATTATGTATCTGTCGGGAAGAAACGTCGGCTGGCAGCAGTGAACGTCTGACACTTGTAGCTTGTGTCACGACGTAGATTTGGCAGCCGTCCAAGCGACACGTTGTAGCAAGTCGCGCGGACAATACGCGGGCGCGGGGCCCGTGGCCCAACTATATGCGACGACGTGCCCCGAATATTAACTCGTGTTTTGGTGAAAATATTGCAAACATATCGATAAGGCTCCGAAATGGCGCCCCCAATTTATAGACTTTGGGCAGCTTTGTAGAAGGTGTGGCTTTTGTACAAAACGAAAAGGTTCCATCAGTTTATGGTTGTTTATTTTCCGATGCAAACCTTTTCTTTTAACAGATTAGTTACAGTCACATAATAAGATTGGATTTATGAACATTTGACGTTCTTAAATCCTAATTAACTTTTAAGATTATTTAAGCTTTATGAAACGGAGATTGTATAACATGAATTTCAAATAAGAAGTAACTTCGTAAGACATTTTCTTTCACATCTTAATGGTTACTTTACCTCTCCTGCGTATTCGAATATCAAATTTCATGTTCATCCTATCACCATCAAGTAAATTCCCATTTCCGAAAGGCATAACGTTTGACTTTCATTGAGATTTCCAGCATTTACCTACAAGCGCGCAGTTAATTATCTAGTAATTGGAAAACGGATACCTCAGTGCTACTTTACAAGCTGTAAGATGTTGATTATATGATAACATCAGTTTCAAATTAACAGCATTTTCGTGAATCTGTTTTAAGACAAGGCATTACGTTTTGTCAAGTAATGGTTTGCCATTTTGTCCCAGCACGTTTTTGAATCGTGAACGTCGGGATTTTGTGTCCTAATAAATTAGTGTAACGAGTTAACGTCGTCGTCGCAACTCGAATCGAACAGTGGCGGTCGTGGCAAGCACCGAGCTAGCACCGAGCTCTCGAGCCGACTTCAAACAATTTCGTCTGATGCACAGTTGTGCTCTCGTCTCGAGAGCACTGCCTCTGATTAAAGTCAGCCCGCACAGTCGCGTTCGGGTTTTGCTTTATTTGCTAACTGTTTCATTAAAATCCTCGAAGTTGCTTCAAACATCTGCTGAAATATTTTCGCGACAATCATTTGGTACGTGTTTCAGTCGAGTACCTATTGCTTTATTTTTCATAACCGAGCTTGGAAATGGTGCACGGAACGGCGCGGTTTATTTCCGTCCTTTAATACAAGTACCTTTTAAGATGTAGGTAGAAGTCGGTAGCTGCAGCATAAAGTTTTACGAGACGAAGACGTAAATGCCCATTACCCTCGTCATCTTTACGATAAACATTACTTGAACTTATAAGTGCCGTTCCTTAATAACGCTTAATCTAGATTAATGTGACGTATGGCATAAATTTGGCGTTAGCGCGGCAGCCACCACTTCGGAATTATGCATTAGATGGTTGGCACCAAATAAAGAGCAGCGTTTCTCAAACATAAACTGAACACTGACTGTTTATTAATGACTTTTATAGGCAACTTTGCCATTACAGTCAGCTAACCGGTAAGTAAATGATTTTAACATTAACGTCCCTCTCATAAAACTAAATAAACTTTCTAACCTGGGTTATACTACTAGAAAAGCGTTTTGCGACCAAGTTTAGAAAGTTAACAATAATTTACAGCTTCATAATAAAATAGCTCGTTAACAAGTTCAATATATTTCTGCTCGTCGACGTCGACTCGTAAAAATGCCTTGTGTGTTATTTATTTTACACGAATCATGTTATTAAGAAATAAAATGAAAGCAAAGTAAACCAATAGAGTATCTGCCTGCCTCATATCCTGTTTAACGGTAAACCTCGCAGTGGTATAGATATATTCCTTTTACAAGTGACTCATTCTGCCTCGGAAAAGCGATCCCCAACAAATAATTACAAGCGCGCCCAAGCAAACACCGCAAGATAAATTACTGGAAACCAATGAACAGGTTCCAAGCTGGTACTAATCAGTGGGAGAGAAGTGATTGCAACTAATCTCGAAACAAAGCGGTACTTTGCTCGCAGTCCCACTTGGTGCGACGAACTAACATTGCAAAGTTTGGCGTCCTCTGTCCGCAGTCGCACGGGCGCGCGACGAGACCCTCCAGAGAGAAAACTAGACCTTACATTATATTATACATTATAGTGGTCCTGCACTGAAATAGTGTTATTAACTTGTAGTATTTTCATCAATATTGTATATGATCTACGTAATGCATCCGGTCAAGGTGTGCCTGCTTTTACAATGTCTAGGAATTGTTACATCAGCAATTGTATCTTTCACTTTCTGAAATAGGTGTTTCTTTAGTACATAGCGGTCCTTGTAAAAATATTGATTGATTTTCGATCTTATGGACAAAATTTCTCAGTCAGTGGTTAGCAGTAAGTCCAAGCAGTTGGGTGTATGTCCACCACACATGGTCCATGTACATCTGGCACCCGCGTAGCTTCAGTCATCAACTGGGTGAGATCTAGCGACAATGCAAATCTGTGCGCCTCTCTCCCAGCATGGTCAGTTTTCTGAAACGGGAACAACCACTCATCGTGATGGGCATTAAAGTCCCCCAGAAAAAGAAACTCCGCCGTCGGGTACCGTTGCTGGGCACAATCTGCCATCTCCATCAGGTGCTCAAAGAGCCTGGTCGTCTCCTGGTCACCGCTGTGCGACCGGTAGACACCGACGTAGAGTGATTTCTCCACCCCGGAAAGCAAGTAATTTATGATCATCTGGGTACTGACTAACCGAAGAAGTAATTTTCAACAATCAGAATTGTGAATTCAAACAAAATAAATTCTCTTAAAATATTCTCTTTGTGGTTAAAAGTAATGAATTAAATATTTTATTCAAATAAGGTATTATTCTTTTACGATAGAAGCTTGAACACTTGGGCAGCTGTTTCGAACTTATTCAGAGTCGCGTCGTACACAACCCCCGCGACCCGTCTCCCGATAGGATGAAAGTCTTTGGCACCCTCCGCATTTTTTCTACCCGAACGACCGATGTGGAGTACTCTCATTACTGTACCATTTCACTCCCCTAGGGCTACAAACAATATAATAGTATATATGTATATAAAGGCGATGTTTCATAGCAGCCCACGGTGAAGATACGCACGTGTAAAGCTTACAAGAGCGTTGAATAAAAATGTAGGCGGTTTAGTCCACTGTCGTACGTCCTCTACGCACGAGTGCGTCTGGTAAACAATTGAACCCTGCTGCTAACATGGTAAACTCCTCTGTGCACATCCTACGTTCATCCTACGCTCGACTTTAAGGGGTATTCCTCAAAGCGCAACTATATGATGGAAAATAGAGAGGGGTATGATGGATTCATTAGTTTTTTTTCAATCATGGTTGTGCTTCGTGGAATAATTTAGTTGAGCTTAGTTGGTTGCAAATACCCCGACTTTAAGGTTTATTCGATACAAGATTGTTTTGTACCTACCTACCAGTGGCGAAGGTTCCATACAACACGATTCCTACCGGATTCCCTTTGAAAAATGGCACACTCAGTATTCTGTAGACAAATAATATAATCACACTAAACATATGTACTCCGGCTTACCTCTTACAAAAATTGACCCTTCGCTACTGCTACCTACATATTTAAAACTTCGTATCGTGTCATGAAACATGACATCATCATATCAGCCCGGAATCACCCACTGCAGGGTATAGGCCTCCCTTTGTTTGTCCCATGTCCAGGTGTTTCTCGCGACTTTGACGATATCGAAGACCCAACAAGCTTTAAGACGGCCCTGGTTTCTTTGGCCACCACTCGGCCAAATCAAATAAAATCATGACAGTGCTAGTCTAATCTAATCTATCTCAACGAAACTAGTTAGTATGTATGTAGTTAGGATACTTTCTTTTGTTTTAACTCACGTAATTGGGCCCCGCTGTGATCCGTAACGTAAAGGTGAAGTCCAATTACATTTTGTTGCCCGCTCACGGGGTCTAATGAAGCCTCTTCCAAAGTTACCAGAAAAAGTTTTAAGTAGGTTAGCTATTTACCGAGTTCCTTTAACTTTTTTATTTCCCAAGTGACTCGTTCGTGGACAAGGTGAAGTATTACTAGTCATTTTTTTACTCACCAAGGATATGGGTGTCTTCACATAAGTTATGAGCGTAGTGTAACTGCTACACCACCATTTTATAGTTGCGTAGCCGCTACGAACCTGCGTAGTTGTTACACCAGTGGTGTGTCTTTTAACTGCGTAGCCGCTACGCAATCGCTAACGCCCGCTACGAAATCGCTACGTAGCCGTGTAGCTGCTACGCCAGCGCCATGTAACAGCGTAGCTGCACGCATTCTTACCTAATGTCACTAACCCATTAATGAAATTAATTTACGCTAATCTTATCACAACTTATAAACTTTAACTCGAGTTTACTGCAACAGTCATAAAGTCATGTTACTTTGAATGAATGGCCGTACTATAGGCGCCCAGCCGTGTGGACATAGTTGCCTAATTAAAGCTTGTACGCCCGTATCATAATCGTAAACATCCTCGATCGTAACTCGAGTTGATAACGTAGATAATCTCGTGTGTGGGAACACAGCTACTTAGTGAGATCAATCGAACCGATAACCCATCGGTAATCGGCACCCATCGGCGATGTTCGGGTGTTCAAACAGGCAAAACGAGCGCTCGAGCCAGTGACGTTTTGATGTATAGCCTGTCGCGTCGTCGCTTCTGTACGTCCATCAACAGCATTAGTGATGTACCTGTTTATACATAAACTAGTGTTGTACTGTTGTTTGTTCCCGCCGACCGTTGCCACACAATCTAACTCCAATGTCTGTCTGTAGCCAACGAACTATGAATTTGAGTATTGACACAATAGAGAAACAAAATTAAACGATCGCATGATTCATCTATAATAATTGAGGCAATCAGTTTGTTTTACAAGCTAATGAATGTTGCGTGCTCAACCGAAATGTTTATGAACTTAACTAAAATATTAGCTGCGAATCCGCGATCAATGTTGTTCGAAAGAGCGTTTAAACAACAAGTTCAAAGTTTCAGTGTTCCAATAAGTTAGCTACTGTGGAGGATATTGCGAGTGATATTGCGCTCATCAATACGTCCTCGATGTCCTATTGAGGTCGGAATTGGATATACTTCCTCCGATGTCGCGATTTAATATAACTTGTGCTTGTTAGACCAATTTATCTGACGTTATTGCACCGAAATAGAATCGCCGAGCAATTTGTACGCGTTCTAACTGTTTGTTGAAACTTGTTTGGATATTATATTTTGTTATTGAAATTGATTAGAGTAATAAGTTGAGTATTAATAGGCAGGCATTGTAGGTATGGTCTATAATATCGTTTGTTGGTAATTGGTTGTAAGGTTAAACGTTTTTCTTATAATGAGTGTTTTTGTCTGACAATCTGTCTAGTGTGGATCGTAATGTTAGTTCGTTTATGTCCACTGCAGGGAGGTGTGTAAATGGTGGCCCTCCACAACCGCAAATATCAGTCTTTGTCAATACTCGATCTTATCGCGATGATACATACCTAAGCATTTAAAAGGCAGTAATGTACAACTTTATTAGGGTCATTACCTACTTGTAAATTACTTCAACGGGAAAATACCTTTACTTATATAATTTTCAGAGCTGTTTTCCCAGTATTCTAATGCACATTATCTCTAAATACATATGTAGTTTGTGCAAATCAGCACAAATTGCACATAACATAACGCAGCGTCTCCTTCAGACACAGATAATATTCAATCATCCCTAAACTGTCGTTATACCCGTATCCATAAACGTAAATATAAAATGTTTGTGTTCAGGGTTGCCACTGATATAAATTTAATAAAAACGCTAGGGGTTTTCGCAGCCAAAAGTAGGCAAGTTTTTTATAGCCGGCCTGTCTATCGTACCTTTTATTAAGCGTTTTTGTTATGTAAAGCAGCTCTATTGGTATGTATATCTTTAGTTCGTAGTTTTCCGGAAAGGAAGGGTTTTGTATACCATTTCTCAGGTTGCATAGGACTAAGCATATTGGTGTGATTGAGTAATTGAAGGAACATAGATCTCTACATTGTTTCCACCAAATGCTTACATACGTATATTTTATGCAACTATGATTACTGTACAGGATGTCATTCAGTATGCGTTCATTATAGTTCGACATGCAGTTCAAACTTTTGAAGCAAATATTATGAATTGTAGTAGGTAGTTTACACGGATGTCTAGGACTGTTTACCATAGAAACATATAACCCAATTCCCTTTCTTGGAGACGGATATTTTAGTACAGCTTCTACTTTCGATAGAGACAGCCCTGCGCATCAGACAGATACGAGCACAGCAACCGAAGGGCCGGGGGGCTGACATCGACAGCGCACTCCTCCGACGTGACAGCGGCAGGCACTCCAATCTGCGACACGCACTCGAGTGCCGACGCACTCACACTCTCGTACTTGCATAACGTTCACGTTACTAAATACGTGCAAAATATTCGCTATCGCTTCTATATTTTTTGCGTGTTAGCGAAAATGGAGCACTTTCGCAATCTTACGTGGCTGTCTATATACGCTGTAATTTTGTATTTTGCTTTATTTTTTGAAGAAGTCTGTGCTTGGGCCTGACATCTCTTGTCCGTGGGGAAAATATACCTTCTCCAGGACACGTACTACCTATAATAACTATTTAATGTTCTACTTATAGAAAAACGATATAGGTAGCTATATCGTTTTTCGAAAACAATGGTTTATTAATAAAAAGTTGACGAAAGATGTCACAAAAGGTGATGACGTTTGTGCTAGGTAAGTAAATAAGTAAACATCGACATAATGTGCTGAGCTGAAAGACTGGCTGACTGACTAATGCCTCACCATTAAAGCAATGACTCCTACTCAGACGGTAAAATACCTAGCTTTACACAATGCTTAGGTTTCTAAGTTTCCAGTCTCAATGTCAAATTATTTACAGAAACTATTGGTAATATTGGTAAAACGTGTCAAGTTTGTAATAGATTAAAAATCTAACAAACACGAGGAATGGATATTTAGCTAAACTTTTTTTATCTGAAATCATACACTAGTCATAGATATAAAGACATAGATAAAGTTATATTTGGTATTATCTGGCCTTGACAACGATTGGTATTTCTACACTCTGATTGAGACACTAGAAAAAAACAATCAATCGACGAATTCAGTCAAGCCTATCAGCCACTCACGCAAAGCCGAAAGAATCGGCTAATCGACTCTTTCGGGTGTAAATAAAGATTAAAAATCACTTCGCTTGCTTCTCCAAGATCCCCTTTAAAAGGCTTCGAGAGGAAAGGGGGAGCTGTACTACACGGGATGAAATCTTGTTCAACCGTTTTGGACGCGGTCGATATTGTTTTGAAACTTCTGGGCTACAACAGACATGTAATTTAAATAGGAAATCGACGTGTTTAACTTTGTGATAATCAGTTTCGATAACGATACTTAACTTTGAACGAACTATGCTGTTTTACTAGATAATGAACGAAGGACCTCTGATGGTGAGATGTAGATGGCATGGTCTACATATACTCGTAAGTACGGTTAAAGCTTGCTGCGCAGAAGTGTTGATGATCATAATCATGAATCAGTGCTGCAAGAGTTTGGAATGCCACAAACTGCGTTCAACATGTCGGCTCTTGAAACAGCGATAATTAACGCATTTAATTATGTTCTATTATCCTGCGGCCGCCAAGTCCGTATCTCTTGTTATCGGAGTACAGCTGCAGGCGGCACCAAATGATGCGCGAATGAACTGTTTGACGCCCAAACTATTAATAGGCATAGACTAACTATCATAAACGGCTTCGGTGCTCTGTGGACGTATAACGATCTCGCTTGGCCAAACATTGGTTAAGACCTCACAGGCTGTTTATGTTGTGTTCCTCATAACTGAATGTAAATCGTCGATAAAGTGCGATAGTCCCACCATGTAGGAAGTGCGGCATTGTCATGCGAATGTTATGCAACCACTTAACCACGTGCACTATTAATATTTTACTCGCCATTGTTTCGTTCTGACGTCGATACAACAAATAGTTAAACTCGCTTTACATCTGACCGTTGACCGCATCCGAAAACATGCGGGTTGTTCAAAACTAGTTCGTAATTCTGACAGATTTCCATCAGGAAAGTCTCGTGTTTAAAAATTCAAATGATAACAGCTTAATTTTCAACAACATCAGTCACGGAAACATTGGTTTCTAAAACACACACGTGTAGAATTTCATAAGCAATGATGTGTCAGCGAACTGTCGAAACCAATTATTCCAATGGATTACTTAATGCGGTATCAGGGTTTATCCATAAAAACACTGCCCTAATGGAAGGAAATAGCGTAATAAACGCGAATGTAATCACAATTTTCCTCGTCACGGACAAACAGAGGGTCGCATATGTTCACTCGTTCCGTTCATTCATCGTCAGCGTAATCTGGGCGAGCTTACCCGGGGCACGCGTCCCTCCGATTGATGGCGGATTTACCCGATTCTCTGTATAAAAACACCAGTGACATTTAGGGGTGAGTCGTGGAATGTTATAATGTAGTCATTGTGGAGTCGGAAATGTACTTTCTGGACAATAGTGCATGATACAGATGGGATAATGAATAAGAGTCATTTTTCAACTTTTTAATATAGAAATTCGATCAAAATTTGGTAGAGTGGCAACGCTACAAGAAAAGTAGATCAGCAATCTAGGTTTGCTGAACTACATTAGCTATCTAGTTTTAATTGAAAACCTTTCTATGGATTAACTGTATTCTGGAATGTCTATCAAGTCTGAATTCCATGTACATTTATGTAGACATGAGTCTCGTCGTAAGTAATTAGAACTCGTTCAACAACTATCGCCATAATAAGGTATTAAAGTTATAATTAGTTAATTACACATGTCACTCTGAGGCATATAATATATGGAAGGTAAGAGTACAATATTAATGTTCAACGAGTCAATTACCAAGGTAAAGAAAAGGAGGTTAACGAGCAACCACGGAAACTAAATGAGAGTCACACTTCCGAAAATGTCTGTACAACTTAATTACCAGCTACAAGGAAAATGAACTATTTTTTCGAAAGGATAAAGAAGCAACAATGTTCTCATGAACAACAAAACTTGTTTATTTAGCAAGTTCACAGGAAAACCGCAGACTGTATGTAACTGTCTATACTTAGGTACTTACACATGCATACTACAAATACCTATTTCTCTGCTGTGTAAAACTATGAATGGCACATGTTTGTCTATAATCCTTTATCCTTAGCGAACCAACCTTGAGAAGAACTTATAATAACAATGTTTATAGGAACACGCGGCAAAAACATGTTGAACATGTTGTTGTACATGTTGTCATGTTGTTGTTGTTCGTGGAAAATATTCAGGGTTAATCTGTACAGGGTCAAAATATATAAACCCTGTTGCACGTATACATTGTAATCTTCTCCCGTTTGAAATTAAGTATATGAAGAACTATTAAGGATAGTCATCAGCTGCTATTTTCTCATTAACAAACAAGCAACACCTACTGAATATCAGTCTAACTGCAATTATACGCCTTCCAGATACATTATTGATAAGAAGACTACTGTAAGTGTAGAAACAGGAACATATAAGACAAAGTATTGATAAAACGGATAGATATTATACAATGGCAAATTGTGTAAGGATAAACTACGGACCGCAATTACGTGGCACAGCACATTAATCTGCATGTAACACAAAACAGACTGGAATGCGAATATCTAACGCCCCAGTAATAAGATACTGCAAACACTTGGCGCTTTATCTATCATCGATTGGTCGCTCAATGCCAGACATTTAAACAACAATGTGACTAGCTTAGATCGTCTCAGCTATTACCACAGCACCGAGCGCAGATGTATAATTTAGGTACCATTATCCATGACTATTAGGTACCTATAATACAAATCCCTCAAGCAAATAAATATGAAATCATTCAGTCACCTTTACGGAGCCATCCTGTCTTACCGCAAAAACCACAAATGATTTTAGTTTAGCTCACATATTTTTTAATTTGCAAAATAGACTTGACACACGCAGCGCGCGCGTTTCAGTAGTAAGTAGTAACATCTTTTCAAAATGAAACTACAATGAAAGAAGAAACAAGCGAACTTTCCGACCATGAAACAACTGTCAACGCGACCCCAAGCTGTCCTTATCCGTATGACAAATAAGGTAGAGTAGGTGCGGCATTTGTGAGTCAACGTCCTCACGCCAATATACAGAAATGTTTTTGAGTTATTTGACCGAAGGCGGTAAATCACCATGTGTGCCTTGAAAATCCGCCACTTCAAAATAGAATATGCACAAATTCCCCCAAGAATAGCTGGAACCAGCTAGTTCAATAGCATGATGGAAATAGAACCAACGGCAGTCTGACGCAGGAGCTAACGCCGTCATTAATGCATACGAATCCTGTTACTAAAATAGGACGAATTGCGAAAGCGAGAGGACAGTCGACGACGCGCCAAGAATCTAAGTGCAACTAATATGAGATAATAGAAATGAGAAAGCACGCAGACCTCATATATATAGACAAAGGATTGTTTTTCGAGTGTCAGGACATGGCAGGCGCCGTCAGAGATAGACGAGCACCCGGCGACCTTGCGCGTGCGTCTGTGGCGCGTCGTCGGCGCAGTGCGTAAGAGAAATAGTCCAACGACATGCGATACAAGGAATACTAAGATACGCGGCGCCCGCGCCGGCGCCGAGCCCGCCGCCAGCCACCATACTAACATGTTAAACATGTCATTGTGTGCCAAAAGAATACAAACTGCCGGTTTTAAAAAGTAAGCAAATATCCAATTAAAGTGTTCATGCATTACGCATGCAGGACCTTCCTCGCACGGAAGAGATAAGGGAGCTTTCGTTAGCTTAGGAACTTTTAAAACGTCTTCTCTGCATTTAAAAGATTTCGCATCATAGTTGATAAGACGTGATACATGCAAGACGCGTACCATAAGCTAAGATTATAATTCTGATACAAATCCGCTCGGTAAACAATAAACCGTAATCGATTTTATATTAAAAGCTAACAAGGGGTAAGAAGCCAAATGCTCGTTGTTATAAGGCGCAGACTGGGGTGGCTATCGGTGGAGGTTACAATCTCGACATCGAGACACCTGCAAGCGCTTTAATCCTCAGACACAGTATTATTTTTAACCCCAAGCTTCTTCAGAAGGGTCCTTAGTAAATATTGCTGACAAGATACACCGACTAGATTATGAACACAATCTAGGTATGGATCTAACCTAGCCAGCCGCCTGCGAACACAGTTTTATTTTAGAAAGTAATCGCGAATTTATTGTCTCCTATACCGTAATGTTCTCGGTAAAGAATATAGCGTTCAACAAAGATCACAATAGACAATCAAGCCGCGCATAAAAAATAACAGGTGTTGAGGTGTGAACAATTACCAATTTATTTTTGCAAACCGATAAGTCAAAATGGCTTTCAATAAATGTAATTAAATTATCTAAGAATCTGATTTGCGTGACGAATTCTTTTTCCAAGATTATCAAAACGAATACAATTTATGATATTTTTTGTGATATATTCAGACAATAGGATAAACAAGAGACCTACCAGTCCAGTCTTTCGAATGTTTATAGAAATAGATTGTTTGGAATGGTCGACAATAATCAAATTCAAACTAAAAATACGAAACCCGCTTTCCCTAAATCCCTAAGAATGGCAGCAGAAACAACAAAGCACAACCTTTCAATTATTATAATAAATACGAACAACACTGAATTCATAATATTATATTTAGAACTCGAAAATGATGACAAACACTCCAAACATTGAAAAGGTTTTGTTTAAATACTTGGTTATAAAACAAAACGTTGTAAAGGGTACGACAACAAAGGAATATAAACTTCATTGTGCGAATTTTCTCGACTGCATATCGTTACTAAAATAATTATTATCAAACAAAAATTACTGCTGTTCAGAGGAAGGACTGGAAGGTTTTCTTACTAAATGTATCCGAGCATTAGCTGAGTCGACACGATCTTGCAGCGGACGGAGAAATGCTTGAAGATTTATACGTGGCGCGTGAGAGTGCGACTTGCAGACTCTCGCTTGTATGCCGCGTGAAAACTTAATGTTGGGAAGTACTAAAACTTGTTCGTGCCTTGAAGCTGAGCACTTTGAGTAGTGTTACGAACTAACACGCTCCCGAGTACCGCTCTGATAGTAACTCTTCGTTAATACGTTAGCAAAAACAAGAGCGGGGCTATAATCTAACCTACATGCCTAAAATAGGTATATGGGCTAATAATAACAAGGGCGTTCATAGAAACGAGGGTGGTTAAAAAATGGGGAGTCCACTGAGACGTATGCACCGCGAAATTAGCTCGTAGAAAAACAATGAGTTTGGGTACTCAGCCTCAGGCTTATGCTCTATGCAAATCAGTATTCCGGAAATTAAAACTGGGGCTTTGTTCGGTGAGGTTTGTCGAAATCTGAACGCTAACTGGGATAACAGTCGCGACGGATTACGTAACCACGTTGGTATGGACACTAATGAGTTCGGAAGTCTCCGTCAACCGACCACTGGACGTTTAGTGGGCCATGTAGCCATGCCATGCTGTCCGACGTCACCGTGGAAGTTCAACTCGCACACTAATCACTGCATGCGCATTAAATCATACATAGGAAAGAGGGAGTGGCGCCATTAAGTGTTCCTAACTCCTAGTCATAACTCATTGCTTTCTCCTCTGAGAGTATGCATTAAAATATTAACCCTTTCCAAACCTGAACAAGGGGACAACAGTGTCGATAATTAAGTTAAATTTATAACGTGGTGAGAAGGGGCTGGGGGTGACGCAGGGCGGCAGGGAGCCACTGGGGCGGGCGGTAACGAGATGAGCGGTCACGCGCGACTGGCCGCCGCAGATAGCGACCTCCGCCCTTCGAGATAGAGTACAACACTTCATAATGTCAACTAAAATGTGACTTGGATACAAAAGCGCTCTTTACGCAGACGCACTTCTCGATAACATTTTTATGACCCTGATCACAGATCATAATATTACCTATAGATAGACATGGCTGTGGTACTTCTGAGAAGGTTTGAAATATGTTTTAAAATATGCTGAAGGCTAGTTAGTACATGTACAATGCTTCATGTATTTTTGTTTTTTGCTTTTTTAAATATTACCAGAATGGTAGTCAAATCTAACGATTTAGGAATCCAAGCCTCAAGCATAGTTATGAAATTATGAATAAGATCCTGTTCATGAGAATCGAAGAACTTTCAATAAAGACAACAGTGAACAGAATTCATAATAAAGTCAAACGATTTTCCAAACCAAGTATTATTTGAACATTTAATAACAATCAAAGATAATATATAGAACATTTAATAACACAAACTCCAGTATCATTTGAAAGCAGAGTATCGTGTTCGCTAGAACAAGTTAAGAAAACTTGAGATTTTGCGACAAATTCATATCGGAAGAGCATTAAAACAAGAGTCAAAAGCGCCGCGGAAGGCTTCGCTGCCAAAGATAGAACTTTGTTTGATCTGTTTTAAGTACGAAATCATGTAGCAAACAGAAGAAGAGTTTCGTCAGAAAGGTTCGCGCCAGCATATTTTACATGTTTGAGCTCAGCAAATACATAAAAGGTCTGTTCGTTGCAATCAGTGATATTGACACGGGACTGGGAATGGCCTCTAACAATTTTATTTTCTTTCTGCTGCGACTCTTACACAATAGATTGGCTACAATAAAGCATGGACGCTGATTTGCAAAGACCCCTATTCTCCTTTATGCGATAAATGATTCCATGATAATGATGCCCTATTCAATGCTCTTGGCAATGATTAAGCGTTGAATAAAACAAAGTGAAAATACGACGAGATACGAAGAAAATATTCTTGATCGATTATGAATTGATTAGATTGTCAGTTTCACATAAACATTTTAGTCATACACATCGATACAAGGAAATGTTTGTATTAGCTATTCTGGACAAGATAATATTTACGACTTTAAAGACTCAATATACTTCAAGTTTTATTCACCTAAAATCTTTTCCAATCGCAGTATCTCTTGTATTGTTCCATCAAAAACAAACCGGCATTATAAAATGAACACAATACTGGTGCACCTGCTAACGTTACTAAGGCAAACAAAGATCTTTGTATTTATCTTTCAGCAGTCAGCCGCATTCGATTGAGAAAGTCCAGTTTTACACAAATCTTCCTGCTATATCCACATGTTTGTTTATTCTAAACGCGGATAGCCAGAAATGGTTCTTGACCAAAATGTATTTACAACTTAGCTTCACATTGAGTGACGTTGAACAGAGTTTCGCTAAGTTAAATAAATAATAGTTAATCGCACGATAGTTCAGCAGTAAAAGGCCAATAAAATAAGTAAACTGTACACCAAGCTTGAATAATATACGACTATTCATTTGAAGAGAAGGCTTGCTAAGAATTTCAGTTCAACTTTATCTTTGAAACTGAATGCAATTGCAAACAAAGGAAATCAGGCGTGCAATTCAAGTTATGAAACAAACGTTGCTAATTAATACTTTTACTGTTAAACTATTTGCCGGTCCAATGAATGAAGTTTATTTTATATGCCCAACAAAATTGTTTGATGGCAAGTGTTAAGAATGACATCATTTGAAAGTAAATATTTCCCATGTGGGGCGTGGTATCCGCAATAAACACGTGTACGATGCACAAAGACGTCACGGAGCCAGCTTTGTGCTTTTATTGGCTTCGGTTTAGATTCCAACATATGGAGTTGTCATGGCATAAACATAGGCACGCCGCGCCGCGGGAAATATCCTTCCGCTCGCGCAAATACAATGTTTGTTGTTGAATAATAAATAAAGCATGGGGACGAGAACAAACGTATCGATTTAGAAAATAACGAGTTCGCGGCAGAGGTATAAAATGTAAATGGAATAGCTACAGAAGTAAAACTGCGTATAATGTTAAAGCCTAAAGATTCCGTTATTATTGTAACTACAGTTAGCTTCGAAAACTTTTACATCGTGTGAAGTAACAGCAAATATTTAGCTTAAAATTAATTATTTGCATACAACATTCCAAATATCTTGCGGTTTCGGAAGAAGGTGCTAAACTCCCACGCTGATGCTGATTTTCCGTCAATGAATCACTGAGGAATGAGCATAGCTAAAGATGGATTAAAGAAGGACACAGATCATTATGGTTGTAGATCCGTCTGAATCATAAAAGAGTAGGTAGCTGATATTTTTATTTCTTTACAAAAAAAACTTAGACTTATAGGCTATTAATACGAGAAATCAACCTGCAAAAGGAAATACAAACAACGCAGTGCGTAGCCTGACCTACTAATTTGTGCTAACAGTTTTAATAGTAGGTTTCGCGGAGTTTGTTATCAATCCGAAATGATTACCGGTGATTATGAGTTTGAGTCAGAGGCCGGTCGTGGCCGGAACGAATTCGCGCATGGCGCGTGACTGGTCGAACCTTGATTTATACATACAAGAGACTCGTGCTAACCTTATTGATATACATACCTATATTGGTACTTAAATTATTTCTTTGCGCACCTTTCTCATCGATCATCTCCTTGTTTGATAAATATTATAAGTAGGTGAAGCTTTGATTTCGCACTAGAACATATCCTGTGGTTGCAAATTCATGAAATCGGACTTCCAATTTGCATTCACTAGGTACATCAATGACAGTTTAACCACAAATGCTGTATTTTCTATTTTAGGACACAGTATTTCCAAAACATAATTACAGGCTTTATGACCAAAATGACTGGCCCTCTGCACCTCATCTCATCTTTCATCAAAATCTAAACCAATTTACACCTTGTTATCTCTGGTAGTCTCCGTATCTCCACTAATTGCTGGCATCGTTAACATGATTATGCTATCAAAATGAAAATGAGAGTTTTCATTTAAAGGCTCGGTGACCTTTCATAAAAGAGGTTCAATGTGGCGACACTTTGGTCAGGCCTTGCCGTGGGGCGCGACCACATAGGGCTGACAACTTTTTAAAGCTTTGAACTTCATCAACAAATTCAGTGGTCAAATTTTTTTAGAGCTATTTTTGTATAATCGAAACTTTTCTCAACAAAGACTTCAAATGAGTGGGAGGTACTTATCGTAGTTGTTATGGAAAATATAGAGAGTTGCATGTGAATGCACTAAACTGCTTATCACTTCACACAAAGACCTAACTCAGAGAAATGGGTTACTTCGGTGCCGTACGCGATAAGCTCTGCAAGATATTTGTGCAAGTGCGCACATGATAATAAACCTTACGGTATTGTACTGTTGCTTGCGACTTCTAAAAGATCCCCCTAGTTTACGAAATCTCTAGTGATACATATCATGGTATTTCTTCATCAGTAGTTATATTTTATCCAGAAACTGCTGGTGTTCGGGGTCGGCAACCCTGGGCAGGGTGGTTAAGTTCGCGTACGTTCGACCAGCTGAGTCACGCCCGGTCACCTCGTAATCTGACGTAATGTTAATTTATTGATCTCTCTGCCGACCACCTCGACTACATGAGAATACCCATTCATGTGGATTATACTGGAAGAGCACTGTTTACTCAACTATGTTGGTAAAAGCTACCGAAAAAAGTAGATAAAAAAGAAGTAGGTAAATCCGGATATAAATATCTGCGAGCCATATGCGACACACATACATGTAGCTAACCTAACCAGGCCGTTACATAACGAACATGATTTAATAATGTTTATTACGCTTCAAATACATAATTAGGAACATAGCTATTATAAAGTGAAAGGCGTTTAACAGTGTTACTAAGTTGGCAAAAAGAAATCGATCATAACGGTCGATATTTCTAAGATATTATCGTCACCACAGAGCATATGGCTCCGAAAAAATTACGATGACATCAAAAGGCCTCCTGTTACTGTGACCACCAACTAAGGAATTCGACAAACCGAAGGCATCAAATTTCAACAGAAACCGCTTGCCGCTACATTTGTTTTATCTTTGGGTTCGGAGGTCATCACAAAAAATGCCAGAAAAACTTTGAATGGGGCAAGTGCTAATGCGCCAGGGTGTAATGAATGGGCATTGGCCACACTTGAGAGCGCTCCTATCGTAGTGCTAATGAAACTCATTTTCCAAAAAGTATAAAAAGGGACGCACATGTGGTGTCCAATTATTTTTTCTCGCGAAATCTCCGTAAAAGTTTTGCGCAAAAAGCAAAAGCGACCGTGGCGTTCAAACGAATCCATTAAAATGCTCGTACCCGCGATGCTCCCTCGAGAGGCTCTTCACTTCTGGGAATGCACCTACCTGCTTTTTATAGCGGAGATAAGGGCTTCACAAATATGCACAACCCGACCCTATTTGATTATCGATCAGTGGACCGTTAGTGGCAATAGGACCGAACGACCTTTCGAAATCGATAGGATTATACTGTATGGAAGTGACCCAGAATCCCGACGGAATGATGTACAGATATAAATGCATATTCATAGCCATGTGGTGCTATGCAAGCGGCCTGTAGATGGTATTTATATAGGCCAAATCATAACCATGGAGTGCATGATTGCATACATTTATCCGATACTTAAGATACGATACAACTGTAGCTGTAGCGATTTTTCGTCATTTCCTTCTTCAGCTTTAAGTTTATTATGTATTAGTCCACTACATGACAAGATAATTATGCAAGTATGCAGTTATGAAGAAAACCGTTAAGCTGTCAGTGCACGAAACTGTACTGTGACAAAAGATATTGTGGATAGCACAAATGTGTGACATGAACGTGGTAACAGAGATGTGAATGCGAGCACAAAGGACGAAGGTACACTCGCCGGAGAAATTGTCGCGACTGATTTGATTGTCCGCGCCGACGCGGACGCGCACTTTGTCGGCGCCGAGCCTCGTAATGTTCACGATACAAGTCAACGCGAGCTGCGAGCTTCACAAAACAACGAACGGACAACGTCTTTATAACCTTCACCACCGTAACTGATACGACTGAGAACAATTTCTGCTCTTAAATATGGAATGAGTTTGCCTCACAATAATACCTTGGTAACATTGAGAAAATTAGAGTCTTCAACAACCTATGATGCGTGTTTTTTTACTTAATTGATCAATGTCATCAGTATCAGCTTCAACCTTGAGTACTTACAGATTATGACCCAATATCCAATCCATTTTATCTAGACACGTACCTGCAACAAAGAACACAACAACTTTCAATATCACACTAGCATTCAATAAAAT